>NADL03000004.1:0-1219125 GCA_002205965.3 Kappaphycus alvarezii
TGCTGTGGGGTGGTCAGGCCTTGTGTACGGCTCTGGTCATTTCTTAGAACACGAGGCACGCTCGGCTATTGGCTCGCTACTCTCTGTAGTAATTATCTTCACCAGCGTACAAATACACGTGTAAAACACCTAAAGAATGGTCGATCATGACACGCTTTCGCTGCATGTTTCACTTGTCCTGATTTCTTAATGGCAGTAGTAACAGATCCGGCCGCGAAGGTACGCACGGGGAAGGAAGCGTTTCGATTTGGCAAATCGGTATGCATTTCCGAGCGAAGTCCAAGGCATTTGCAGAAGGTGAAGGTGATGGCATCCCGCAGGTTTTGTTCAACAAACATAGCCAACAAATACTGACCGTCAATGCTATCAGAAATCATGCAGCCGATTTGATCCGATTCATATCTCACACTCCCGCACCGCGCATGACAGTCGTCTACTCTATCACTTGGAGAACCATCAAATCGTCTGTTAGACTCTCCATGTGCTTATCGCCTGGAGAGCAACACTAAATGAAAATAGTTCACCTTCTTTCTGGTGACTTTATTTCCTTCCAACCTCCGCGGCCGGTCGAAAGATACCGTCGCCGATTGAATGGAACAGACTGAGCGGGGGTACCCCTCGGACTCCCTATACTCGCGAAAAACCTTTCCAGCTTTTTTCAGAAAAAGCGGCCTACTGAACATTCACGAATTGGGTCAACACCATTAGACACCTAGGCGATCATGCATCGGTCCGTCCAATCGTTGATAGTGACTGGGGGATCCCAAAGAAAGTACTGGCTTACATAGGGATACGGTGCTAGGTTCATGGATACGTTAGCCTCTATCTTCTCTGTAGGACATTTTATACAATAAGCATCACTCTAAAAGACGCGGATAGCTCGTGGAAGTCATTGATAGCCCAAATGGAAGCCGGTGGTACATCGTCAGAGGGAACGAGGGGGCGCCACTCCATCGGGTGAAGTAGGATTACTTATGGCGTCTTATCCCCCTCGAAACGTTCGTCATATGTCCCAGCCTCTCCGGACCATTCTCCAAGGGACAACCTAACGCGGGAGATGACTAAGTTTGGTCTGAATCCAGCGGTGAATAATCTTTAGCATCGTTGAAGTACTCCGCTAATCCGATACGAGCTTTCAAACTCATATCAAGAGGTCTCTTCCATGCATTCGCAAATTCCGCAAAGTACTTCCCAAATGCCCTTGAAAATTCCATCCTCGATCTCTCGTAAGCGGTGCAGTCCAGGAAAGAGAAACCCATGCCCTCTTTTTGTGAGCTCTTGAACTTTTCGAGATCGGTAAGACCACATAGCGGCCAGAGACGATCGCTCAAGGGACAGTTGTCGGGAAGACGTAGGTGAATCTCCTAGACTTCAAGAGTTTTCTGTTCGGTATATTCAGAGGAAGTCAGCACCCCTCCACACCACCGCATTACCCTGGATGATCCGGCAGACACCAATACGGCGAGGACTACCAAATGACGTCGCTGTGCCCTACCACTCGTCGACTTTTTCGCGGTTTGCTTTGTCCGCGCCATCTACGATTAACCCGAAGACCGACACCGAACCGACGCTAGGGGAGTCTCACGACTGATAATGCGTGTAAGGCAAACGCGCAGGATGTTGAGAGTGCTAAGCACGCTTGACTGCGGAAAGGGGCGAAGAAAGCAAGGGGAGAGGTACCCCTGTGTTGTTCCGTAGTTACGAGGTGATGTTATGGAAAATTTGGAGTGGCCGGGGGTGTAGTGCAGTGGGCAGCGCTGGGGCGCCTAGAGGACGCCTGGGCGTAGTATTGTACTCGTCGGGTAAGCAGATTAGATTAGCCAAAGGAGTGCGGGCGGGGTACAGGAGCATGAGAGTGAGCCGTGGGGGTTTGGAAGGGTCGGGGGTGCGGGGGTGCGGGGGTTGGAGACGTTTGTTGGACATAAGTACCGTATTGTGTCTCGCACTGCACTGCATACTACCCTAAAACATTCCAGTAGCACACGTGTCTGCTTCCAAAAACTCGCTGCCTTGTAAAATTGAGTTGTGACTGTAGCATAGCTTTATAAAAGGTCTAATAGGGAGGGTCTAGTCTACAGCGGGTGGAAAAAAAGAGAAACGAACCCACAACCAAGTTTCGACCCTCGTATCTCACCCCTTCCTGCGGGCTGCACTCCCATAACTCCTAATCCGCGTGCGTCTCCTGCACCCTCATACGCGCTCTCTGATAGAAGCAGCAGTTAAAGTTGTCGGTCTCACAATTCTACTGTACTGCAGGCCTGGCAGATCACCGTAGTACTTGTTCTGGACAGAATAACCGCCCCCGCCACACGAAACAAGGATAATAACGGCGGTAAAAAGGCTTAAAATTCCTGCTGCATGTCTTTCACAAGCCTACCGATCCGTTATTCATCCGCTTTTTGGGGTGGGACCCGTCGTATTCTGAGTCGCGGGATAATCCGTATTTTGCGGCTCTCCTTACTTCTCCACGGAAAGTACTCACAGCAATGCGGATGCCCGCGTGAAAGCTAATATTGGATTGATAAAGTCAGCCGATCAGTACAAGATAGAAAACATGGATGCACAAATGATCTTGCAGGCCAGCCATATTACGCTGGAGATGAATCCAGTTGGAGCAAAATCTGATAGTAATGACATTTTCATGATGATTCGCACTGGAATACCGCTGGCTCAAGTGTTTTTTGATGATGAACTTCTGCGTAAACCACCACACCCCTTCATCATGCTTAAGAAGGTCGCTAAATTCTACAGCTGCTTACTAAAGCAGCGTGAATTCCTCTCTTTGATTTATGACGAAGCACTGCAACTTATCTGTAGTGTAACTGCACTCGGGAAGTTAACATCAGTCGCTACTGGAACGCTACATACCGCGCGAAGTCTGGTCGGCAATCGTTACGAGATACTTTTTTCATTTGATGATGCACATAGTCCCATTATACGTGGAACATCCGGTTAGCTCTTAGCCGTATAGTCAGTCCTGCAGTTTACACGATAGATACTCAATGAGGTAAAGTTTCTCCCATTATAAGTGCCAGACGTAATGGCGACGGCGATTTCACGTCAATCAAACAACCCTCTATCAATCGCAATTTGATTTTACAGAGACAAGTGACCCATTTTTACGAGGACTAGTCACGTGATCGAAGACCGGTACAATGTCAAAGTTACCGTCATTGAGCCCCTATAAACCCGATAACAGCCGGACCAGTGACAAAAAATCCTGATCAGACTATGAATGTGGGACAAAGATCAGTCAGAGAAGACCACATTGGCGTAAGTCACAATTGTCGACTCCTTAATCTAGGATAGTCGCTTCCGTAAAATCCCTTCCAAAGAAAGTGACTTTCACTGGAGATCAAGACCCTGAAACGCATCGTATCCGACCTATTGGCAATGATACTCGCGATTATGAGGCGTATGCATTACAACTTCGCTTGTCCGAAAGACAACAGGCTTTGTTTTTCAGTGATTTGTTCAGTTCTTCTGCTCTTGATTTCTTCTTTGCAAAGATAGACCTGACGAGAATGATTAAGTGTGACCCTAACACGATTGATGACGCAGAACGACACATCAAAAATCAGTGTGGGACTAAACCCTCTTGTGCAGTGTATCATTTCACTTTCACCGCAATGACCAGATGAATTTCGTTCCGACCAGCAAAAATACGCTGTTTGAGATCTGTTTTCTCCGACTATCCATGGGCTAAAAGAGCTATTAGCAAGATTATATCCTTAAGTTACAACTACCACCATTTCATCCTTGACCTTCACAAACAGCTGAAATTAGTTCTTGAAAACAATCAAAACAACTCAGGAAATAATTCCATCGATAGAGTATTCTACCAAATTTTTTTAACACCCCTAGAAAATATCTTAATACGCTTGATAACCGCCTATGCAAGCTACAAGTACTCAGAAGAACTGGCACGGTAAAGGCCATACTATGAAGCCCATTGGACGGGACGGAAAGCTTCTCCTTTTTCATGTCTGCGGATCCGATGAACACTTTTCGAGCTTCCACTGTACTAAGGTCATGAAGCGTTACGTGCGATAGGAACTCTGCAAGAACAACTGTGCAATCCAGCTTCTACTTGAGATGCTACACACGGTTGGGCAGCTCCGGTCTGCGACTAATGGTGACGCATCGGATATTCACCAGAAACCGTGATACGACCCTGACTTGGCTGGAGGCGAAGTAGCGATGCCAATACGTCACACCACCGATGCATGTGATTCAGATAGATCTGTTTCAGGAGTTTTGGCGACACTTAATGACGCGTTGAATGATTTCGAGGAGATTTACAAGTCAATCTCCATCAATCACCACCGTAATTTGATGTGCTTGTCAGATGCAGGGCAAAGAATGGCAAGAATCCATTATACGGAACACTAACTCATGATTTCAATAAATGCGTCACTTTGACGCGTCTAAAAGACTGATCCCATAAGGTTGGACTCACGCACACCGCAAATCAACCCCCAGTCGTAAACAAAGTTCTTGGAAGTACAATTATAAATATGAAATAATCGATATTAATATCTGCCTCCGATAAATGTCATACAATCGTTGCAAATCACGCTCTGCATTCTGCGCCGAAACCTGTGCGCGCACTTTAATTTTTTCCCCTAGGGAACTGCGACTGATATTCACCGGACACTGACACAGGATCCCGCGTCCTCAAAGGAGTTACAGGAGATTCAGATTTTCTAATTATGTATTCAATTCACTCGGACAAATTGAACATCCACTCTACACTCCGGCAGGGAGCCTGACTATATTCATTAGATTGACATCGGGACAGCTGACGTTCCGACTCTTCTCGGTTTAAGAGACATGTTTGCGCATTCTCTGACACCTGATGTCGTAGCTTGTCGCCTCATTAGGCGGGTCCCCGTGGAAACCGCCGATGAAATTAGATCTGAAAAAGCGGTTGATGACTGTAATTTACCATTAAACCAGGTGAGTGGTCACATTTAAATGGATGTGTGCTTTCCCGTACTCACATATTTTTGCACATGTCCAACTCCGTAAGCTACCCCGTCAGTTCGCCCATCCGTCCGCCACCAAGCTCTTCTCTTTCCTTCAGAGTTCGAGACCGGATGATATCGCGCCCGACACGTTCAGTACGTTAAAATAAATCACTGCAACATGTGACACTTTTCAATGGATATAGGATAGCCCGGGTTGCCTCCGCATTACGATATACGGCAAAGATTCGAGGTTAAATGATACGCTGATATCGTACATCATGTAAATTGATAGAAAACCAATCCTGCATATTGTTGACAGCTTTAATCCTTTTAACGTCGCCCGTTTATTGCATGACGTGTCCACTATAGCATTATGGGAAGCCATTGTCGAATTTTGGTCAATTGTGTCTTCTGCACTCCTTACTAAGAGGCCTGTGGACAAAGGATTGCAACTCCAGAGCTCGCGCATCACAGTAGGTTATGTATCAGGCGTCTATGTCGCTAAGTCAGGCATAGAGGCACATAATGGCCATGGCGTTGGTGAGCGATATCAGCACCCACTCCGCAGTACCTATCGGAAGCTCCAAAAGTTGTACCACAACTTTAGTTATTTTATACTACTTTAAATGTCTGTTAAGGCACTATATGACAGTATGGGGCCATAGGGACTCTTGCCATCAGCACTGATGCTCGGTGAGTACCCGTCGACACGAGTTTTCGAAGAACCCGCAGTGCTTCGGACTACACTATAGGTGCGCACCGTGATACCAAGCACTGTGGGCAATGAAAAAGGAGATGAATGGATTACTTGAGCGATGTGCGTTACACCACCAAGTGCCAAATGCCGCTTATGGTTCGTATTAGGTTGGAGACTAAGTCCCAGTATGGCGTGAGCGACTGATTGTGGAATGCATTAGGGAATGGACTGCCCCCTTCCTCGCGACAGCATACGAACACGATAAGCGCCTCGTGTATGTCAGAAGTCATGACGCCTCGGCTCCTCCTAGGCCTTTTGCCTTGGCCCAAGTCAAACCGAAGAAGGAACCCTCTAACGTCTTTGAATCTTTTTTCATGGACCTCCAACGCTCATTGAATGCTTACAAGAGTCCTTTGCCGGATAGCGACGACTACTCGGTGTTCTTCACGGAATTATTGGAGCAAATGATCCGCACTGGTCGTCCAAAGATATGACCGAAGCAGTTCGCCTAGAGGTCAAGGGGTTTTCTCAACGGGGAACTTTCAAGTTTATACTATGAGCAGAAGTGCCACCTGATGGCAATTTCACGACAGGCCGTTTCATTTTGTCGATTAACTCGACAAAAGAATGTAGGTGAAGTTTAAGGCGCGTTATTTCATTGGTGGGCATCTTGAAACCCAGGAATGTGATGGCAAACACCTGGCAGAACATTCAATCATCCTCCATTAGGTTGCTGTTTGTACTGGCGGTGATCAAAAGTGTCGATATATGGACTTCCAGTGTCACGCAAGGCTATCTCCAATCAGCGGAAACGCACATGTCTGACATCTTCATCAAGGATCCAGCCACAGTAATCTAAATTTTCACCCGATCATTTCTTTAAACTGCTAAAGCCCTTACACAGTTTTTGCAATTCTGGGGACTTGTCGTGAGAGAGTCTCGATCAGCACCACCGGGATTATCACGAAATGCGTCCATTGCGCTCAGATCCTTTATTGTATGCACTTATCAGCAATGAAATCTTACAAGGGCTATGCGGGACGTACGTTGATGATATTTCCCGTGCTGAAAACGAAAAATTCAAGCATGGTGCTTAGGAGACGTCACAAAAATTCAAGATAGGTGATAACGAGTATGCGCCGGTCACATTTAGTGGTTTCCACGTCTGTCAATCCTATTAAGACCATGATAAGCTATAGATGTAACGGCATGGTTACATTGATCGTCTATCCTTCTGAACCAAAGCATCCACATTCTCTGAATTTGCCTCACTTAGGATGAAACTGATGAAGCTTTCCTATACGCGACCAGATGAAATGTATGAAGTTTCATATCTGACTCAAGTCACATCTGAAAGGTTCAAAGCGGAGCGCCGTAACATTATCAAGAGAATCAAACGCACAGTGGACTACTTTAAGCAGCACCAGATTTGAGACATATTTCCTAAATTTGATTATTCTACGCTTTGTGTTATAGAATATTCTGATGCTTTGTTCATTTCCAATTATGACATGAAGTCACAACTAGGATTCATCATCCTCCTAGCTGATAGCACATGCGCCTGTATGCCGTTGCAATTCAGTTCTTACAAAGCGCGCCATGTCGTCCGATATGCATTTGCAGCAGATCTGATGGTGTTTGCAGATTTTTTCGATGCATCTTTCATATTGGCTGAAGAACTAATATTGATGCACCCGGAAATGCCGGTTAAGTTGTGCAAGGATAACAGGAGTCTTTTTGACTTGATCTCGAATGGAAGTTGGACATCAAAAAAAGAGAGAAACGACAAATTCTGGATATATCCGCCGCAAGAGAGGTTTTCCGCAACAGAGAAATTTCCGATATCTTTTTTGTTTGCACAGCGCATAATTTAGCTTATTTAATTACTGATTCGATACACTAATCTGCACTTCGCGCCGTTATACTGTCAAATCGCCACATTCCAAGGGTGTACCAATGGATATTGCATCCACATGCACTTATGTCTAAGGCCGCAAAGGAGTAACACTTGGCCATGTCACGCATTTTGCGACATTCTTCGTAAGATTGAAAAAGAAATTTATTTCTGTGTCTTAACAACTTTCTATATCGTCCCCTGGTTGAAAATATCCTCATAGAAGCTCGAAGAGGTTACGGTGTTGAATATCAGTTACTTCTCGCCTTACTGAGTGTAGATGTTTCTGTGGATATAATAAATTATGTCACGGATAGTAGTCCCACTTCGCTCACGACTGAGTGATCATTCGACTCATTTTAAGTACTGCTTTACGTTACCAGAAAACCAGTCGGTTCTGATACTTGTTGTCCGTCTCGAGGGACTGTTCACGTCTGCAACGCCTATACTTTCTTTCACTATCGCCACAAGTTGGTGTTCCTTGTTTATCCTTGTGTACTACGAATCGTAACGTTTTATATAACTATTTGGCAAAAGGGCCACCCGTTTCAAGCAAAAGAGTCGACTCCTTCTACATGAAATCATATAATTGAGGTTGCGGTCATTTTCTGTTACTTCCGCAATTAGACGCGGGTGGTATTCAGCATGATCTTTATTACTGCTGTAAATTCTCTTTTCCTCGAACAAAGGCGAAACACGGGAAAAGCAGAAAATTTAATTGAGGCTCGAATTTGCGGATCCTCGAAGAATAATTTCACCTAATATAATTAGTCTTAATTATAAATGTATGAAGATTGAAATATTTTTTATTTTTTCCAGCTGTAATTCAATATTCTGCAGGATAAAATTATTGGATTTATGTTGCCACCGAATTATTATCTGAACTCAATAATCATTACTAAGACTTAATTGTGATTAAGGATTATTACACTGTTCCCATGAATTTTGGTAGTAGTTTTACTCTTCCCGAGAGCTTATATATTCCTAAGTCCCCATAAACATTTTCAATAGCTTTGGTCCATCTAAGTATCTCCATCGATCAGCTATTATTAAAATTATTTTTCCATTCATTACTATTTAAATTCCTATTTTAGGTAATTCATTCTTATTCAATTGGAAATTTTTAATATTTGGATCTACCTGTTCCAATGTGTTCTCAATTACGGTACTACTAAGCGAAAAATTTCCTTGAAACTCACAAATACACCGGATTAATTCTTTATATAACTTATTGGCGAAGAGACTCTCAGCTTTGCAGAGGGTTCTTACCTCTGGAGGAACAATTAGATATGAAAATTCGTCCGTTAAGACATGAAAACGGTGTACCAACACTTTTCAATGCATTGATCAAAAAAATCATTTTTAAGTAGTGGAAGCTTTAAAATAACGACATGTGCCTGTAGTAACTTCCGCCACGAATAACATGCCTCGTTGCAGCAGTGAGTCTTCGTCAAGGTTTCATGCATCTTCATCGACGTAAAAATGCGAATAAATTTAGGTCCTTTACACAAAAAGTCTTTGTTAATGCTTCAAAAGTAGTATTTAATACTTTGCCAATTAACTGTAATAAATACCATTGGTTCCTTCCGCATCTGCCTCCCAAATAAAACTTTATCCACTTGTCGTCAGTGAAAGACTCATTAAATCCATATCTTTTTACTTTATATGTTTTGAATTGTTGTTGAAATCTGCAGTACAAAGCTATTTCCCAAACATGACATCAATAGCTTCTCTCGGATGATTCTCAGATTCACAGAATAGCCCCACAGTAAACGATTAGAAACTTACAGTTAGTCTCTCTTCGTTAGGACACAGCCCAAGGTATCGACCCATCTCAATAGTTCCACTCGCAACTATTACTTTAGCTGGTAGCGACACCATAGTTGTGGTATTATGAGCGATGCCACCCTTAATTGTCAACGATTTTCTAAGGGGACAGGTTCGCCTACTTTTTCGCATATATTTCGGACGACCATTGCTGACCAACTACACCCGTTCATATTTCATATCCCAGGGACAGAGCACCGAGCCACAGGTACCACACGTTTCATTCAACAGAGAGGACACTAAGTCGTTCAACATGGTGTACATCTGCAGTACCACTTTACAGTGCTGACTTTTAGGAAAAATACTGTACAACTCACTTCTGTGCAGTCAGCTATTACAATATGTGATGTTGTACAGTATTTTGCAAGTACCGGGCACGTTGCCCTTGACACTATAAAGTGTCCTGGGCAGATATTCCAGAGTGCTATATTTTCAAGTGCTACACTCACCGCCGTCCCTCACAACGAAAAAAAGGAGAGGTACAGTCGAGTGAGTTACAACTACCCCTTCAACGAAGAGTCCGTAGTAAGCCGCAGGTCGCCGTCCTGTGCATCTCTCTCTCTCTAGCAAGCTTTATTTCATTACTGTACCCTCCTTTTCAAACACCTTTCCTATCGACTAACCTCGCTGATTGTACACCGACGGGACAAGGAGAGTGTAGAAGGCACGGGCTCATGACAATCCGGATTCTGAGGCTCTGCACTTTACGCTATCGAGACTACCGAAGTAACCATGCCGTTATCGCGTAACGAATTCCGTTCGAAAGCTGAGAAGCTCAAGAAGAAGACAGAGACCACGGGCATTACGGACTCTACTTCGTTGGCGTGGCTACATATTGATAAGGAATTACTTGCCTTTTTCTTGGTTACTGATGCTCAATCTGCCACTTTGTGTGAGGATTAAGCCCCTGCCGTGACTTTACCGAAGCCTGGAGACGTTATGAATATAGTTTGTATGATTCTCGCAGCACTGTAGGAGATCTTCGATGAAAAATTCTTTAAGAATCCCTTGTATGGGCTGGATACGTTATACGACACCGCTGACCTCTTCGGCGCTGCTGCAGTCCCTGAGGAGTACTGGAATGAACTTCAAATATCTGAACATGACCGTCAAAACCGTTGCATCAAACCTCATGTTTGGTTATGTCATGCGCTTGAGGTGAACGCTTAGTAATGTAAGGCTGTTTCTTCGAAGTTCAAGCAATCAAGAGGATCTCCGAACTCTCTTGTATCTGGGCAGAATCATGTGCAATATAGAGGGGCTACTGATGCCACCTCCCCTGTGCTTTCTTCTCGAGGAGCGCCAAAGGCCCGTGCTACCACTGGTCCTCATGTCCCTATAGTAGGACACCCGCAAGGACCTCTTGGCGCGCGGAATATAGTATCTGAAGACACACGATTCCCAGAACAAATGGTGCCAAATCTTCGAGCCCAAAATAGTGCTTCTATCCCTGTAATGGGTCCATCAGGACCATTGCAGTTTGAGCAATCGACGCTTCCGACACTACCGACAGAGTTTACGCCATTAGGTAATGTTGTGCAGGAATCCATTCCGCCTGTTATGCCTCTGACAAATGGAAATCAGCACCATGATTATGGAGACCTGAAGAAGGCGAGTTACGCTATGCAAATGATGAAGTATGCAAAGTTCAATGGAGATATAAAGTGGGATTTCAAGAATACCATCAAGATGTATGTCATATGCGCTCGCCAGTATTCTTTGACTGGTATGCAGAAGAGCGAGTTCTTTATATATGCCTTTGACGGCGCAGCCCGTCGCTTCTTCACGGAAAAGACGACGATGGCCATGCAGTTCCCGACTATGTGTGAGATTATGGAAAAGGAGTACAACAGTGATGCGAGTACGCTTCAAGTTAAGTCTACGCTTGAGCTCGTAAGTCTTCGCCTTTTCATGCGCCAGCATGATGTCCACGATATTACTGAGGGGCTCACTAAACTATTTGAGCACATAAATGAACTTGCTCCCCAGTTCCCTAGTGGTTTTCAGTCGGATGCCAACAAGACGGACTATCTTCCTCGAGCTGTTGCTGAGCACTCCGATTGGTCCAAGATACCTATATCGAATATAACTGCGCAGAATCATACATACAATGGATTCGCCACTGCCCTACACGAGTCTATTCAACACCTCAAGCAGCTTTCCATGCTCTCCGGGACCCCATTCCCACATACAGGAATCGTTGACAGTGATGAAGAAGGTGAGCGCACACACTTAATGCGATACGGTCTCAAGCCAGGCCATGTTCACTGGAAGGATAGAAGGGGTTATAGGAGTAATAACAAGCCTGCTCCGAGCCGCCGGCACTCGGCAAAGACATTACTCTGCAAAGATATTCGAGGAAGCGAGACGTCGCGGGGATTGCGCCCGCTGTGGTGAGTAATGTAATAGGCACCATAGATGCGCTGAAGACGCAGCCAGGCGTCATGTTGAGAAAAGGCTTAAGCAAGGCACCCCAGTAATCCACATAGTAGCTGGTCTAATTCAAGATCATGAAGAAATTCTTAAGCAAGACGATGACCGGCATAACACCGTGGAGAAGTGCGACTCAGCGCAGGAGGCGAGGACATGCATGGCCTTAATGGGAAATCCCCTTGATCATGATTCGGATTGGGATTCTTCGAATCCTCCGATTACGGCCCGTGCTGACATTTTTGAGGCTAAGGAACAAGACTTATATATCAACACCCTCCGCGCGGAACTCCAAGAGCCGCAGGATTTTCGGTTTGGCGACGAGGATCAGTGAGACGTGATCCCCGTCGCCGGAAGTTGATGAAACGGGTGAAGATATCATCATCATGTCCGAGCTCAGGGTCGCACACCTTGTTCGCCAGATGCGCCACACTAGGCCAAAACTGATTACAGGATTCTGTATCGAAATCTGTTCCCCGCACTCGGTGATAGGACGAAAGGAGTTGAACCGCATCTGCAATGAGAATGGAGTCCATGACTGCAGGATACTCGACTCCAACAAAAGCTTCCGTTTTGTCGATACAACCTTCAGGTCCTTGGGAAAGTTATATATTGCCCTTAACACTCCACCGGGAGCTCCACCTATCCGTGTTGGTCTGGATGTCCTACAGGCCGACATTCCCCAACTCCTGTGAATGGACGTCATGGACAAGGTAGCTTTAACTCCGTGCCTTATTTAGAACAGGCTGGCCAAACGCAGGAAGATACACACGAAAAATGGCAAGGAAGTATTCATTGATGACTAGTACTGGCCCATTATCCGCTCGCGAAGTAACTATTTGTATGCGGAAATGAGCTTCACACATTTCATGTATTCTTCAAGGGCTCAGCTGTCTAAGCTCCATCGAAATTTTTTCCATCCTATTGTATCAAAATTATTCAACTTAATTAAGAAGGCCAGACCGTAGCACACAACGAAGGAGACACTTCATGAACTAGAAAGCATCGTGAAACACTGTGACCCATGCCAACGTATTAAGCATTGGCCCCACCGTTTTCGAGTCAGAACCTGCACAGGGGACTTGCGCTTCAATTAACGGGTCCTACTGGACGTTATGTACTTAGGTAATGGCCCGGTACTGCATTTAGTAGATGAAGCATCACACTTCAGTGCCGCATCATTCTTGGACTCCATGGCCACTGAAGGTATCTGGGATGCATTCATACGATGGTGGTTTTCTGTATAGACTGGACTACCTAAACGCATTCTTATCAATCAAGGATCTAACTTCGCCGAACGCTTCATACATCTCGCCAGATGTGCCAATGTAAAAGTAGATCGCACCGGGATCGAGTCCCATTCAATTTAGGCCTTGTCGAACGTTACAACGGTCCTCTACGCACGACTTAGCGCAAGATCATGCACGCGAGACCCAACAGGAGGCAATGAAAGATACCTTAGGTCCAGAAGGATTAGTCCCTTCTGCACTAGTATATGGTGAGTAATACCGAATTCATACTGCTTCTTAAGGCCACGCCAAGCCGTGCTACGCTCAGTGAACGTGCTGAGCTCGCGGAGGTGGCTCGACGGGAAATGGAAGGGCAGATAGCGTCGCTTAAGCTCAAAATAGGGCTTCATCACGCTGTGCCACCAGCATGCGACCAACTACAAGAGCCCGGTGATCAAGTCCTAGTCTGGCGAGAGAAGTTTGTGAACAGCTTTATTATTAATGGATAGGGCCTTTCACGTTCATTGCCATGGATGCCGACAAGAAGCTTGCATATGTACGTGATGCGAACGTTTGGCCTGCGAGACTATTTAATCTCGCACAAGTGAAACTGTACTTCACTCCGGAAGTACTCTCTCACTCATTCCTCGTTGATATAGACCTTGGCATGTCTTCCTTCAGAACGTCTCAGGACGAAGTCATATTGATGAAATAAGTTCTAGAATCTGATGATGAAAGGGCGCATACTGAGGAGGTGAGACAAGCTGAACTGGCTGAGGTTCGACGTCTGTTCGAATGGGGGGCATTTAAGGTGGTACAAAAGGAATAAATCCCTCCAGATGCGAACGTACTAATGGGCCCTGTTTTTACTGGCCATTAAGTCCACGTTAGAAGGTCAGACTAATTACAAGGATCGATATGTTATGGGAGGATACAGAGACAAATGGAAAGAACTGATGGTTCATACAAGCAATACTCTAAGCCCGCAGTCTTTCCGGATTTTTCTCTCACTGACCCCTATATTTAGTTTTGACGTATGGTCGTCAGCCATACTTCCGGCCTATCTACAAGCTTCCAAACCCCTTGGGCGGGGCATTTACCTTCAGAGCCCAGACCCAGAGTTTGCTCTAGAACTACATCAGTGTTTGAAGCTCCTGTGACCATTATACGTGCTTTGTGATGCAAGAGACCTATGGCAAACAACGTTAGACCGACATCATCGGGAAGAACTGAGCATGAGGCATTGCAAACTGGATGACGCCATTTACTTTTTTCTGGAGAATGAGATGCTCGCTGGGATGAGCGGTACCTACGTGGATGACATACTACGCTCAGGTAGCAAGAAGTTCCACAGACTGACACAACAGACGTACAAGGCGTTCGACATGGCAGAATAATCGCTGTTACCATTCGAGTATATAGGTTTCTCGCTCACTAATGACCAAGAGGGGAAAAAGTGGAGTGCTTACCTCGTGATGCCTCATGGAAACAGTTTCGATCAATGCGGATGAGACTGGGATGTTTATCACACTCACGACCAGATTTTCTGTTTAAAATTGCACAATTGGCGCAGGTAACGGAGGACATGTTTGCGAAGCAGCCTACGGCATACATTCGGCAACTTAATAAGGCTTTCGAGTATGCCACGGACAATCGCACTCCACTTAAGATTTCTAAGCTGGACAATAAGACACTTAAGATCGTTTCTTTCTCATATTCTTCGTTGGCTAACAACCAAGACCTCTCTCCACAGCTTGGTCATCCTATACTCCTTGGTGACGCAAGGGACATGGTATTACCGATCGCGTTTAGGTATTAAAAGGCCAGGTTGATCACTCGCTCCGCTATGTCTGGAGAATTTATAGCGTTTAGCGGTATGTTTGATTATGCCATTGCACTTCCTGCGGAACTCGAAAGTATGCTGAATCAAAGTTTCCCAATCCAATTACTCATAGACAGTAAGAGCCTCTTCGATGTCATTTCGAAGGGTTCCAGGACCTCTGAGAAGAGAATGATGCTCGGCATATCAGCTGCACGTGAAGAGTTTAGGGACAGGGTCATTTCTGACATCGGCTTTATTCGAAGCTCAAATTATATTGCCGATGGGCTTACGAAGCGGATGTCGCAAGCAATGCTACGATCTGTCATCGAGACGAGACAACAAAATGTGGTTCCTGATCAGTGGATCATACGCGGCGATGATATTACTTAAGTCCCCTCGGCTACGAGGCAGGTCACCATTTCTTTCGTGTATATCTCTAAGATTTCGGCAATTTGGACACCTTCCACTTTCTGGCCGGCACTAGCCTGAGGGCTTGCATCATTTACCCTAATTGCATACTGTTCCGCCGGGCCATAGATAATGTTATAACACGCATCGAGAACCACTACATAATCAACCACGCGGTCACGAACCAACAACCGGACCAACCAAACCCCCGTGCAATAGCCGGCAAAAATCTCGAACGCGGACCCCTCACAATGATTGTAGACAACGCTCCTATCCTTCGGGCGCCGCACACTGAGCCGAAGACCCAACCCCAGCACAATTAGTGCCTCTTGCTTCAAGGCGCAAAGGTGCACACATAAGACGGTAAGCGACACGCGGACCGTCGCAGCAGCAACCGCCCTACGCAGTAACCAAACCTCATTCAAGACGCCAGCCAACCCACAATCCAACTCCTGCATGCTTCAAAATAGCCCTGATGCGTTCCGTACATGATATCGGGATAAATCCTCAATCGCCCTCCTCCCACCAGGACCTGCAGTCACCGCAGCTACTCCAGGATTCTCTCTACAGTAGCGCATCGCCTCCCCAAGCACGTGACCAGAAGGGTCCCGAAGGTTGTAACTCTGTAACTTAATATCACATAGAGGCCCTGTTTCACGAGTTACACCCTTCTTCCGCTGTTCCCCAAGTGCAACTGTCTGGAAGGATACACGCAAACCACCCCCGGCCGCGTACCAGACGCCTTTCTTGAGGGTGCAGCCCCCGACTGCCTGCCCATCCCCGACGCACATAGCATCGATTGCTCACACCGTTTTACGCCTATTGTCGCTACTTTCACCCCCATTTTCATCAGCTAAATCATCTTCCACCATCTTCTTTGACGGCATCGCCGACCCCCTTTTGCCAATGCGCGCCCTCGATTCCCCAGTTGCTCCCCAAATCACACCCTCCGAGACAAAACTTCGCTCACTGTCCGTGGTGATCCTTCCCCTTGCCCTATTTTACCCCAGTCCAGCGGGTTGCCAATATAGAACTTGCCTAAAGCACTTCAGTTGCTCTATTGTTTCCCCAATACAGGCCCGCCCTGACAACCTTGGGCTCTGGCTATTCTCGTGGCCTTCTTCCAAAATGCGCTACCTCTCAATATCTGGAATGCTAGCCTACAGAGGCCGTAGTTTGAGGTCTCTACCAAACCCCCGGATAGACGCACGAAACCCCGGCATCACCCGCATGTTATGCGAGCTATCCGTTCGGGCGAGGCCTCCCCGTCATTTCCAATCGGTCTTGCGCTTCTGCGAAGCGTAAGGTCGCTGCATATTCGTGGCTGTGGCAAAGAAGGAGAGAAGCGGGAAAAGCAAGGGGAAAGCTTGCGGAGTGTATTTCTTTGTTTTGTCTTCTTTATTTTGTTGCAAGTGGATGACTTACAGGTCTACCTCACTTGTGCTATTAGGCTCCACTAGACCTCAACGGGTGCAATCTACACCTTGTAATTGATAGCATGGCATTGGCGCAATCAATTGCACAAGTAATCAACTTCCCAAGATAGCCTGGTCGCACTTTGATTTATGCGATAGCCGGAGATGGTGTTATACTGTAGTTTGTAAGTGTCGGGCACGTTTATTTTGACACTATAAGGAGTCCTGGGCAGAGATTCCAAAGTGCTATATTTTCAAGTGCTACACTCACCGCCGTCCCTCCCAAAGAAAAAGACAGAGGTAAAATCGAGTGAGTTACAAGTACCCCGTCAACGACGAGTCCGTAGTACGCCGCAGGTCGCCGCCTTGGGCAACTCTCTTTCTCTCTAGCAAACTTTGTTTCATTACCGTACCCTCCTTTTCAACTACCCTTCCTGTCGACAAACGTCGTTGATTGTACACCGACGCGGCAAAGAGAGTGTAGAAGGCACGGTCTCCCGACAATATGCATAATTTCTGTATGATTAAAAATTGTACATTTGACTACTGTAAGGCAGCGTACGCAGTGTCTATTTTGTCTGTTGCTCGAGGACATTACCTGAACCCCTATTCACCAGACGGTTAACATCCTGCCAACTCTTAACTTTCTCGCACGGCGTGTGCTGTCAGTCGGTGTGTATGATCATGTCTTGAGTTTCAAAAGTAGACAAAAGGCAGAGTTCCGCTTTTGGGCGATTCTGAAAAAACATAATGTTTTTGTTTCGAAAGTTTGGTTTCCTGTTGATAAAGATTTGAGCTCATTTTTCCTTTACCAACCCGGGCGGTGTCGCCCAATTATTTATACACAACTCCGACACCATTCTCCAGCTCTAGTGTGCTCGGTAGATGGTATCTACTTACAGCAAATCACAGAGATCTCTCTATAATATCTATAAAAATCTACAGTAGGTAACCTCTACAGTAGTGAATATCTATAGAACTACCGGACAAGAAAGACCTGACGTTAAAACATATCCCAATAAAAATTTATGGTCCATATAGGGAAGAATGAAATCCTTCAAAGAAACACTGGAGGGCGAACTTTACAATGAGCACGGTGTAAATGTGTGCATTTGATAGGCGATGTGCACTTAAGTACGCTTACTTTTTTTACCAGTATGGTCAAATTTAAGCCTTTTTCCGTTAGGTGGGCCATATACTTAGTGATTTGGTTAGTTTAATATAGTCGTGTATAATACTTGGCTTGGTCAACCTTCGCGGTCCGGAATCGCCGAGGGCAAGTTTTCCCAGAATTTGAGTTGCTAGTGGTAAACTCCTGTTTGTGCTACCCAGCCCGCTCGCCGGTCCTACTACCCCCCCTTGGTTTTTTTTATTCCATCGCTTCGTCTTTTGAACTGTCGACAGTTATCAGTAAGAATTTCATGGGTCTAACTGCGAGGTGCATGTGCTTCGTGCATGAATATAGGTGTGGCCAGCCTCATACTACTACAAAAATCATCTGCTGCTTTTTGATGCCATCGTCCCTTTTCTGGAGCTGCCATTTCATTTTCCATATTTATGTTGTTTTGATGATTTGATTCTACGCCACGCTGACCCATCAGTCAAAAAGTTGGACGGGCTTTCTTGTAGCAAGTGCGGGTAGTATTTGAGATGACTCAAAACGAATGAGAACGAAAACCCTGTTAAAGTTCTAGTGCTTTATAAACTTCTAAATTATATGCAGTTGTTGTATAAGTTTCCCTTTCCAATTCGGATGCGGTCTATGACGGTATCCTTGCCATTTGTAAACAATAACCAATTACCAATTAACGTTGGACGAAACCGTTGACGCAACTTGTCCTCGCAGAAGGACAGATCACACCGGTCTGAAGGTCTCCATGGCTCGTGCGGTGACATGCCTAGCCACGCCCGTCAGCACCGCGAATGAGTTGAAAATGAAAAAGTTAATGGTTTTAGATTGAAAAAGAGGCTTTGATAATTGCTTTCAATGCGTCGACATGTTCCGAGTGATACTCATGCACTGACTATTGCAATGCTTTATAGAGAAGATCACTCAGGGCAAGATGAGGTGTTGCGACATGACACGGTATCGGTATAAGGGGATAGTTTGGGTGTCCTATTCTTGGAAGATATATTCGCCTGTGTCTCGCAACTGGGCACCACAGCCTTACACGATCTCAGCCATGTAATGATCTAAGAGGACACTGGAAAAGGCTCCACAGCAATTAGATGTATTTGAGGCATTCGGTTCTCTATTGCGATACACCTTCGACCCATTTAGGTACATTAGTCACATTAACCATTATCCTGAACATGTCTAGCATACACCGGGGGATAGCCGAACCGCACTTTTCAAATATTAAAGAACCAAATCAACCTCTTCTACCCTCAACCTCCCCCCTCCCCCCAACTTGCTGTCACCGCCTTTTCCAACGCCGAGCACTTACTAAGTCGCCTGTGGTTGTTTGGAAAACTTTAGGATAGATCGAATATATCTTCCAAAATTAAAAGCACCCCATCCTTTTCCCTTACTAAGGCAATCGGCGCCCAATTCCCCTCTATTCTACCTGAAACTGCCTAGCCCCGTCACAAATTTCTCCTAGAATCTCTCTACCCCTCTCTACTCCTCACCAAAATGATCGCCTCCTCTATTCCTCGCTACTTGCCTCCCTTCGCCATTGTGTTTACGGATCCAAGGTCTTAGTCAGCTCAACTTCCTACTGCATTAAAGCTCCCTAGGCCCTAGTGGCCTCAGCCCATCCCCCTTTAAATGCCTCTCTCATGCACCGCCAGATGACAGCCCAGATCGTTCTCCCCTGTTTGGTATCAAAATTTTCGCGAACTTTGCCGTGGATGGCCGACTCCCGACCGAGCTTTGTCACCCCTTCGCAGGCGCTATCCTCCTCGGTATTCCGCGTGGCTTCGGCGATAGAAGTCTTTGTATTACCATTGGCACGATTTTCTGACGATTCATCTGCCGCCCAGTCGTTTGGCGTTTGTCGGCACAGGACTCCGAGTCCGTCATGGAATAAGGGTAATTTTCCACGCCATAAGGGACCTCTTCTCCCTTTCCGACAGCTCCAGCTTCGCTATACCACAAATTGACGCATCCAATGCCTTTTAACCTTGTAAAACGACAAAATTATTGCTCGAGACGGCTATATCCCCGACCTCTACAGATCTGTGTACTGCTTGCACTGAGGCGACTCCATCCTCCAGTTCGGCCGACACATCATTTACATTCGCACAGGCACCCACCAGAGAGATCCGCTCGGAATTATCTGTTTCGTCGTTGGCATCCACCCATTGGTCACTCAGATCTCTGCACGCTTCCCCGCCGTCCTCCTGAACGCGTGATTAGCCGATGACGTTACCAGAATAACCCGTAGTAACCTACCTTCCGAGGTTCTTCGTTCTATGTCCGACCGTGGAGAGCAACTGGGCTTCTCCATCAACATGGAAAAAACAACCGTCTGGCGGCCTGGCCCGGAGCCCATCTCTCTTTCTCTACTGGATACCATACCGTACCCCTCTCGGTTAGTTCTGAGAACTCTGTACTCGCATACATGCCATTACCAAGACCTGGTCGCACATTACTGTATTGGATGACCCCAAATTGGTTACCATTCTCTGCTCCGTTGCGCCAGCTCCTGTCGTCTCCTGTAGGTTCTTCGCTGCACCCCGCCGCACCTCACTATTTTGGAGCTAAAACGTTTGAATCCGGAATGCGAAGGATGACCAAGGACATGCACCAGCGTCTCCCGGACAGTGCCTAGCTCATTGCTCAGATTGCACTCCGCGCGGGAGGGCTTTGCCTTCCGCTTACCGAAACTATCGCAAAAGTATGCTACGCTGGCTGTGTTCTTTCTTGCCACCCACTCCTACGTACCCTTCTCGGCGATTCCTTCGACGTCTCGGCCCTGATTATAAACTCGCTTGTCTCCATCCATGGCAAATACAGCTTCCCCGCCAGTTTGCCCCCCCCCGTGTAGTCCTTGTTAGCCTCCGCGCTTGTTCCTCTGCCGGTTTGCCTAGCTTCCAAATAATCGTCTCAACTGAGATCTTGATACCCCTCCGAGCGAAACTAGTCTCCTTCGTCAACCTCTTTTTAGCCGAAGGATCGTAGCCACTCGGCCACCTCGCTTCCGCCGCCTCCTTCAACGCTTCCCGTTCGTTCAACGTAGTGTTTTTTCCGCCGCCGCCACACTGCACAGGCTAATGGGAATTTCAACCTATGTTCTACTCGCAGTAAACTAACCCAAACGTTCAGTATACCGACCCATTCAAGTAAAACCCAATTTACCCAATTTACAAGTAAACCCCAATTTACCCAAACGTTCCACTCTCCACGTTGGGGGTCTGGCACCCAACCGCTATGGACTTCGCCAACCGGGTTGCGACTGGCATTGCCGCACGGGTAGCCGTTCCAATTGCTGATGCGCGGCAAACACTGTTCGCTCGACACGCGGCGAGACTCGTCCAGAATAACGCCAATTGTCTGTTGGAAGGAGTTTTGAGCGACACTTAAGGCCACAACTTGAAAGTGTGTACATTCCAGAGAACCTCCGTTCTCAGGGTATGTAAGTGGCTACCCAAATTAGGCCTCGTCTGCGATTGCTGTTATCAGGAAAATTAAGTACCACCCCATTTAACCCAAACGTTCCCCCATGGTTGCGATGAAGAATACACTTCTCGCTACCCGTTTCCCCAATTTTACCAACTACACAAGGAGAAATTATGATTTCTATATTTGTCAAACTGCAGGCTAAGCCCATTTCCTTAATCACGCCGGTTTTGACGATCCCCCTACCTGGAGATTTCCTTCTTGCCCCTTGGTGCGTGCCTTCACTACGGATGGAGAAGGGGGTTCCTTGCGAATGGATACCCAAGGCTTGAAACCTGAAGGACAGGGAGTCAGAAACATCAGTCCCGCGTTTGTGGTCCAGACTTTCCAGCCTCATCAACGATGTGAATATTCTCGTTTAGGGAAGCAAAGAGTGATAGCGGTATTTCCTGCTGGTCCCCTGAATCAAGCCCATGAAATGAAGAACAAGTTTCATTCCAAATAGCACCCATGCTAGGCAATCGGGATACTCCCAATATAGTGCCCGAGCTTGGGATAAGGTCATTTCCATGATAATTCCTCTCTGCAGAAAATAGATTAGAAGATGTCCTTGCCGTCTGGTCATCTCCGGTCAGGCCCGGGATAATGAAATCCAAGTTCGGTCTATTGCACAAATGGTCTGGTTCTGCAGCCATTTTCTTACCATCTTGGTTTCCGTCCATGACTTCAGCTATGGGTGTGACGTTCATGCCGTTATTGATTTCAACGGTTGGTGGAATATCTTTTGTTGCCACTTGTATCGTTTCAATGGTTGAATTGGCAGTAGGCTGAACTGATGAAGAGGGACTGACTCGGTCCAGATTTGAATCCACCTCTGTACAGATGCGTTGTTTCTTCGGAATTCTTGAATGGCACTCCACATAATGCGGAATTGGGTCCAACATCCTCTCGGAATCTAAATTTGGAGGCGTCTGGTTGGGGACTTCAGTGAATGGCCGATCCGAAACGTTCTGTAGGTTTCCAAAGGGCCACTCGATTTTTTCTGTGTCCGCTAGAATTTCGACATTCAGATCCTGGGCTGCCAGGTGCTGACCAGATCTGCTGAGTGTGAACGGTGATGGTAATACCATGCCAGCGGTAAAGCGTGCCGTGAAGTCGATTTGTTGTGGCTCCAGAAAATTAGAACCCTGGTTCTCGGCCAAGGGAGAAGGTAACGCTGCTGCCCGAGACCGCTTGGTACAGTTCTGGATTTCTTCAGTGTTTCCGAGGCTTTGGTTTTGCAAGTTGCTCGACCGCAACGTGGCCAGGTCTTGCTCATTACCAACGCCTGGCTCTAGTCGTGCATACCGTGAAACAGTCTTCAGTTTTGGGCACTTTGCTTCTATTGCAATGTCAAGTTCCTGGATGTCCCTACTATTACGATGCATTCCATTGGGGGTCGGTGTGGAGAGGGGGCTCTGCAGAACGACGACGCTTCCACTGGTATGTTGCAGCTGAGACTTAGGTGCAAGTTCTTCACCAGCCTGCGCTGCAGATGCTCCAGTCCTATGCTCCGATAAGATGCGGCTTTCGGTGGGAACCGATTCTTGACTTTGCAGCTGGGCAGGCATCGTGTTACCGGGGGATTCCCCATGGGGCAACTTTCTTCCGTTGATATAAGCTTCCTTCTCTACATCATCCTCAGCATCTTTGAATTTATGAAATGGTTTTGGCCTTTGACTTGCAGTGGCTGCTGCATCCATGGCAGCCTGAGCAAGCTGCGGTTCATTAAGCGGGATGTTGCATATTCCTTTTGAAGCCGCAAGATCAAAGAACTATAGAATTCAGAAGTCAGCAGAGAAGTCATATGTAGTGAGGTATACGCTGCGGCTAAAGCGGGGATTTAAACGTACCTTTCCTCTCTTCCTTCTTTCAGTTGGGCCGCTGTAAGTAGCGTATTTTTGCAGAACGGTTTCAGGTTCGACTGAGCTATACTCAAAAAGCTTCCCATTGTGCCCGCTGAAGATGATGACTGTAACCTCACAATCACAAAGAATCCCCTGCGCATTACGTTCCAGGTGAGTAGAATGTAAAAATTGTCAGAGATTTTGTTCTCCGCTCAACTTGCAGTGAAAGAAAGGTGGACACCGTAGCATTAAAACTTACAAGTTCCATAGCCTTCTTAAGAAGCCCGTTCTTCCTCTTCAAAAACGTCACCTGTTTGTGAATGGAATCGTATAAAAATATCCAGAGGAACAGGACAAGCATGACGTTTTCGTTAGAAGATAATTGACGACGGTGCCCTATCGAGAGAACCTAATCATAACTCACTTGCCTACTTCGGCTATCTTCGATCCGCTGGATCTTAATTTTTTTGCGCCCGGCTGTCTTTCCCTGTGGCGGCGGAACGGATGAATTAATGTTGGAATCCATTGCGGTAACTTTCTAACGGGAAGAAAAAAGCTCGGAACGGCCTTTTACTGAAGCATGTGAGATCTGACAACAATAATCAGCACATGATCCCAAAAGAATGAGAGTGCTGGACTTCCTCTAGATCCAAAGTATTAGGACGAGAGAATAAGGCGGGTGTAGAAAAAGGAGACTCAAATGCCTCTTGCCTAGTCTTTGGAATGTACTAAAGTTACCGTTGGATGGCGACCGGAAAAGAGTTTATCAGGGGGGTAGTTTCGCGTCATGAGTCGCTACAAGAGCAAGCAAATGGATCAAACAAAAAGGAGCAACAAAGAATCAATATAATGAATTATCGAATAAAAAGAACTGACATTTCGTGTCAAAATAGTGTCCACAACAGTTTTATTTTGGTTTAAACCTTCGTAAAATTATGTATTCAGTGACAGATTGATTCATACATACGGAGGGGTGAAGGGGACACCGCACTTTATCGGGGATGCTAGTTGGTCCATCTCCGGAATCACCTGTCATAAAAGAGACTGGATTAAGAACATCACGCGACAGAAGTCCAAGTACCTGCCTTATCGTCTAAAGAAAACTTGCAATGGTCCACAGACGTAACAGATTCCATGAAAGGGGTAACACCATAGACATCCAAAATTCACCTCAGTTGTTTGTTCAGACTTCAATATTTCAATGTCAGTAGCATTGTGCACTAGGGTAACGTTATCGTATGGGTGAGCAATAGTGTCATTGTGCAGTCTTACAACTAGCTACAATGAATTCTCTATGTATGTTTCACAATTCTCAACGAAGTTGTAAGCGTTTGAAGAGCTCCGGTCAGGTTGAGGATTATATGGAGACAAGATTTGCGCTATCCGCATCGGAAAAATTACAGCAACGTTTACAGAAATAATGGCCCAAGTAGTCAAATTCCAGTCAGTAACAATGATTCACTCAACCCTGCAGCATAGGTATCATACCATTTAATCTCATTAATCGAGCTATGTTTTGCTTAGATTTTCGTGTATAAAGCTAGTTACAAAGCTTGTTAGTTTCACCAGCGATACGAATAGAACCCCACCTCTTATTCAGCATGGGAGGAACTCTTTCAAATGGGATTTCTTGGACAAATGAGGAAGAATAGGGATCTTTGAATCCCTCCCAGTCAAGCAGTTGAGAGAATGAGGGAATTTTACTTGAGATTATATTAGGTCTGGAAAACAGACTCATCCAGGCAGCATCTTAGCTTCTTCTCAGTCAAGTGAAAGGGTATTGATGCAAATTCCACCATCCTAACCCTGGATAAGACAAAGATGACGACAATTAACGCATGACAGAAGATCGGACAAAACTGCCTGCATTCCTGACTGAGCACAATCAATCCCGAAAAGGAAGGCTCTACTTCAACCTATAATACTAGCCTTACTCTAGTCTTACCTGAGCGCCCCCTCCTGGTCGTTCGTAATGCGTGTGTGCCTGCTCCTTCAGAACCAGCGGTCAGTGCCTTTTAGCTGTACAGCTCCCAAACTGTTCTACCGTATCAGGAGCAATTTTTCAAAGATGAAATTGCTCCTGATACAGTAAGAACTGGAACAATTTGGGAGCTATTATGTAAAGGAAAGCTGTAAACTGGGCTTAGAAGAGCGGGGTGATAACCACTGTCATTCTGAGTTTCATTCCTCGTGGACACATGTCTCATCGTTGGTCATCCGCTACGTGGCTGTTTCGAAGAATCACTGTAAAATCCGAATCACTCGGGACCGTTACCAGAAGGAAACCTTGAAGCGAGGCGGAACAGGCATTCAGGTCCGTATTGGTATCAAAGATAAAACATATTCAGGTATTCGCCGGTACTCACTTGGCGGGCTTGCATCCCTTGGACACAGAACAAGAAACGAGTAACTAGGATGCGGGAGAGGAATTGCGGGGACTGGTTGCCAAAGAAGAGAGGAGGCGGAAAAACCTAGCACCGCTCTCTCCCAACGCCCCGTGGTATAAATCCCGACTGGAACCAACAAAATTTCGATCACTGTCACATTCCGTCTGTGACAATGATCGCCGTTAGTACGAAACCATGTTCTGTTCGGCGAGAGTAGCAGCTCCCCACAGAGACGAGGTGGCATGAAAAGGTGATGTGTGGAGGCAAGGTTGGCGACGGCAGCTTCCAAAGCGATAATTTGCCACTTTTGCTCCTGAGTTGGTATTGGCACACATTTCCTCAAAGCTTCACAGGACTTCTCCAAAATTATGTGGCTCCAACCTCTTCGTGAGCACTTGGTAGTATCTACCACAGCGGCATGACCATTAGTGACATTCGAGTGGTTCAGTTTTTTAGAAGCCTCGCAGAGCAATCCACGGCGAGCTCCGGTACTTCTGCTCCGACAAGAAACTGTTCGAGAGTACCATTCCAAGAGGAGTTTTTGAATGGGGATAACTGCCTGTCATCTAGACCCTCCTCCGACTGTGCGTTTATTTTTTTCTTGTCTTCGATACTTTGCTTTAGGTTCGCCGGGCCAGTCCTACATCAACGAGAAGTCTTGCACTGAGCCGGGCGCGTAAGATGTTCAAGATATGCAGAAATGGTTGGACAACTTGGTGCAGTCTTAGACCAACTTGACTAACCGCTCTGTGAGCCACCGAGGCACACCAGCTGCCTACTTCGCTGTATTCACATGAATAAACGGCTCTATTTTGGCGTGTTTTGAAGATGGACACTTTGCAAAGATGAGAATATACACGGGGTCCTTCTTACGGGAGTTTCGGTACAGAAGGGTCAAGTCTGGCTTCCGCTGTTGCAGCTCCCTCTCGTCCATAAGCTGTCCCACTGATTATTCGGATAAAAATGCAATCCGGAACAGCATGTAATCTGAAGCGGCTAATAGATATCACGCTGGTAAATATTCACTCCACTTCTTCGCTCCTGCACGACGGGCAACCCTGCCCCCCGACCCACACCCATGAAAGCAGAGTTCTTACTTCCATCTGCGTTTAATCCATCCTCGTCACGTAGGCGCAGTGAGTTCTAACGGCTCTCCAGTTTTCTCTCTTCTTGCTCGGGAAATCGTATGGCCGCAATTAATCCCTCTCCAATTCTCTTCATCTCTTCAATCATCTCTTCTCTGCAACTCACCAGTTTTCCGCCACTCGGTGTTCGGAAGGGCGCCTCGCGCAATGCAAACTTCACCTCTGCATTTGCTAATGGGCGCCAAACAACAAATATCTGAGCTCGTCCTGTTTTCTCAATCAGAAACAGGGCAAATTTGCCCAGACGTTGTTCCAGTTCATCGCGCAACCTCGAAATAGGATCTACGCCAACAAAAGGATCTCCACGCCCTTTGAATGGCCCCCTGCCTTGCCCGAACGGAGTCAGATGCTCGTGCAAATCCAAGATTGCACTAAAAGCATCTGTCGGTGTCAAGAAAATTGAGCGAAGAGAAGGCACGGCCGCTGGATTGGTCAGGTGCGTTTCTATAAACGCCAGTGAGCTCCTTGCAGTTGCCACAATTCTCTTGGCAATTACACTTTCAGGGTTGTACTGTCCCGAGAACCACGTCTTTCCCTCGTTGCCATCTCTATCCCATGCATGGTATACCGCGAAGAACGGCTTTCCGTCGCTTCCCGCAGAATATTTCGCCTGAACACTATCGAAAAATCTAGTCCGCTCATCTTCATGCGACTCATCCCGTTGCGCCTTCTCTGGGTCTTCCAAAAACACTGGAAGAGGGCAAACCTCCCAGGGAAACTCGGCTAGCAGGTGAAGGAACTGACAAAAGTATCCCATGACTGACTTCCTGTTTGATAACGCAGGATGAGACATCACAGATGCCACTAGAGCCTCTACAAGCTCCTCGCCTCGGGTGCCCATCTGGGTGAGGAGCAGATGACTATTCAGCCACCGCTTTGCGAGGCGTGCCACATTACCCATGAGGACATTTCCGACATGCTTGATTTTGTCTTGATGCTCAACACGAGCCTCAGTTTCCCAAACTAGCGCATCGGCATAGTCGGAGCCCGAAGCCAGGATTCTTTTCTCTTTCAATACGCTAATTCGCAAACGGAACGCGAATCCGCCTAGTGAGATATCAACAAATGATATGGTTGCTCTCGAGCGCAAACCTTTTGATGCCAATGTCGTTTTCAGGGCAACGTAAAATGCAGCCTTTGCCGCAGAAATAGCCACAGGATCGTCAGGCCATGCCCTTGAGGATTCAAAAGATGCGACAATATCGAGAGGGTGGATGAACCGTGTACCTGGGTCCGGACGGATTGGGAATGAGCCACATCGCCGCAAATGAGCCGATGTAGCGTGGACGGCACGTATACGGAGAGGTAGCCCTTCTAACGAACGTAGAACAGAGGCAAGCTCATCAAATGCCGCTATAGCTCTGCTTGACGCTTTATCGACAAACTCACATTCGGCAGCGACTTCAAGATCGCTTAGAATGACCTTTGCAGTGAGGCCCTCGCCGAGGTGTCGTTGGCATGCAAAGGCTGCCATTTCGTCAAGAGTGCCAGGTCCCCCTCTCCATATCAGAGCCTCTATTATTCGACCATCCTTGAACCTTCGGAGTCCAGCTTTCTCACCCCAGAATTTCTTGAACGATGCTGCATCCCATTCCTTTGGACGCGTGTCAACTTTTCTGTGCAAGTCCTCTGCTGCGTTGATCATGATGCCGAAAATATTAGTCTCAATCTTCTCAATCCTAGTCATACGGCCTGTATCTACGAATGTGCTTGTGAGAACAGCCCGAATATCATCATCACCATGTGAAGCCACCTTATCCCTCCCCGAAATTCGGATAAAACCATCAAAAAGCACTGGCAGCGGCTTTGGCACACATTTGGAGCCTCGAGCCGAGACAAAGAGGTAGGACAAGACTCCAAACCAGGGGTCCTCTGCCGCGAGTTTGCTTTCAATGATAATTAATGCATCAGCTGCGCTTTCCTCGCATCGTCGAAGCAGGCCAGGATCGACACCAGCACAGACATGACAATCGCCCAAGTGTACGCTTTTTAAAACACCGCCTGCAATGGACCTAAACGCACATCTTATCATGTGCTCACGGGACGCTCGCGGAGGAATGATCCCTTTCATGACTAGATGAACCAATACAGTCGCCATGACGAAGGACCCCATGCGTAAGCGATGGCGACGGCTCCACGCGTTGAGTAACAGAACTGTGTCCGCAAATTGCGGAATGTCGCGGGTGACGGTATGAAGACGTTGCAGGCTGGGGACAAGAGTGGAATCCATGGCGATGGAGGCATTGTAGGTGACAGTGGCGTGAGTGGGATCATGGACCACGGAGGATTCACCGGGGGGAGCGAATATTGCGACGAGTATCTGCAAGACGGGCTTTGTCAAATAAACCATCTTTGTACGTGGGGATGATTCGAACGGTGACTTTGGGCTCATCGACGTGTGTAACGCACAGGACCGGCTTGGATTTGTCGTGGTTTAGGTAGGATGTGGTTAGAGAAGCAGAGGCCCACTTAGATTTCTCTGTCTCCACGAAGTGACGGGCGAGATATAAGAGGTAGAGAAGACGCTTATCGTGGTAATGGAAATTGAGGTAATCCTTAGGGTGAAAGATGTTTGAAGGCATCTCCACAGCGACATCTGCGACACCGCCAGTTGAATAACCGAGGAGAAACGATCCCCACGACATTAACGCGTTGCGGCGGTGAGCAAGCGACAGCCAGTTCGTTGAAAGCGTTGGTGCGAAACAGTGAGTCGAGGGGGAACATTTTCAGGAAGAATCTTGCGCAGGGTTTGCGGTTTCAAAGCGGAATTGGCATGAATGGTATGGGTGGTTGGAAGGTGATCGAGAGAGGATTTGACGAGTCTCAGAGCGGCTTCGATATGGTGGCAAAGCGAATCGGAGGGGCGATGCGAGGCGATTAGATTGTCGAGGGCAAGGCTTAGGCCGGGGGAGCTAAGTGCGTCGCCAGTGCGATGGGCGCGTTGGACGGTGTCCAGCTCAAGGTTGGGATGATTGGTTGGGCCGGCGCGATGGCGCTTTGGCGGCCTCTCCTCGGTAGTCGGTCGCGCCGGAGGCATTGGAGGAGAGTGAATGACTCGGAGGAGGTTGATGGGGATGTTTAGCCCTGACGGATTCAAAGGATACGGCCAGGTTTGATGAGGCATTGCACGGGAGGGCGTCGGCGGTGGCGTTCGCATTAAACAGCAGAAAGCTTTACAGTAAACGTACAGTACCAAATCATACCGTACAATATTCAAGGGTCGAGCATACTGTACAGTACTGACAACCTCCAAATACCATATCTTACACTGTCAGCTTGGCATTGTATGCCTTTACAAATCATCAAGTAAAGATGAGGACAGTACAGTATTGTTCGGTACTGTACAGTATACTTTTGACTACTGTAGCTTGGATCACCCTCTGATGACATCATCCAAGGTCATCGAGAAATTCGCGGCAGCTGTCGCGTCTCGCAGCGGATGCTGTACTGGAGGAATCAAGACTCGCTTGTATCAGAAGCTTAGCTAAGTCATTTGGTCCACATGTGCGGCGTCGGTATTATGTCGTGCCCCGCAACAGGCACAAGTCAGTCACCGGATTCAAAATTAGATTTGTAGGGGCTTCGTAGTTTTGCACATACAGTGATAAAATAATGCAAGAGAAACTTTACATCAGTGAAACTATGTAAATTCCCGAGATTATTGTATCTTATTGTATGTATCTTACTACACTACTGTATAGTCTTAAAAGTGAGGGTGACTGATATGTACCATAATTCAGATGAACAAAATAATTCATTCTTCGCCTTCAAAAGCTTTAATACAGCAATAATTCCTTTAGTAGCATTACCTGGCCAGAACCAGACATAGCAAACAACTAGTCATGCGAAAAGGGACACAATTGACATCAGAGGAATGTATCACAGAATGCTAGAACAATATTTGCGACGACACTGTGAAAAGACTAGTCAGTTCAATGCACAATCGGTGTATTGATGTCATTGCTCGGCAGGGTGGAATGACCGACTACTAGCCTAATTCTGCTGATAAAGGGCAGGTTTGGCCGATAATCTGCATACTTTCTTATGGCATCAGTCACCTCCAATTTTAAGACTATTACAGTAAGTCTGTACCTATCAAAACAAATCAAATTAAATGGGTGCCCTTTTATGTTATAAGGCCGTCGGAGGCGATTGGAACCATTAGTTTTTCGATTAAATTAGAAGAACATAGAGAAATTGAACTTTTGGGGGGTGACTTCTGGCATCTGTCAGGAGTGTATACTGTGTGTACAGGTCGGTCGATAAAACATTCTTTTGAACGTTTTATCAACTGAGCGGCGAAAAAATGTCACGTCTCTCCCACCATCCTCCGCACATGCGTATATCAACGCTTAAGCTGCATAATATGGTCGTCGATAGCGATGGCCATCTTCTCGCGCACTCCACTGCTTGTGATCGATGTGGACCATCCGATTAGATCTTAATCTTAGTAGGTGGTCACGCAGTGTACACTCGAAATGATAGATGAGTAAAATTCTATCATAATGGACCACCGCACAAATAGCGCTCGCAAGAGCACCTATTAAATGAACTCCGAAAAACCGAGGAGTATTTCATGGGGGAGATTGCAAGTCAGAAATTGCTTAGGGCAATCCCACCGCTTCAGCCCAAAACGTAAAATAGATGGACGAGTACTGAACATCTATTGGGCAGAAAACACATGGAAATACGGTTTACGTTTTAGTCCGTCTATCCCCAACGAAACTTTCCATTGTACTAGCTGTCAACTACAAATAGTGATACCCCGTTCTTTATCCAAAGCCGTAGGCTCCGCATTTCTTCTCGCAAACTATTTGTACCTATCTTTCACAGTGACCACAATCTCTTCAAACGCCCTGCATTTGGACTGCACTCCTCGGCTCTCCTGCATCTGCGCCACCCAAACAAAACAAAAATGTCCACACTATTTACTGAACGACTTCGCGGCGCAATGTCTTCTGAGAGCGAGGAAGAGGACAAAATAATTGGGGCAGTTATCTCCGTTGTCACGATGGCAATTAAAGATGATAATGCATTGGAGGAGGTGGTTGGCCACGCTGAAGCCAAACACCGGGGTGGGTCAAGGTATTTTATTCGTTCAAATAGGGAAATAAGGCGCACAGTCGGGGCAGAGCAAGCCGATCTTGACTATTTCCAAGGATAATCCCCAGATCCACCCATCATGTTAGGAGAGGAGTTCTAGAGGTTTCTCTCAGTACAAGAGATATATATGAATGCTTACGCCGTCGTATGGTTGATTTTAATCACTCCTTCAAACAAAAGGCCGACGCGCTCGGGGTATTGCAGGGCCCGACAGCCCAAAAGTTAACAGAAGCGATCCGTATTTGGGTGATGGAATGGCTGCTGACAAAGTCGTAGAGTACGTTAGTCTATCTGGCAGTACAATTTTGAAGTATTTATCACGTTTCTGTTTAGCTCTCACCACTACGTATGAAGAGACGTGGTTACGAAGGACTGAAGCAGATTAAATAAGACTGATAGAGAATATTACGCAGAACTTGGCTTTTCGGGCTGTCTAGGTTGTGTCGAATTCTCTCTGTAAGTTTGGAATAAATGCCCCATTGCCTGGCAAGGAGTTCACAAGGGGAAGGAGAAACCGTTAGCTTGTCACATGGAGGTGGTCTGTGATGGTAAAATAAGAATTTGGCATGTAATGTTCGGCATACCGGGCTCAAAAAACGACAAATTGATACCAGCTTAGAGTAGCTTCTTCAACGAAAATCGGACTAAACGTTGGCGCCCCTATCAGCTCTCGACAAATATCGCAGTTGTAGAGCTGTCATGGTTCTATTCAATGGTGGATGAGATCTACCCTGATTACCGTCTGTTCGCAAAAAACTACGCAAATCCGCAGACCTTGAGAGAATAAAGGTTCGACAGGCTACAATAGTTTGCTATAAAAGGGGTATAGATGATATTAGCGGTACTGTATGGACGGTTGGATATCCTAGCGAGGCCTTCCAGGCTGCATAAGTTAGAATACACGGACCGAATTTTTAGGGCATGCTGAATTTTACACAACATGATAGCAGATGAGGAAAGTTACAATGGAACAGGAAAGAATAAGCTTAAACGTGATCAAGATGGAAACTTAGAGGATCAAGCTTCGTCCAGAAGAGATCTACAGCGGCCAAAAAATGCCTACGACCGTTTCGAAATGTGCCTTGAAACTTTGGACCCTATCAAAAACCGCGAGCAAAGCTTCAAGCCACGGGAATCTTTGTCTGAACATATTTGAAATACACAGGATAATACGCAAGGTTGAACTAAATCAAGTGCAGGCAACGTCGACTTCAATTAAACGCATAAAAACATTAATACAGCTGCAAGTTGCAGCAATCCGCCGTAGTCATCACAGGCGATCACATTTCTTCATTTTAACATACAATAAAACTCTATTCGTTCAGGTAACATTGAGTTAAGACATTCTAGCGATTAGCGATGGGGGGTGCGAGACATTCGCCGGAACCGGGTTTGAGTTTCCGTGCAAGTTTCAGCAAGAGAACGCCAATAATACTGTAAATGAATTTAATATCAACGGAGCTTGTGGCTCGTTTGGAAAAAACCAGGGGCGTCTCTATAAAGCATAATTGCCATGCTACCCGATACATTATTGGGATCTTGCGTGCTCGCATCTTCAAATGCACAACGACGGGGGGTTCTGTCCCTACAACGAAAAGCGGCTCGCAATTCTTCATAACGGCAAGTCCGCCAGGCGAGGGATGCACAGAGATAGGTTCATTAGGCGTAGGAAGCACAGCGGCAGCTCTTTCAGGCGGGCGAGGCGGGCGTTTGCGCAGGTTGCTTTCATCCTCGGCTATCGGAATTGAAGGAACCAGAGCTCTCGGGTTTGTATATTGGTCTGATTTCAGGACTAATCGCGACAGGGTGTACGAACCTTCACTTCAGTCGTCCTTTTCTCATACTCAATCTCTGTGATACGGTCCCCCGGAGATTCATTTCGTTGGAAGCGATCTCGGTCGCTACAGCTGGCGCATTGTTCAGCGCAGCGTATTATCTCCCCCACCATTACCGCAGCAGGTTCATGCTGAGGCTACTCTTTACGGACTGGAGTACCTGCTAAAGCAAGTAAAAATCCAATTCTTCACGTTCTTTCTGCGATGCCCCTGAACTAGGCTCGAAGAGATATTTGGGACATCTCCCAGTTGAGCCGAGATTTGTCTAACTGAATCCTTTGCTCAGCAATCGAGATTCTCATTTCCGACAACTTGCGGAAAGACTCCTAATATTTTTGAACCCCTGTAGCAACAGATTTATTTGAGTTCTTCTTCTTTGAATCATCTGTATCTGGCGTCTTACGCTTCCGAGCCTTTCCGGTCTTGTAGCCCAGGGGGCGAGGGTTTGACTTATCAAATTCGAAGTTGACAGATAAAGCTCGAAACAAATCCGTTTTCTAATCTAAATAATTGAAAAAAAACCGAAGGCAAAAGGCTACCTCACGTGGTAAGCCGGGGACTGAATAATATCATAAAGATGACGCATCGCCTTCGAACCATCACTGTACTCCAGCTCGGCGTAACTTAAGAGGTCTCCTGGGGATGGATTTCCGATCAACCGCATTCGCTCGACGCGATCCTGACAAGCTCCTAAACGAAACAACTCTGCCTTAATCTTCATCCAGTGTTTCGAAAAAAACTCTAGAGAGTGCCCGGCCCAACTCAGTTAATCGCGTGGGCTACCTTTGTCCCCGGCGCCATTGCTGGCAATCGAGCGCGACGGATCGGTACACATGACAGTCCGACGACGACGGTCCATGGTGATCTTGCTCAAAGATGCCCCGACGGCAGGGTCAAGTGGAGCTTTTGCGCCCGCCTTAGCCATAGCATGCGTTTAGTCCTAATTACATCCCAGACCGTGCCCACCTCCATTTGACTTAGTTCCGTTCTGCAGCTGGGTAGTATCGAGGCCGTTCTCTTCCACAGCTGCCGTGTCCACGAATGCAAAGGAAAAATGTAGAAAACGATGAACCAAGCGATTGAAGCGTCCGGACCTTGTTGGGAACAGTGCTTGTAGAGAAGGGGAGTTTTTGGGAAGGGTGCTTGGAGAAATGGGTATTTAATGAGATAGAATGTCGTTAAAGAGTACTTGAAGAGAGGGAGAGGAGAATTGGAGATATGGAACGTTGTTGTGGATAGTGCTGGGAGAGATGGGGAGATATGCAAGAAGTACAGGGCATGTTCTGGCGCATTGCGTTAATCAGTTTGTATTAGTCTCTTCCGTTGCACAGGTGTTATGTTTTCGCCCCAAAGAAATACTGAATGCTGATTTTGGGCCTGTATTACATGTACAGGATTAAAACCCAAAGTCTTTTGGGGGCCTAACCCTTGGCCGACCCAAAAGATGGGCTGGTTTTTGGGATTTGGGCGAGTGCTAGGGGAATCAAAAATTCCAAAACTTCCATCGAAATCCTTTTTGACTGAAATTTTACGTTTGGAATATCGCAGTGGGGCTGCCCTAAGTAAAACCAGAACTTTGGATTTATGAGAAAACATATGATTTTTATGCGAGAGCATTTTGACTTCTCCTTGCATACGGTACAAAATAGAATGAGAGAACCAATACACTATAAGGGCAAGAGAATTACGGGAAGATGCGTTAATTTCGGAAATAGGGGATTATTCGGACTACTATACCTAAATTATACATCGGAACGCCTGGCTCTCGAACTGAAAAACATGTCCTATATGATGCCTCCCCAAACCGGCAGGGGCAGGAAAAGAAAACATTCACTACCAAGTCAGCAATCTTACCTTGCTCACACCAATAGAATTCCCCGGGTCCCAAATATCCAGAACCCTTCCGCTCCTCGCCGATCAAGCAGTTGCACGGGAGCATGGTTTGTAAGGTGAAAAATCACTCTCAATCTGCGAGGATGCGGATGACGAAAACGATATACCTTACCCAATTTTGACGCCCTTTACAAAACAGTGCCATAATCGAAATGATAAATTTAGATCCCCAGCAACTTGAGGTGATATGAAAAGGATTTCAAACATTTATAGAGAAACAGTTTTTTCTGCCAAAAGATGCCCTTTTTATGATTCTCAGCTTTCTGAAATGGCGGCCAGTTGTAATTTATGGCCAATATGATCAAAATGAAGACTTTCTCTTTTGAGAGACTCAATATGAACTTCATTTGCCTTTTAGCAGATGCTGTGTATGCACAGCACGTGATGTTTCATCGAAAAAGAAACGATACAAAGCCTCGGGGCGGAAGAGACCAATTTCTCAAATTATTTTATGGTCCGGTATGAAACTGATGTGAATTTTCAGCTATCTTATCGCTCGTCTGGTGCCCTTAGTGAGGACAAAAGGTATTTTAGTAAGAAGCACGGAAAATAAGACTTTAAAGTGTAAGTATAATTTCCTACGGATGGCATGGATATTGGCGGTAGTGCTAATGAGCATAATTCTGCCTCTGATTTTTCCATATTCCAAGGAATGCGTTTGGTCCATAGGAGGATGCTGAGGAGGTCTGAAGAAGAGAGACCTTTGGAGGACAATGGAACTTCACATATAAGTATTCCAATCAATGGGCTGCTCTGGTTGAAAAAGGCTGTCTAGGCGGACAGAAATTTTTGCGATGCATTCATCCGAAGAAAAAGACGAAAACATGCATTCCTTCTACCGCTTAAGTAGCAGAAATTCGTCACATTTACAGAGGAAGACTCATGGTCGAGAACGTTTTCGGAGAATATGTTAAATTTGGAACGTTATCAGATCAAAGTTTAAGTAGTCAGAGGCCTGGTTTAATATGACTTTTCTATTATGCCTTGGGCTGACTAATTTTCATGTGCTGTGTAACCCATTACGCGATGATGACACGGGGAGGTGTATCACAAGATTCAAAATAGGTGATATACTATTGGAAAGACGCAGATTGAGAGGCGAAGGAGTGCGCAAGCAAATTATCGTGAAAAGCGGCACCGACACGTGGAAATATAGTTTCGAGCTATCGGTGCTAGTGAGTGGGATGCGACACAATGACCATTATTTTCAATGAAAATTTCGTTTTGGAGAATTTCTCCATTTTATGCATTGCTGTAGTTTATTAAAAAGTTTAAGTTAAACATATATATTTAAGTATATTTCATTTTGGATTATTAGGTAAATTTCTACACAATATTGGTTTTCCAGACTTCCCAATCATTCTGTACTTTCCTGCTATATATAATGGAAACCTATTCTACAGTGCCATTTCACAATAAGCTTACAGTAGCCTGAAAAATTATAATAATAGGTCTACGCATCGACTTTTCTGCTTTAACTATGACCAACTTTGACTAAAAATACAGTTTGTAATTTATTGCAGAATTCTAAAATAGTTTTGTGTGTATGAAAGCTGAGATCGCACTAGTTGGTGAGAAATCATGCGAACTTGTTTCGCGGGAACTTTGAGGGACGCTCTTATTCCCCCACCTTATCACCTCCGAAACCTTCACGAGCTCCCCATCAAAATCCACGGATCCCAACAGTTATATCACAAGCTATGCATTTAGTCATCATCAGGGAAGTCGCTGGGTCAAAGGCTGACATTGTCTCATATGGGAAAGTCTTCAAGCGCTTTGAATCTATAGCCGAGCGCTTTGATGCGAATACGAACGTCAAATGGCCTGTGTCTGCTAAGCGCGCTCAGGATCATTGAAAAAAGCCTGTAGACTGTGTTCGAAAATTTGGAAAAGAGGGATCAATTGCGATCAAGGGTTGGGGGAGAGGTTATAGAGATAGGTGAGCTTCTACTATGTATGCGGGAGGCAACAAATGAGCAGGAAATGGAGAAAAGGCAATTGGAGAAGGCTGCAAGAGAGGTCGACGCCGAGAATGACCGTTTCGGGAGCTGATGGAGATGGATACGCAGCTTCGCGTTGCTGATGGATCGGATGGAGAGTCACTCGTTGGAAACACTGACTCGCCTTGGGAATGTTCTCGAAAAGCGCAGAGGACCGCCCGTGAATGATTACCTGTAGGGGTAAATGGATTGAAGTGCGTTGCATTTGAAAGATGCATACATGGAGATATTTAGACTAAGAAATTATTTATTGGTTTCTGTGCAGATACTTCTCGCTTCAATGGCTGGATATATCGCAATGCTTTAAGATTTGAGGAGCTTTTTCCTCAATTTCACATATTGAAAGTGAGAATGCTTGCACTCTCTTCTCTGCGGAGGACAGCTTAAAATGATCCACTTTACTCTTTACATATTTCCTCACAAATCTGAAAAGCTACATCCTCAGTGATGTTTTTATCTGTAGGCTGTTCAACACAATCCAAATTATCACAGTTCAGGAAAAAAATTGCAGCTATTCCTGGAACGGAGAAAATCTCGCAAACAACATTATGAAGCCCATTACTATCTTCTTTGATAATTTTATAGACTTCAATTTCAAGGGAGCCTGATTCAGGTAACAAAATCTTTCTTTTTTCCCCAGAAATTAAAGTTGTATTTGATACCAATTCTTCCAGATTTTCCTAAAGAATTTTATTTCCGAAAGCTAGACCGATCTTTTCAATGTTGTTAAAATATTAATCTAGCGCGTATAACGCTCTCTCAAACTGTATACTGCGATAAATTGATTGGTAGTCGTAAGTATTCCGGCATCTATCACGTATCGTATTGAATTTTTGTTCGGAGGCAAGTACTGCATCCTCAAATTTGATTGCTCCGGCATTTTCTGCTCAGTTCCATGAGCCCTGAAGCTATAAAGACCAAGAAAAAGCTATTGCCCATAATTTCTGCCAGCATATCAGTTGAAACTTTCGAGCAAAGAGAAAGAGGCCAAAATTCATCAAAAAGTTTTTATATTTTTCAGTAATCACAACCGAGGTTCTGTCCACTTTCGTTTTTCAATGATTGATGTTTCAATACTTCACAAATGACATCTGAAGGCATTTTTTTTGAAGCCCACTCAGTTTTGATACACTAGTTGCGTCATTTATACTATTTCTTTTTTCGACCTTCCATTTACAGCTCAAAGACAGTCGTGATTCGAACTTATGCGTGGTACGGTCCAGTTTCGCCTGCATTTCACAATCAATTGTTCTGTCGCTTGAGCAGCTGTTGACGCTGGGGAAGATTTTCTTCAGCTGCTTCCAAATACAAATCACCTGTCTCATCATTTCATCCCCCCAACGTGAGATTCAATCATTGCTGAAAACTAAGTATCCACTTTGCGAAAACTATCATAGTCGTATTTTTTGAAGACGGCATAATTAGGCTGGCTTCTGACTTAATTTTGAATCTACTATTTCCAAGAGCGTTACTATTGATACAACAAACAGCATCAAACTTCCTTTTCACCCTGGAGACAAGAGAATCATCCAGCGCAAGCTCTGCAACAGTTGTAATGGGGCGCATGTATTTAGCTGTTAGCTATTTTTGGTTCTCGTGTGAAAGAATCTGAGAAAGTACGGGCTGAGAAGGTAAGTAAGACAAGTAAAAAATTCGCTTTCCGAACAAAAAATGTAAGATTTTGCTATTGAGAGATACTTTGTTGTGCGCCTTGAAAATGTATTTTTTGATAGCAGTCTTTTGATTGAGATAAAGTTTATATCCGTACATTTTTTAGTGATTGATGTGTCTGTGTATTTCTCCAGGCGAATGAATGAATAAAAAATATGGTCCTTTCTCCATTCTGGGTCCTCAAAGCTGTTTATGTCATTGGTATTTATCTTGTATTTTGAGCCAGCACTCCGAATTGCTATCATTTCATACATATCTGCACCGCGTGATGTCAGAAGACCCTAAAATAAAATGGATTAAAGCATTGTAAGTTACAATGTTACTAAATCCAGGCAAAATAGCAATTCAAAATTTTCAAGCACATAAAAACTAGTTTTTGGACGTAAGCATCAAAATATTGTGCAGTGCGCGTTAGTATATCGGTTGAGGGTATACTTTATGTGTCCATTAAGGGCCATTTTTGACGTTTCCGAACACAAAATGCGAAAAAGTTTATTGTATTTGTATTCTGCTTATTTAATACTGCCATATCAAGGAAACATGTCACCGGTTTCTCATATCAAACAAGAGTGTGCCTAAAGAATTGAAACTTGGTCAAAAATTATGGTTACTCTTTCTGGATTAAGTTTTCTCCGAATGGATTCAAATACCTAAATTATTGCTCTAGAATCAACTGATTCTAAAGAGAATATTTTCGAAAATCACCCTAGGTAACTTTTTCACCTATCAGAAACATCTGTCTGGGGGAATTATTTTTCAGGAGCTCTTTACAAATTCACTTGTGTCAGAAAATCTTACATGAGTTCGAAAAAATCGAATATAAAGGTCTACAAATTACACGATGCAAACATTTTGCAAGTTTCGAAGATGAAAAATCTAATCTAATGTCGTTCTTTCTTGGATATTTTAACCAATTTATACTGTTTTCACCAAGCTTCATGTTTTCACCAGTTATATTCTTTTGATTTCAATTTTAGACGGATCACACGAACGCAAGTATTTTAGTATCCTTCTTTCAGTGTAAATGACTCATAAAAATGGATCTTCGAAATTCCTGGAGAACATAACCAATCACTTAGAAGACTACTATTACGCTTTCAACTATCAGGAGAAATGGTAGTGAAGAAATGTTCGAATAAATTACTCAGAAAAGAAATAATTTGATCATGACTATCTTCTTCTGAAGAACTGAAGTTACCAAAACTTTAAACTTTCAATTAAATATCAACAGAGTGGCGACTAGTCGATTGATAACATAAATAAGAGTCTCTACAACTTCAGAATATTGGGGGCTTTTCCTAAGCCTTGAAGACAATCAATGCAATTATTTAGATTGAAAGCCAAAGTAAAATCCCTAAAATATGAAACCATACCCTGTCGATAGTTTTCAAACTAATATTTTCTGCATGCGGGGAATTTATCGAGCTCAAAATTTAGGAATTTGATATTATTTCTGAGATTAATATTAGGTTTAAAGGTATATTCATTAATTTCAGCTTAAAAAGCATTTGGTAACCTTTGCATTATACTTAGCATTGAGTCTCGATCTGTGCCGACCCTCATTTTCCACAAGGGATAAATAGGAAAAAAGCTACTCTTTTTCGTTACCATTAGAACTTAGCAGAACTATTTTGACTAAATATAATTTTATTAAGACGATACTATTATTTCCGTAGTCCTTTGATTATATATATAGATAATTTAAAGTTGTTCGGTAGACAAACATGAACACTGCATCAAATTTTCTGATGATTTACACCTGGGCTTACCGGGTTGAATGTGTTCACAAATGTTAGAATCTGTCTTTTCATTTACATTTAGTCAGATTAGTGTAGAAAGATCTTTTCAGGTGATCCTTAGGATTCAAACTAAAGGCCAAAGTCATCTGATGTAATCTATTTATGACCTGAATTTTTATACAGTTTGAATGTCTCTTATTTGAAAAGGGTAGAAATAGTAATATAATCGTCACTACAGAAATCAATTTGTAGATGTATTCCTCCGAGTAGTCATTAGGGATAAGAATACTGGTAAGATTGATAATTGATAAATAGGTAATAGAATGACCTTAGGAACCACTAACGTGGAAGTTTTGGGATCAATTACTCGAAAGACCAGTAATTTCTGGTTGCAGGGATGAGCTAGCGTGGATAAGTAGAGTAGAACTGACTATAGACCGTGCTCAAAAGGCACCAACCGGTGTAAAGTGCGGTAGTTTTTGGTAACAAAAAATTGAACCTACGTAACCGTGCAACACCATTTGACTAGTGACCTTTAGGTTACGTGCAAGAAAAGAGCAACTGTAATCTAGCGAGGTGGGCTCGGTTTGAAGCAAGAAAGTCTTTAGTTACAAAATTTTTACCTTCTAATACGTGCAATAGACTTTGACCGGTGACCTCTAGCTTTTTACTCAATGAGCACAACCGCAATCTAGTACGCATGCGACAATTATTGATGTACAGTTACTTACTGTAATCCCGTGCACATACAACAAGTATTGATGTATTGTAACCTACTGTACTGTAACCTATTGGTGTACAGTTGCTCACTGTACTTTCACGTTACCATGCAGTGAGACTAATACTCTACTGACCAATTATTGTACCCATTACAGTATACGTTTCGTACTCCTTTTTCATCAATACTGTCTCCGAGTGGTCGGCTCACTTGCCAACAAAATTCTGGCGAGGACAAATCCTCTTTAAGATCATACACAAAAAATAAAGGGGTAGCTCGTCGCGTGGATTTTGGCAGAATCTACGTCATTTGCAAGAGGGTGCGGTGTGCATCCCCTAAAACAGCGGATTTCTCGATAAAGTCGAGGAAGGCTAGCGGGTTATCACGCAGCTGTTGCGGTGCATGCATTTTAAATTGAAGTAAAGGCTTCAAGTCAGGTAAAGAACACCTTGAAAGCGCGTGATGATTCCATACTCGGTATACACTGCACCACTGGACCTACCAATTTTGCACAACCAATTAGTAAATCCTCTCATGGGTTCCTCCTGCGTCTACAGGAGGTTTTAAATGTTCTTTTTAACCGCCTCTATCATAAAATCATGAGCTTATATGCGCAGCAAAGAACTATACGCCTCGTAAAATACTCCAGTACCCTCCTCTTTAAGTCCTAAGTTAGCTTCGAAAAGCTCTCGAGCTTGGCAGGAGAGGAAATGAGGTAACAATATGCGTAATGCTCCCTCTGGGACGCGATTGTTATCCCATACCTTCTTTTACGGAGACAGGAAGGGTATGATAGAAATTATATCTGACCCATCAAACTTGCGGGAGCTAAGCAAATGCTTGAGCCACTTGTAGTTTTAGATGTTTTAGATGGTCTCCGTGAGCACCACGCCGCCAATATCCTGGTCGATAGTGCGCAGGCAATATCTGCCGTAGGCTCCGACGAGGTGGATCTCCGTTAATTTTTAATACTTGGGAACACCCTAAAATCCCTCCTACATCATTCCATTCTGAGGTCCGGATTCTTCTAGAACAAGCGATTAACTCGCTCCGCTGATTTGATGCAAATACTCCGCCCCTGTCGCAATGACTTGCATGTGGGACAGTGAAAAAATGTGCAACATGGATAGCTATTACAGAATAGACCTCTGCGGCGCCTGTCTCCCGTTCTTCTTTGATTAAGACTCCCGCTATAGCTGCGTGTGCATAGCGGAAGCTCTTTTATATAGTTTTCCAGCTATTTTACCCTCTAAATATCTCCCTCAGGTTCCTGCTTGAACTCTTTGTAAGGGATTTAGCGCGCGCTACTCTCACGAGACCATAAAAAGAGAAGAATTTGCCCCTGTACACTCCTCTCTGCAGAGGCCGACAACCTCTTTGCCGAGTTTTGTTTGGAAGTACTCTTCCCTCTCTTGCAGGCGATCTTCCGTAGCCAAGCGAAAGGCTGGAAAGCGATCCTCGAGCAACTGTTCCAATAGACCAATTTCTTTGGACTTTTCCGTTTGGGAATTTGTTTTAAGTTCTGTGCGGAGCAAAAGCCCACTTATTGTCTGAACCATTGGATCCTGTCCAGATTGAGAGGTAAAGCTAGACGCCGGTTCTTAAAGCGGCACGATTCTTGGTTTCGATTTCTCGTGAGGCTACTTCTTTTTTGATGCGTGCAATATAACGGGACATTAAGCTCTCGAACTAATTCACACGACGATTAACTCGCAATTATCGATAAGAGGGGGTACTTCGGTTCGCGGGACCCGGCCCAAGAGGCATCTTTCCAATGGTCAGTTGTGGTTTTCGAAATGAAACTCTTTCGATGGACGAAAAGGGAAGTCTGTGGGTAAAAGAGGAGCGAAAAGGATTTTCCCTCTATGTCGGGAGACCACAGGTAGTAGAATACCCTCAGGGGCCACTACCGCGTGGTTTTTAGAAGCTTGTGCTTCCTACAAAGACCGTTCTTTGCTGATTTTATAGATGAAATAGCGGTGCTATTTTCGCGAGAGCGGACTATGGATCTTGTCCAAAGGGCTCCAGGAAAATCCATAGCGTTCCCTGCAAGGGGAGTGTGTTGTATGAAAGTATATTGTCTAGTGCTGACACGGGGCAGGTAGTATGACGAGTGTCTACTCCGGACACCGCATCAGTAATAACGACTTCTACAGCCGCAACTAATACACAGTCTTAGTTGAAGTGGGTAGGACAGCCGTCAGCTTGCCAACTCTTTCAACTACGAATTGCCTAGTGATCACTACCTGTCTCCTACCGGGGGTGTGCAAAAGGTTTTGGGAGGAATTATCTGTTGTGTCCAGTGTGGAGGACGAAAATTCCCACGACCAAAAGTATGCTGGACTTGTTAGTCGCGGAGCGGGAACATTAATCTACTGTAAACTAGCTACAGTACACATTAAAGGAGGAATTGGGAGCTTAGGGTAATTACATGTGGCAGTTAACACAAGTGCACACTTGTTGAGGCGAAGAGGTAGGACAGCCTGCTACTAGTAAATACGATATTAGTGCGAGAAGAATAAAGGGCATCAAGTTACCTCAAGTATGGGGATACAATTATTCTTTTGCCTAAGAACTGTTGGATTTTGCCGAGATTTGTCATAAGGTTATGGAGCGCAGAGTTTTGGAATTTTCTCGAGAGAAAATTAATGTAATTGAAATCGAAACTGTCAAACTTTCAATTGTAACTACGATATATTTTGGAATTTTTCAGAGAATTTTTTTGAGAGGGATCTCTACAGTCTCGGTATAAATTCTAAAGATGCAAGGTCGTCACCGATATCAAGGACGGTTGGCTAAGCGCAGTAATTACGCATCGCTGTGTTTCCCGCTTGCGTGAATACGATTTTCTGTATAGATTTGAGAGATTCTGCCCTATATCTTTCAGTTTCTATGCTTCTGATTTCGTCCTATTACTGTGACTTGTCTCAAAAGTAACATTGATTGCAATTTGATGAAGTATACACGTAACTCCTTGGAATAAGTGAAACTGGGGCCTTCATTCAAAGATTTCAGCGCGCATAGTAAACAGACACAACCCTTCAATGGCTAAATCGCTTCCTATCAGCAAAAAAGACGTAGAAAGTGAGTAATTATACAAAAGGATGAACCCAGCTGAGTTATTACGCAGCCGTTTAGTAGCAGCAACTCATCCGTCTACATTACTTACGCGAAGAAGCTTATTACTCGGCATAACGCTGCATGATCCAATATAATTACGGGAAAGAGTAGAATGGCGTGCATAACACAATTCAAGCTCCTTCAGCTTCCATATTTTACCGGTAGGGACGTATAAAAATGGGAAATCGTCAATCCTAATTTTCTCGAAATTCAGCTCCGATAATTTTTGAAACCTTTTTTGGTTTGTAGTTTTCCATACGTCAGGTAGTAATTTATTAAAAATCTTCAGAGGTACACGACTAGGGAGGCTTTCAGCTCATTTGATTTTCACAAAGAAAAGTGAAGCAACCTAACATCTAATCAAGAAGGACTATATGTTTTCTCGAAAATAAAATTGGATGAATAATTATAGATAGGTAATTGCTCTCTGTATTGTATTTCCTGCAGAGAATTTATCGCAAGGATACAGCTGCATGCGATTTTACTTGCTAAACCCACTAAATTTCATCATTAATTTGGAAAGAATTACAATTTGGAAAGAATTTACAAGTTATTGTACTTTCGCGTTATGAACAGAATTTTGTGTAATAGCGTGGATTTTTAACTCCTTTACTAAACGGCATCTAATATTGGTTGCCAGTTTTTATATTTTCTTGACTCAGGAAAATATTTCCTCGTTTTTACGTCATTCTGTTGGGGAAATTAACTGTATTTTTGTATAACTGTCCTTTAAATATCCTTTTCATTTCGCTTCAGGCTATAGACAAGTATCAGATGCAAGGAACGACTATTAAAATAACTATAATTACCTCAATGGTCGATGACTGCGGGTTCGAGTTCCGCCAGTAGTCCGGAGATAAAACTGTGTCCGAAACCCTCGCAACCTACAAGTTTCTCTATCTATTCCAGTTTATACAGTGCGCAAAATTAAGCTAGTACCACTAAAATTCGTAGACAGACCTGTTTAAAGATTTTTTAGCGCTCAGTTTGATGCCGAATTCCTTTTATAAAACAAAATAAATCAACAAATATCTATTAAAAAATGGTTCAGGGATGCAACACGGGGTGAAACTAATTAAACCCCAATAAATTGAAAAGATCTTTAGCGGAAATTGCACCAAAAAGCCCACCATGCAAAGATCCATGGGTAAAAAATTTGCTGAAAAGAACCAATATTCCGTTGTAGGTAAAGGACAAGGGCATTGACCATTACCAGCAGCAAAAATGGGCCATGGAAAGAGCCTTAGCGATATCGAGAAAGGGCAGATTCTTGCCTATGGCCTTGAACAACGGTCGCACAGGACCACTGGGGTCATCATGAACAGGGAACGCAAAATAATCGCAACGCTTTTGGAGAGGCACAGGACGGGAATTCCCGAAAAGAAAGCAGGAAGTCGAGAATCTATCTGAAGTTGCAGGAAGATGTCTACTCCGAGAGGCATCCAAGGGAGATATGATCGCCAGCGAACTTTCTCAGAATCTGAATCTACAGATATTGAACCGCAGGGTCCAGTAGATACTCTCGACTTGTGGCCATTTAAAGTATCGAAAGACGAACAAGGCTCCTACATGACTTGTAACAATAGGAATGTCCGATTGGCCTGTGTACGCCGTTTCATATTAAAAAAATTCATCAGTTCTGTATAAAAACATTTTTTCAGATGAAAAAAAATTAACCTCGATGGTCCTGATGGTTTCAGTCGTTATTAGCATGATCTCAGAAAAGACTTTAAACTTTTCCCTACTCGTCCACAAGGTGATCTTCCGCTAATGCTTTGGGGAGCGATTTCTTTTATGTATTTTCTGAACTTCATGTGTGCGGGGACCAACATGTAAAGCGGTTGCCACTCATACTGTACTGCCAACGGCAACGCTAATTTTGGTGATTTTTCTTATTTAATTCTCTGTACAGTACATACCACTGTCATCCCCAGGTACTGCACTATACAGCAAGGGCTTTTATGTCGACTGCCGATCACCATCGTTATCAGTATTGTACAGTATATCTATTCGAGTGGGCCCGAGAGCGTATATTCCGGACCACTCGGCCCCAACCTTGGGCCTGATATTTCCGCAGGTGAAACGCACCTATTGGTTCGTTCAAGTGTTGACTTCACTCATCTCTAGCTTGAATCGCCAGTACTTGACTGGTACTGGCTTTAGCTTCCCCTCCGTCGTAGATAACTCTGACCTAGCTAACTATTATTTATAGCTTCCTGGCCACTAGGGCCCAGAATAAACAGCCACCCCGGTTTTGGCTCTGGAGTTGACTTCTAACTTCCGTCTCTGTAGCAATTTTAGCTATAGTTACGTTTATCAACTCGGGTTCCCCTTTTACTTCCCCATTTATATCCAATATTACACTACCTCTTTCATTGTTTGTTTGTGATTTTTACTCGCACTTGGCGCCCCGAAATTTGCGTTTATATGCATATACGAACTCCAAAATTGTCGTTGTTGGCAATGCAGCTCATTTCCAGACGGGATACTCAGCACTCCTAACCCACTAAAACATCCTTTTTGTCCAATATTGCACCCTTGGTGTCTGCGGTTATTTGGACTCGATTCTTCTCAAGGCTCTATCACTCCGCGGATCCCGGTCCGGACTTACAACCCGGAAGACAATTGTAACATCCAGCCGCCCAATGAAGCACCCCCGATCTACCACTCTAACTTCTCCTCGCCGTCTGCGAGCTGCGCTACTAAAGGACAGCGGATACCCTGTTAGTCTTGGTGCATATGTGTTAATTTACTCATAGCATGACAGGATTTCATACCAGGGCAAGAACAACTTCGTCCGTGCATTGCACTACAAACAAGATTCCAAGAAGTATTTCAATGCGTTTCGCAGCGGTTTGTTGCCATTTGCTGCGGACCTTTTTGGAAAATGTCAGAGATGTGTGTTGCATTAAGACAAGGCAAGCATTCATAGGCCCAGAGAAACACGTATTTGGCTACAGCGAAAGAGGGGAACGCACGCTACTCTAGCCGGCGAAATCCCTCGTCGCAAATATAATTGAAAATATTTGGGTGTACTTGGCAATGGATGCTTGCAAGCGAGCCAAGTAGTATACAAATATCAATTATCTTAAAGAGGCTGTTTTGGAAGCTTAGGATGGGATAACTAATGAATACTTGTTTAATTGTACCGCAGCTTGTTTAAATGTACCGCAGCATCCATAAGAGGCTCCTTGCGATCATTGGCGCGAAAAGCGGGGAGATGAAGTACTGATTTGTTCAAGTAGATGGACTTCCAACCTACTGGGGTTTAATTAGTCCTAGCCCTGTGGAATGTTTGGCGCAGTTTTTTATAGATATTTCTTGAAGTATTTTTAGTTTAATAAAAAGGACAGGCATCGAGCTGAGCGCAAAAAACCTTTGAAATGGGGTAGGTTTCGTTTAGTCTCATATTGCCCGCAAAATGTATAGGAATGAGGGTGGGGCTAACTTAATTTCGCGCACTGTATGCTGTGCTCCCCCGTTTACTTGCCGTCTCACAGCAAGGGTCTCTTTAACAGGATCAAGCCGTAATCCCTCTTACGGTATTTTAGTCCGACCAGCCCTCCAAAGCCTCTCAGTAAATGTCTTGAGACTCGGGTATCGACAGTAGCATTCCAGGGACGGCGATCGACACGATTCGTAGGGAACTCGGGTGAATGTGGAGCGGGAAAAAGAACGTGTAAGGGCAAAGAGAAATTGCTGGGGCCGGCGCTTCGACGGGACAGTGGTTCTCTAAAGGCCAACCTGTACCTAGCCAAGATTACGCCGTTGTGTGGTATGAGTGCGTGTACAATACTGTACAGTACTGCACTACTGGCCCTTTACTGACAGTGTAACGTACTTACTGTACAGTAGTTGATTGACAGTAAACACACGCGCCATTTTCACATTTATAATGCGACCAAACCCTATTCAATTAAATAAAGAAGTAATAAGAATATCCTAAGGGTTTCATGCTTACGTGAAGCATTCTAATTCAGATTCGAAGATTATTGGCATATTCCGTGGATGATTCCCTTCACACTGCTCGATGGCCAATTCGTCCGCTGGAGATGGTGACGTTACCAGGGCTCCCATGCAATTTAGTCGAAAGGCACATTTCCAGCAAATATACTGTATGTCCCAAGAAGAAAACACTCACACCTTCCGCATCCCCGAGGGGCTCGAAAATATTTATAAAAGTAGGATTGAAATAGGGTGTACGTTCGACGCAAGACTTCGGAGGGCTGAGAAGATTTACAAAACCGAATGTTCTACAAAAAGATTCCACCCAATCCCAACGCCTATTATTGAAATCGCCCTACTGGCGTTGGCCGCATTTTAGTAGACCGACTAGGGCCTCTTTTGCCATCCATTCCGCATTGCACGATTGAATTGCAGTAATTTTAATCCTGCCATTCACCAAGTACATCCTTGACTCATGCTCGTAGCAGCCACCACTCACGTCGCTCATTATCTACTCCTCGGTTGGGTCCGAAATGGATCTGTCACAAACCACAAACTTTCCTTTTATTCTAAGCTTCTTCATACCTTCCAAGCGATCGTCGCTCACTTTCATCCTTCATGCCCCCCTTGACTTCCGGACTCCAATAAACCATGAATTCCATCTTTGCTCTCATTTTAATCTCAGCACTATACACCGTGCATTCCATCCGAATCTGTCATCATGTACGTTGCCCCAACCACCCCAATCACAAGAGATTTGCCAAACCCCAGTGAGGGTCCGTCCGCATACTTACAATTCTTCCCTTTACCAAGCTGTAGAATGATTTCCACGCTAGGTACGCTGAGATTAACCGGTTCAACTCGCCCCTGTAGCGAAGAAGATAGCCTGGAAGGCAAGTGCTTCTCCGGCATTGCTCGCATTGCCAAAGCCATCACCGTATGTTCCTCCACTCCATTTCAATGCTCGCCCAACCATTCCCTTCTTTCAGCTGCAAACTCTCTGACTGTAACCAAACTGCAACACAGCTTCTTAATTGCGACCTTGTCATCCATGCAGGCGATTTTGTCCAGGGTTCCGTTTTTCACACCGTATTCGGCGCGGATATTGCCTCTGATGCCTACAAATGGGTGGGTTATGACGTTGCCATCCTCGGCAACCATGAGTTCAACAATGGTCCGGATGATATCTATGAGGTCTTGATGAGAAATCCCAAAACTACCTGGATTGCTTCCAACGTAGACTTCGAGAACCCCCCCGACGGTTTCGCAATTGAAAAATTTGTCGAGATTTACGATATTTGCTGGGTTTCCGCGCTTACTATCTCTACCAATGATATCTCTATGCCAGGACCGACAGTCAAGATCTCCAACGAGACAAAGGCCCTTCGCAACTCCCTCTCTAAATGCTCTCAGAACCAGAGAGTAATTGCCATCAACCATGTCGGTTTCGATAGGGATGTGCAAATGTGCAGGAACGTGGCCGAGCTCGATGTCGTGATTGGCGGGCATTCTCACACCAATCTTGACAATGGTGAATACCCGTACAAGGTTGTTCGTCCTGATGGTTCTGTGTGCTGGGTGCTCCATGCTTCTGCCTTCGGCCGTTACGTCGGCTTTTTTGATATCTCTTTCGATGAGGGTATGGCTGGATTAACTGGTCATGGTTACATTCCAATGTACTCTCGTGTGCCGATGTCGAAATCTGTGGCTGCTGATTTGCAGGTGTTCACTGATCGACTTGATTCTTCCACAAACCAGACGATTGCTGTTGCAGCTGAGCCTATTGACGGATCCCGCGAGTCCTGCCGTTCGGAAGAGTGCCAAATGGGTAATCTGGTGTGTGATGCCATGTTGGCTCATGCTGGCCCTCAGCAGGGGGCGGAGGTTTGTATTCAGAATGGGGGAGGTTTGCGTGCGTCCATTGATGAGGGTGACATCACGATTGAGGAAGTTCTCTCGGTGCTTCCATTTGGTAATGTTCACGCTGTACTATCTGTTCCGGGAAGTGCTATTTTGGCTGCTCTTGAGAATGGATTCATTGCTGTGTCCAATGATGACGTTACTGGACGATTCCCGCAGGTTGGTGGAATGACTGTGGTAGCAGATTATTCAAAGCTGGAAGGTGAGCGAGTGGTTTCAGTGAACATTGGTGGGGAACCCATTGAAATGGATAGAGAATATAAGTTGGTGACCAACAGCTTCGTAGCAACCGGAGGTGATGGATATGATTGGTCAGCTGCTACTGCAGTTGAACTTTCGGGCTTGGGTCTCGATGTTCGAACTCAGCGCTTCCTGGGTGACAACTCTCCGTATACCCCGTTTACTGAGGAACGCATTGTTACTAACACTGCCTAAAAAGTCTACTTCAGGCCGGCAAATGCGTTGCGAAAACGTCGCACGCAGCGTGCAGTCTGGCTGCGGGGTTTCACTACAATTACGAAAATATGCCAAGGGTCATAATAATGTACACTAATACTGTTATAACCTTGCCATCATGGTCGCATTTACCGTACAGTAGATGGTATGGAGATTACCTTCAGTGCCGTAGAGTCCAGGACTAATTCAATTAAATACAAGTCCCATATTTACTTTGTCTGAAACATCTGTCACTGATAGATATACAGTACCGTACGTATCTTAGTTATATTCTAGTATCCAGAGGACAATTGCACTCATATGAGTCCATAGTTCTAACGGCAAAGTTTTATATAAAAAATTACAGAATGACACAATTAACTTTTCACTATTTCTTAAGTAACACCCTTAGGTAGTCAACCGTGCAAAACTTCGGAGTTTACACCCCAACTGTTCAACCGATCACACAAGTTTGTCAACATCACAAAATTTAACCAACAAAGACAAATCCAAATGAATCCCACCAACAGCCCGGAAACCTTGTCTGCACTCGGAAAACCCTTTTTACGTCAGCGGCTGAGTGTAGGCGACTATTCGCTTCCCTTTGGAAAAGTATGCGCGTCAACGGAACTGTAGTCAGCATCGAAATTGAAATATGTACCGGAAGACGTCAGAAAACGGTCACCGCAGACTGGTCCATTCAGGACCGGACAAAGCGTATCAGCCTGAAACTTGTCAACATCAAGCCAGGAGACGCATCCGAAGGTGGACCAGCATCATACAGTGAAATAGAGGCATCTGCTGCCATGATCTAGCTACCCAATCGACAACCAACAGGAAAAAACCTTGAGAAGAAGCTAATGGGATCGCCGGAGTAGGAGGAGTATGCAAAGAAAGTGCAAGGAAAAATGTGGACCAATCAGGAGGTATTATTACAGTTGAATGGATCAGCGGCACATCTGCCATGGAATGAAATTGGTCCAGTTGGTGACACGTACATTCATGGTCACATCGTGTATGAGAAGACCCTTTACTATTTTTTTCTTTGCATGTTTACCCTTGAACATTTTTCCACAATTACAGAACTTATAAACCGGAAACTCGCTAATGGTGGGCACATGCATGCAACAGCTGGTGAAGTTCTGAAGTTTTTTGTAATTCTCATATCGCTATTCAGATTCGAGTTCACACGGAGAAGGTAGCTTTGGAGTACACAGTATACATCCAAATACATTCCATTGGCGATGTTCGGAAAAATAATTTCGAGGAACCTTTTCGAAGTACTGGGGTCATGTATTACGTTCAGCCGCTACACGAAAACTGAAAGAACTGAGAGAAGATGGTCTTTGGCTATTGATTCGGAGAAGCCATAAAACGGCATAGGAGGTCAAGTGTGTCGCCGTCGGAGAGAATTTTCGTGGATGAAAGCATGTCGCGCTGGTACGGAATGGGGTGAAACTGGACGTCAGAAGGACTCCCGCACTATGTCGTTATGGATCGTAAGCCTGAAAACAGATGCGAAATCAAGACTGCTTGCTGTGGTGTCAGTGACATTTTATTGAATTTGGAGATTGTTTTGTCAGAATCTGACAACAGTAATCGGCGTTACGAGTCTAATTTCACTCATGGAACTGCTATTGCTCTTCGCCTTACAGAGCCTTGGTTTCATTCTAATCGACTTGTCTGTGCAGACTCTGTATTTTCTTCTGTGACTGCAGCAAATGCACTTTTCGAATATGAAATGAGGTTTACGGTGTCGTCAAGAATGGGACAAGGCAGTCTTCTATGTCATCTTTGTCTGGGCTGGAACTTTTAGGCGTGGGGATCATATATCTATGGTAAGTTAGAGGGTGGAAAGCCATACTTCTAAGATGGCCGTTATGTGGATGGATTGAGACAGAAGATATTTCTTCAGTACTTTCGGTACAACACTTCCTTCAGAGCCTGTCAGAAGATCGCGCTGGAGATCTGCTTGCAATGAAATGGTGCTTGCACAAATGGAAATTCCAGTCCCAGCGGTTGTCAGAATATTCTATGAAACTTGCTCCCAGATTGACAGGCATAACAGAAGCAGACAGGATGATCTCGGACTGGAGAAGAAATTCGCAGTCAATGACTGATCGTTGAGGGTTGATACATCTTTGCTTGCAATTTATATCGTTGATTCATGGCTGCTATACAAGGGTTTGATGGGTGCGAGAAATTGCATGTCGCAAAAGGATTTTTATGCAAAACTTGCAGAGCAACTCATTGACAACTCATTTGATTCTATTGGCCTCCACAGATCTGATGTTGACGTACCGGAGTATTCTATTTCGTCATTGGCCTGCGGTACTGGAATCCAGTTGGTGCCCACAGTGAAACGGCTCAAAGGAGCCAATAGGGCCCCAACGAAAGCGGGTTTTCAAAGCAGATGCAAAGTTTGTAAATCTGACAAGAAGTCCAAATTTCTCTGCTCTGAGTGCCTGAAAATGAACAAGGAGGTTTGTATATGACATTCAGAGACAGGACGTAACTGCTTTTAAAATCACTTACGCGATGTCCACTTCTGTCATAATTAGATGATGCTTTATACTACTCTATAGTGATTTTTAATTGTCTATGCTTACATTTTTCGCAGGCTGACTGAGCTAAAATAAAAAATTGAGTCCTTCAATTTAGCTGCCTACATTTTTTGATTCGCGTCGTTCGACTTGCGGAATTAGCGAACGTACCTATGGCGTTATTCCACATTATGAGTGATCAGTGAATTAACCCCTCTTCTCATGTTCAAGTGGGCGCGCTAAGCAAACTGAGGTAGCAGCTCTCACAGAAATGTCGACCTTACTGAAGGGATTTTTTGCCCTCCTGTGGAGCGCAGCGAGTCGGACTCACAATTTCTTTTTCCATTGTATACTTAAGGCCCATTAGGCCACAGCAGCTGTTATGGATGGGGATGAAAATACTTTTTTTATAGTTAGGGGATGTTAGTCTTCCTGGATTCAGCACACCAAGGTAAAATTTTATTTAAAAATTTTAGGTTTTTTCAACAATCATTTGTACTCGTACAAGTACATTACTGTACTTGTATGAGTACATTTACTTGTGCTTTGGAGACTAGACCCATTTTTTTAAAGAGTTCAAATCTCGTCTCCTCGGAACTACTGTACCTGATGTAAATTAATTATTTTATTTATTTGGTTTCTTACAGTTTCCTGCAGTTATTCTGGAATCGGCTCCAATTTGGTCCTTCTGAGACAATAATATTTTAGCAAATGCGTCCTCCATTGTTACAACTAGAAATGTACAGTAGAGGTACGGTAGCTTGCATAAAAGACAGTGAGAGCTACTGTCTATGGTACCTATAGTAGTTGAATTTCACTAGATATGGCTGCTACTGACACGTTCTATGTGGCTACATTTCAATTTGGTAGTTTGTTAGTTATTTCTGTTGTACTGTATGCTGTAAGTGGGTTAACAGCTGGCATATAATCTGAGTATAGTACGTTACTATATAGTATAAAGGAGCGGTGCCACCGCACTTCTCCCATTGTACCACCACTACCACCAAAAAAGTCATCAAACAAAACACCCGAACGAACTCCTCATGTGCAGCAGCGAACTGACCGAAATACCCGCAGGAACTCCGTAAGTGTCCCTCTCAACTAAAGCAATAGGGAAGCGCTGAAAGTGGCGCACCTTCGCGCCCCTTCTCCGCTTCAACTAGGGGCGAATCCACATACATGGTCCCGAAAATATCGCTTTTATTTTCGGGACTCTAAACGACTTCTGACGATCCAGAAACGACCGTGGCCACTGATATTTTTTGATATCTTCAAAATTATCCATAGAAGTTTCCCAAACGTCGTACGAACGTGATAAGGTACCTAAGTAATTTAGATTGCAATACAAACGACTATAATAGCGCAGGTAACGGTAAGAGCCAAAGGCGTGACATGGGCTATTATGGTCGTTAATATACCATTTTCACCGCCTAGAACAACTGTGACGGTCCCAGTCGGGTTGTTTTGGGGGGTATTTCAGCGTCACGGTTTGAAATATTTCAAGTAGCTCCAAATATTTTTCAAACTTTTCAAAATTTTGGAAAGCCATTTTGAGGGAGGGGGCCAACAAGGGCCGATTGAGAAACGGGGCACATAGCGGCAACTGTGCACAATCTGTGGAAGACTAACAACCCCTGCTAGTTAACAGAAACTGTTTCACGGAGCCTACACACTGAAACTGAGTTGTGTCGCATGATCGACACAACACATGCGAAGTGTGTCGTCCATTCGACAAATTACCATACAATTTTAAAAAATTATTGTAGCGACTGCAAGAGGTCCTTGTAGCACAGGCCTAAATCGCCCTGTGCCCTTCTTGAGCGGCCATAACATCCCAAAGTGTGAACCATTCAGACCATCCGGAAAACTAAACCCTGCCACTCCCCAAGTCTCTCACCAAGTTTGTGGTCGGCCGTGCGACACAACCCACATACCTTCAAAAATCTATGCGAATGGAAAGCTCTAGTGGCCAGGCCAGCAGTTCTGGTACTGCTGGAACTATTGTTGAGCCCAGGAGCGATGGCTACTGCACCCGCCGACAACGAAGATGGCGTGCGCAGACTGGATAGGTTTCAAATCAGGGTGCTATCGCTCTCCCCAATTCAAACGAGCAGCTTTTCTGATTGTCGGTTTTGACCTTCTCGCAGCTCCGTTTATGTATTCTGGCTGCGCAGGGGACCAAGCTCGCAGGTGTCGTGAAAGGTATGTTCGAGAAGGCACTGCTGGAGAATTTCACCGACATAGAAGGGTCAAAGGATGAAGAACATCTGACGAAGGTCAGGAAAGACACTCGGTTTAAATACCACGAAATTCGTTATGTCGAGTATCATGTCATGTCGTAGTCGCTTCTGAAGGCTGGCGAGAATGGATCAATGTTTAACAATCTTCTTGCTAGCGTCGGAGCCGATTTGGAACAACTGCAAACCGATTTCAGGCAGCGCTAGAGACAAAGCGAACCGACAAGTGAGCAACAGAAGAAGATTTGTAGTTTCATGAATGAACACCGCAGGAAGGTTGCTGCTCGACTGCAGAGTTTTGCATACGGTTTCTTATCTATTGACAGTCTCTCCCCAGCGTTTGACCTTGCGGTTATTCATGTCTTCACAACCCCGGGTTGCTTCGTGTGTACGGAGTTCATGGCAGACTGGGCAAAATCCGTGAATGTTGATTTCTTTGGAAGGTATGGCAGGCAACTTCTACAAGACTGTGTCCGGGAACTTCCTAAGGATTTAGTGAAAAGCAACCCAATTTTATTGCGTAGTGACAACTCTAGTTGTAACGGCGTGGCGATACGAGCCCGCTGAAATATGGACACCGCGGTCTCCATTGTCAATGAGGTCATCGGTTTCGTGACATCTGTAACAGACCTGGTTGTGCCTTCTGATGTATTGGATTCCACGAACAATGTCACGGATTTACCTACCGTATTGTACAGGGATAATATTCTGGTCCAAGAAAGCAAGCAGTGGCAGGGTTTCAGGGAGAGTGCACAGTTCGTCGATTTCTCTGGGGCCACAGGATTTCTTAGTCCAGTCATGAATGTCTTGGGGCGTGTTTTACCCCTTTCCAGTGCGATTTCGGTCACAAACCAAGCTAAAAAAGATTTAAAGAAGATGATGGCGCAGCACCAGTTGGGGTTGGATATTGCAAAGCTCCATTCCAAGTTGCGAGGGAGCGCCAACAAGACTTTGATTTGGAAAACTACATACGCTGCCTACACGAAGAGTGAATCCCCGTATTGTGGGCTGCAAGGGCTAGATGGATATACAAAAAAGCTATGGCTACAACCGGGGGTCCTTGAGGAATGCCTCTGCGAGACCTATAACCAGGGCTTCCACAATATCCTACCGGTAGAGAAGGAAGAGGGAAGTTCTGCACCTGACAAAACCGCGCTGATGGAAATGATGAGAGCAATGGACAAGGTGGCTCCAGTGCTTCGTACTGTGCACAAATTGTGCAGATGGTTCATTGAGGACCTCTTCTTACTCATGAATTTATATCCCATGTATGATTGTAGCCAACCCGACAAAAGGAATGAGGTCATTTCCGATTTTCCTAGCGCCATGTTTTCCGCTGCGCTCCTCGTCAGTCGCGCATAAATGGAAAGGTCGATAAATAGGCAGTGGGACACAACAGAAGGCGAGGGGGAGGAGCCGAGAAGGAATTCACCGCGCAGTGCGTCGCGAGCTTTTCATCACAGGACTACTGATGGCGGGGAAGCTAGCTCTGCTGAGTACAAAGATGAAGAAAAATCCGATCGCAGGGATGGAGGGGATTGTTATGAAGGCACTGAGGGCGAAGAGAACGACGGCTAGGTTTCCGCGGGGGATAGTGACCACGACGATGCGGATGAGGGGGATGATGACCACGACGAGGAGGACGAGGGGGATAGTGACCACAGCGACAGGGAAGTGGACGATGCGGCAGTTAAAGACAGTTGAAAATGCTGATGCGGACATGGAAGGGTGCTAGTGGCGGGCGGGAGACGATGCTGTGCGGATATAGCAGTTGAGAACAACGGTCTCAACGTATACCTCAGGTTGAAGTAAAATATTAATCAGTAGTACTGTGTTCCAATCTTCTGCTTGAAAACAGTTTTGACTACCTCCTCACATTCTCAACACAGCTCCTCGAGTTTTTAATCTGCTCAACAAAGCTCATCGACTTGTGTCAGCAAACCGACACAAATCCCCGACTTGTTTAACCGGCTCAAAACAGTTATTCGATTTTCTTTACCGCTCAAGCTCATTTCCTAGACTTGCGACACCCCTTAAACACAACTCTCTGACATTTTTCCCTCCCTCAACACAATCCCCCCGATTTGCGTCACCCCTCCAACACAATTTATTGACATGTTTCATCCCTGCAAGACAATTACTTGAGTTGTGCCACCCTTCCAACAAAATCCCCCGGTTTTTTAACCCCCCCAACACAAATTCTGTCACCGACTCAACACAGCTCCTCGTTTTTTGCCCTCTACTTAACATATCATGATGCCACCTAAACACAACACGGTATCCTTGTGTCAACTCCTCGGCACAAGAATCTGTCCTTATGTCACCGAACCGACACATCAAGGCATGGTTATGTCACCGCCCTGACACAATACGGCATGTTTGAGTCACAGCCCCGACACAAGCTCTGTTGATCCCGTGATTGTTCTCGCCGCACAAAGACAGCCCTCATTGGTTCTACTCATTATTACAGTTACTTTCAAAACATTTATTCTTGCTTTCGCTTAAGGAGACTACACACCCAGTCTTTCTCACAACTCTCTTGCTGTACACATCTACATTCACATCTCCCATCGTCCCACTCTCTGCCGATACCTTCCTGCTGTTTCTCAAAGTATGATCAGCACCAGACCTGATCGCGATCCAGATGGCGCTTTCGGTTATTTTGCGCTTGACGAACTAGCAAATCGGTTGAAAATCTCAAAAAAAGAAGAGGCCTATGGGAAGGTTGATTTCAGGTGCTATGCTCGGGAGCAATTCTTGCTTCGAAGCGAACACGCATCGAAGAATTTAAGCAAAGAATAGACAGGTGGAACGCAGTGCACACAAGAGACGTTGCAATTCGTAAGTGTAAACAGAAACGCAAGGGCGGATATGCTCACAATTCAATCTTACCTTAACGACGTCCGGGGTTTGTCATCATGTACAGGGACAACTTCCGTGACGTTCTCTGCGAAAAATATTCGATTACATGTACGGAACTTTCTGGTACAACATCCAGAGCATTTCCCTACTGTTCCTGTGCCCTTCATTCCACTTATGTTGACAGGTGCATTGATTCCTCCACGTGGCGCGACGATGGCGACGAAAGCTGTGTGACCATTTTATGTTTCAGCTGCGTCCCACATGACGATGAAAATGAAGACCAGGAAAACGATACTACAACTTAAGAGCTTGTCCCTGAATTTTCTATGATCCGTTTATTTGCTCTCATACGTCTTTTCAACCCAGCGATTGTAACATAGTCTGGACTGTAAGCTTCCATAAACCCACTCTCCCCAAGTCTCTTAAACTCTTCAGCAACGAGTTTTTCTATCGTGGTACTCATAATTCATCGCCGTCGTCCTTGCTCGAAAGCTGTGTGACCATTTTTTGTTTCAGCTGCGTCCCACATGATGATGAAAATAGAGACCATGAAAACGTTACTACAACTTAAGAGCTTGTCCCTGAATTTTTCTACGATCCGTTTATTTGCTCCCATACGTCTTTTTTCAACTCAGCGATTGGAATATAGTCTGGACTGTAGGCATCAATAAACCCACTCTCCTTACGTCTCTCAAACTTTTTGGCAACGAGTTTTCTATCGTGGTACCTATACTTCATCGCCGTCGTCCTTGCCTTTTCAGGCCAATATTTCAGTGGCACAGCCAAATTCAATCCGGAGCATCAACGCTTCCAATGCTCTATACTCTCAAGCTAGTTTCTTACTCTGGGTATGATTGTGCATTTGGATGCAATTCTATCTACAGTGCCGCTCATCCCAGCCCGTTTTCCAGCGGAAACGACGATCCCCTGTCTGGTTACCGTGGCCTAACTCCCTACAGATGGCCATCTAACTATAACTGTTCCGTATATTGATTCTTTCCACAGTTCTGACAGGTGGTCCGTCTGTGCCGACATGTGTAGGGTGACCCGTTGTTCGAAATCACTCATTTCCTTTTGTGTTTCCTGTAGAGCCAATTTAATTTTCGAAATCTCCTCTCCGAGATCTTTAACAGATTCTACGCTTGTCTTTACTTCGAGGTTGGTACCAGAGTTAAATAGATAATGAGTGTATCTATCCTCGTATTTACATGTCTCCGAGTAGGTAGCAAGTTATTCTGTTGAGGTCATCCCCACTCCCCCACCCCCCAACACTTCACTACATGCAAAAACCATAGTTTGGTGCCCGTTAGGAATCAATACTGGGCGCCCCCACGCCGGAAACAATTCATCGTAAATAATCCCAGTCCTTCCCCTGCTGCGTTTTTGGCATGATGTTGCATCTGTCAACCCAGTAGTTAACAGTTTTCATGAATTTATGCTGATTCATCTTGGATCTAAAACTAATTTGAGTTACTAATTCATCACCATGGGGAAACAGCGGATCCCCGATCTCGAGTTGTCGGAACAGTAAAGATTGATACTTCTTAGCCCATACCAAACATGAGTGTATGCACATATACAAAAACTCTTTCTTTTCGTCGTACACTGCACATTTCTGCCCGTCTGAGTTCCGTTCAGATTTCTTCCCCGTCAATTTCACCACGATATATGGATTCCACTGTTCATTGATGGCCTCCAGTTTTAAATTGACCCATTTCAACTGAACAAGCTCATCTATGCGAAACCAAAACGTAAAAAAGAAGGATGCCGCCGGCCATGAAAAACGTCGACTGCAGCGATTGAGCCCCGGCACGAATCGAATGTCTTTGCATACGTTCCATATACCTACACCCAAAGGGGAGAGCTCTCTTGTAGCCAGCCTGCCTTTTCAATCACTTATAATAGTTAGTCGAACTCCCCACCTCCAGTGATGTGACAAGATTTACTTCGACCTTCCCTCCTGTAAATGATCGCCCCTTCGCATCACTTCTAAATTTACTTTTATACACACCCGCATGGGCATATCTAATATCCAAAACCTCGCTTGGGTCACATCCGGATTCGATTACCTTGTAGTAAAAGTATTCCTTTATCTTGCCCACAATCGCCGTACTGGGTTCTCCGTCCTCTTCAGGATCGATACATTTCCCCCCCATCTTGCAGCTCTTTATACATAAAAAATTCCCTGAAATACTTCCAATTCAGTGCATACAACACTCACTGCTTTCCCGAACAAATGCGAGGCTTTAAGTTTCCGCTTATGCCTTTCGGCACTCTGCGCTGACAACTTTACGCTTCTTAGACATAAGAGGAATAGAGTAGACGTGGAAGCAAGAAAAAAACACAATTAAGCACGATGGTCACAGGTCAGAAGATGGATTGGGCTAAAAACCTACGAGTTCGCCTCAATTCAAAAGCAGAATGCTTCTTTCGATGAATCGGCCGGCGGAGGCGAATATTTCGATGATGTTAATCTGGGGTGGCCAGTGTTATAAGAAAGCGACAAAAAAGGGAAGCAATTGGAAGAAATAACGTTGGAGCGGCGCGGGGGGAGAGAAAATGGACGAGAGAAATGGGTGGGAATTCCGGGGACTTGGATTGTGATAAAAACAGAAAAAAAGTGCTGCAGGTTCGATAGTCGAGAGAGGTTTTGGGGAGGTGGATGCCGGGGGAGCGGTTTCGGTATTCGGTAGAATAGTGGAGGACGAAGGGATGCAGGGAGGAAGTAACGTGATGAAGCGGGTGACAGGCGTGGTGAGAGATAGGAGGGGGGAGAAGCTAGAAGCTTGCTGTGATATTGAGATCAACAAAAAGCCCACCCACTTCGTATTATTACTGTAATCGCTGTAGTTCTGGAAGTCTATGCCTGTGTCACTTTGGCGACACAATGTGTCGGTGGGGTGACATAGTATGTCCCCAAAACGACGGATGAAATCATCCCTGCTCCTGTTATCAGAGCACTTGCACTTTAATGCTGTAATGCGATACCTATGTCTATGTGTCGACACACGTTGTGTCACACCGACACACTTTGTCACCCCACCGACACATTGTGTCACCGCGAGGAAACACCCCCTCTGAAAAATAACAGTCAACCTATGACAAACACGCCGCTCTTTCAGCTTCACTAGTACACTGCAGCTGTCATTTTGTAATTTGCCGAGCTTTGTTGCTCCCTGTAATATGAACCATATTACAAACTATTCTCACAATGGTGAAACATGTCGTATGTCCCCCGAACGATTTATATCCTTGACCCTAAGTCCTCATAGTAAAGGTTCTTCACGACAGTTATCAATGCTTTACCTCTGGTATGTTTGAATAGTTCTTTTATTAAAACAAGGTTATTTGCTTCAGAGTATTTCGTACTGGGCTACATCGATACAACCCCTTTAATGATACTGAAACGGTATTTATGAAACTTCCTGAGAACTTCATTTGATACTTTTAATTAGGTAACAATTGTTGGAAAAGGTTGAAGAAGATGAGGAGTGCTGCTTCAAAGCAGTTCACAAAGTACACAAATTTCCATTACTATCACACCATACTGAACATAGTCTTCAATGTTTTAGTTGAGTGGAAGCTACAAACGGATGTACAGTGTAGCTCTATTTATATGGTCAGATACATAGCTGTGAGACGTCTGCTTTCACCAACGCCCAGAGGTACTGGACAACTTTATATCATTTAGCACTAAATAATACTTGTACGAACAAAAAGTAGGAGGTCGTCAACTTCATAGCATCTGAATGCAAATAGTCCGCAATATTAGTGCCTATAACATGTGATATGTTTGTTCGGTATGTACTTCCTTAATTGCCGAGCAGCAATGCAGGTTAAATACTCTTTTGGCTGCTTTATGTATACCCATCCTTTGCAAGGTGCATCTCCTCGCAATATCTATTTCATAGCTATCTGCACAGCAATAGCTGTGGGAATAGCAGAGATAGAAGCAAGAAGCTATTAACGTTTAGGTTTATTTTATTCGATTCTCGTAGTTTCCTGCAATAATTCTAAAAGCTCAGCGAAAATGGGTTTTTTACAAAGAAATGTTCTAAAGAATATTCAATAACAGGCCCTGAAAATGAAGGTTTCATTTTCGCGGCCTTTAAACAATAAAAGATGAGCAATTCCAAAAAACGCTACCCTCTGCGCGCACAAGGCGCACAAGGGTGACACGGAGCTTACCAATCAGCGTTATTTTATATAAAGAGCCCAGCCGAGCTTGCGAGCCTTCGGCTTTTTCCGTGACATGGCCTATTATGGTTGTTTGCACAGTAAATCTAATGTACCTATAAACTTTTGGCCACAGAAAAAGCTGTATGATGCTTTTATGCACAGCAATGCCGCGTTTGTAAATGATTACAGTGTCAGAATTCGTTCAGCCTGAACGACGGGTTTAACCATGGTTTGAGACGAGGAAAAGGATCGAGGAAGTGACCAGACCGGCTATTTTGTCTGAAATTGTGAGCTATTGCTTCTGTTTGAGATTATTTACTGGAAACGAACTGATAGATATAAAACTTAAGCAGATATCGCCTTACGTTGCCGTGGGGCCTCTGAAGGACCAGACTTATGCGGTGACTGCTCCGCTTGGTGTGGTGAACATTTCTTTATTCTCCTGACCAAAAGCCGCCTCAAGAGGGCTATGTTTTCAGGGGTCAGGGTGGTGGTTTAGTCAAACCGTGTTTACGATGATTGACACGCACTGTACTAGTTGAACCTTACAGTTCCAAATCGCAATCGTAGTGTACAAACTGTAGTGTGCAGTACGGTACAGTCCCGGGTGAAAAGATAGCACACCCCCATTCTTTAAGCATAATTACAGAAAATAGTTGCTTTTAAAAAGAAGAAACTAGCCAAAAGCGTTTATTTTTGAAGTCTGCTTTGCCCCTAAAAAGATTCTCTCAAACGCCTGTTATTTCCTAATTTTGTTCAAAATAGGCTACCTCGAAGGCGGTCATAAGGATGTAACAGTTGACCATAACAACGCGATTGCGCCAAATTCAGGAGTCTAATTTCTCCTAACCTTCAGTATACACTTCCCGGAAGCCCCTCGAGGCACTGGATTGTTGAAAAAGCAATCTCGACATTGGTACGGGTCGGCAGCTCACCGTAGTATAGCGAGAACAAATTTCGGCATACGCAGAAGCAAAATGGACTATTTTATTGATTACCATCAAAATGAAACGTTCTAGGAAGGACTTCGCTTCTTTTTTGAAGGACCGGGATGCATCTAGAATGGAGAAATCCCCGGGGAGGCCTAAAAAACCGAGCCCGGCAGCCCAGCGTCGCATAGTAAGAGAGGCATACAAGGGTCACATGATCGCTAGAGACATTCATAGGGCCCTTAACCTCAACTTTTCTAATCGTACAACAAGCAGAGTACTTTCCAGATCTCCTTTATTGAATTTTGGTAAGTTTAAGCGGTATCCCCCACTTACTTTGGAGCACAAAACCAACCAACTGAGATAGGCAGTTGACCACGCCCCCTTCTGTTCTCAGCATTGGGCGAAAGTCGTCTGTTCGGACGATAAAGAGATTAATATGGACGGGTCAGACAGTTTTCAGTCTAATTAGCATTATTTTAGGGCATTAGATGTCATTTTCTCGAAACGGAAGAAGGGAGAGGATCTATGATGGTGTGGGATGCGTTTTCTGAATCACGTAAGTCCCGATTAGCTGTTTTACATGGATAATAAAACGCAGAAATGTATACAAATACTTTACAAGACTATATTCATTCGTTTGCGGATGGTAAGCACTCATATGTATGGCAGTTTCAGCAAACCTATGCCTCAATCCATTCCGCCAAGTTTGCCAAGAAGCGGCTGAAGGAGAAAAATACTAATTTAATAGTGTGACCTGCAAGGAGTCCAAACCTTAACCCCATTAAAAAGGTCTGGGGTGCTTGCGAGAAATATTTATGCAAATGGAAGGCATGTTAAGGACATAGGGGAGCTGAGGAACACCATAATCTCGTAATGGGACCACATATCCTCTGAATATCTGCAATCGCTGATAAGAAGCATTCTCCACCTTGTCAAGTAGGTCTTAGAAAGGCGAGGGATGAAGACAGACTACTAACGTTGTCTTAATTTACCATAATCTTAGTAATGTGTGATGATGTTCCATCTTTATGGCCGCCTCCGAAGTTGCCCTTTCTGAACCATATTACGAAATAACAGGCGTTTGAGAGAATCTTTTTAGGGGCAGAACCGACTTCAAAAATAAACACTTTTGGTGTGTTTTTCGTTTAAAAGGAAACTGTGTCTCTGTAGTAATGCTTAAAGAAAGCGGAAATTTTGGGGTGTTTTTAATCAATGAAAAATATGGTCCGCCATTCCCTAAGGGATGGCGTGATGTGGATAAAGGCTTACTTTGTGAAAGGATTAGCGGGAAGCCGTCAAACGCTAGAAAACGAACTGAAGTCCAGCCATCAGGCACCCCGCATTGGACATCGCTGCCGCTGCGGCATGACGCTATGTTAAGACTTGTTTGACCTTTGCGTAGGTCTCCCTTGCCCTCGTAGCGACGTTGAGTGCGACGTTGGTTAACAACGCGTGGGCGTCCGGGTGCCATCTTCTGAGGGTAGAGATGGGGACGGGAACCAGCCTTCTTCTGGCGGAAGATGCGATTAAGGACTCGTATCTTTTGTTTTTCGCCTTTCTTGCCGCTATGAGCGAGGTGAGCGGGTTGAAAGCCTTTACTCTCCTATTCAAGGGCGCTAGGGGGTTGATGAGGGTGACACCGAAAAAGACTGTTCCGCCAGTGCGTCCGATTTCGCGAATTTCAGGTATTGTGCGATGGACCCCTTCTCGCGGCTCGATGACTGGATGTCGCGCAGCTTTTCCGAGATCGCTCGCTAATAAACTTACCTGAAGGTCGTGTTTTCGCGTCCTTTCGCCCCTGTGCAAACAGTGCAACAGATGGTCGCCGAAACAGTCGAGAGTTTCGCGGAGGTTCCGCTTGGGGCATGGTGTTTCCGGAAAGAAAGGCGGGACTTGGCAATAGTATTGGAACCATATTAAGAACTCTCTTGGTTCAATACTAGTGTTAAGGCCCGGAGATGGGGTGCAGTACACCCAATCTTTCGCGCCTGGGAGCCCCATGGAGGCACGGAATGCCTGCCGTCTGTTGTCGCTCACTTCGATCTCTTCCTGCACCCGCTCGTGGATGGCGCCTGATAGTGTCTTCTGTGATGGTGTTTTGTTTGAGCAGAGGGCACCAAAGGGGCGAACCCTGGACTGGGAGCATGAGAGGGAGCAAATCTGGTGCGCCTCCACGATGTCTCGGAACGTTGCGAGATCCGTAATTGCCGCTGGAAGGAGGGCTGCACACAGCCTGTTGGACGAGAATGGTGGTGTGCCATCTTTTTGTCCGGGACTATACTGTAAAATGCAAGAGAAAAATACAACTGCAAATTGAAACAATTATCCTGTAATATCAATAATACTATATGAATAAAATTACAGATGCCATTCAGCAACAAAATAGCCTTTGGCGGGGTGCACCTGAGTACCCTTCAGGGTACAGTGTAGAGGACACAGTTCAATCTTCAAATGGTCCCATTTTCTCGCAACAATTGTCCAACGGTACAGTGGCCTCTTTATATTTTAACATAAGATTTCCGCGTACTGCGCAGAAAGTAGTAGTGAACCATATTTTGTACTGTACAGTATTGTGTCAGAGGTGGCATTTGCATCAGTCATTATACAGTATAGTACGGTACAGTACGGTGTTTTCGCTGTCACAGGTTGATACCGCGCCGCTCGAATACCTTCTTTCTCACTCAGTCCCCCCGATTCATGTTCTCATGCACAGATTCGCTGGCCCAAATAAGACTCAGCAGTCTGTGCAGACGACGTTTCCAGACCCGCCAACCACGAAATCCCTCGCTGTGGACAGTATCACTACCGACATAGCCGAGTTGCCAACCAAACCAACAGTAAACGACTTTTGGAGCGTCTTGTCCACACCCACCAAACATGAGCCCGAGCATGGTGCCATTTTGAAGCCCTGCATGCAACTGTACCACGCAACTTTTGTCTTTCTTTCCTTCACCCTTACGGGAAAAAATCCCCCTTTCACCACCGCTGCTCCGCCGCACCACCGCTTCACCGCACCATCGCATTGCGACTCTTTGTACAAAGGGCAATTTGGGGCCATCCCTGTGACACAATGGCAAGCGGTGCGGCCCTTGCAAACATCCTTTGTCCCTTCATCTGGAACGGGGCAGGTACTTTACACAGAGCAGATGCTTCCAAAGCATTGTAATGGCCAGTACAGTATCGCCGTACGGCATAGGCCAGAGGTGCGGGAGGCATGTGTCCGTGCGACCGTACGACCCGCGACTGGATTATTCCTCGTGCTTTGACAAGTATCGTGATTCCAGGAATATTCCACTTGGTCTCCGAATCCCTGGCGACAGTGCAGACCTTTTTCATAAAAGAAAAATAAATAAGGGAACCTCGTCTGCGGCAGATTGACACACACATGGCACAAAGACTCCCTTTTGGGTTGCAATCGTTGGAAACACCGAAAATGTGGATAAAATCCTATCTGGTGTTTCCCATCCTTCCATTGGTTCAAAACACACTCTGTCACACATCATTAGCTTGCACCACCATTGCATATCTACACAAGCGCCTCTCTATCTCAGCAGCCTAAGGGGTTGCGCAAAACACCAAGCCCGTTACGAGAAGATGAAAGAGACGGCAAATTACCACATGTCACCACAAACCAGCCCGCCTTTACATTTGCGCTCAACTTTCAGCCTCCTATTTTCACTTTTCCAAATGTCCATTCCGCATACATACGGTACATGTACACATATATCTCACATATCGATAGAGTGCACAGCTCGCACCACAAGCACTGCTTTGTACACAGCTTGAGATATTTCTTTTGCGTGTTGCAGTGGCATGTACCCAAAAGAGTATTGTCTCTCGTATTTACATTACTCCCTCTCTAAAGACCTAGAAAACATCAGCTCATTTGACAAGAAGCGATGCTAATCACCACTACGCCATTGCAGTAGTCGAACATAGCAAGCAAAGTCAACCTCGAATTTACAAGTCCATGAAAGAAAAAAGAGGCAAAACTAAAGCCAAGTGTTTCCCTTTCTATTTATCCGAATCTCACAAGTTAACAGAAAACAACGTCCCAAATAATTAACTTATATACACAAATAAAGCGTGGGATGCACAAAGATAAAAGAAGCAACAAGTCAAACGGTCAAAGTGGCAATAGCGAGCATAGTGTCTTTCAAGGGTTGATCCGAGGGGGTTGGCAAAGGCTTGGTCCTCCTCCTCCTCCTCTTCCTGAGTGTTCTTTTGCGTTGCTTGCGGACTTGTTTTCTCAAGGCGATGCGGTCCAACTTTTTCAGAGCGGCGAATTCTCGTTTGACGCTTTCCAGCTCGACTAGTAGACATCGGGCGGCTAATGCGGTGTGATGTGGGGGCTTGCTAGCCATGACTCGAAGTTCGGTCTCGTTTTCACGGATGAGTGATTCTATCTCGGCATCCAATTCGGACATGTTGGCTTGGCTTGCCGTTGTTGTTGCCGTTGTTGGGATGATAGACGGAAGGGAGAGGGTTGCGGTAGGGGGGGGGGAGGGCGGGTGATGGTTTTGCAGCAAGAGATGTATTGATGGGAGGGCAGTAGAAAAAGAGGACCAAGGGAAGGTGGAGTAGAAAAGAACAGGGCGGAGGAAAAGTCACGAGTCGTTGAATGCCCCACAGGGGATTGCAAGGTGGGTGAGGATGAGAACGGCGGGTTGAGTTGTGGGTTGTGCGGGGGATGGAGCGAGGTGGAAGGGTAGCGCGACAGAGGGCTGAGGATTAAGTAGTGTGCGTTACTGTTTGGAGGGAGAAAATGTGGTAGGAAGTACAGTATGGCGAGGCGAATGGCTGCGCTTGTAAACAAGTTTTTGGAGCACAGTATGAGCAAAGGGGTTTCAAAAACGGATGCTTTGCTGGTGATTGAGAATATCTAGACTATGGAGGAATGGGGCGTGTATTTTGCGCTCCACCAACGAAAAGGGAAAAAAAACCAACAGGGCGACACACGCGCGAAATTTTGCCCCGAGTTTTTTGCAGCAGCCAACTTGAGACAAGTATTTATCAAAAAATAATACATATATGTCGAAATTTATATTTATTTCTGTGAATGCAGAGGAATGGTTTGGGGGCCACGACATTTTTTTTTTGTCCCTACCTTTGGCAAAAAAGGTTGGAAGACAAATGGTACCCCAAACGCACTGTAAGGAGTTGAAATGGGAGGTTTTCGTCTACCCACAAGAGGTACGGTGGTGACTCATTGAAGCTATATGCCGGACACAGCTCCCATTGGTTGCAACGCAATTTCAAAAGGCGATCCAGGGTATGAATTCAGATCTTGATTCAGACACAAGGCTGCCCTTTGCTCCTATAATTCAACTAGTTACTTATCAGGTAAAAAAACCGCTGCGTGCAATATTATTTGCGAATATGAACAACCCCTTACTGTTAACATTAGCGTTCCTTCCGACATATGGATGGGTATTGATGGGTACGTACAGTACAGTACTGTACAGTCAACTAGCGCGCAGCATGTCATAAAAATTCAGTGTACTGTACTGTACACTACTGGACACTATTGTGCGGTTTAATGCGGCTATTACCAGTTGCCCTGGATATCCACAGTTCTGCCATGTTGGCGAGCGCTTTGTTTTTCAGCGCTGTGCCGAACCGTCAGCTTGGGATCAATTTCGTCAATCGAGGCAATTACGTTGTGCTCGCTCTGATCTTTCCTTTTCGATTCAATCTCAGTTGTCATGTTATTTTTTACACGGCAATCCCCATTTCGTACACTCAACCTTTTACTGCAATATCGGCACAGTAAACATCCCACCTTCCCATCGCTCGCTGTAGATATCAATTGCTACGTGACTGAAACCAGTGCCTCCAGTGTTTATGGGAACAACGCAATCCAAAACTCGCCAACCTCTTCTTCGGTTCAACCGAAATCCAGCGCATGCGGTAGAAACTCGTTTTCAGTTTTACTTTTCTTTTCGCAACCACCAAACCATTCAAACACCAATAAAATTTACCGAAAAACCCGCTCGCCCCAATGTCTCTGGCCGAAAACAAAAAAAACATCCGATCTTCATCCAGGTCATGCTCAGTTCGTCTCTCTACCCACCCGCCCCTCTCTCTCAAACAATGCCACAATCCACACCGCACTACCTTCTCGGTCTTCTTCGTCTCACCGTCGACACACTCTCCCAACGTCTCCTCCTCTCTCTAGACACAATCACCCGACACTATCTCCCCGCCCCCACTCCCTCCCCAACCCACCTCTCTTCCCAAACCGCCCTAATCACCGGCTCCAATACAGGCATCGGCTTCGAGACCGCCCGCCAACTTCTCTCCCTCGGCGCCTCCATAATCCTCGCCTGTCGCAACCTACCCAAAGCCGAAACCGCCGCCCATTCCCTCCGTCAACAATACCCCGCCTCCAACATCCATCTCCTTCACTGCGATCTCGCCGATCTCAACTCGGTCCGTCGTTGCGCCACTCAGTTCCATCACTGGGATCGCCATAACAACAATGCAAACGGCTTGAACATCCTCATTCTAAACGCCGGTGTCATGGCAGTCCCCCATACCACCCCGGAATCCCATTTCCTCGTCAACCATGTCGCCCATGCATTACTCACCCTCCTTCTCCTGACCCCGCTCGCCACCGCCGCCGGTCGTGTCGTCATCGTCTCCAGTCTCACCTGCGTCATCTCCGACCTTCGTCTCGACGATCTCCATTTTCAACACCGTCCCTACAACTGGATGACCGCCTATGCAAACAGCAAGCTCTCCATGTTGCTATTTATGCGCCATTTGATTCGTCACCTCCCATCACACACCCGTGTTACCATCAACGCCGCAAATCCAGGTGAATCCACCTCTGACGTCGCTCGATATTTGGGACCCGTGTGGATGTGGCTGCATCAGCGTGTCGGCCGATTCTTCTTGTTGACTCCGGCGGAGGCTGCAAGGACTAGTGTCTATGTCGCCGCGGCTAGCGAGTTGCACGGTGTCTCTGGTGCAATGTTTGAGAGAACATGCAAGCAGATGTCGCTCCCGGATAGATTGTTCCCTCAGGTTGATGTGCAGCGTATGTGGGATGCCACTTTGAAGAGTGCCCACGTGACGCCACATGATTTGCGGGGTTTGCCCGAAGCCGCGAAGAACCCCAGATGACAGTGGTCGTTACGAGGATTTGCCAACCGGTGCCAGGGATTCATTGTAAGGAAAGGCGGGGTCGATGTGCTCGGGTTTCTCATTGATTTTATTTTGCAGAGAGCAAGGACTCGAGTGGCTGGTTAGGACAGAGTACAACTAGGAGCAATGGTGTTGACCCTCGATTGGGTGTAGCGAGTTTCGATAGGGATGAAGTAAGACAGGAGGTCGGGAGGACGGGATTCGTGATTACCGCTTTCTTTTCAGACTATCGGGGAGAATTCCGACGGTGGCAAACACGATACGTGACCATTGTGAGCGAATGCTAGCCTGCTGCGCAGTTATCGGTTTGTCTGGTTGTCCCTTCATGCTTAGTTCCATCTTGAAAGTCTGTAGGTTGTAGCCTCTCTCCGCCGCCTCACAAACACTTTCCACCAAGGCACCCAAGCCGCGAAGCATGGGGTCTAGGGAAGTGCCTCTTAGGTCCGAGTGAACTGGAGGCGGCGTGCGTTCGGAGGTAAAGCGGTACCTCGCAAGGGTCATGTAGACGAGCGAAATCCATATAAGACGCGTTTCCTTCTCCTGGTCGGTCAATTTAACGTCCCTGCCCATGTACTCGCCCGACAACTCATTCGCAGCGAGTTCGAGTTTCAATGCGGTAAGCGAGTAGCCTGCTTTATATGCAGCGACACAAGCGATTACAAACTGCTGGATGGCGGCCTCGTACGCCTCACCCACACCGGCAGTGATGAGAAGAATCCAAACCTTGCGAAAGGAGACCTCGAGCATTTTGGAAATGGTGTTGCCGCTCGGCGGTTCACCAGGTTTTGGGGTGTCGTTTGGGTTGGGAGGGGAACCAGACTGACTCATACAGGGAACGGAGCGGGGGGAAGGGACCACATGAGATGGCTTGATGGGGGAAATTTGCGGCAAGCTGTGCGCGGGAGGGCAAAAGGCCGAGGGGAAGAGAAATGCGGAAGGCATTGTCGCACGGTTCTTCGGGTGGAAGGATATTGAAAACAGCCGTTTGGACGTGGAACGCAACTGGCAGTCTTCGTTAGAATTGGATGCAACGATGTCGGCAGTCGATTCTGCTAACTAATGATCACGAAGACAATAATAGTCGACCCGTTGGGTCTACGCACGTTTAATTTGATCCCTTTAGAAAGGAAAAGGCAGACCACAGAAGTGTCTCGTAGGCAGTCGTACAGTAGTAGACGAAGGGGGCTGCGCTGGACAGAGTGCGGTGGCGTGTGCCAGGGTCATTGACTATGAAAAAAAATTGAGGTGGTAATGATTCTAAATTCCGAACTGATGTCCATGAGCCCCAAAAACAAGCTCGACTGGTCAACTTTCCATTGTATTGTAATTTGAAAAAATTTTGCCAGGATACAGAAAACAGCTATTTTTACAGCTGTACAGGACTGTACTGTACAATGCTGCAGGGGGAACATTTTGTTCAGTAGTGTAGTGTACAGGTGACATAGTGCCCCACCCGCCCATTTCCCCGAAATTTGGCACTATATCGGGAGTGGCGTTACTGAGGTTGACATACGTGATACGCTAATATTGTCTTTTACGCATGAATTACCGTACAATAGTGCCACCCGGCATTGGGTGGGACAATATTGAATGGAACACTACTCATTATGGCACTATCTGGGGGCCTCCCCTGTACTGCACAAAGGAAGTCAACCATTGCCGAAGAGCCTTGCACTGTACTGTACTGTACTGTGCCACGTACTGTAGATTGTAAGAGGTGCCAACAAGTCATTTGGTATTGTTTACTATTTTACAAACTTTTTCTTGTCAGTACTGTAAAATCTTGGCATTCTTCCGCCTCCATTCCCCACCAATACCAAAGCATTCCCCAATTCAAGAGTTACAAAATCCGCCTCCACCACCAGATACCGGGCTATGTAACTTCATTTGGTGTCTGTATTTTTTACTCATTAATTTTCTTCAATACTTGAAAAAGGCCACTAAAGTAGACTAGCTTTGCAGCGGGAGGCAAACTTCTGCCTGTTGTGGGGTACGACCAATCGCTGAAGCTGCACACGTGGACCAAATGGCATAGCTGAACTTTTGATAAAGCCGAGAGGATACCTTCGTCTTCGAGCTTCCGATACGGGCCGCGATGGCGGCCGCGTACTCGTCGACCACCTTGGATGTGGTCTCCGATGGGCATCCCAGGGAATCAAAGGCTAGCGGGACAAACTGCCAGCCGAGAAGCGGGCGTCCCGGTGAAGCATGGCCAGGAATGGCGGCGATTTTGGTCGCAAAGTCCCTCAGCGTTCTGCCGCATCGGCGGCGGCGCGCGCTTCCCGGGCTCCCTTGGATAGGAAGCACTGTTGGAAAGGTGAGGAGACTGTGATGTCATACGCGACCGGGAGAGAATTCATTTGGTAGTAGCAGTGCAATCAAGCAAACAGAACATAAAAGAGAAAGAAGTTTAATGCATTCAGTATCTACTGGGGACTGCGCACGTCCTATCTATACGGCAAGGGTCTAACCGGATGTACCTCGTTGTCCATGCGCATCGGGGCTCGGGACAGGATAGCTTGAGCAATGGATGACCAGAGGGTGCAACTCAGTCGCTGGTAGATACGGCGGCGGATAACGCCAAGTGTCGAGTGACACTTGGACGCGATCCGCGGAACTAACTCCTCGATAAACGCAATTGTACCAGGGGAAGGGGCACCCAGGGAATCAAACGCCAGAGGTCGAAACGTGAAGTTCGGCGTGTGAGGCGCAGAAGATGGGCCAGTTGAGGGAGCGGGGAGGCATCGGTCGAGGTTGCGTTCCAGAGTTGTAACCTTGTCGCGGGCCGCCAGTTCAGCAGCGCCACCGGCAACCTGGGTCGCCTTGGTGTGAACTGCGGCCTTGAACGGTGAGACGACGGTGATGTCACACGCAATGGGGCGCAACGTTGTGCCTTCCGGGGTTGGGGGGGTTGTACAAGGATATCGGCGGGACAGAGCTCAGCGCCCGGGACGAGGAGCGGAACCTCGTGCCGAGTATCCAGACTCGCGGCACGGGTAACGTGTGTCGCAAACGCATAACAGAGCGAGTCATGGCGGTGACGACGGCCGAAACCATGGCAGCAGAGGTCGGCGGCGGGATCCCCGAGGGTGTCCAAGGGGTGGTCACAGTGGTGGCAGTTAGGGGCATGGAGTCATCATACACTGGCAGTCCGAGGTGACGGCGGAGCATGGTCTGCCAGTGTGTGGTGTGCACCTTCGTAGCTGCCGTGGGGTGAGCGAAGAGAAACGCCGCAGCGGGGCAGCGGCAGAACGCTAAGCCATGGATGCGATGTCGAATGTCGGCGTCGCTATGGGCGGTCGGGTTGGGGGCATTCGCCCAGGATTCGTCGTGCCAATGTACTCTTGCCCGCTCCTCTTGCTGCACCCGTTTGAGAAGGGATAGAGTGTTGGTGGCTGAAGCAGCTAGAGTTGGAGGGTCAAGGGTCGAAAGGTCGAATATCCCGGGGATGGACAGGGTGAACGGCGGAGCGAAGGCCCAGCCTGACGGAGGTGGAAGGACCGGTCGCCGCGGAAGCGGCCAGGAACTAGTGCACAAGCACGCGGCGTGGCGTATGCGGAAGTCCGCTGCCGTGCGGGCGCTGCATCAATGATGCTGGCGGCGGCTGCGCCATGTAGGAACGAGGCGATGCTTTCGAAGCCTTGGCCGCCGAGGTGCATGACTTGGTCCTAGGCTCGGTCCGTGAGTGCGATGCCATGTAACTTTTCATATGATGACCGTTGTAGATCATCAAATTCTTCTGCAGCGGACTCAGCTAAGCGCGGATCTGAGAGCTTGAATGCATGCGATAGGAGGCATGCAGAGGCACAGATCCGGTGCATGTAGAACCGGGCGCGGGCGTCGCGGACCAGCAGGAGGGGGTCCAGGGTGCGGCTGCACTGAGCGATCTTGGACCGGAGAAAACTCTCCGCGAACGTTTTGTTGCCAATGGGGGCCCCTAGAAGCGGCAAGCCGTCCCGAGAGCATTCTGCGAGAGGGAATTCCGCCAAGAGGGCTGCTCGATCCGGAGTCATCATGACGTGAGGCCAATATATCCGTGACTTACGTGGGTTGACATGAAAGCCAACCGTGGGACCGTCTCGGGCGAGGAGCCTGAGCGCCTGAAAGATGCCGCCAAGGTTCCCGACGAGCGTGCTGTCATCGGAGTACCATTGACAGAGAGCGATGTTGGGGATCTTAGCAACCCGACGGATGAGGGGTTCGATCGTTAGCGAGAACAACAACATGCTCGCCGGGTCACCTTGTTGGGTGCCCTGGGCACTTGGTATGACGGTGCGATCCCGGTTCGAGACAAGCAATGGCGGTTGCATTCACCTATAGATCATGTTTGCGAAGCCGGCTAGCGAGGGGGCGAGCATTGGTAGGTGGTCCAGCATAGACTGCCGATCAACATGGTTAAAGGCGTTGTTGGCGTCTATGAGGACCGTGGCGACATTCGGGGTGGCGGAGAAGCGGCGTAGTGTCGTGCGGGTGTCGTGGACAGTCCAACCCGGCTTTAACACCGTTGGCCGTCTGATGCGGCGACAGAACCGAGTGTGAATCGGCTATTGCGGCCGGGAGCAGTGCCTTTGTCACTATCCTGCGGAGCACAGACCCGATGGCGATCGGGCGGACCTTGTCGGGAGTCGGCTGAAGCGGGAGGAGCGTCGCCGCTGCCACGAGGGGGAGCACAGCGTCCGGGAGTTCCCCCCGTGCGAGCCGGGAAACGAGCTGTGTCAGGACACGCAGACCGGTCACGCCGGCTTCAGGACTGACGCGAGTCTTAACCAGGAGGTGGAACCAGCGGGACGGCGTTCGTTCGGGTCCGGCGGTGATGTCCCGCGGGACGCCGCGGACCGCGTGTTCCACAGCAGCCTCGGTGATGCACGGGGGCGGCGGGAGTCGTCCTTCCGGGAGTGGCGAGACAGGGCGCGACGGGGACGGGTGCAGATCCCGGAGCCGCTGAATCGTCGCCGGGTCGTTGACGTCGGCGAGCGGGACATTGTGGACGGCGCGCATGGCCTTACCGTATCGCGCATCAGCGCAAAGGGCCTCTGCACGAAGGGCGCGCCCGGTGTCGCCGGGGACTGTTGGGGCACACAGCGTGTTTACCTCCCACCATTCAAGCCGGGCTTGATGAGCTGCGAGAGCTTCAGCCCAGAGTGCTCCCCACTGTGGGCCCGTGTGCGCACGACGGAGGCGTTCTCGGAGGGCGATCCGTTGGCTCTTGGGGTCCTGCCATCTGCGCTCTCCCCGAAGACAGGACGGAGGACAGCTGTGGGCAACATGTGGAGGTGAAGGAATGCTCGTTGAGTAAGCGTCTTCACCACGGGCATTCGCCGCAGCTTTCACCAACTTGATAAAGAGCAGGATAAGTTGGGTAAAGCAGGGAGCGGGGATATCTTGGAAGATATCCGTCTCGAGGTAGGATGTAGAGAGGATTTCCAGGGGATTGGGCAAGGGGAATGACTTCGATGTATCATGCGGCGCGTGGTCCGATTCCATGGGGTGGAATCGGTTCCATGATGGGGAGGAGCGGCGTTAGGCCGACTGGCCTCGTGGCTGATGGAGGGGCCCCTCCACACTTTGTATGCCAGCCATCAACGGCTGCATGGGAACGTTCGAGGCGGACTCCTTACCCATCGTTGCCGCGGAGGCGACGGTGGGAGGGAGAACGGCCGTGGGCGCCGGTGGTGCGTTGGGCACCATGAGGAACTCCGACGCCTGGGCTTCTTCAGTTGCAGGGCATCGGTGTTTTGACGCCGATGGGGAAGAGCCCGGGGACCGGAGTGTGAGGTCGGGTGTGTGTCGAGGGGCGCGGCGGGGAGCGGCAGGGGGGGAGGAGGGCGGCCCCCTGTTGGGGCGTTTGGGGGCTTGTGCGAGGCCGGGTGGGGTTGGGGCGGATTTGGTCGGAGCAAGGGCGGTGGGTTTGACGGGGTCCTCTGCCGGTGTGGGGGTAGGCGTGCGGGCGGGATTCCCGCGGGTCGGGCGGCGCGCCGCAGCAATGAAGCGCGCATCGTGGCGTAGGGCGACCGCCATTGCGTTGCGGACATGGGGGGCAACCCACGAACGCAGCTTGGGGCTGACCACGCGAGCAGCTTCACGTTGCAGGTGGGTGGCCACACCCCGGGCGGCGGAGATATCCAGTGAGGAGCAGTGCTGGGTGAGCGTAAGCGGCGAAACCTGGAGGTCCGGATAGGTCAGACGGAGGTGAGCGAGGACGTTGAAAACGTCAGGACGGGCCGGCGCGGGAAAGTAGAGGTAAAACAATTTTCCGACGTGCGGGACTACGACGAAGGCGGGGAGGGTTGTCTTGGCAAGGGCGGCGGCCAAGCAGAGCTGGCGTTTGGCCGTATCGAACGAGGGGAAGGAGGACGTAGTGGACGCGGCAAATCCAACGTGGAGGAGGTCGGGGGCAGGCGGGCGAAAGGGTTCGGGCTAGCCCGTGCGGGGGTCGAAGCGGCAGGGCTTGCGGGTGACGGTGGCGAAGAGGGCGCGGACGCGGGCGAGGTCGGCCGGGGAAAAGTCTTCCGGATGGTCAATCATATGGCGCGCCTTCGGGAGATTCAACACATGCTGTCCAATGGCGGGGTCGAGAGTTGGGAGCTGCACCAAAGGTAACGGACGCAGCGTTGAGGGCGTGGATGGGGGGGGTGGCAGGCGGGAGGCGACGACCGCATACGGATCGCGCATCCAGGGGGACGACGTTTTCTCGGTCCATGCGGGCAGAGAGGGCGGCCGCGCGGGAGACGGAGAGGGCGCGGCGGCCGCAGGGAGGGGGGGGAACTGTTGGGACTTGGGGGAATGGGAAGGCATGAGGAGCTGGGGCACTTGTGGGTTTACGCATAAAGAAGTTCAGAAAAAATCTCACTAGGCAACCCCATTTATCATACACGTTTGTGAGAAGAAATTTGCCCTCCTAAGAAGCTACCTTCAGATTACGCTGTACATTATATAATGAACAAGTAGATGTGAGTATTACAGTGAAATGCCCTTTCAGTACAAGTACAGACCCTCCCAGTCATGGCCTTCTACTCTCCCCTCCACGGACGCCTCCATTCCCTTTGACTACCCTACATCGCTACACTCAACGAATCTACAAAGCAACTATGACAAAAGAGAGGCAAAAGGACTTCACAGTCTAAATGCAGAACAAGACGAACTCATTGGAACGCAGCTTTCTTGTCTATAGTTAAACAACGCCGCTAACTACCATAATCAGCATTTTCAAGATCATCAACCATACTATACGCAACATACCATGCCCTTCAAGCTCAACATGATTACAATGTAATTGCTGAACGAAGCAGAAGAATCAGTTTGTCAAGCTTTACGTTCAACTTTAATGTGCTATCAAATGCTGACTGCTTACGACTGTCCAGATTCGAGAAAAGCCACGTCGGACTCCTCACGGAAATACTATCATGACCGGCCTCTAAAACACCAAACGATCGAAACAGATAAGCGGTCAGTGAGCTACTAGTTACTTGCGTAGTATTGAGGAGACTTGTAAACCCAGCGAGGTGGTGCGATCTTGAAGTCCTATTCGGCAAACATGCATCCCAACTCTCTGAAATATTTTGGGAAAGAATAGAATGGCTGCTGACGACCCGACGCTCCCTTCTCACAGTCGGATTGAGCGCTATATTCATGCAGTGTAGAGCTGCCCTCTATGCAGATGCCATTCGAGCAAGAACTAATGGACTCAACAACTGCGTTTGATTCATAGACGGCACAGTAATTGGAATAGCAAGTATGGGGAAGAACCACATGCTCCAAGTAGTCGCTTACAACGGTCACAATCGAAAGCACGCAATGAAATTTCAGTTTGTGACGGCCCCCAATGGGCTCTTCTTGCACGCTTTTGGTTCCTTAGAAGGCCGCAGACATGACTGGACGTTTTACCTTAGAAGTAATTTTGAGGAAATACTTCCCTCTGTATTAAACGTCTATAGAACTCAGTACTGCATCTATGGGGACTACGGTTACAATCGAAGATGGTTTATAGAGGTTCCTTACGAAGGGAGTAACCTTCAACCATTTCAAACGGCCTGCAACAAGGGGATGTCTGTCGGGCGTGTCTCTTTTGAATGGAACTTCAAAGAGGTCAAGGCGTACTTTACAACAGTGGACTTCAAAGAAAAATGAAGTTGTTTGAGTCGCCTGTGGGCTCTCTATGAACTTGAAGTCCATGTTTTTTTACAACTTAAGGGTATGCCTTTACCCGCCGCAGACATCTATTTACTTCAAATGCCCGCTGCAATCAATTCAGGCATACAAGGAACTAGCACAAGTGAGTGAGGAATAATGAAAATACAAGCAGGATTATCTGCTCTTCGAGCGCGGGCCCGAGGAGAGAGGACAGAGTCCGCGTGGCGTAGCGAGAGCGGACAGCCCGCGCGAGCGGAAGCTCCTGAGAATTCAAGAAGGATCTAACTTTTGGCAGTAGTAACAAGCACTCTAAAACATGTTGCAGAGAGAATTTCAGTTGCGCGAAAAAGCCTCCATCAACAGCTTAAACTTCTCCAATTCCAACCTCTCGGATGCATAAAACTCGCGACGCCTCTCAACCCTGTCCTTTTCGCGTTCAACTGATCCAAAACTCATACGGTCACGCTCGAGCTGTGGAGGCGGTCCTTTTCAAACTGCACGCGCGCCAAGTCCGCGTCTCGTATATGTATAGAAAACCTATCTATTTCCCCGAAGGCTCCAACAACAGTACTCATCCGTGGTGCTTTCCGCGGGCGCGGCGAGCCCGAATATACAGTACCGTTAGTATCTTAGCTATATTCTAGTATCCAGAGGACAATTGTACTCATATGAGTCCATAGTTCTAACGGCAAAGTTTTATATAAAAAAATACAGAATGACACCATTAACTTTTCACTATTTCTTAAGTAGCACCCTTAGGTAGTCAACCGTGCAAAACTTCGGAGTTTACACCCCAACTGTTCAACTGATCACACAAGTTTGTCAACATCGCAAAATTTAACCAGAAATGACAAATCCAAATGAATCCCGCCAGCAGCCCGGAAACCTTGTCAACACTCGGAAAACCCTTTTTACGTCAGCGACTGAGTGTAGGTGACTATTCGCTTCCCTTTGGAAAAGTAAGCGCGTCAACGGAACTGTGGTCAGCATCGAAATAGAAACATTTACCGGAAGACTTCAGACTACGGTCACCGCAGACTGGTCTATTCAGGACCGGAAAAAGCGTGTCAGCTTGAAACTTGTTAACATAAAGTCAGGAAAAGCATCTGAAGGTGGCTCAGCATCATCCAATGAAGTAGAGGCATCTGTTGCCGTGATCGAGCTACCGAATCGCCAACCTTTGGAAGAAGAATCTCGGGAAGAAGCCAATGGGATGGCCGGAGTAGGAGGAGTACGCAAAGAAGTGCATTTAAAGATTTGGAAAAATCAGGAGGTATTATTACCGCTGAATAGATCAACGGCACATCGGCCGTGGAAGGTAATTGGTCCAGCAGGTGACACGTAAATTGAGGAGACCCCACACGATTTTTCTTTTGCATGTTTCTCCTCGAACATTTTTCCACAACCGGAAACTCGCTAATGGTGGGCCTTTGTATGCAACATCTGGTGAAATTATGAAGTTTTTGGAATTTTCATATTTCTATGTAGATTAGAGTTCACAAGCAGAAAGTCGCTTTGGAGTACACAGTCTACATCTAAATACATTCCATTGGCGATGTTTGGAAAAATAATTTCGAGGAACCTTTTCGAAGCGCTGGTGTCATGTATTACGTTCAGCCGCTACACGAAAACTGAAAGAACTGAGAGAAGATGTTCTTTGGTTATTGATTCGTAGAGTCCATAAAACGGCATAGGAGGTCAAATGTGTCGCCGTCGGAGAGAATTTGCGTGGATGAAAGCATGGTGCGCTGGTACGGAATGGGCGGAAACTGGATGTCAGAAGGACTCCCACACTATGTCGTCATGGACCGTAAGCCTGAAAACAGATGCGAAATCAAGACTATTTGCTGTGGTGTCAGTGAAATTGTATTGAATTTGGAGATTGTTTTGTCAGCATCTGACAACATTAATCGGCGTTACGAGTCTAATTTCACTCATGGAACTGCTATTGCTCCTCGCCTTACAGATCCTTGGTTTCATTCTAATCGACTTGTTTGTGCAGACTCTGTATTTTCTTTTGTGACTGCAGCAAATGCACTTTTCGAATATGAAATGAGGTTTACCGTGTCGTCAAGAATGAGACAAGGCAGTCTTCTATGTCATCTTTGTCAGGGATGGAACTTTTAGGCGTGGGGATCATATATCTATGGTAAGATAGAGGGCAGAAAGCCATCCTTCTAAGATGGCCGTTATGTGGATGGATTGAGACAGAAGATATTTCGTCAGTACTTTCGGTACAACACTTCCTTCAGAGCCTGTCAGAAGATCTCGCTGGAGATCTGCTGACAATGAAATGGTGCTTGCACAAATGGAAATTCCAGTCCCAGCGGTTGTCAGCACATACTATGAAACTTGCTCCCAGATTGACAGGCGTAACAGATGCAGACAGGATGATCTCGGACTGGAGAAGAAATTCGCAGTCAATGACTGATCGTTGAGGGTTGATACATCTTTGTTTGCAATTTGCATCGTTGATTCATGGCTGCTATACAATGGTTTGATGGGTGCGAGAAATTGCATGTCGCAAAAGGATTTTTATGCAAAACTGGCAGAGAAACTCATTGACAACTCATTTGATTCTATTGGCCTCCACAGATCTGATGTTGACGTTCCTGAGTATTCTATTTCGTCATTGGCCTGCGGTACTGGAATCCAGTTGGTGCCCACAGTGAAACGGCTCAAAGGAGCCAATAGGGCCCCAACGAAAGCGAGTTTTCAAAGCAGATGCAAAGTTTGTAAATCTGACAAGAAGTCCAAATTTCTCTGCTCTGAGTGCCTGAAACTGAACAAGGAGGTTTGTATATACCATTCAGAGACAGGACGTAACTGCTTTCAAAACCACTTACGCGATGTCCACTTCTGTCATAATTATATGATGCTTTATACTACTCCATAGTGATTTTTAATTGTCTATGCTTACATTCTTCGTAGGCTGACTGAGCAAAAATCAAAAATTGAGTCCTTCAATTTAGCTGCCTACATTTTTTGATTCGCGTCGTTCTACTTGCGGAATTAGCGTACGTACTATGGCGTTATTACACATTATGAGTGATCAGTGATTTAACCCCTCTTCTCATGTTCAAGTTGGCGCGCTAAGCAAACTGAGGTAGCAGCTCTCACAGAAATGTCGACCTTCCTGAAGGAATTTTTTGCCCTCCTGTGGAGCGCAGCGAGTCGGACTCACAATTTATTTTTCCATTGTATACTTAAGGCCCATTAGGACACAGCAGATGTTGTGGATGGGGATGAAAATACTTTTTTTATAGTTAGGGGATGTTAGTCTTCCCGGATTCAGCACACCAAGGTATACTTTTATTTAAAAATTTCAGGGTTTTTCAAACAATCATTTGTACTCATATGAGTACATTTACTTGTGCTTTGGAGACTAGACCCGTTGTTTCAAAGAGTTCAAATCTCGTCTCCTCGGAACTACTGTACCCGATGTAAATTAATTACTCTATTTATTTGCTTTCTTACAGTTTCCTGCAGTTATTCTGGAATCAGCTCCAATTTGGTCGTTTTGAGACAAAAATATTTCAGCAAGTGAGTCCTCCATTGTTACAACTAGAAATGTACAGTAGAGGTACGGTAGCTTGCATAAAAGACAGTGAGAGCTACTTTCTATGGTACCTACAGTAGTTGAATTGCACTAGATATAGCTGCTACTGACACGTTCTATGTGGCTACATTTCAATTTGGTAGTTTGTTAGTTATTTCTGTTGTACTGTAGGCTGTTAGTGGGTTAACAGCTGGCATATAATCTGAGTATAGTACGTTACTATATAGTATAAAGGAGCGGTGCCACCGCACTTCTCCCATTGTACCACCACCACCACCAAAAAAGTCATCAAACAAAACACCCGAACGAACTCCTCATGTGCAGCAGCGAACTGACCGAAATACCCACAGGAACTCCGTAAGTGTCCCTCTCAACTAAAGCACTAGGGAAGCGCTGAAAGTGACGCACCTTCGCGCCCCTTCTCCGCTTCAACTAGGGGCGAATACACATACATGGTCCCGAAAATATCGCTTCTATTTTCGGGCCTCTAAACGACTTCTGACGATCCAGAAACGACCGTGGCCACTGATATTTTTTGATATCTTCAAAATTATCCATAGAAGTGTCCCAAACATCGTACGAACGTGATAAAGTACCTAGGTAATTTAGATTGCAATACAAACGACTATAATAGCCCAGATAACGGTAAGAGCCGAAGGCGTGACATGGGCTATTATGGTCGTTAATATACCACTTTCATCGCCTTAAACAACTGTGACGGACCCATTCGGGTTGTTTGGGGGGTATTTCAGCGTTACGGTTTGAAATATTTCAAGTAGCTCCAAATATTTTTCAAACTTTTAAACTTTTCAAACTTTTGGAAACCCATTTTGAGGGAGGGGGCCAGCAAGGACCGATTTAGAAACGGGGCACATAGCGGCAACTGTGCACAATCTGTGGAAGACTGACAACCCCTGCTAGTTAACAGAAACTGTGTCACGGAGCCTACATACTTAAAATGAGTTGTGTCGCATGATCGACACAACATGAGCAAGGTGTGTCGTCCAGGCGACACTTCCGCTCCAATATAAAAACTTTATTTTAACGACTGCAAGGGATCCTTTTAGCATATGCCTAAATCGCCCTGTGATCTTCTTAAGCGGCCGCAGCATCCCACAGTGTGAACCATTCAGACCATCCGGCAAACTAAGCTCGATCAACCCCCAAGCTTCTCACCGAGTTCGTGGTCGGCCGTGCAACGCAACCCACATCCCTTCAACAATCTCTGTGGATGGAAAACTCTAGGTGTCAGGCCAGCAATGCTGGTAATGCTGGAACTACTGTTGCGCCTAGCAGCGATAATGAGGAGGGGCTACTGCAACCACCGACAACGAAGATGGCGTGCGCAGACTGGATAGCTTCGCAAATCAGGGTGCTGTCGCTCTACCCAATTCAAAGGAGCAGCTTTTCTGATTGTCGGTTTTGACCTTCTCGCAGCTCCTTTTATGTATTCTGGCTGCGCAGGGGACCCGGTTCGCAGGTGTCGTGAAGAGTATGTTCGAGAAGGAACTGCTGGAGAATTTCAGCGACATAGAAGGGTCAAAGGATGAAGAACAGCTGACGAAGACCAAGAAAGACACTCGGTATAAATAACACGAAACGCCTTATGTCGAGTGTCATGTCATGTCGTCGTCTCTTTTGAAGGCTGGTGAGAATGGATCAATGTTGAACAATCTTCTTGCTAGCGTCTGAGCCGATTTGGAACAACTGCAAACCGATTTCAGGCAGCGCTAGAGACAAAGCGAACCGACAAGTGAGCAACAGAAGAAGATTTGTAGTTTCATGAATGAACACCGCAAGAAGGTTTCTTCTCGATTGCAGAGTTTTGCATACGGTTTCTTATCTATTGACAGTCTCTCCCCAGCGTTTGACCTTGCGGTTATTCATGTCTTCACAACCCTGGGTTGCTTCGTGTGTATGGAGTTCATGGCAGACTGGGCAAAATCCGTGAATGTTGATTTCTTTGGAAGGTATGGCAGGCAACTTCTACAAGACTGTGTCCGGGAACTTCCTAAGGATTTAGTGAAAAGCAACTCAATTTTATTGCGTAGTGACAACTCTAGTTGTAACGGCGTGGCGATACGAGCCCGCTGAAATATGGACACCGCGGTCTCCATTGTCAATGAGGTCATCGGTTTCGTGACATCTGTAACAGACCTGGTTGTGCCTTCTGATGTATAGGATTCCACGAACAATGTCACGTATTTACCTACCGTATTGTACAGGGAGAATTTTCTGGTCCAAGAAAGCAAACAGTGGCAGGGTTTCAGGGAGAGTGCACAGTTCGTCGATTTCTCTGGGGCCACAGGATTTCCTAGTCCAGTCATGAATGTCTTGGGGCGTGTTTTACCCCTTTCCAGTGCGATTTAGGTCATGAACCAAGTAAAGAAAGATTTAAAGAAGATGATGGCGCAGCACCAGTTGGGGTTGGATATTGCAAAGCTCCATTCCAAGATGCGAGGGAACGCCAACAACACTTTGATTTGGAAAACTACATACGCTATCTATCTACACGGAGAGTGGATCCCCGTATTTTGGGCTGCAAGGGCAAGAGGGATATGCCAAAAAGCTATGGCGACAACTGGAAGTCCTAGTAGGATGCCTCCGCGAGACCTATAACCAGGGCTTCCACAATCTCCTCCCGGTAGAGAAGGAAGAGGGAAGTTCTGCACCTGACAAAACCGCGCTGATAGAGATGATGGGAGCAATGGACAAGGTGGCTCCAGTGCTTCGTATTGTGCACAAATTGTGCAGAGGGTTCATTGAGGACCTCTTCACACCCATTAATTTCTATCCCATGTATGATTGTAGCCACCCCGACAAAAGGGATGAGGTCATTTCGGATTTTCCTATCGCAATGTCTTCCGCTGCGCTCCTCCTCACCCGAACCTACATGTAAAGGTCGATAAATAGGCAGGGGGACACAACAGAGGACGAGGCGGAGGAGCCGAGAAGGAATTCATCGCGCAGTGCGTCGCGAGCTTTACGCCACAGGACTACTGACGGCGGGGAAGCTACCCCTGATGAGTACGAAGATGATGAAGAAACCGATCGCAGGGATTGCGGGTATGTTTATGAAGACACTGAGGGCGGCGAGAACGACGGCGAGGTTTTGGCGGGGGATGGTGACCACGACGATGCGGATGAGGGGGATGGTGACCACGACGTGGAGGACGAGGGGGATGGTGACCACAGCGACAGGGAAGTGGACGACTTGGCAGTTGAGGACAGTTGAAAATGCTGATGCGGACATGGGAGGGTGCTACTGGCGGGCGGGAGACGATGCTGTGCGGATATAGCAGTTGAGAACAACGGTCTCAAAGTATACCTCAGGTTGAAGTAAAATATTCATCAGTAGTACTGTGTTCCAATCTTCTGCTTGAAAACAGCTTTGACTACCTACTCACTCCCTCAACACAGCTCCTCGACTTTTGTAATCTTCTCAAAATAGCTCATCGATTTGTGTCAGCAAACCGACACAAATCTCCGACTTGTGTAACTGGCTCAAAACATTTATTCGATTTTCTTCACCCCTCAAACCCAACTCCTGGACTCACTTCATCCCTTCAAAACAACTCTCTGACTTGTGTCACTCCCTCAACACTATCACCAGATTTTTTTCACCTCTCCAAGAAAAGTTCTTGACATGTTTCATCCCTGCAAGACAATTACTTGAGTTGTGCCACCCCTGCAACGCAATCCCCCGATTTTTCACCCCCACAACACAGCTCCTGTCACCAACTCAACACAGCTCCTGTCACCGACTCAACACAGCTCCCCGTTTTTTGCCTTCTCCGTAACATAGCGTGATTCCTCCCAAACACAACACGGTATCCTTGTGTCAACTCCTATGCACAACACGTGGTCCTTTTGTTAACGCCCCGACACATCAAGGCATGTTTAGGTCACCGCCCTGACACAACACGGCATGTTTGAGTCACCGCCCCGACACAAGCTCTGTTGATCCCGTGATTGTTATCGCCGCAGAAAGACAGCCCTCATTGGTTCTACCCATTATTACGGTGACTTTCAAAATATTTTTCCCTGCTTTCACTTAAGGAGGCTACACATCCAGTCTTTCTGACAATTCTTTTCATGCACACATCTGTTTTCACATCTCCCATTATCCCACTCCCTCCCGATACTTTCCTGCTGTTTCTCAAATTATGCTCAGCAACAGACCTGATCCCTATCTAGATGGGGCTTTCGGTCATTTTGCGCTTGACGAACTAGCGAATCGTTTGGAAATCTCAAAGAAAGAAACAGCCTATAAGAAGGTTGATTTCAGGTGCTATGTTCGAGATCAATTGTAGCTTCGAATTGAGCACGCACCGAAGAAGGTATGCAAAGAATAGACAGATGGAACGCAGTGCACACAAACGACGTAGAAATTCGTGAGTGTAAACAAAAACGCAAGGGCGGGATGTGCTCACAATTCAATCTTACCTCAACGACGTCCAGGTTTTGTCATCGTGTACAGGAACGATTTAGGTGACGTTTTCTGCGTAGACTATTTGATTAGATGTACGGAACTTGCTGGTACAGCATCCAGAGCGGTGTACTACTTTTCCTTTGCCCTGCATGCCAATTGTGTTGACAGTTACATCGATTCCTCCACCTGGTGCGACGATGGCGATCAAATCTGTGTGACTTTTTTATGTTTCAGCTGCGTCCCACATGATGATGAAAATGACGACCAGGAAAACGTTACTACAACTTAAGAGCATGTCCCTGAATTTTCTATGATCCGTTTATTTGCTCTCATACGTCTTCCCAACTCAGCAATTGGAATATAGTCTGGACTGTAGGCTTCAATAAACCCACTCTCTTCAAGTCTCTCAAACGTTTTGGAAAACAGTTTTCTATCGCGGTACTTATAATTAATCGCCGTAATCCTTGCCTTTACAGGACAATACTTCAGTGGCACAGTCAAATTCAATCCGGAGAATCCACGCCTCAAATGCTCTATAATCTCAGGCCAGTTCCTTATTCTAGGTATGATCGTGTATTTGGATGCAATTTCATCTACAATGGCGCTCATCCTAGCCCGTTTCCAGCGTAAACGGCGTTCTTCTGTCTGGTTACCGTGGCTTGACTCCCTATAGATGGCCTTCTAACCATAACTGTTCCGGATATTGATTCTTTTCACAGTTCTGAGAGGTGGTTCGTCCGTGCTGATATGTGTTAGGTGACCCGTTGTTCGAAATCACTCATTTACTTTTGTGTTTCCTGTAGTGCCAATTTCAGTTTCGACATCTCCTCTTCGAGATCTTTAACAGATTCTATGCTCGTCTTTACTTCGAGGTCGGTACCAGAGTCAAATAGATAATGAGTGTATCTATCCTCGTATTTACATGTCTCTGAGCAGGTACCGAGTTATTTTGTTGAGGTCATCCCCACTCCCCCCATCATCCTCTCTACTTCACTAAATGCAAAATCCATCGTTTGGCGCCCGTAAGGAGTCAATGCTGGGCGCCCCCACGCCGGAAGCAATGCATCGTGAATATTTCTAGTGCTTCCCCTGTTGCGTTTTTGGGCATAATGTTGCATCTGTCAACCCAGTAGTTAACAGTTTTCATGAATTTATGCTGACTCATCCTGGATTAAAAACTAATTTGAGTGGCTAATTCATCACCATGGGGGAATAGCGGTTCAATGCTCTCGAGTGGTGGGAACAGTAAAGATTGATACTTCTTAGCCCATACCGAACACGAGCGTATGTACATATACACGACTCTTTCTTTCGGTCGTACACTGCATATTTCTGCCCGTCTGAGTTCCGTTCAGATTTCCTCCCCGTCAATTTCACCTCGATATATGGAGTCCACTGTTCATTGATGGCCTCCAGTTTTAAATTGACCCATTTCAACTGAACAAGCTCATCTATGCGAGGCAACAACGTAAAGCAAAAGGATGCCGCCGCCAAGAAAAACGTCGACTGCAGCGATTGAGCCCCGACGCGAATCGAATGTCTTTGCATACGCTCCATATACCTACACCTAAAAGGGAGAGCTCTCTTGTAGCCAGCCTGCCTTTTCAATCAATTGTAATGTTTAGTTGAACCCCCACCTCCAGTGATGTGACAAGGATTCCTTCGAACTTCCCTCCGGGAAATGATAGACCTTTCTCATCCTTCTAAATTTCCTTTTATACACACTCGCATGGGCAGATCTAATATTCACAACCTCACTTGAGTAACATCCGGATTCGATTACCTTGTAGTAAAAGTATTCCGTTATCTTGCCCACAATCGCCGTACTGGGTTCTCCGGGCCCTTCAGGATCGATACATTTCCCCCCATCTTGCGGCTCTTTATCCATAAAAAAATTCCCTGAAATACTTCCAATTCAGTGCATAAAACAACTCACTGCTTTCCTGAACAAATGCGAGGCTTTTAGTTTCCGCTTGCATTTCTGCACTCTGCGCTGACACTTTTACGCTTCTTTGACATTAGAGCGACAGAGTGGACGCGGAAGCAAGAAAAAACACAAATTAAGCACGATGGTCACAGGTCAGAAGGGGGATTGGGCTGAAAACCAGCCAGTTCGCCTGAACTCAAAAGCAGAAAGCTTGTTTCGGTGAATCGGCCGGCAGAGACGGAGATTTCGATGATGTTAATCTGGGGCGGCCAGTGTTATAGGAAAGAGACAACAAAGGGAAGCGATTGGAAGAAATAATGTTGGAGCGGCGGGGGGAGGGGAAATGGATGAGAGAGATGGGTGGGAATTCCGGGGACTTGGATTGTGATAAAAGCAGACAAAAACGTGCTGCAGACTCGATAGTCGAGAGAGGGTTTGGGGAGGTGGATGCCGGGAGAGCGGGTGCGGTAGTCGGTAGAATAGTGGAGGACGAAGGGATTCAGGGAGTAAGTAACGTGATGAAGCGGGTGACAGGCGGGGTGAGAGAGAGGAGAATGGAGAAGCTAGAGGCTTGCTGTGATATTGAGATCAACAAAAAGCCCGCCCATTTCGTATTATTACTGTAATAGCTGTAATTATGCAAGTATATGCCTATATCACTTTGGAGACAAAATGTGTCGATGGAGTGACACAATATTTCGGTGGGGTGACACAATTTGTCATTGGGGTGACACAATATTTCCCCACAACGACGGATGAAATCATCACTGCTACTGTAATCCGGGCACTTGCACTTTAATGCTGAAATGCGATACCTATGTCTATTGCCTTTACACACATTGTGTCGCGCCGACACACTGAGTCATCCCACCGACACATTGTGCCGCCCATCGACACATTGTGTCACCGCGAGGACATAACTCACTGAAACATAACAGGAAACCTATGGCAAACACGCCGCTCTTTCGGCTTCACTAGTACACTGCAGCTGTCATTTTGTAATTTACCGAGCTTTGTTGCTCTCTGTAATATGAAACATATTGCAAACTATTCTCACAATGGTGAAACATGTTGTATGTCTCCCGAATGATTTATATCCTTGATCCTACGTCCTCATAGGAAAGGGTCTTCACGACAGTTATCAAGGCTTTACCGCTGGTATGTTTGATTAGCTCTTTTATTAAAACAAGGTTATTTGCTTCAGAGTATTTCATACTGGGCTACATCGGTAAAAACCCGTTTTTGATACTGAGACGGTTTATTGAACTTCCTGAGAACTTCATTCGGTACTTTTTATTAGATAGCAATTATTGGAAAAGGCTGAAGAAGATGAAGAAAGCTGCTTCAAAAAAATTCGGAGAGTATTACAATTTCCAATACTATCACAGCATGCTGAACATAGTCTTTATTGTGTTAGTTATATGAAAAATACCAACTGATGTACAGTGTAGCTCTATTTATATGGCCAGATACATAGCTCTAACACGTCTTCTTTCATCAACGTCCCGAGGTACTGGAAACTTGATATCATTTAGAACTAAGTACTACTTTTACGAACAAACAGTAGGAGGTCGTCAACTTAATAGCATCTGAATACAAATAGTCCGCAATAGTAGTGCCTATAACTTTTGATATGTTTGTTCGGTGTCTACTTCCTCAATCGCCGAGCAGCAGTGCAGGTTAAATACTGCTTTATGTATACGCCCCCTTTGCACAGTGTATCTCTGCAGAAATATCTATCTTCATAGCTATCTGCATAGCAGTGGCTATGGGAATAGCAGAGAAAGAAGCACGGAAGTATTAAAGTTTAGGTTTTCTTTCGGTTCTTGTAGTTTACTGAAATAGTTCCAAAAGCCCAGCGAATATGGTTGTAATAGTTGAGTACAACCCCCAGGAATTAACGTTCAGTAAAGAGGAATAGAGACTGTGCGGTTTTTCAAGGCTTGGTGTTGGTCGGCGAATTGTACCGCACGAGAAGCAGACGTTGCAGCGCTAATATTTTAGCTCTGATAGGAAAAAAAACATTCTGGATTGTTTGGTGTTGGCCTAGTCGAGCATATGGTATAACGTCACCCCATCGCAAGCAGGTAGATCCTGTAGAGATAGCCGGTCTGATCAGAATAGGAAATGCCTTTAATGGCGTCAGAGGAAGCAAGGTAGGATAGAGCGGTGACAGTGGAGGAAAAATGAAGGATAAAATGAGAGAGAGGGTTTTGAGTTTCGCTGGGATCTAGTTTGCGAGGACAAGTTGAGAGACCTCGAGGTGATCGACGTTTCGCTGAATAAAGCCGGTGACAAATACGGCCTGAGGAAGGACGCGCTGGCCAAGGAAAGTCAAGTTCCCGGCCAACGCTTGATATAAATTGAGCTCAACGGGAGTGCAAGAAGATGCAGAATTATTGAGGCGGTCACAAGACACAAGAAGGGCCTCCAACTTGTCGAGGTACTTTTGCATGTTTGCCCGGATGGAGTCGTTTCAGTCCTGGGAAATATGAAGGCCATTGAAGAAGACGTCAGTATCTAAGTGAGATGCGCCGATTTTGAAACTGACGTCAATAGAAGCATGAAATTGGAGGATGTTCTAGCGAGGATTCCCAGAAGTAAATAGCCGACCGCCTTCACTGCCACGAGAAGAGAGATCCGCGCGCTGTCATTGTAAAAGACGAAGACCTGAAACAAAACAGGGACTCTGGTAAAGCCTTTTTTCTTCATCATTCTTCTATAACGAATTGCTGAAGAGGTCCGGACTCGATCTTCTCATCGGCCGGCTTCAGGAGTTTCCAAACGGTACAGGGAGAGAAAACACAACTTGCCTGAGGGCGAACGTACAATTCGTGAGGAAATTTAACAGGCTGTAATTAAGCGCTTTTGACGTCGAGGTTTGCAGAGGGGAACTAGAGAATCTCCGTGAGGGATACGAAAAGGCATATAACCGGAAACAATGCGGTAATGGAGTCCTTGCGAAATGAAGTTTTTGCGCAATCACGATTGCCTAAGGGAATTAGGCAACACTTTAGGCGACGCTTGACCTACTCTGCAGTTGCGTTTGACTCTAAAGAAATGATAGGAGGAAATAAGATTGGCATGGAGAGGAAGATGCTTATCATTAATGCCTTGATATGCTCCTTCGCTGCGGTACTTACCCTTCTCAACCTGGATAGATTTGTTAATTACCCACCGCGGCGCGACTTGGAGCAGAAACGCACATAAAGGGCCTTCACCAACTGACATTTCAATGTCGCGCAGGATCTGTTGTTCAGAAGATTGAAGCGAGTACGGAGTAGTGTGTGGAGGACGGACAGGTAACTCACCGACATGCTTGTCAGGTTGTGGCGCTTTGTGTGTACTATTGAGGTCTACAGCGTTTGTAGTGCTGAGAACGAACGTAGTACAAAAGTAGGAGTCCCATCGCTGCAAAGCAGAAAGGTTCACATCTTGACGTGTATTGTCCACTTTCGTCTGTTTGCGTGATGATGGCTGCGCATTTGTGGAGGGATGGGAAGTCTAATGCGCGTACGCTTATCAAAGAGGGTTGCGACATCTGTGCAGTCGGGTAATTCTTTCGTGTCCAAGTTTATGTGACGGGAGGAAGGTACCGGAGGGGATGCTTCTCGTGTAGATAGTAAGACCGTTATCGTCGCCTAAAACACACGTTCTAGTGTCTTGCTGCTGTGTTTAAAGAGAAATTATTGGCACGAGTGATGAGATTGATTCGTCGAGACCGCCGAACTGATCAACAGAATCCTCAACAGTAATGGAATAAGAGCGGGGGAGGACAAAGTAGATCTTTTCTAGCTCTCTAAGCAATGCATATTTGGGGGCACGACGGAGGTCTTCGTACCCAGCCCGAATTGGTTCCCGCTGTGTTCTTGGCGACTTGCAACATTAACGAAATTTGGGGTAGAAGACCAGACGTATCCCTTCTCCCACACGCCTGACTTCCCAGTACGTCGGTAGAAGTACATTGTTTCGTCCAGAGAAAGTTCGTATGGGGAGATAATGTGTGGTAGGACATCGCAGAGCTCACATAGGCGAACCATATCATCGCACGATAAGTGTGTGTAGCCAATACTTTTTTGTTGCAAAACGCCTGAAATTTTTGCTGTATTGATAGCGGTTCTTCATGCGGTTAGTTTTTTCGAAGACAGATAAAAGGACAATTGTGATGAAAAGAAGGGACGGAAATTTTTTTCGATGGGACGACGAGGAGGTATGTACGAACGGCATCTTCATCTGGGGGAGGAATAGATTCGCAGTAATTCTGAAAATAAAGTTGATATTCGGATAGATTGCGGACTCGAGGACCATCGGAAAGCAGTTGCTCCGGCCTCAGCAGGTCGGATCGGTGACAAATTTCATTGCCTAGCAAAAGGACACCCTCACTCCGTCCTGGGGTGATTTGTGCTAGAGGATGGATTAGAGGAAGGTTCACCTGGCAGTGACGGGTAGAGGAAATGAGAGAGTTGACCTTATTTTCGACCATGTCTTTTAGGTCTTTCATAGATATGCTGAGAGATTCTGTGCTTTAGGAAATGGTGGGGCTTCAAAGTACTTTCACTACATCATTTAGATTTAGGCGGTAAGGTTTCTGCTCTCACTTAAACATTTCTGCAACCGCCTGAGGGGGTTGGCTGTATGGATTTGGTAAATGAATTTACTCGAATGATTCGGCCATTTTGTGAACCAAAACATTCCCAGTACTCCGAAAATATGGATCAGGTTCCTCTGGGACAGGAATTAAGAGGTTATATATTTTATCCATTGACTCCATCGATGCGTTAAGGTTCTCATTCGGAATAGATATCATCTCGACGTCATGAGACTGGCCTTTTGCCCTACATTCTGCCAAGGAAATTAGCTGAAACTTAGCATTGGTCAGAACACCTCCATACAGCGCGGTATTCCTGGGGAGGGTAATGGCGAGAAACTCAGAAATCTGGGATGATGTTGAAGCATTCGAGTAGAGAAGATGCTTGGATTTGAGGCCACAAAAACGGGACGCGAAGTTCTGCAATGTCTTTTTTTCTCTCGATGACACGTTTTGGCCTTCGTATAGGAAGCGATTAACGTTGTGGCTATTTTAATAGGAGGATCTACAACAAACAGTTGAACTACGTCGAGAACAGCCTTTCAAAGGTCATCAATTTGAAGTTAATTAATGCAAACTTTTGACTGTGTTTCATGAAAGATCGCCTTCTGAGCCTCGAGTAGCCCATGCTTGTATAGAGTTCGACCAAGTAGCTTGAACATCGTCTGCAAAGTACAGTAGTGGCCATTGTCGTGAGCCTCCTTCAAAGCATCAGACCACTGGCCGACATTCTTTTTCCAAGTATGGAAGTCACCTTCATGTGAGAGTAAAGAAAGTTCGGATAACATAGGCGATTTGCTCATCTTGGCTCCTGGGTCTATAACTGTGAGAGATATAGAATGGAAGAGCGAGCAAGAGAAGATGGATAGCCTTTGGCAGGTAGCCAGGGGCCGAGAGGTGGAAAAGAGAGGGCGATATGAGGGTGGTCACGTAGAAAGCGCGTACCTACCCCGGTCCAGTGACTACTTCTCCCGGCAGTTACTATATAATACACCCCCAGTGGGAAATTACAGTAACCCCCCGCACTACTCAGGTGCGGGGTAAATAAACCCAAATTTTCCAGGTAACTGGCAGGAGATTGAATAGCATTGAGCCATACTGAGGACTCTTCTATTGCTTCCCATAATCCCTCCCTTGCTCTTCTCTCAACATTCCTTTCCTCTCTCGATCTCCGCTACACCTCCATCTTCCTTCCGGATAATTGCTTTAAATCTACTGCAATTATTTTTTCATTTTCCGAATTCCGTGAAGCAAAATAATTGACCATATCATCATCTCTATGTTCATATCTCGTCCGGACCAAACCTTTTGCCCCTAATTAAGTCGCCCAAATATGATTCAACATGCAAGAAGGAGGTTTTCAGGATCTCTGTGAAACCGCAGATCAATTATTGGAAGGTACACTACAAAAAGATGAGAAGTGTTTTTTACAGAGTCCCAATTTGTTAACTGCCCTGTTGATATAAGGTCCGTACAAGGGGAAGACCCCAAATATATTTCGGAACTTAAAAGAGGCACAAAAAAGCTTATCATGGAGTACTTTCTGCCGGACAATGAAATGAGACAAGATGGTTCTTTGATGTTTGGTCCCCTGTATTTCGGAGCTCAGTTTCAAAGGCGCTTTAGGATATCTGAATATCTATTCAGTCGCGTACTAGAGGGCAACAACTCATAATTTGGCTTCATTGGCGGAATTGCGATGCAATGCTGCCGGAAAAAAGAGGAACCTATCCCTTACTCAAGGTTGTATGCGCTCTAAGGCAGTTGTGCCTTTGAATTTCGTTCGATTTCACAGGGGGGCCGATATGCTTGAAAGATTTCTCCCGGGCAGCTGTAGCATACTTCAAGTGATAGAGGGAGGAAGGAGATGGGGAGAGGGAGAGAGAGAAGGAGGGAACGAGAGAATGAGAGAGAAAGAGAGAGTGAGAGGGGGAAGGAGTGAGGGGACAAAAAGAAGAGATGAAAGAGGAGAAGGTGGTGGGGAACTTTACTCAGCTAGAAGATGGAGAGAGACTGGAGTTTTGTTGATCGAGGGAAGTTTCCAGGAGCCAAGTAGACGACGGTGGGAGGCTAACCCTAAACATGCTTGAGCTGATATTAAGAAGATCAGCTCAAGCTTACAGCACTGTACAGTGCAAAAGCTTAATGGTCAAGTTCTATATTGTACAGGAAACTACAGTAACAGACGTCTGTAAGTCTCTTTGCTGCTGTAAGTTGTCAGAAGAGGCAACAAAGATTAATTGCACTAGCATCAAGGACCATTATTTACGCCTTACTATGACAGTGGAGCTCCAAATATTCAGCACTAATTCAGCTCGGTTGGGTCTCCTGGGTGCATAATTTGTGTAGATTGTTCTAGGGTGCAATGGAAAATGTGTCCTGCCACCCTTCATGGCATTATGAAAGGGAAGTATAAAGGGCCAAACCTGCGCATTTGTAGCAGACTTGACCACAGCCACCTATAGGCTACCCGATGACTGCGTTTGTACGCATGACACTTCATGCTGCTTGATAGCTGCATACTGTACCGTCAATTGACGAAATTCTGAAATGAATCGACGCTATAAGAAGCTGTAAGCATACTGGACAAAAACTGTAAGTAACTTACGAAAGGCTAAAAAAGTATTTGTAAAAGTACACGGCGGCCGACGGACCCCTTGGCACGCTCGGCATCGTCCATCGCTGGTAAAGCTTCGCTCATGGAAATCATCTGCGATATGATTATATGCGTTTGGCACCCATTCTTTGGGATTCCTACTGTAAACAGTTACTCAAACATCCTTGTGGTTAGTCTGTTGCTCATTAAGGTTATGAGCGACTCATATTCTGGGGACATACCAAGTTACAACATTGGTACCGAAAGTTTCTTCTGGGAATACAAGTACATGGGCATAGGTATCATGGGCATGGCAGAAAAACGGAAAATTATGTCAGTAAATAATAGGGCTGCATCCGAAATCACGTAATAGCGCAGTGAATTTCATCGTCTCTTGGATTAATGAGAATTTCAGCGGGGAGGTTTAATGATAAACTCCTGTTTGCCTGTCAAAACGGATTAAAATGATGATTGAAAGTAAAGATAGGACAATCACCAGCTAGGACTATGCAACCCTAAAAACCGAGATGTTGAAGATGTGAGGTTAGACATCCGGTTGAATAGACTGAGGAAGAAGCTTAGAATAACACGTACTAGAGAGGAGATGATTTAACCTCCTTGAAAGGAAGATAAAGCTTCAACTAGAGATAAGTGGGGAGGAAAGATATGAAAAGAAGCAGCAAAGCATAAAAACCTCTTCACTACTGCAAACTATTAATTGTGACAACAAAAATTGGGTGGTAATCCAAATGCCGCTCCTATGGTATTGATATATCGAAAAAACTTCGCGCCCGTAAAAATTGCGGTATCCATAGGAGTTGTATCATTTCATTTCGAGAGATTGGTAGATAGCTGGCTACTTCCCTGTGAAATGAGAAAGATCCATGATGAAATGGTTTTGTTATTTCGAAAAGATGCTTCAAAGGTGAGAGGCCATAAGCTCTAGAGAAATGCATAATTTCAGTGTCGTCCAATAATCGAATATGCTCACGGTTTCGATTCATTGGAAATAAAGGAAAATAAAGGAATGCAACTGATTTCTTTATAAATTACCCAAACTGACTGGTTTATCTTAAGAAAATTCCCCATAAGTAATCTCCTTCGCAATTTCTTCAAGGTTAGCACCATCTTACTCACTTCCGTAACGACGAAATACTAAAACAATAGCGTTAATACATTTGCTCACCTCCGTATCTAGACTTCCAGCCTTCGTGCGATCAGTCTACCTCACTTCCGCAACAGCCGTACTCACTCCATTCACATCTGCACTCCCACCTCTTCTCGTATCTCTACTCATCTCTCCCTCCCTTTCGAGTTTACTTCCCAATCGTATAGGTGAAATTTCTCGCAGGCACTTCTCCCTTCTTTTCCATCGAAGCCCTTCCCACTTTCGCGGTGGAGCTCGCCACACAGTTTGGTTTTGAACCCCCCTTTTTCCGATAATCCTTTCCACTTCGTATAAAGGTTCCCAACCCCCGTCACGGTGGACTTCTCCATCTCCTTTCCTTCGATTCTCCTCACCATCTTCGCCCCATCGCCCAACTCCTCTCGTTTAGTTCAAGAAATTTCCGCTTCTCATTTGGCCTCGGAACTCCGCCCCACTTTCGACCTCGTGAACTACCCACTTTTCCTGTCATGAACAGGTCCCATTTACCATCAACAACAACATATTTCCTGGCATCATCAGTCCCGCCTTTCTTGACGTCATCACCGTTAGTGTCACACCAGAGGCGTCGGAACTTACCGCCCCTTCTTCACTTAGCGTCTGCAAATTCACCCTCTTTTGGTGTCTGTACGCTGAACACCCTAACATTTGGTTTGCGCAACCTCAAGCACTTTTCCTCTACAACCGCTCCGAAATTGTCTTTTTTTAACCCCCAGCATTTCTCTTAGTCGATTTTGACCGCTGTGTCCGAAAAGTCCCTCTCATCGGCGTCATCAGGCCCTCCACCGTCGGATTCACTCAGCTGCTAAACCGGTGACGAAAATTATATTTTTAGTCGGTAGCCTTTCCATATTTGACGTCGAAAACTGCATCTTTCCAGTCCATTCGTTCCATTCGCTCGCTGGGTTTTCACCTCCATTTTTTTCCATACCTTTACCACGCTTCCTCGCTGTGTTTCTTTTATCTTAGTTTTTTTTCCAGCGCTTTTTTATTACTTTCTAATAATTTGGCCTTCTTTTTTGGTGATAAGACACGCCTCTGTTTTCGACTGAGCTTAGAGTCAATCTTTTCTCCATTGTTTAACTCTTGCCAGGTACACAAGAGGTCTTTTATTTGCGTATCACAGTTATCCACTTCTATATCAGCACATAAAGGCATTCAAATTTATATACTCTGGTAAAACTTTAACGATATCGTGTGCGTCCAAGCAAGTTTCATGGCACCCTTACAACTTCTTTACACAGAGAAGTAGGTTAAACATATCTCATCGAATAACTGTCTGACAACCGCGCGATTTTCCTTGCTATTGCTGTAAATTTCACAGTACTGTTGCAACATAACGTCATGTAGCTTATGGTCGTCCACATTTGTACGCAACATGATTACCTCGGCTGAGTTGAAGAATCGCAAGCTATTTCGCTTTCGTCTTGCCTCCAGTTCCATCAATCCATTTTCTGGGAAGTACTAACTTCCTTCTCCGCCTCCACGTTGAGCTCCGTACCATCAACTTCCCTTTTTATGCGGCATCCGTCTCTTCCCTTTTCATTTTCAAGGCCACCAGCTCTAAGGCTAAGAAAAAACCAATGTCTGGGAAAGACTTGGTTTTCAGAAGGAAACGATTTGAGATCTCTAGAGACATGAAGTTTTCCCTGTCCAGTATTCTGTACCTCCGGGGCAGCATAAACCACATTACGAACGCATTATGTGTAAAGTTCAGCCAGACATGGCTCAACTTCCGCGGACACCGAAGCTTTGTAGTAGGCCTCAAGGGATATGATCGTAGACGTCCAGCGCCGTCTACTCCACCTTTCGTAGAACAGCACAAAATTTGATATCTACGATTAAAATTCTTCACAGGCACCAATATTCCGATCCTTGCAACGTTCTGGTAGAGCAAATGCAAAACAGGTTATCGTACTTTCAGGATGGCGCTATTCTTTTGAATGAATCCCTTAGGAATTTTAAATATTTGGAATGTAAAAACTGAATTTTATGAATTTGCAATTCCTTGCCACATCAATTTTTCCTAGAGATAAGAGCAATGACTTCAAAAAATATCTTGCTTTCGGGTGCAAAACTGTAAATAAGGACGTCGAGATTGGTGCGTAATTCCTACTGCGACATTTGCAATATATTTTTGGATGCAATAAGCTCAAAAAATGCGCCCAGATACAACTCCCAAAAAAATGGGAATGCAAATAGGGAATTCATTCCTTGACGCCGGTGTCCGCGACATTTGTTTTGATTTCATTAAATTCTGCCAAGTCACTCTCTAGTCCTTAGTTTTATGAATTTGGGCGATCTTTTTTTTGTAAAATTTCCCAAAGTTCGTAAAGAGAGGCACCAGATCATAAAAAATAGTTGCAGCAAACCGAATCGCATCTGGAAACCGCTGCAACTGCCAGATCTTTTTCTAACTCCGAAAAAAACGTTCTAATTCATGCTTTCACGCTACATATGCTTTCTTACGGTATTTATTCCGCATCAGCTGTCGACTACATTGTCGTCTAAGTCCCTCAGGGATGCATTGTGATCGTTGATCACTTGAAAAACTTACAAGGCGCGGGAAAAGTAGGATTAGCTCTGCATAGACGGTATATCACGGTCGCAGACACATGTGAATACCTCGTAACAAGGCAATTTTCTGTCCTATTTGCTGCTGTGAAAATTCAACTCCCATCTGGTATCCTTCTGAGGAAATTTACATTCCCAAATTTCGAGTGCTTAATAATGCGGATTGCACCTTCCCTCTCCAATAAGGGTAATTCTCAAAATTTCCTGGCTGAGAAGCAGCTGTCTAGAATGCAAATATATGTCTTTACGATGGTGGAGCTAGGTGAAGACTCCGGATAACTTTTGGAGCTTTGTAGTTCTCGTACCTAAATACGGCGATGGAATGTAAATCTATCTTGAACCAACCTCTTCTTTTCACTTCTTTCTTCAAACAGTAAACTGCATATCCGGGAAGCAGTCTATTTTCAATAATAAATTTTGAAGGGAGATCTTTCATTAAAACTTAGAGAAGGGATTCATTTACCTCTAAACCATTGTCTTTCTAGTTCTACCCCGCGTCATCTTTTTTAGCTTTCAGAACAAAAAGAGCTACAAAAGGAGGTTGGCCTTTGTACAGGTACTCAACTACACCAGGAAACCCGGTACCAAGCCCGACTATTTTCGCAACCACTTTGCGCTTTGTTTTCACCCTTTACGTTGTGATTTTTGTGCCAACTAAGGCGCTCTCACCCCTTTTTTATTTAAAACTTCCCGGAATATCTGAACAATCACCTGAAACCACCCTGACCGCCTCAGAGACATCGTTTGTAGTATAAAATGAACAACGGTATAGAACTACACGTCAACTGCCTTGACATCGCAATCGGCTTTCCTTGGGCTCACTGTCTGAACCTACCTTTTCTCACAAGAAATGATAAAAGGTCATAATCTAACTTGCAAAATCCGTTATTTGGATCTAAGAGCAATTTAATACACAAGAAGAACGCAATCCTCTCGAATTATCCCATTAGTATTGTTAGGTCGCGCGGTATGAACACACCCGACTTGAATATTCCTCTCTACCGATGTTTGAATACGGCAGTAATTTATTCGGCAATTTAGAAGTAACATGCGGCTCTGTATTTAATACAGTGTACCTGTCTAGTATGTCTGCCGCGAATCTCACAATCAAACGAGACGAGCACGAGAATGTATGAACAGAGAGAAAAATTTGCATTTCTACCGTGTCAACAGGGATTATTTCCTTTCCTTCTGGACAGGGGGGCAAATTCTTCTCATTAATCTACTCTATACATCTCTTAAACATGGCATCTCCTAGTACCCGAAAATTTATTCTTTTACATCATCGAGGTTATTTGAAAGTAGTTAAAATTTGGTTCTACCTAATTGAAGAGGAACACAGGCGAGACTTTTGCATAAAAAATCGATCGTCGAAGTGCTTCTATCCTGTAAACTTTATTTTTGGTGATCTATGTTTTTTCCATCCACGTGACAGGTCTCCCGCACTATTGCCATTACTAATACCCGGAGCGCCACTCTCCACGCCATCCGTAGCTTCTCATCCGCTTCTCCTCTCTTAGTCCTTCCGGTATTATTTAGGCCTCTTTTTACGAAGATCCCCTCTCACTTTTAAAGCACGTTTTGGTGTAATATCGCCTGCACGAGATCCAATCCGGCCACGTCCACCCTGTTGAATCCCAGCTCCCTCCCCAACATTTTTTGCTACGGCGGGTATTATCTTGTCCTTAATTTTCGCTACGATGCCGTACGATGACGACGGCAGTGAAATGTACGGGGCACTGATTTTTGAATCATCCAAATACGGAGGTGAATACTGTTTTGTGGAATGTTGGGCGCACACGAGCAGATCAAGGTAGAACTGTGGTTGAAACTTTGGTTGAGGCTGGCTGGGTAAAGCCGGCCGCTCCAAACCAGGGTTTATATAGGACTGAAGATAGCTACAAACTAAAGGAAAATGCAGTCTAACAGTAGCGAATTCAAAGGTATTCCCGTAAAAGAGCCCTGACGGTAACGTAAGTAGCGCTTTCAGAATTGTAGTCGGCACGAGTCGGCACGAGTGACATACTCTGACAAAATGTAAGAAGTACATTGGTCCAGGTGGTATGGGATAGCAAGGCGACTTTTGATTGGTAAAGCAATTATATAATATCTCTGTGTGCAACTCGCCCGTAACTATTCCAAGTGTACCAATGGGGTCAAACGCTGTGTTCAGAACTGTAAGAAAAGTGTAATGACAGCAAAGTGCATAGTAGCCCTGGCTGCAAGGTTACCAGTGGTTTGATTCTACAGTAAAGTAGATGCAGTGAATTTCGTGTAAAGCTGTAAGGTCTGTGAAGTGAAATACAACATCACCCCCACAGAGAAGAATCGCCCCGATTCTTGAGTTTGCTTACTTATTCAAAAGTTCTTGTGAATTCTTGAGGTATGATTCTGGAAGCCACGAGTTTTCATGATCTCCGTACCTTTTTCATTTGACAAGGAATTTATTTTTTCCACGTTCTTTTTTATGAGCGAGTATAGACTCAATCTCGTATTCCTCATGTCCATCTTGAAATTGGAATGGTGGCGGTGATGGAATTTGTCGGTTGAATTCATCTTCAAAGAACGGTTTCAAGAGGATAGCGTGGAACGCATTATGTATTCCTCTGTCAATCATCGGTTGAGATAACTGCAGAGAGTAAGTCACACCGTTAATATCCTCTGTTATTTCAAAGGGGCCACAATACTTTGGGTTCAGTTTGCGTGATCCAGCCGCATCTTCAAGTGATAAGTTCTTTTGATAGCCAAACCTTATCACCAATCTTGAACGTAGACGGCCTTCTTCTTGTTTACATATTTTGCGGTGGACTCATTGGATTTTTGGATCTGATTCTGGGCTTTCCTTAATGCTTCTTGCATATGTTTTAGAAAACCTGCTGCCGTTGGATTGTCTGACGCTAAAACATCTAAGGTACTGTTCGTGGTTGAATTCCGTAATTGAGGAAAAATGGTGAGAAAGTTGTGGTGACATTCACAGAGGAGTTGTAAGCAACTTCAAAGTCTACCAGGAAATTATCCCAATCTGATTTGTCGAAGGTAACGAAAGCACGGATCATTTCCTCTATTTTCCTGTTCATTATCTCCGATTGTCCATCAGTTGTTGGGTGGGATGCAGAGGAGGGGGATATCTTTGTTCCTAGTAGAGCAAAAAGTTTTGTCCAAAAATTGCTCATGAAGAAGGGATCTCGGTCACATATGATATTCTTCTGGTAATCCATGATTTCGGTATACGTGATTCTTGAACAACAGTGCTGTTTCAGGAGCATCTGTGTTTGGTTTCGTTGGTATTATTCTGATCATCTTAGAAAGTCTGTCAACGACTGTTAACAAGCCGTTGTTTCCACTTCTCGACTTTGGGAGAGGTGTGATGAAATCCATGGTTATATGGGTCCATTTGTTTTTCGGTGCTTGTAGTGGTTGTAAAAGACCTGCGGGCTTCTGGTTAGATGCTTTGTTTCTCTAGCATTGGCAGGAACGTACGTATCGGATTATATCCGTTCTTAAATTTTTCCAATAAAACTTTGGTGATATTCTGTTGATAGTTTTGCTTATTCCTATATATGTCCCGTGTTGGGAGTGCAATGATAGTCATGCAGGAGCTTGACTCTGAAATTTCCTTCTGGTACCACCATTTGTTGAATATTTCAGAAACATTACGGTAGGTACGGCTCTATTCTATTCGCTCCTATTTGTTTAGATTCCACAAATTTGAAGGCAGTAAATTCTTTACCATAAAGCAAAATTCAGGACAACATCTTTTTTCAGAACAACACTGTTTTGCAGGTGTTTTGGAGTAATTGCTGCAAATTTCCAAAAGAAAATAAAATATGTCTAATTAATAAAACTTCTTTCTTTACCTCACGCCTTTTTGGTAGGTAGATAAATTTATTCCGCTGTGAATGGTTTTTCACTATTGGTTTATTTGATTTCGCAAGGGGATGAAGACATATAAAATAGAGCAGTACAATTTCACCTTTGTAATGTGGGTGAAAAAATATAAGTATATAAGTAAATATAAGTACGTAATTTTGTTTTATATGGAAAAATATGTTCGAAATTAATATATAATTTGAAAACATGGCACAAAAAGTATTCAAAATCATTGGCGCATGTGCTACACTACTAAATGTTGCAATATATGATGTATTCTAAGCGTTCTGAACTTCATTTCCTCGCATTATTGAGATAACTATTCTTGAAGCTGTAAATTGACGAAAATATCTAGAAAAGTATTAAAATAATTTCTGCTATTCGTGGCTTAACCATAAAGTTACTGTTTTAATAACCTCTTTAGACGATACGAGGAAAAAGTAAAAGCAGTTTTGTTCTGTTACCATTTAACAAACGTCTTGAAAATAAATAACAGAACGAATTTCAAGTGCTACATCGCTATGTTTTTAAATAAGTCAAATAATATGGAGTTTTGCACTAGTTCGATACTGCATTTCTAAATTTCTATTGGGCATAGTTTATCTTAAATATGCTTCAAGTCTTACTGAAATAGAAGGAAGGCATACTGGACTAATCTATTTTAATTTCCATAAAATTTTGTTTGTAGTCTTGACTTAGATTTCAACATCATGATTGCCTGTCATTAGAAATTGTGTCAAAAGCAATTCAACCCTTGAAGCATCAAAGTATGAAACTGAAATAGTTTGAAACAAGACATATTCATTTTTTCAGTAGAGTGAGACATGTGTCCTATCCCAACAAATGTGTCACCCCTACGACAAATGTGTCACCCCTTTGACTCATTTGTCAGCGCTTCGACATTTTTTTGGTTTTTTTGGTTGAAAAGGTGACATAAATTAAAATAGGCGGGGTGCCTCTAGTATTGTTTTTCGCATCGAATGCTATTAGCACACCCAGCACTCCTACCGCTCTTCTCCTCCGCTCTCGCCACTTTCCTACCAATCCCGAAAAAGAACCACAAATATAATCCAACCGGCCTGCCCATCCGCACCGTCAAACCCTAACCGCCACAAAGTTCGCACAACAAACCCGCCAACCCTCGCCACAGAAAATTCCTAAACAGCCCGTCCGGCCCCACCATGCGCATCTCCGAACGGTTCAGCCCCAAACCTGTCCCACATTTCGCTAAATTACCCCGTAATATCGCATTTGTCCACTTGTCTTTCCACCAGACCCAAATACGCCGCTCAATAGCCTCGCCTTACCACGCACTCCAGCCAACCTCCCATCCTTGCTACGCTTATATATCCACTACTCTGCCTTGCTTGGCCACACGCGCCGCCTAATAGCTCTGGTCCGCTACAATACGCATAACACCCCTACTATCCCACCTACCTAACTTCAGGATCTGTGGTTTTTTTTCTGTTCTGTATCTCAGTATGGTTTTCCTTCCTACTGCTACGTCGCGCTCATTTTTGTGATTACAAAAAAGAGAATGGCTAGGAAAATGAATGCAATAATTGCTGAAATAGATAGAGGGGAAGCATGGACAGCGAGCCTGGCACTCATTCGAGAGATAATGAGATCGTGAATGACAAGGACTGGAACTAGCTTCATAAGTTATTCTTTACAAATATATGGAAGTGAAAGGGGAGCACATTGACCCAGAGGGGGGAGACGAACCAGTCTTTCTTCTTTTTGAAAAAATTACGGAGTCCTTTTATTAAAATTTTATGGAAGAAGATTGCCATCCTGGGTAAGCTAGTAAGGTAATAATAATCTATTCATTGTGTACAGGTGTAGAAAAAACGTAAATGGCGAACCTTCCTAGGGGATAAGGCGGAAGTAAATACAGTCACTACACTAGATGTTCAAATATCAATGAATTTCTTCGGGGTTCTGATTTAACAAGAAGATTTAAAAAGTGCGGTTCAGTTTCGTTACTGATACGTGGAGGTTTTGGTTCGGTTTTCTTTCATGCTTGCTCAAATTCTCGGAAGGAACGCGACCTAACGTTCGCGCCCAAGTTACGATACACATTTTGGCTGCCACATTGAGGAGTTCGTCCAACTGAAATAAGAAAACACTAAAGAGGAAGACTTAGTAATTAATATATGAAACAAGCAGCGTCAGCTATATATGTAATTGGAACCGAGAGGAAGGCATTATAAGAGCAGTAAAGATAGTCATTGTTAAAAAATATGTTAAAAAGCGTATTTCTTGCATTTGAGCATTCACTTATGTTCAGATGTGACTGGAGATGTATTAATGTCTTCATTCCCGACCGCTTTCAATAATGGAACCCCCGCTTCCTAATGCGGATGAAATTTTGATCTAGACCAATTTCGAAACCAAATGGACAAACGAAACTTTACTAAATTTATTAAATACTGGGTAGGTCGATTCAACATGAGGCCTAAGAATTCGGCAGGGGATGACGTAGGAAAGTTTAGGATGTATTATTTTAGTCACAGAGAGGGCTCAATATCGATTTTTTAACGGCAACAAGACAATGAACGTTGCATATACATATACGCATATACATTTTTCGGGAGCGTGTTAAACTTTGGATGAATTTGACACCATCTTTCGGTACCTTCCGAAAAGAAGTGGAATTCGAAGAGAGTTTCACTTATTTTATTTTCAAACGAGGCAACAAACTCTAAGCGATAATCGTTTTGGAGCGTATTGATTATTTTGAACGTGATATGTGGGACATGAAATTATTTTTAATGCAGATGGCGAATAATTTTTGAGAAATATGTGGTGGCGCGAATAGAAGCACAACAGGAATTTTTAACAGAAGAATGGAAGGAATATTTTTTATACAATGTATTCGTCTAAATGAAAAAGTTCCTTTACCAACCATTTTACAAGGCATGGGGGGCGTATAAATCTTCCGGAAGGTTTTTATACTATACTGCGTAAACTTACAGCGATTTGGCATTCCAATTAACTTCTATTCCCCGCGTTAATAAGTGAAGACATATAATTGAGCATTGGATTTATGGATTTATTTCGCTTAAACCAGTAGTTCTTTTTTAAGTGATGGTCGCTGGAGGCGAGTATTTCCAATATGAAGTACGAATATCAGGATCTAAAACTAGTTGAGGAGTAATACGAATTAGTTGAAGAGAGACAATTTCTTGATTGTTACTGATCAGACGAGATATCAATTTCAGAGTGGAAAAAACTTGTTCGGGGCGTAAAAAAACCGCGGGAGAGGATGAATTACCAATTAAATAGATCATTGGTTACCTAGTATAAAGGAAATATATTTCAGATGATCATTGCTAAGCGAAAAACCACTTTAATGCGAATACAGAGAGATGCGGGCTACTTTTGGGAGGAGGTGAATAAATCAGTGCCCTGAGTATTAGATGCATCTGCGGTTGGAAAAAGCAAACAGATGATACATGGGGGCTAATATCGATGGAAATTGAATGATTATGATGTAAATAGAGCAGCACTTATATTGATAATCTGTAATACATATTATCCGTTCCAGGAATGCTTTTCTTTTTCTGGTCTCCTCAAGACTCTCTGTCAAATATCAAATGCTCTGCTGTCTCTGGTCTCTTCAAGATCAGTTATCAATTTCTCTAACCGCATGCAATTTTAATCCATTGAAGACGAATTTTAGATGGCTTAATCCGCTGTGGGTCGTTTGATTTGAAATATGTCCAGTTATGTGCTCATTTTTTGCAAGTGCGTTAACTCTGTCACTGTTACTGTAGTAATTCCGTTTCGAACGCAACCCCCGTGCTGTTGCGAGTTCCAACTACGTCATAGTCTCGTTTATGCTAATTACTCGTATAAATTGTGCTGTGCGGCGCAGCCAAATTAATACTCTTTGTAAAGAGACGCGTATCCCTTCTAGCTTCCATTCGTTTCGGAAGTTCACCGCACTGTATAATACGGCATAAGTAAAGAAACGTAGCGATGAAGAAGAAAAAGAAGATGCAAATAGGAAATAAAAAGCGAATGTTCCGCCTGGCCTAGAAAGACAACCGAAAAAACAACATGATATCGTATAAAAGATACGAAAAAAACATCCTCAATAACAAGAATCCACACGTTTCCCTTAACGACCCCCCTTATTCCAATGCTTCGGTTTACTTTTCCTACTAGGAACGTCGTAATTCGCGGTAGGAGAGAGTAGGATAAGGCGCTACAGATACTTTATCACCTTAAAGACGCACCGTTCGAGTTTTACTGCGCATTTTTTCGCATGAGATATCGCTGACTTAAGAGGCAAACGAAAAAGCAAGAGTGAGGACCAATCTTTTTTAGGAGTTAGGGAAGACTCTGAACTCGAAAATAGACTTTCATAGATTTATCAACGCTAAGTTGGAACCAAAGGAGATGTCGGGCTCTTAGACGAATTTAAATGATCTTTAAGAAAATAATTTGCTTGGAAGACACCTATGTTTTTGGATTTCTTCGTAATGAAATAGTCGAGAAGAATTAAATGGTGAAGTTTGTCATGGGCAGTGCTGCAAGGGACGATAAGGGTCTAAAGAAAGATAAAACAGATTTTTTTACCTGTCAAAAGTTCTTCTTTCCTGACGATGGAAAGCATTCCGCTGCTCCGAAGGTTCAAAAGAAGATACTGGCGGGAATAGACGCATAAAGTGGAGGCCAGGAATAGCTAGAAGACGAGGCGGGTCCAGCTGGCGGATCATTTCCCATAACTTTCTCTTTTGCGTTAAGAAGCAATTTGACATAGCAGTATCTTCGGAACATGGAGAGCCCAAAGATATCTGCATTTTTTGTGTTCAAAAGTGCTAAGGGACTCCATGCTCTCAGAACACGCATTAGGGCATCCGTTTTCCCGTTTGTCTGTTTCAATCGGGGCCCATATATCCGGCAAAGGAGCAATGTGGTGGAGCCCTTCGAGTCGGTCTTGCAAGGGAAAGGTCCGCAACAACCTAAGTACTGAACTTTAAGAAACGAGGAGGCGATGAGCCTTTGTTTGTGCAGGAGTTTGGAAAGGGTGATTTGGTGGCTGCAGCTAAGTTGATTCAGAAGAACAGGCCCTTCTGAAACAGAGTAGAGAAAAATTCATGTAGCTCGAGGCCTTCATGAATTATAGCAGGGCTTTTAACCCAAATTTGGTCGTTTCAGAGTCCAGAACGACTGAAAGCAAGGGTAGAACGACTAAGAGGCGTTAGAAGGTCTACAGTATCACGGTAGCTAGTATAAAGTAGTTGTAGATCTTTCATCGGCCTCCCCGGGCATAAAATTTGGTCAGCTTTTTCGCGGAGACGCAGAAGTAGACGGGAAGCAACCAAAGAGATTGGTCGCTAAGACTTTACTTGTAATGAAACGAGCAACGTGGAATCATCTGGAGGGCACGCGCATGTTAGAGCAAGTCTCTTTGAAAGCTTATGGTACTAAAACTCACATCTTTTTGGGCACAAGCGCTGTCCCGAATCTAATTTCATGGTATTTTTGTGAAAAGTTGGCTATATAGCTGACGGCCCCAGTCGCCGATGGAACAGCTGCTTATGTTATTAAGCTGTACAAGAAAGGTTCCGGCGCTAACGGCCACAATCGCCGATGAGACAGTTTCTCACGTATTATGCTGCAAGTGAAAGGCTTCTGCATCCTTCGGATCTCCTTTCGTACCTTTCGATGTTTTTGTGGTATGCAGTGCCCAATTCTCAACAATTATTGGAAACCCAACTTTAGAATCTCTTCAAGCAAACCTGGCGTGAAGTCACTAGCAAATGAACCTGTTGATTTGACGAAGTAAGTACTTTTGCTGATACTCAGTGAGGCTCCCGTAACTAAAGGGGTTAGCACTGATAGCGAGGGCTTCAAGTTCCTTTGGGAGTCAATAAGTGAAGAGTTTGCCGCTTCAAACACATTGAAATTGGATTTTAATGATATTGGGTTAAGTAATGAGCAGAAGATAGTTCTAGAGATCCACGAGCAGGTCTCTTCGCCTCGAATTTAAAGCATCTACAAGAGAAAAACCGTAGAGCAGTTGTGCATGCACTTAAATATACGGCCATTACAGCTTGGATCGTTCATAATCTCGAGCCATTTAACGTTCGAGTAGTCCATTTTTTAGTTAATGGGCGATAACCCCATAAATTAAAAAGTTTGATGTATGCCTCCCAGCCATAACTCGGGCAAAAGCGACTAAGAAGAATGGGAATCCAGGCTTCTCTGTTGAATACCGTCAGCTTCAAAAGATATTGAAGCCATATTTACATCCTCTACCGAAGAAATAAGTACTGATCTCCAAGCTAGATGGTTTCAAGGTATTCAAGATACATTTTTTACAACAAGCTCCGAAATGTCGGCTTGTCGGAGACCAGAAAGGGGAGTAAACATTTTCTCTAGGTATGTGACTTACGTATGGGACTTACAAATTTGTGGTTAACCAGTTTTCATTGATGAATTTAACCGCTACTTTTCAAAGAATGATGAAAGGATTCCTTTGCAGGGTGCATTTTGCGACATTATACGTCTAAACATAATTGTTTTCTCAAAATCTCTACAAGAACATGTATAAATTTCAAATAATTTTTTCAAAGATTCGGGGGCTAATTTTAACTTAGTTGAGATTTTTTGTAGCTATCAATCTGGACATCACATTTATACTGCGGCATGTTTTCAATGATGTCTGTATCAATTTCGATACAGGTACGATCAGTTATATCTTGAAAACTCCGGCTCCAATCAATGTGATCGAACTAAGAAGCTTCTAAATGTTGTCTGGCCATTATCAATGGTTAATGAAGAAGTTCCCTGATAGCTCCTCAGTGCTCCATGAGGCAAAATCAGCTATACATGTCTTTATGTGGATTTCATAGATGCAAAAGGGACCTGATTATATGAAAGAGAGGCTGAAAACGCCTCCAGAGCTCTAAATCCGCTACTTTTACCGCACTTTCGTGTTAGAGACTGAAGCCTCTTCTGTCGCTCTATGATTCTTTCTCTAGGAAAAGACCGGAAGCAAGATTCACCCTACTCAGTTTGCCTTCCGTTCGATGACAGAACAGAATTGTCGCTACTATAGTGTCTGGTGCGGGGCTCCTGAGATTTTGTTCACATTGAGTACAATTCGAACATATATCCTCTCGGACAATTAATTCGTTGCTTGGTGGGACCATCAAGCCCTCTAGATGTATTTCTAGAAGAATAATATTAATGTAAAACTGGAGAGTTGAATATAATTGATGGAGGAATGAAAATTGGAATTTAAGTACCTTCAGGAGTAGATAAAATTTGCGGCCGAATATTTATCCAGGAATCTTCAAAGGTGGTTAGAGGAGGAAAAATTTTTAACGAATGGTTATTGGCTACATTTTGCCGTAGTGTCCTGAAGTTTTCTGATTTAGAGCCGCATCCGCTGGATTCGTCTAGGTTTCTAGCTGCCTATTAGGTAAAAAATTCGATGCAGAAGAACCTTGCAATTATAGGCAGCGCTAAGAAGTTCATGCTTTGCGGTTGCACCAAATTCGGCCTTGAGAAGGACGTTTTAAAAGATTTACTGCCTGTTAGGAAACAAACAAAGATCATGGGCACATGTAGTGGCGATGTTGTTCATCAGGATGTGAGCTCGATAGGAATGTTCGTTAAGGATGGATTTTGGTGATCTGTGATTTATTGTAACGTGACATACTACGTTAAGAGGGGCTAAAATTGACAGAATTTCTGAGTAATTCCCGAGTATCACATGAGCATTCGGACCCCCGTTACGGGGTTGTTCAAAAAATATTCTATCTACTTTACCAATCCTTCAAATCTTTAAAATGCAAGACAGAGTAATTGAATGATTAAACGGGAACATATGAAGAGGTGGCGCGATTACATGGATCACTAAAGACTTTACGTCGGACACAGTCCTCAAATTCTTCGAAAGAAGATCATTCTTAATTTCGAGCAGCCGAAAAGGACTGTCTCGGATAAAAAAGGCTTGAATGGCATTTACCGTTAAAAAAATTCATGCAAAGGCGAATGATTGGTCATAATGCATTCCTTTTGTACTTTCGGATGGCTAATGGGAGGGCCGAGAAGATGTCAAGTACTGTAAAACATGCCACAAAGAGGTCCTTTCATAACAGTAGGGACTGTGCAGAGGCTCTACCTCGAGTTCTGTACAGCTATCTCTGACGGGACCCTGGATCTTTCCTTTCTCCTTTTGATAATATATAGAATTTGCCCACAATTATTTTAGGTAGCGATTCTATAGCTTCTTTTGGGTGACGCAGGAACCAAAAGAGTATTATTAGGCTTGGTACTTGGCTACCTGGAAATTCTGCCGATCGAGCCTCCTTTTCCGCGAATTTAGGGGATCTCAGGTAATATCGAAGGTCAAGAGCGACATTTTGTGGTCTTATTTATTGAAATGGTGGCACATAAGCCTGTGTTCAATAGGAGTCAGAAGTGGCTAGTCTTTAAGTACTTCTTTTACGGTACACCCAAGGTCACCAAGGAGAAATATTCACGCTATGAACTCATATCATCGACTTTTTGCGTAACGAGAAATGGTATCAAGGCTTATCGCTTTTTGAAGATCAGTAGCCCGATCATGAGATTGCAGGATCATCGCTTTCATTACCCTGGGCACCACCATCATAGCTGTGCCTAGAATAACTAAAGACTATTGCGAAACAGCTGTTGGGTGACCTTAAGATAAAGAGGTTCAGAAAAGAAGAAAAAGAACAAGATTGGAAGAAGAAAACACATTTGGAAGTCTCATGTGTGGCTTTCGAGGCCACTTAATTCCTTATATCACTACTCCAGATGCTAAAAAATCCGAATGATTTCGTTGGCGCCATTTCTTCGTCTCTTTCTGCTACACAGGTCACATCAAACGTCTAATGGTTATCTGAAAGCACCATTTTAGTTCAATACGTCTTTTTTTGGCTGGCTTTCACCATGCATATACCAGCTGTTTAACAACACCTTGGTTGTTGACTGCGGCTTTGGTTGGAAGGTGTAATTTTGGTTAGAAAGAAGCGACGAAAACGGGCTCGCTAGGCAGGGTAATTTAAATGCTACCGGAGAAGAGGAGCTCTTAAGGGGGAATCGTGAGGCTAGGAACTCTAAAAAAGCGTGAAACATGTAAGGAAGCGATAGGACTGAAGGGTCAAGCGTTAAAGGAAAATTTTGGCGCAATGCCACGATAAAAGTAACCCTTTTAAGCCTGTTACCCACTCTGGGGTGGGGAAAGTGTGAAAAGATACGTTCCTATTTTGTGTTCCATTGGTTTCAAGAGCTTCACTGAAATGTACAATTGGTGGTGAGTATGGAAAAAGAGCGATAGGAAGGAAAAAGGGGACGCAAGTAGGGAAAAAATTAGAGGTTCCGCTTGACTCGGAAGAAAAAATAACATGCACAACGTGTATCATTAATTAAGCGAAAAGAAGTTAAATCTTGTCCCTGTGTGCTGCTTTATTCATTCGCTGCGCAGAAATCACTCGTAGATAGTATGGTGAGCAGTTTTGAACTGTTACCGTACTATACTGTTTTGCACATTTCAATACTTTTGTCGCGAAAACTAAAACAGAAAAAAAGCGGACTGGTGGCGTAGGCGGAGAGCTTGAAAAGGATTGGACTTTTAGCTGAAACTAAAATGTTGATTCTTCTTGCTTCGATTGACAAGTCGGCGGAAGGCCCATATGGGCATTTGATGTCGTATCGTAGCTCTTGCTCATATATCATCTAGCTAGTACAATCCTATGGTGATTATTCTAGAACTCCTTACTCTAAAACATACACACAAATATTGTTAAACTGGAAGTGCAAAAGTATCATACTCATTAATTTCTTTGCGAAATGATTTTGTAAAAGTTTCTCAAGAGGCATTCCTGGTTACTCAGGTTGAGAAATACCCAAGCCGTGACATGGTTCTTGAGAAAGGAGAGCAGTACCAATAATAGACCAGATAGTGTAACTGAGGAGCTGCAATACTCGACCCTTTGAAAGATTGAATTGACGCGCAGACCGAAAAAAGATATTTACGGCACAGTCTTCGATAACTTGTTGCGAACAGGTATACAGAGAACCAATTGAATCAAAATAAAGGTAAATAAGATACAATTGGACATTTGGGGACGGATCCGTGTCGCTGGGCAGGTGGAGCGCGTCACGCCTGACACGCCTGATCTGGGCATGTGACCGAATTTTGGCACTATCAGCTTGTTCTAATGCGCCAGCATACTTCTTCGCTGCGTGGCCTATTGACCTAAGGAAGAACAGTGAGCGGAATGTAATTTCACATGTTGCAGGTTTTTCAGGAGGAACACCATGGAATTACGGGCGAGTTCGAAAAAAGATGTCAGCAGGGCAGTGTGATGTACCAGGCCCCATCATAAATGAAATAGAGACTACAATGCTAGAAATTAAATTATCCCCGCAGTCATATTTATATATATTTCGCGGGCAGTATCAGAGTTGACTAAACAATAACTACCCCCTTTTAAAGTGTTTTAGCGCTCAGTTCAATGTCAAATTCTTTTCTATTAAACAACAAATATTTCAAGAAATATCTATAGAAAATACCCCAGGGAGCCATCCTTGGCGTTAAAGGATGAAATTATCTAAAATACAATTGGAAAGCTCCATGATGGGAAAAAGTGGCGCCAAAAGCCCACAATGCAAACAGAAATGGATAAAACATCGCTGGATAGAACCAATGCTCGGGTGGAGGCAAGCGACCAAGGCATTAACCAAGACCGGCAGCAAAATATGAAAGAGCCTCAGCGATATCGAGAAAGGGAAGACTCGTGCCTATGACAGTGAGAAACTATCGCTCAGGACCTTTGGGTTTATCATGAATCGGGACAACAAAACAATCGCAAGGTTTTTGGAGAGGTCCAAAATTCTTTCTGAAGTTGCTTGGAGTCGTCTACTCCGAGAGGCATCCAACGGGGGTATGAGCGCCAGCGATCTTCGCCAGAGTCAGAATCTACAGATATCGACCCGCCGGGTTTCGCAGATACTATCTATTTGTGGCCATGTAAAATACCGAAAGATGAACAAAGCTCCTGATATGACTAGTGAGCACAAAAATGCCCGGTTGGCCTGGGAAAGCGGTTTCGTATCAAAAATTAGTCGGTTCTGCATAAAAACAATTTTTCAGATGAAAATTTTTAATCTCGATGGTTCCCATGGTTTTAGTTATTATTGTCATGATTTAAGAAAAGACATTAAACGTTTTCCTGCTCTTCAACATGATGGTGGCTTGCTAATGATTTGGGAAGCGATTTATTTTTAAGGGTTGTCTGAACATGAAATGTGGAGAAGCGAACAAGATTCTGAAAAATAGTTTAATTCTTTGCGCAGCGGATTATTGCCATTTGCGGAGGACGTTTTTGGGGAGTATCAGACATTATTGTAGCAACAAGACAATATTAGCAGACATAGGCCCAGAGAAAAACGTTTGTGGCTGCAGAAAAAAGGTTTACGCACGCTACCTTGGCTGGTTGAGTACCCCAGCGCAAACGAAATTGAAAATTTATGGGGGTACTTGGCAAGGGAGTTTTACTAGGGAGGCAAGCAGTATGAGAATATCTATTAGTTTCAACCCCTGGCGTAACTCTGGCGCAGTTTTATATATATGTATTTTTTGAATTATTTTCTGTTGAATAAAAGTACTTCTACATCGAACTGAGCATTAAAAAACTATACAATGGGGTAGTTCTCGTTTAGTCAACTCTCATGTTGCCCGCAAAAATATATAAAATATGAAGGCGGGGTAACCTAGTTCCGCACACTGTGCGGAGACTGACATGATAGCACGGTCAATAACACCTACTGTATTGGACAGTTCATAGTACTACACATAAATAAATTAAATAAGTTTGCAGCTGTCGTACTGTACTAGCCCTAACAGTTTCCAAATTTCCTCTGTACAGTGCTGTAAAGTTGTAAATGAATATCCATATATATTGGAATGCAATGCTGTTCTTGATTCCATTCCATGCCTAGAAGTAATTGCATAAGAATAGGAGAATGATTACGTCCTAGAATTAGTAGGGAACGCTGTCAATAGCCATTCAACCTAATTGGGTCCATGAAAAATGCTACATCATTTCATTATACTGAACCACAAGTTGTTCTCCAAGTGGACATAGGATAAACTGGTAAGCGGTTCATTGAGGACGACAGAACTCAGGAAAGGCAAGTTGCCTCAGTTGCTTATCGAGGACTTGTGTCCAGTAACCAGGGATCAATCCAATGTAAACGTAAAAAGCGCGGATTGATGCGTCAAGGCTTTCTAATGTGTAGTAAACTATGATATTAATTGAACGCGGTGAAGCGATGTGTCCGTTGACTACGGGTCAAAGTCCAATAGTACGACCAATGCGGTGATTAGCATTTTGAATTCGAAGCAGAGAGCCAGGTTGTGACTATAGCACGTGTACTGTAGTGGTACGGCATACTGAGCCACAGACTGATTAATTAAAAAAGGTGAATCGAGGCAGCTTCCCTGAATGAATATTTCTGTCTTTACTTTCAGAAAAAGAACATATGCCCCCTGTAGAGCCTACATGCTATTGTGCTATTATGAATCGCCCACGAATGCACCTTCCTCCTCCCCCTTCAGAGACATGGACATGTTGATATGTCCAACGCATGGGAGGGTGGATGGCAGAGAAATAGACATACCGAACATGTCCGTTTAAGGGCCGCCGGTGGTATTTATACCACCGTGGCCCCCAGAAATCAGGGACGCTCGGCTATGGCTCCCTACTTACAGTCATATATTCGTACATATAAACACGTGTAAACGACGTGAAGAGCCCCAAGCCTCAGCCGGATACGCGCTCATCTCCTGCGGGCTAAGTGGAAACCCATGTGGAAACCGAGCTGGGTTCGATTCCGCTGTCAAAGTAAACTCTGAATATCGACCCTGACCCCCAATACATCCTCTTTATTATCCATGCAGAGGTGAAGTTCAGGTTCACCAGCACGTTAAACCCGCCGATACGCAAACTATGCGTAACATGAAATTTTCCCTTCTACGCCTCCACCCCTAACTCCGACAATACCAACGACATTTCGTTACTCACCGTACCCTCCCCCCTTCCTTCTCCTTCTTGCAGACCGAACAGCCGCTCCCCACGCGAACTCTTTCTCACCCATCGCTCGATCACCGGATACGAGTGTTCCCCCATCGTCGGCGACCAGTCATCATTCTTCGGATAACTCAACGCCAACTAGCCAGCCGTCGGCTTTCCTTTCCGATGAGTGAACGTGGCACGGATCGTCCCGTTATCAGTCACCTCTACATGAAAAGGCGCCACGTTCTGCACTGATATCGACCGACACTGGAACAAATACGCCAACAACATCATCGTGAAACCACCCAAAGTCTCCAAGCTCAACGTACTTATTCCACATTGAACGGCCCGTAGCATCACTTGAGACGGTAAGCCTACCCTTACAGACAGCACACTTCCACTGTTGTCCAACTTCTTCTCATACGCCTTGAGCATATTCGACATCAACCTCGTCCCTGTAGGAGAGGGATAGCCGGCGTCTTCATGGTATCTGGACACTGCCAACACATACTGCTTAGGCGATGACGGTCCTACCCGTCCTTCCAACAACAGATACCCAATATGCGCCAGCACGTCCCCCTCCCCCACCGGCAACGGCGCTTTCCACTCCTCGTCACAAAACGCCAACCACGGTGCCAACTGACTCGCCCTGTTCTTCCACATACTTTCCGCCCATCCATAGCCCACAAGCAAGTCCGCCGATTCCGCACCTCCACCCGTGTCCCCATTTCGGCCCCCCTTCCCTGTCAGAGCCATAACTGCCCTCAATCCCTCTGCCCATTCCTTTCGCACCCGATCTCGGCCACGACCAATTCACACCTTTCGTTGACCTTCTTTTCCCCTTCGAGCACCGCCTCTCCCTCCTAACGTTACCAACCGCGCAATCAATTCTACCACCTTTTCCTTCTCCATCACGTCCCTCGGGTCCCTCCTCCTCTACGCCGCATCGACGAGGCGCTTCACCGCCGACAGTATCCATCGCGCCTCGATCCTTCATATTCCTCACGCTCCTAAAACCGCATAAAGCTTCCGTAACTCCACCATAACTGGCCGGGAGGTCGACACCATCTCGTTCAGAATGGCAACCATGGCCTGCTTTTATTCGTGTAGCAACAATTGTCGGACCTCCTACAGGAAGACAAAGTCTGTGAAGTGCCCTCGAAGTAATAGTCGAACCGCCATCAGCTCCCTCAAAGTGATCGAGTGCGCTCGGACTTCCGCCCATCAAAAACCTTGACCCTTCCAAAAGCCAGTCAGCCCTTGTCCTTTGTCGAACCCTAACGTCCCCCCATAGCCCAAGTCTGCGACGTCGCTGGGCATTACCACATCCGACGTCCCTCGCTTCAGCTCCAGCCTGTCCTCTCCCTAACAGAGATCCCTTAAATAATGCAAACTCAACCTCAACCTTTCCACCGTCCCTTTCAACGATATCCCCGTCTCTCTACCCGTCCCTTTCCCCGTAGAGAACGCCCCTAAATTTTAGCCGCCGGACCCCCGTCTGATCCGCGCTCGTCGCAGCGGACTTTTCCCTCACTCCTCATGCTCTGCTCTAACTGAGGACAGCCGCCCCGATGTGTACATATCGAAGTAGATCGAGCGCGTAAAAAAGCGAGTCATTGGGACTTCCAAGGTGAGGGACACACAATATACAAAAAAGACGTAAAAAATCCATCGCCACCAACCACCGGTTCCTGTGCGCCACCTCCATCACATTCATCGCCAATTTACTCCCCCGGCCATTTTTCCGATCGGTCCCATATACTCTCATCTCTTCCGTATCCAATAAAACCCCCAGATGTTCTTTCCTCTTCCCCCTTTCCTAGTTCCCTTTCTCCGGATGCCTTATTGTGCCCAGCCTCGCGAACAGCCCATCCAGTACCTATATCGCCTCCCTGCATTGCCCCTCCCCAGTCACCGTACCTGGTGAACTCGCGCAATCAAGAATTCGTCTATATAAGGCAACACGCGGTAGCCCAGAACCTCCCTCATGTATCTCATTAGCCGCCGAAAGATCTTGCAAAAACGATACCGGTACCCTCCCCACCCGAACGGCAAAGCGATGCAACGATAGTACCGCCCTGCATACCGGAATAAAAGGTAGTCCCGGATATTCGCATGCAAGTAGAAGTGCCTGTATCCACTCTTGAAATCACACGCCATTAACATGTCTCCCTTTTCCAAACCGACCGCGAATCACTGCAAATTTTCTATCTTCACCGTTTCTCTCGCCCAATGCTTGGTCTGACAGCTGAGGTTGATAAAAAACCTCCCTTTCTTGTCTGTACCCTCCCCTTGCCACGCCACGAATGAAAATTAAACCATCATTACTTCCCCCACCACCCTCTCCACCTCTCCCTTCCTGACCTCCTCGAAGATTTCAATCTCCACCCTCTTCTCCAACTCTCTCCCCGCAAACGCCAGATCTTCTTCCGTCTGAAGTATCTCCCCTATCACCAACTCCTCCGTAAACGGCACCGTCGGCATATTCCTCACCCCATACTTCACTGCCCTCACTACATACCCTTACGCCCTAATATAGACCCAAAAACGTCGGCTTTGGACGCTGTCCCACACGACAGCGACTTCCCCTCCTTTGTCAACACGACATGCCACCTTCCCACCCCTCTCCATGGGCATCACTCATCATCGGCGTCCGGCGCCGAGCTGCTTCTCACATTTTGGCCTCTAGCCCTGTCGAGCCTTGCCTTGGCCAGCTGTTTGGCTGCCTCCACCTCTAACCTATCCGTGAACGCATCTCTTGTCGTCCTAAAAGACCCCGAGAAAACAGAATCGTGCCCCTGCTCAACCAAAAAGGCTATCTGCCTCTCCTCCTCTACGCCCTGCTCCGTGATGTCCCTGAATTACTGGGCTCTCATCGAGGGCACCTCCACCACCGCATTCAACGCCGTTTCGGCCATCTTCAGTTTCCTCCCCATCTCTTGTACGTTTCCTTCACCGTTCCTTGCCACCTCTATCTCCATCAGTCCTAGTTCAGCTCATACCCCTGCCGCATTCACATACTCCCATTCCTTCGCGGATCGTCGATCATTGCTTCCGAGCTCCGAAAGGAACGCGTCCGCCAGAGGCTTGAAGTAGCCTATATGGGTAATGGGCACATTAGCCCCCCGCTCACGTACACTCTCCTTTCCGACCAGCGTAGAAGCTTTCAGTTCCGCGACAATCTGACCAAAGTCTTGGTGGCCAGGTTTGAGTGCTGCTCACGACGCGCACAAGAGTCCCGGCGCATTGCCGCCCCCATCACCCACGCCGCCATCAGCCTGAACCTGTTTTTACGGATCTTTTGATCTGTTCGCGATAGGCTTCGTAGGTGCTCTTGGTCACCCCCGTTCAGAAGATGTCGCCACCCAGCTTCCGCAAGGAGCATTTCTCTATTACAGAGAAATAGACATACCTAATACCAAACATGTCCTGTCAAGGGCCGCCGGTGGTATTTTGAGCACCGTGGCCCCCAGAAATCATGGACGCTCGGCTAAGGCTCGCTGTTTCTAGTCATATCTTCACACATATACGCTTATGTAAACAACGCAGAGGAAGCAGGTACGGGAGTATACGCCGGCTTGTGCCAATCGGGTTGCCCCTGGTCGACCCGAATCCTTCGCTGTTGGAAGTGAAGACCAACTTGGACGCATTTTAATGTACTCTTTTCTACAATGGATTGCCACAACAGTACATTATGTACAGTGGGTGCGAAGTGAGGACGTTGAAAAAAGTCTGGAAGCGGGAAATATAGTTACAGGTCTACCCTTCGAATCAGGGGGGACTGGGGCGCTTTACTTATCAGGGATGCAGGACGGCTACTTTTCCTAGACTACCGTGAAGAGGTCGGTCTGATACAATACAGGTACAGTGTAGGCTTGGTAAATTGTCGCGCACGGTGGAACCAGGAATAATCAAGGCCATAGTCCCTCCCGAACTTTTTATAAATGAACGCGGACATTGAGCGTGACAATAAGACATCAGGGGATATTTTCTAAGCCATCACCGTTTACACAGACTAGACATGTAAACCTTTCTTTTTTCTTTTTCGATCTAGTAGAGCTTGAGTTGGAATTGCACAATCTGGAGCCATTATATATATAAAACCGCACTCATCGGCATTAAATATGCCTTTTTTAGCAAAAGCTTTTAGTTTCTCTTGTAAATCTCGAAGGGCAGCTTTTACACTAATAATATTGGCACCTCTTGACTCTTCATGAGATAAAAAATGGCGGAAGCCCCACCTTCCCTTAAATTTTGTCAACCATCCGTCCGAAAAATTTTAGAACCATCAGGTTGTCGGAAGAACGAGCACTATTCATCTGTTGTTGGAGTCACCTTGCTTTCTCACAAATTTTCTGACAATTTATATTTCGGCGATAATTAAAATGGTCGCAGATCCAATTGTAAAGAAGCTTTTCGAGCTCATCGCTTGCCTCGGTCCCGATTCTTGTTGGCTTTAAGATTTTGGCCGTTTGTTGGAAGACTGACATCGGTTGTGCGTAGGACTCGGCGGATGGTTGTCAGTCTCGGAGAGGCACTTAAATTTAAATCAAATTCGGCCCATTCATACAAGGCTTTGCCGTTTGCATTTCTGCCTTCTTGTCTGCGCCTTTTTCCTTCGGCGCGAAGGATTTTTTTCTGCTCTTGGTTGATAGAAACATATTTGTTGTTGGGTGCCATTTTGTTCCGTGGAGGACCTGGAACTACTCCGGCTTGGCTCTCAATGTTATTATATGTTGCCCACAAATGTTTTGGATGATTTTCTTGCTTTCAAGATGTGAAAATATCCGTGATATCATTTGAGGTGGCGTAAAAGAGCTGTACGGATGCAAATAGGAATACATAATATGCGAGTTTGCTCGAACTGACGTCATCGAAATTCTTCCAATTTCTGGGGATCCATACAGTAGACCGGCCAAATATTGAAATTTGGCCGACTGTTTATTTTTAGTTGAAATTATCCAGTCCACCATCTTCGAAGACGTATCTCTCGGTCAATTATAGCCGTCGGCCAATTATCAGGAGGTCATTTATCGAGCCCACACGTGTTGTATCCTTCGCATAGTGTCAGCTCTGTCCGTTTCCGTAAATGTGGCACTATATATCGAGGGTAGCCTTATTGGGGTTCCCAAATTTACACGTGTTTCAGCTTATAGTCTTAAATTACAGTACATCAAGGTAGTGTACAGTATCTCTGCCCAGAATCAGAACATTACAGTACAGCAGTCACCCATAATTCTCTCCTCGAATTGAATAAAAACGCAACCTCATACAGTTCTGTACAGTACTGTACTTACCTATTGCTCGCGAACATTATTACAACAAAAGGGTACAGTACTGTACTGTAAGGGTGAGGATGATGATGTACAGTATAGGAGATATGATGACCTGCTGTTCAATGGCATCTGTGAGGGTTATCGCTGTACAGTTGTGTTATACGGGCCAAATGGAGAGGACAAACAACCAATGGGATTGTAGTTATTTGCCCGGCACACAGCAAATTTTGTGAGAGCAAAGCACATGTGGTGACAGTGTACTAAGAGTCGAAATGAAGGGGTTTTTAAACAGACAGTTGGGTAGACCGCCAGTGCGTGCGCAGCTGCGAGGTAGGAACCGACATTGCGCAAAATTTGTCGCTCTTGCCTCTGTCGACGTGTGGTGAGTGTGAACGCGGCGTTTTTGGACTCAGTGCTTCTGCCCAGGTTTCGGTTGTTTGTCTCTGGATAAAGTCTTCTTTTCTTCTTTCCTTTTTCTTTGGAATTGGCACGTTGCTCTTTTTCTGGTGCGGGGGCGGGATAGGGATGACAAGGATGAAGTTTTGGGCAGCCTTGACTTTGCTGCTGGTGATGAGAACAGAAGCGATGAAGGTGTTGAACGTTTCCGCGTATGACGGAGAAATTCGCGACGGTTACACCAGAAGTATTGCGTTTACGGTTGACCGAAGCGCGTTGGCAGACGATGTGGAAAGCAAGCCAAGGTTGAAAGGGGAACCTCCGGGGGAGGACCGCGACCCGGCGGGGGTGGTTGTCTACGACAGCCTGGACGCGGTGCCAACGGCAAGATTACTGGCGAGGGGCACCAAACAAGCCAAGTGTTTCCGCAGTGGGGGCCAGTCTTGGCTGCCGTATGTTTGTGGCCATCGTTGCGAACAGATTTTGTTGGCGGTGGATGGATTTTGCAAGCGAAGTGGGGACTGTCGTGGGGTGAATCGGTGTGGAGAGTGGAGGAGGTGCAAGAAGGCGAGAAAGTTTAACCGATGTTTTGCGAGAGTTTGTTACCGAGGAGGCAGGGGAGGAACACCGGGTGGATATGAGGACACTAGCATGGTCGCTATTGTCAGGTACCGCAGGCCGTTGCCAAGACACGAGGTGCTGGCAAAGAGGAACAGACAGAGCAGCACGCAGAGCGCCATCTTCAAGTGACTTTCCCTTGCGCAAACGGTACCAGGTGCGGTGTCGTACATGCGTGCTGCAATTCTATACCTTACTGTACAAGATGTATTAGATGTGTAAAGGCTTCCCGCCAAATTTGCTTTGCTTGAATTACAGTACTTGTACTGTAAGTATATAACAACGGCGACTTTCAATGCGGGAAATCTTCAAATGGTACAGAACAAGTAGGGCGAGGTCATGTACGATCTCGCTAATCAGGGGCTATCTTCACTGCTACTCCCAAAGCTTCTGCCTCTGCTGGTACTCACCGAAGATCTCCTAAATCTCCTTTCCTGATGGAGCCCTGTTTTATTGCCCTCTCGACTTTACCTGCAGTCCTTCGTCCATTTCGTTCCCGTCTCCCCCTCACTCGTTGCATTCGTCGGCCTCCCTTTTCCTCACCACGTCACACCGTCTACGCCACGGGTAACTCCCAACCTCAATCCACAAAACCCAAACCCACCACGCTCGACTCTCCTCCACTTTCCGTTCCTCACCGCTGCCGTGTCCGTACCATTCACGAATCATCTGAAGATGACATTATCGGCCGCACCCTCGTAGTCAAGGGATGGGTTCGTACTGTCCGTGATCAAAAGTCATTTGCCTTTGTCGACCTCAACGATGGTTCATCTTTGGCTGGTTTGCAAATTGTTGTTGACGGCCACCATCCAGCCTACAAAGTCATTGCAAAGCTAACTACAGGATGCTCTGTCGCGGCCACAGGCGAAATTGTCAAGAGTCAGGGCAAAGGACAAAGCGTTGAGCTTCGCGCGGAAACTCTCGAGGTCATCGGAGAAGCCGATTCCACGTACCCATTACAAAAGAAGCGGCACACGCTCGAGTTTTTGAGAGGCATTGCTCATTTGAGGCCGCGCACAAACAGCATCGGAGCTATGTCTCGTATTCGCAGCAATCTTGCCTTTGCAACCCATGAATTCTTCAACAATTTGGGCTTTGTGTATTTGAATTCTCCGGTCATTACGGCAAGCGATTGCGAGGGTGCCGGTGAGATGTTTCGAGTCACTACAGCAATCCCGACGAGCGCCCAAGTAAGCGGAATTCCACGATCTGACGATGGCGGTACAGTGGATTTCTCGGCAGATTTTTTCGGTCGTCCAGCGTTTTTGACTGTCAGTGGGCAGTTGAGTGCCGAGACTTACGCAACGGCGCTCAGCGATGTTTACACATTTGGGCCCACTTTTCGGGCGGAGAATAGTAACACGAGTCGCCACTTGGCAGAGTTCTGGATGATTGAGCCGGAGATGGCGTTTGCGACGTTGGCGGATGACATGGCGAATGCCGAAGCTTACGTGAAGCATGTAGTGAGAAGCACGATGGACAAATGTCAGGCAGATCTGGCATTTTTTGATCGTTTTGTCAAGAAGGGCTTGTTGGAAAAGTTGCGCGTGGTTGTGGAAGAACCGTTTGAGAGGATTTCGTATACGAATGCTATCGAATTACTAAAGGCGGAGGATGCCAAGGGGCGGAAGGGAAAGAAAAAGTTTGAATTCAAAGTCGAATGGGGATGTGACTTGCAATCGGAGCACGAGAGGTGGTTAACTGAAGAGTACTTCAAGAAACCGGTTTTTGTGTACAATTACCCCAGTAGCATTAAGGCGTTCTATATGAGATCAAACGATGAGGATGGTGGAAACACGGTCCAGGCGATGGATTTGCTAGTACCTGGTATTGGGGAATTGATTGGTGGGAGCGCTCGAGAGGATCGCCTTGAGATACTGGAGAAAAAAATTGAAGACCAAGGCCTGGATAAAGAAGCGTACTGGTGGTACTTGGATTTGAGGAGGTACGGAAGCGTGCCTCATGCTGGTTACGGCCTTGGTTTCGAGCGTCTGGTACAATTTGTGACGGGACTGGATAATATTCGGGATGTTATTCCGTTCCCGAGATACCCAGGGAGCGCTGAATTCTAATGGGAATACTTTGTACAGATTAGAACTGACAGATATAAAACGCCATCCATAACAGGGCCCATTCTGCAAACTCTTTTGAAGTCAACATTACAGAGACACTAAAAATACCCGAATGAAAATTTAAATTAATTACAGTATTTGCACTGCTCAACAAAGTAATGATAATTATTGAAGTACAGTTCTGCGCAACCCATCGCCTCATATACCCTGCGTCGCACGACCAAGGAAAGGTCAAACTGTAGGACCACCATCCTGACCACCATCGACCACTACTGTACATAGTATGTTACGGTATATTGCATCTCCCGACTATCTCTACTACACCCAGGTTGCCGGAGGCGCTGCTGAACTGGCGGCCCGCGACAAGGTTACAACTCTGGAACGCAACATCGCCCGACGCCTCCCCGCTCCCTCAACTGGCCCATCTTCTGCGCCTTACACGCCAAACTTCACGTTTCCACCTCTGGCGTTTGATTCCCTAGATTCCCTTTCCCCTGGAACTATTGCATTTATCGAGGAGTTAGTTCCGCGGATCGCGTCCCAAGTGTCACTCGACAGCTGGCGTTATCCGCCGCCGTATCTACCAGCGACTGAGTTGCACCCTCTGGTCCTCCATCGCTGAAGCTATCCTGTCGCGAGCACCGATGCGCATGGACGACGAAGTACATCCAGTTAGATCTTAACCGTATAGTTAGGACGTGCGCAGTCCACAGTAGATACTAAACGCATTAAACTTGTTTCTTCCCAACGGGCCCTTTTGACACACACACAATTCCGACCAAACAAGATTCTCCGCCTTTCTGCATTACAGAATTCACCTGCAAGATTACCCTGACAAGTCAGAAGAATAAATAAATGTTCACCCCACTATCCGCCATACAACAACCTCGTTTACCCAGACGAGAGGAGAGCACAACTGCAAGGAAGGCAGTGCAGAGCGTAATAGCTCTGTAACTTGGTGGCCTTCTACAAAAGTTATCTACTGCACAGTACTGTATTACAAAAGAACAGCAGTAATGCTTCAATGCCACTAAATATCTACAAGCCGACAGTCTCAGACAGTAATCATACAGTCCTCAACGCCAACTTCGATTAAACTGCAGCCAGCTATTGATTAAGACTTTTTGCTCTAGGTGACATCTGAATTTTTCTTTTGATCATCATTACATTACTGCTACTCACTAAACTCAATCCTGGTACAGTAGTGTATGTACATACTATCGAGGTTACGTGATTATGAGCCTTGATGAACTCCGTAAAGCGCTTCTGATTTAGCCTCACGACAATTTGTAAAGAAAGGTAGGACAGCTCTCTTGTCTCATGATTTGTACGAAAGCTCCTTTTTTGTTGTCATTTCTATATTGTCATTTCTATATTGTCAGAACTGCAGGGCTGACTGACTGGGTTCACAGGTTAAAGGGGTAAAGAGAAGGACGTAGACGGCTGTTGTATCGCTTGTGATCTGCTTGCAGTGAGTGTTCTTTGTGCCCATTATGTTACATAATGTTGTTAACAACTGACAACGCTGCTCTTTTGTTTGCAAGACCTTTTTTGATCGCTTTAGCTAAAAACAATTCCACCCAAGAAATGCATTGATGCCAGACAGAAATAGATATCAGTTTCATTTTATGTTGATTTGCAGTCATCAATATGGGGACAAGGTGACCTTTTATTCAAATACATAATGAGGGGAAATATGGAGGCGCTGTGATCACTGCTTCGACACTGCAGTAGCACTAAAATTGAACCATATCTAATAAAATTGACTTGGTTTTCAATGGATTCCAATACATTCACATCTTCTAATTCGTGTGGCTAACTGTTTCGAAGATTCAGAACGCAATGCTGCCTTTCTGTATCATACCGTATTTCTAACAGACCTGCATGACTGTCCTTTCTTAACTTTGTCAACCCAGATGTATACAACCTAGATGTATACCATACTAGGGTGGCTTTAAGACATAAAACATAATGTTTTACAGTAGAAGCACTCAACGTCAGCATCTACGGTACTTTTGGTAACATTCTTGAGTGGTGAAAAGTGCTTTCTGTGCGGTCTCGAAGACCTTTTGACGATCATTGAGATTGTACCCACATGTGTAGGGAGTATTCCTCGAGACTATGGCGTGAATCAAAATCACCTTGACCGAGATGATGGCTACTAGAGGCGTATCTATATCATACCTTTTAGAGCTTCTGGAATAGTATCTCACCTTGTAATCTTTACGCAGCCTTCAACAACCGATAAACTCCGTTCAGAACACGCCAGTGAACGCAGTTCCATTTAACATGAATCTCAGCGATTGCTATTCAATACTTTTATACAAAACACTGTACAAGTCAGTATCGAAAGTCGAGTTTAAACTGTTGTTGAGCATTATTGCAGAAAACTAATTGGCGCGACTCGCGTGACCGTAAATGTTCCAATTTCTAGAAATCGACTGATAATCAACTTCGGTTGCATACCTGTCGATATTGCAGTTAATAGTCATTTTCCCGAGTGGTATTTGGCACGACTTAATGCTCCCGGCCTCTATTCCTTTACTCTGGGAGGCGCAGTCCACCTTTGTCTAGGTCAGTGCTTGGGAAATGTCATTCCTCAGTTTTCCGTTGTAGACGTCTGGCGGAATGGACCGCACTACGGATTGGAGCAGCAGTGTGTGGCAGTGAAGCGTACATACCAGCATAAAAGATACATCCCTTCAAGGGCATCAGGGACCATCAAGCTAAAGTCAAACTGATGTTAACTAGAGTCCTCTCTACCGCAAGCCCCCGACTGCCCTGTCGGTCAGGATGACGTCTACCATCAAGTATAGTCAACCTAATAACCAGGCTGGGGGATTGCAACGTAGAGGGTACAGACCTAAGAAATTTCTAAAACGATGCCGCAGTTGTTCAGGTCCTATCGGTTTATACTTTGGGCAATAAAGTATTACGGTACCCTCTGTTGAACAACGTGCTTCGAGCTTTTCTGAGGTTTATTGAAATTATGAAACCTGCCAGTTCCTGGAAAATCTCTGCAACATGAGACGGCTCGGGTGATTTTTCTTGGAAGATGTAGTCGACTACATTACTAACAAGGGTATCTCTCGACTATTCCATCAAATTAGTGTGGCTAATACAAGTTCTGTATGTGTGGCTCTTGCGGAGATACGTATGGGTTGAGCTTCAAACTATGCTTTGAAGTTCATAAAAAAAACATTCGATGTTGAAAGTTCAACGCTTTGCATCGAATGCCTCTAATTCAGACGAACTTGTCACAAGTGTGGTCTAACCCAAACTATCTCACTTAATTTTGAGTGGTGTAGGGGAAAAAGTTTGGGTAGTTAATATCTGGAATGTGGGGTCATTTCTTAAAGGGACGAAGCGCGATTAATGTTTTAAGTTGCGCCAATGTCAATCAACGCAAACTTTTGACTCAAGATTCAAACAGAGCGTTTTATTGAAGGAAATTGTCTTCTTTTATTGGAAGTTGCAGTGATGTCTTGAAATGAGTGGATAACATTCAAGTTGTTGAACCCATTGTTGGTAACACAAAAAATCCCCTGGTGCCCAGCCTCGCGAGCTCCCACATTGAACTCACCCACTATGTCCCCTTATAAAAAAGTGATGTTTTTTCATCCCATAGTGGATTTTGAGAGGCTTTAAGACAAGCGATACACTTCAGTAGTACTTTGGAGTGTAAACAAATGACTCAAAAAGTGTCCTAAGGAAGGCAAGACTTTGAGTGCGGTTATCTTAAAGCGATGACCCATAAGGATTGTTTGGATTGGCATCATTAACACTGGCGAATTGACGTTGAAGTTTCTGACTCGATGTAGCACGGAAGCAGAGAAGCCCAAAGTCACTTTTATTATTTTCATAATCCATGGAAATTTAACTTTCGTGCTGAAGGGCCAGGGGGGGATATGGGGTCCTGTAATGTTTGAAAGATATTGTCGGTTATGGTTTGGAATATCTTCGAGGGTGACCAGTAGTGTCTCTTAATTTTCCCTAAAAAGCCAGCTCAACGTCATGAAGGGCCACTACTCTGGTAATATTGCCGGCAGCTCCAAAGCGGAGGCGCAGTCTGAAACTTGGTTGGCAACAAGGGCAGAACAGCCTTTGACGCGCTTGTATCAAAAGCTTCTATGTCAGATAATTTTTGCACGGCTATGTAAAAACCATTTGATGTAAAATTTTCAGATGTACATCTCCTAGAGAACCACGTTCGGTTTGGATTAGAGATCAATAATTTGCCTTTTCTTTCACAGCAGCTTCAGTGTGCACAGAAAAGCCCCGATACTGCGTATGTCTAGAGGGAGACCTGCAATGCCAGCATATCAGCGTCGAAAACAAGAGATCCTGATTTTTAAGAAACGGAAACCTGTAGAGGTTTCATTGGTGACAAGGTTGTTTGGGGTGTAAGGTGCTGGGTAAAGATGGCTCTGAGCGGTATCGCTTAACACGACAGGGAAGAAATCATCAAACCGCTTATCATGTATTTACAGAGTTTGTTTGAAACCGGACAGAGGAACTTCAAAGGCATGCTCCAAACCGCAATCATAGAGCTGTTCACCCACTGAGCACATGATGGGTGGTAGAAATGCAAAATATTGGCGCACAGTAATTGCTATGAGTATTGGAATTTTATCGATGACCAGACTGATCTAAGGTGCCAAGAGTCAATTTCCTCGTTTATTCTGCAGGCGAAAACTTGGGGTGTTTTAATGATTGAAAAATAAGTTCACATGTGTTCAGCAGTGCAGTTTGGTATACTTCAAGCTTATGGGCGAATAACATAACTTCCCGGCTCTCTCTGCAGAAGGTTTAGGACCCTAATTTCATATGGCGGATGGTGATCTTAAAATGGAAATGGAAATTCACTTCTCGAAAACAATAAAAACAAAAAAGGCCATATTTTCTTCCGAAGGATCATTGATACAAGAAACCAGTTCTTTGCAATGAACCAGAGCGAGTGATGATCAACATCCCACTTTGAAGGAATCATATTCCCCGAGCGGTCCCAGGTGAAAGGCCACATTCAGAGTAAAATTCCCTGAGTACCACCCACTGGTATTCAGGCGTTAGAATCTAGCTGCTCTCGTCGCCCAAAACTGACACTATTGGCCACGACCAGGTAGTGTGAAATGGCAGGTCATCTGACATCAGCAGCCAGAGTAGGTTCGAATGCTCAAAGGTGGTTTACATGTAGGACACCACGTGCCATTCATTAACCGCCTTACATGATCCTGCAGAATATTATCACCGCATGCCTTAATATTAAAGAGCAAATGGGATGTTTTGCTATAGTGTCGAAAGCAACGATCTAGTTCAGTTGCGTAACATTGAAAGGAAAGTATCATCCGAGACTCGCAGCTTGATTTCAAAGTCTTTCAAGGAAATTGCACTGTAGAGTAAGTACACTTGACAAGAAACGAATGGACAACTGTGTACATTCTACTGCGGAGACGGATATGGCCCTCTAACAAAACGCTGTATTGATGGTGGGAATTGGCAATTCCAGCGCCTCTTCGCTTTTTGACTAGGATACCAGCCGCTTTTTCGTTGATGGAAATACTCTATCATTTGTGCTGTACTATAGATCCTGAAAGATACAGTTTGAGAGCAAGTTCACAGGATGCACCAATTGCGACAACCCAAACCCATTTACCCTCCACTATCTCTAGCTCGACCTAACGTGCTGTACCATTGATCCTTCCTAACAGAAATCCCATTTACGAAGTAAGTTCATTCACCGAAATTTCCCAATCTAAACGTCAGTGTGCCCTTTTTCTCCGGAAAAGAACTGAGAATATTGGAATTAGCCACCAAAAATGTCACTTTGGACGCTGTTATGTCTGATTTAAACATCTACTCAGTATTGCGCAGCAGACGCTCTACTCTTCTCTAGACGCACTGATACTACACTGAAAATTTTTCAAAAGCTGCCTTTCGTGTAGATACCCTGTTCAGAGAAAAACTGGGGACAGTATCCTTACGCGCACAAGGTTACTTCCTTTTACGTTTCTCTACTCATTCACTTTCCTTTGTTTCTACCTTTATTTTCCTTTTCTTTTGCGTCACGAATTTTAAATCTCCTTATGCTCTTTCCTTTTTCTCGCTCCTCTTTTTATGAACGATAAACTTCCCCTTTGATAGTGATTCTTTTAGTCTTCTCCGTTTATTTGACTTTTTTCGCCCGTAAATATCTTTTTCCTTAACCAATATTTCTACACATGATTTTCGCCATAAATCACCTCTCTTAATGTGGTTTTCACTAAATTCCATAGAAGGCCAAATTTCGCCTACTTCGATTTGACGGGCCTGTCAATCTGACCTGGTTGGCGTCATTTAAAATCGTCGAACGCGGCCTTAAATTTATCTTCGTCCCTACAACAACAAAAGCTCGACAATTCAAATCCCCCGTTGACATCCATCATACATCGAGCCCTTCTTCTCGCTCTATTGCCAAAACCCGTCGTCCTCGTCCCATCAATGTCCCTTTTTTATTCGATTCTGGCCCAACAGACATCGATGACTACCTCCGTCGCCAAATCATGAAAAATGCTTGACGGAGCTGGATGATCGTCACCTGGTGGAGATCGAACCGCAGGAATCAGTAGGGGGAAACTAAAAAGGAGTATGGTAAGACAGGGGAGTGATATGATAAGTGAGTGGCCCCAAAGATCGTCTACGAGATGAAACAAGGGGAGGACAAAGACGAGTCCGAAGAGGAGGCCGAAGAAGAGGGAGTGGAAGACAAGGAGTCAGAGGACGAAAAAGGGGGCCTCGAACCGGGCTATATGGGCCGGAAAGAAATGAACCGGTTGGACCAAGTGATCACAGCTATGGACCCGGTTGGAGGGAATTCAGATAGGCTGTATTCTTCGCAGAAATGAGCGGACAATTGTGGGCCATCCGCGGATATCCATAGGGAGAACGTTGGCACTTATGATGTCTTAAAGGAATTGAGAGGTTCTGATCTAGAGGATGAAGATTTTGAGGAGTGGATTAATTCAGTTTCTTTCAAGTATCTCTTGCCAAACTCTTTGCGTCCAAATAAAGTTTCTCCTATTTTTTCTGGTGCTTTTGGTAGTTTTATTGAAGTTTTCGTTTGGGGGGAAAAGTCCGAATAAGCTTTCTAAATTGCTTCCTCCATGAGACGGAAAGCAAGTTTACATACGACCTCAGGTCCGGTCCCAAATGGTTACGGAGTTTTGACTCAACTTCAGACCATAGAAATATTTTTTCACGCCAGTCGCCGAGCATAAGAGGTAGAGCCTTTCGTTTCGAAGCTAGGTAGTAGTGCAGTCACTCAGCTTTCATGCGCATTCTTCTCCTCAACCCGTTAACGTCTATTATGGCACTTTATTCGCTCACAAGGACTCTCATCTCGGTATTTAGTGGTCCATTTATCCGTAAGCGCCATTTAAACCCAATCATACCCCATAGGAACAAGGAAGAGGCGAAATGTTTGATAGGTTTTGGCAAGCGTTACAGGATCAGTTTAGTGCGAGTGATATGTAGGTTGGGACGCATTCAAACTCTGCTAATGGGGCTGTAGACCCAGTAATATCGCGTTAGTGCTAAAGATACTGTAGCAATTAGCTCTTTAAAAAACCAAACGGCGTTGAAAGTGACCACCAAAGCGGCCAGTTGTTCATAAAGAGTAGCCCTCACCTAGGCATACTAGTCCAAGGCTCTCTTGAGGTACGAAATGCCACCTCTATGAACTAGATGAACGTATTGGGCTGCTATTCTCCTAAATTGAAGAGAAGAACAGGAATAGGACTGTTCTTACTGAGTAATCCGGCTGCAAACCTCTAGTAGTGAATTTTCCTATCATCTACGCTTCGTGTAAGCAGATGAAGTGGCTCAATATTCATATTCTGAAATCCGAAAGTGCAAGCGGATTCATAAAAGTAAAATGGAAATAATGGGTATCTATTGCGACGCCCTGATGCCAGACCTGGGCATGAATTCCCCATGCGGTTGGGATTTCACAACGGGATGCCTCGCGCCGAGGCTTACATCGATACTCAGGTAAGTTAACTATTCGTGACGGCGGTTGATCCGCTGGACCCATATTTGCAGAGGTTGAGGTCCCCACTGAAATAGCCAAGAACGTCCTGGCTTTCTGCGCACCAACAGTCGCCAAGGAGGTTCCCGCTTAAAACAACGAAGCCTGAAAATATATATTAGAAACTTGCCGAGAAGTGTTTGGTGCTGCTGGAAGTATTCAACCTGGCTATGCGGGGATTAACGGACCAATCATTTGGCCCCTGGGCGTCTCATCTAGAACCAGGTGCTTGGGCGCGGCAATCACCCGAGGAATATTCTCATACACCGCAGCATAGACTGCGTCGGCCAGTTTCTCACTCGATGGAGGATTTGAATAAATGTGTTGAAAGAGAACTTGCGAAGAAAGCGGTAAGTTGACTTGAATAGGTTACACCCCGATTTGGTCACTAGGGAAGTTGCAAAGCCGGTCATTCCAGTCGCCCGGCATTGCTCGCATACTTTTCGTGGTAGAATCCAGGAAGGCGGCTGTGATGATAACCATGGCTGCGACCGCAGACCACTTCCCTCTATTAAAAGGGTAAATACAACAGGAATTACCTAAGGTGCAAGGGGGGAAATTTTGGTTGCTTGACTCATTAGAGATATAGGACAGCTATTCTCCGACACTGGGGGTGGTGGGTCTTTGTATTGGAGGGTCTTAAAATGGAACAGGATCAGGCGGGACCATCTCAAAAAGCTGGTGTAAAGCCAGGCGTAAGGCGTGCTGATTTTTACGAAACCGTCGCCGCAGCGTGTCTTTGCACAACAATAGATCGTACCCGCTCGAAGGTCTCCATGGCTCGCACTGCGATATACGACATGCTTGGCCACGTCTTTCACCACCGCCAATGAGTCCAGAAGCCACCCTCCAATTATAAATATCGGCACTGGGATCAGTCGGGACCTGACCTGCGTGAGTGAAAAAGTCTTGATACGTCCTGAACTTTGACGCTTTCACGGCGCTCGGAGATTTCAAGGGGTTGAACCATCAGGCCTGTGTGTTGGAGGGGGCAGGCGGATTGAAACAGGGAGGGAGCCAGCCGGGGAGCTGCTAAAGGAACAGTAGAGACAATGGCAGTGTGTTTCAGAAAGTTGGTGGCAAAGGGTCAATGTAGTGTACCTGGATTCCCACAAGAATCCAGATGAGCCCCTTTTATATAGGCAGTACTGTAGCTCTACTCTAGAACTTCTATACTTTGTCAACTCAGTAAAAATTACTAGAAAGTAGAGGTGTAACTATAGAATTGTACCATCTAGAATATAACTAAGTAATAAAATGATGACGTCGGGCTCCACGTCAAATAAAAACATTGAAAGAAAATCAAACTTCTAAATTCCTTCAAGACAATTCAGTTTCTCTGTTACAACACTGTGTGATAGAGAACTGAAATAGCAAAAATGAACAAGTCTCCATTACACAGTGGTGTAACAAAGACATTGTTACACGTATAGACAAATGTAACATCGGAAAATTCTTTCCTTCCCGTGCTCCCTAGCTCTGCCCTATAGCCCTGATGTATGGCCTCGTGCGGTGTTGGTCATTGGTACGGGGCTCCATGACCGAGTTCCAGGCGGCCTTCGCTAAGGCCGGAGTGGGGATCGCAACCTGTTGGCCGTGAAGATCGATTCGCTCTCGGCCATAAGTACAGATGCCGCTTATGCTAGAATATGATCTTTTTTCAAAGACAGCGATACTTGGTAGAAATGAAAGTTTAACCCAAGAAACAAATATGTTTAATTTAAATCACAGTAAGAGAAATGCGGCTGTAAAGTATATATTTTTTGGAAAAGTATGTAAACGGTGTTTATACATTTTGAGGAGAGGATTTGTAAAAATAATAACGTTTAGCGGTATTTTCTTGGTGACAATAATTGTCGCTTTAGTACCTAGTATACAGAAAAGAAGCATTTTCCGTTATTCATTTGGAACTATGAAACGATAGAAAGAGAACAGAAAATAGAGCAACTTTTAATGAATCGTAGAACTTGTAGTGTATCCTATTTCCCAAAGGATGCTGTTAGGTTATTTTTTTTGAAACATCGTGTACACATCAGAGTATATACTAGAACTTTCGAAAAATAAACAAATGTTTTCTTTTTAATGGGGGATATGAAACAGTTTTAACTTCACGTAAATTGGCCCGGCGATTATTACTCCTTATAACTTCATAGGTAGGATTATTCATGAAAATTTAAGGGTATTTGTAATCTTGTTAATTTAAATTGAGCTATCAATAGAATGTGCCATTTTAGTTCTACTTTACAATACTTTGTGCTATTTTTTGCCAAAATTACCGAAAAATGTACAAAAAAATGACGTGAGAGTTAAAAATAAATTGAGAGCAACGAAGATGGCGTATTTGCTTGGTTTTTTAGTGTATTTTTATTGAAAAATTGTTGGCCTTCTTCTATTTTACCTGACTTTGATTATATCTTTTTATTTTTCCGTACCTCTGAGAAGTTGGACCTCTCTACGCTGCTCAGGAGCATAAGGGCAATGCAAGCAGTGCAAGTTTGGATTTTCCTTCTTTTTCGAAATATTTTGGCTGTAATACCAAGACTAAATATAGTGATTTTTCTCAGAAGGATGATTTGTTTTCTTTGTAACAAAAAGATTCCATAAATTATACGAATAAAAATTTATGGAATTGATTCATAACACGCAAATATACAGCATAATATATTCATGCTTAAATCTATAATTAAAATCAAGTATTCATCCCATAAGACCAAAGTTTTCTAAAAATATTTTTGGTTAACAAAAGAATGTGCTGAAATATTATGTTTTATAAGATTGTTTCATCGCACTGATCTATTCACGGTTTAATTTCTCCAAGATTGAAATTAATGGTATGTATATCGCCTGCGAAAACTTTGCAACAAACTCAAAATATGTCCCACTCGAAAGTTGGAAGACTAAGGCAGTATTGAATGGTTCTGGGTAAAAGTGGGGCAGAAGTGATTTGAATTTTAAAACTCACCTAAATTGGCTTACAAGTTACTACGCGCGACAGTTTAATCTATGTTTAACTAATGAAATATCCTCTCTACAATCCCATTAACTTTTAAGTATATTTACAATGGACTGAGCTACACTCTTCTTGTGTTTTATAAAGAATTATATTTTTGGTACCGAAAAAATCTCAAGAGATCCAGAACTAACGATGAATAGATCCAAAGTTCAGGACGAAGTTCAATCAACAGAATTTTTTCATAGCTAAGGTGTAATGCGCGAAGTTTTTTAACTCTGCAAAATTGATGAGATGATTTGAAAGCAACATTTTTACATCAAAATGGGGAGAACGTGGTATAAACACAATCTGAAGGGAAAACTTGCTTAAAACTCAGAGGAAAAATTATACAGTTGGACTTATTGATGAAAGTAATGAATCTGTATGATCTTTTACGAAGATATTTTCCTCAATCGATCAGTTGAGACACTAGTTTTGAATCGTTCATCTTTACTAGCGATTCAAAATTTGCGCAATCTAAAAATATTTTTCCGTAGCTTTAAGGGGAAACAAGAAAACCATTTTCCATCGTTTTTGTAAACAAGAACGAAAATATTATTCTATTCGCAATTTTTGGAAACATTGAATTAAAAATATCTACTATTTTTTGGCAGTGCTATAAGTAAGAAAGTAAATGAGAAAATTGCGGTCTAACGATTTAAAATGAGTCTTTCATAAGTTGAAGTGAGTATATTTCACTCCAAAAGTAGTAGAAACAGCTTTATGTATATAGAATTTGTTTCGCCAAGAGTTTAAAAACATACAAGGTACCACGGAACATAAGCGTTCTCTTACTAAAAGGGGTAAATTGAAAGTACTGAATTCCACATGGTAGACATTAATTGAAAAATAGAGACTTAGAACCTTCTAGAAGCGAGGCAGTTACGGAATTTTCGTCCTGAGAGGAATATTTTTGGAAGACCTTCAGGGCCTATACCCCAAGCGTCATCCGTAAAAAGAGCAAAATCCAGGAAGATATCGCGGACTCCGAAGAAACATATTTAGACTTGAATCCTGAAGACTCATATTGTCCCTGTATAAAACTATTTTAAAAGTCATCAGGAGCTGGTTTACGTACAGATATAGCTAACTGATCATATTTGATCGAAGCGAAAATTAACGACGAGAAACGATCGATTATATTGTCAAAATAAAGATGAAAACGAAAGAAACTCGTTAGTAAGTTAGAGAATTCCTTTTAAATGTCAAATAAATACTCCTGTGTATAGAAAGCTCAAATTTCATTGAGACTTTTTATCGTATGGATAGATCCTTAATCTAAATGACAATTGATAGATTTGTGAAGAACATTTACTTTGTTTAGAACTCAGGCTTTCTATAAGTTCTAATATTCTCAAAATAGTCAAACACAGTCGAAAATGGTATTGCCTTTTATCGTACTTTAGGAGATATATAATATTTTCAATGCCATAATTAAATAAATAAATTACATAGGAGAGATTACTGGAATAGAACGGGCAGCCCATATTTTACAGATTTTAAATTGATATGTATTTTGAAATAGAGTTATTATGAAATTATTTCCCGATTATAATTTCCTCCTACTTATTGCTGTTCCCTAAAACTTTTGGAGCATTGTAATACAATTGGCGCTAGATATGTACTGCCAACTGTAGGCTGATTTCTTTGATCTTTTCTTGACCGAATCTTTTGGGCTTTGAATCCAACTGCCTACTACATTCACTGTAAAGGAATCCGCGACTACGGTTAATTACCAAAGATCTCGGTACTTTATTTCTATCTGAACAGGCTAGAGTACTTGATGACAGCACAAATTCATTACTTCTTGGACTGCATATTTTTGAAAATCAAAGCCACTCGTCGGGCGAATTATCGCCCTAACTTTTACTTCTACAGTAACTATTTTTCTGACACCGAATTTATGTATAGTGCCTTCGTGGAAATCAGTAATATATTTGAGTATAAATTGTGCATATTTGGACACTAGGGCCCCAGAATATACAGCCACCTTGTTACTTGCTCTGAACTAGATCTCAACTGTTGCTACTGCACCTCATTGTTAACGGCAGCTTTTGATATAGTAAAGTTTATCTGCTCAGTTTTTTCTCTTTAACATATCTATTACATATCCTATTGCCCATTTAATTGATCATTTGTAATATTATCACATCCTTGAAGCCACGGAATTTGGCTTCTACATATATATGTATAGGAACTTGATGGTTACTGGTAGTGACAATAAACTATTATCCAAGGTCATGCTCAATACTGCTGAGCCAATTCTGTCTCTCTCATTTTCCTAATTTGCCCATAACGTCATCTATGCCCTTGATCATATTTTCTCGAAGTACCAACAATTCTTTGGATCATGATCACGCCTTTAAACCAGGACAAGCTTATAATCCAAGTACCAAAAAAAGTCAAGCCCTCTCTACTACTCCTACTTCTGCTAACCAACAGCAAGCTGTTTGCCAACGGGGAGCTGTACTTTTTCATCACAGTGTGCTTCAACATAAAGGGCATCAGCGAGCCCTCATTGAGTCTTCATATCCGTGTGTTGGTTTTCTCAATGTCTCACACTATTCCGTTGCTCAAAGATAACACTAATGCACCGCGCGTTATATTACATGCGGTATATCTCGAACAGAGCGAAAAGAAAATATCGTTTGATAACAGACAAAATTATGGAGTCAATTTGTTATGTAGACTTATTTGGGGCAAAGGATTCCATTGTACGGTAATTTGATCTTTTTTGGCAAAAGACCACAAATTGTGATGAGCTTTTGCAATTAAATTGGAACTAGATTCTGTGCTTCACGTAATGTTGAACTCATGTACAGCGAATAATTTCTATGGTGTCCACCGCAGTCCGACTATGGGGCTAGGAACTAACCGGATGGCCCACATCGGTCACGAGCAGCGGAGTGTGCGAGCAGGTAGCCACAGCGATAGACGACCAGATGAAGCAACTAAGGCGTTGATATACACACCGGCGTATCACGCCATTGCATAATCGTTTGTAATATTAGTGACGAAGTACTTTGCTTCTGTGAATGATGACAAATCTTTGTTGATATAGGATGGCAACTTTCACAATTATTTCCTTCATCTTGTTGTTTTCCTACGAATCCTGCCAAGTTCCTTCGCTGACCGAAGGAGTTGGCAGGAACGCACGGGTGTAATGCAGGAACATAGGTGATGTTAGTGATAGTAACACTAATGTGCAGAATTGCTCAGCATTACTAACGAGCGACGCGTGAAGCCAGGATTTCGGAGAAGTTTGTCCGCGATGCTTTTCGCCTAAAAGAGACATCGGATTTATATTCCAAGAGTAAAGCACCTAAACCTTTCCCCCTAAAAGGAACATGAATATTTGAGTGTAGAGCAGAGGAATTTTTTCTCAGCATGATTATTTTGTCTAATGTATTGCAATTACGCTTTGCTCGTGTGAAAATTCGTGGCATCTGAATTGGTACGCAGTGTTTCTCTGGTTTATACCTTCCCTTTTTTGCTCCATTTCTATTTTATCAGTATTTAAAAATCCTCTCTACACAGTAATTACGAACTGCTTCAGCAACATACGAGAATTGCTACATTTTGTTAGTAAATACACGTCGGGGCCGTGATTGATTGCCTAGGGTACGCATCCAAACTGCTCAAATGAATGGGCGGTTGCACTTAAAGCACAACCGAACGAACAGGTACAGAATAGGTGTTCTACTTACCGCGAAAGCCCTGTACATATCAGCACTGTAACACTATGCAAAAAGCTGCGATGCAGAGAATATGTTAACGTGAGTTCTCATGGATGTTGCAAATGTAGTCGTTCCACATCTCCCCACCAATAATGGCACTCTTTAGGTCTGTATAGCCTCGGACATATCAGTCGCTCAAATGCATGCCGTGCGTCACGCACCTTGGTGCAGTTTCCTCAATGGCCCTCCCCTTCTCTTGCTTCCAGAATTTGCGCGGGGGGCGGAGAGACCTAACTCTTTAACGTTAGAAGCGTGGGGTCTGTGAAAGACTGGCATTTTTTTGTTGTTTTGTTTTTTTTGATTACCCTGTCGAAAGAAAGGAGCGACAATATCGGATTTTGTTATTTTATTTGCGAAAGATTAAGGGTGATGGGATTTTCACAAAAGTAGCGGTCAACAGGATGAAACCAGAACTACCAATGGCAGTAATAACTCTTAACTCCTGCATGGCAATCGCCATTGAAGTTGGCGCTGGCTGGATCAAGCTTGGAGGATACAAACAGAAGTAATAAAACATTCCAACGGTACTTTTTCGAACTTGTGGATAGCTGTATGTTTATGGTTTAAGTGATGATGGCTATTGACACTGTCCGAGTTACCATGTTGATGACAAGGTTTTAATGGAGAGCAGAACATAGGCATTTTTTTCGAAGCACAACAAAGGGATTGGATTGGAACATGCTGACAAGGATCAGGAAGGGTTGAGTGAGTGATATGGAAAGCGATTAAAGGTGAAAAGAACAGGCTGGATTACGTGGATTGGTGATGAGGATGGACTGGGGTGGCGGTGGCAGAGAAGGCCACTGTGTCGGTGACCAAACAGATTCGGGAAATAAGGGCGTGAAGTGATCGGTAAGAAGGATTGATTTGGGATGGTAAGGGTGGTGTCGATAGGATCATCTAAAAGGCATCATACCCGATGGAATCTTGTGCATGCGCGATGGAAATTTGTAGCCGTTTTGGTAGACTGGTGATGATCTCTGGATGGGAAACACTGGTTTCAGTTCAGTCTAAGAGACAAGCTAGCTGTAACAGGGAGAAATATATAAAAAAAGTTGTTGCACAACATGTCTTTACAAAATGATGTCTGACACTGATCGGGTGCAGTGGCATCCTGAGGAGAGTTGGGGGCGTTTGAAGCAGTATTTGCTTGGGCAAAACTGCGCACTAAGTACTGGTGGCGATGATTTGTTTGATGCCGCAGCAGCTAGATGGTTGTGCCGCATCACTTGTAGAGTAGATACGGTATTTGGGTGTTATGACCTTTAGTCCAACACAATTGTAATGATTGAAAAAGTGTTGCTGCCGGGGGTACAACAATCTAGGGGATAAGAGAAAAGGAATTGAGTTTGTTGTTTATTGCTCTATCGTTTATACCGCTGCTGTTATAGATTCATGCGTGATCTTGAGAGGAGGGAGAAATGCATTGGTTGTTCATGTAAACAAACAACCAAATTGTGGGCATGTGGATGATTCAAAACTATCGGTATAAATGTAACTTACCGACGCGCGTTTGTCAAGCGCTTTGTATGGAATTCTAGTTCCCTACATGGAATATCTTAAGTCAAAGGATAAAATTAGCCGTGTCCAGAAATAAGATGATCTTGCGAAAGACTATATTGTCCAGGGATATGGATCACTGACATGAGCATCAACCGGGTACCGATTTTGATTCACCTCACGAGGTAAGCAGAGAGGTAATGCATGTGAGCCATACTTTTATGGACGGGACGTTTCTCTCTGTAGCTGGACTTAGGACTTGAGCTCCCCACGAGTCGCCTGTCAGACTCTGTTAAATAAGGCCTGTTCGTTTAGTGTAGTTGCTGGGGTAAGGCAGTTAGTCACAACATCGGTTTTGCCGTTGGAAGCAATAACGGTTTGATCCTGGAAAGATGGTATGTAAAATGATATGTGTTTGGATTAAAGATTGGTACACATGAAAAACCATTTCAAAGAAAATGGTTGGTATTTTTTATACCATCCCAATGTTCTTTAAGGTGTTTTCCGCAAACAATCGACCAATCACAGTTGTCAACAAATTATCAGGGATACCATTTTATGTTTGGCTCAGGGAATAACATTATTCAGATAATTACTTCTTACAGTGAAATTCTGCCATCCAATTGGAACCTGGCAAAACCCGTGAAAGAATTGCGAGCTGTAAACTCTAGATTCTTTGTGAATTCACTGTATTGTAACCGTGCTACTTGACAACAGTATCCTTTTGGTCACCGCACAGTACTGTACAGTACTGTGCTCACTGGTTTTTTGGGCGGATCGCAGACAATGGGATCTAGCGAAACGAGCAATGGTGCTGAGGTGGTCGAGGAGGCAGTAAAATACTTTGCGCTGATTCTTTTCTCAAGAACCCTTTCAGTACCCTCGCCGAGTACAGTATCCTTTCAGACGTGGGGTATCTAGTATTCTTTAATTACAGTAATAGGTTCAGAAATGCCGACCGTCCTTGAGGGATTTGCGTGCCTCGTTGGCAAATTATGGGAAAAGTACTCTGCTATGATGGTGACATCAGGTATGTTTGCCTTTGCCTGGATTTCAAAATGCACCAATCATATCAACTGAGGTGTGTGCGCTGACCATTATTTGGATACATGAATTATTTGCAATTAGAGCAGCTGGCAGCGAGAGCTGACAATTTGGCGGCCTTATGTTGATGGCATTTAGTGCCAGTAGAAGTAGCGCTGCACCAAACATAATGATAAGGGCATATTTAGTTTGATTGCCCTTCATCAGCAAGGTCTAACGAGTACTGATTACTGTATTTAAAGGTCGATAAATCTACATAAATTTATACAATTTTCAACTCTATCGTGATTGCTATTTCACGATCACGAAAAGTGTTGTTTTCTAGCTTGTTTTGGCCGATTTCATTACAAGTTGTGCGTAAATCGATAGGAATAGCCATATTTTTTGTAATCAGAATAGGCACTACTCTCTTTGATACGAGCCCCAAACTGACCGAAACTGTGCGACCAAAAATTACTTGAGCATAATCACTACTGTACTGTAGATTACGGATCTCGAGTGTGTTCCCCAGCCACTACTAGGGGACCGCCACTGCATGAGTTACGGGGTAGATTTTGTCAGGAACCCTCAAAAAAGTTTCCTCATTTTTGCCCATATACGGGCGGTACAATCCACATAAATATTTGTAATTTTCCAAATAATGAAAACATTCGTTCAAGGACGTCCAACAAATTGTGTACTCACTATTAATTTATTTTTCTAATCAATTACAAGTTTAGTCTTTAAGAAAAGCAATACACAGTCACACTGCTTAAAAGGCCCTTCATTCCTCTCTGCACATGTTTTTTTTAATAAAAAAAAGACAGCACAGATCCTCATTTGCGCCATCAAACCCAATCTTCCGTCAGGTTTATAGAAATTTAATCATACGTCAAAAAGGCGCTATTCCAGTGCAACTCGAGAAATCGATTAATTTCCGGCTACAGCCAACACACTCGTTGGAACGACCTGCGACCACGTCATTACGGGCCTTTCAAACCGAAATTGATCCGCCTGTGCCTCAACGCATTCGTCCGTCGATCAGTACAAAACCCCTCCCTTCCCCGGCACCCCGCCCTGACCCCGCCCGTCTCTTCACTCTCCCCCGCCCGCCCAACCTCATTCATCGCATACCACCTTCACACCCCATCACCCCCCCTTCACGCGCTTCTCCCCCACTTATCTCCCCGCTTCATCTCTACCTACGATGCGATCCCTTCCCCACATTTCACTCTTCGCCGATTCGTCATGCCCCCCTGATGAAGACGTTCCCCTTACCTCTGCTCCACATCCCCCACCCACTTTCCCGGAACCGCTCCACCCTCCGCTCTCCACATCCGCGCCCACTCTCACACCCCCGCACCTTCTCCCTCAAACAGTCCCTCACCCACGCCCCCCCCTCTCTCCCTCACCCACTCAATCCCCCTCGCCCCACCCTACCTCCACCCATTCCCCCTCCCACACCCACCCACTTCCTCCCCACCCCCCCCTCCCCGGAACCCATACTTCCCTCACCGGAACCCATACTCCCCTCCCCGAACTGCCTCTCCCAACCCAAATCCTCGACCCCTACACCCCAACCCCCCCGAAACCCCCCCCAATCTTCCACCCCCCATCGCAACCCCCTCCCACAAACGCTACAGATGCGGCACCTGTGGTCAACGTTTCACCACCCTCCACGCCCGTCGCCAACACTCAAAGCAATATCACCCCAAACGCTTTGTATGCAACTCTTGTTCCGCAGTGTTCACCCGTCGGTGCGACCTCGAGAAACACGGCCTCGTCATCCACGAGCGCATGCGCCCTTACATGTGTGAATTGTGCCCGTTGGCATTCGGTCAGAGACACCATTTGGTGAGGCATAAACGGGTGGTGCATGAGAAGAAACGTCCGTATGGTTGTCCGACTTGTCCGATGCGATTCGGACGTAAGGATCATTTGGGGAATCATGAAAAGTCGGTGCATGGTAAGGGAAAGGTGTTTACGTGCCCGTTGTGTGATACTAAGTGTGTGGAGAAGGGGGGGTTGAGAGTGCATTTGGAGAGTGAGCACTCGGTGAAGAGTGCTAGGGCTGGGGCTTTGGCCGGTGGAGATACGCAGCCGATGAGTATGAAGGGTATTTTGCAGAGGTGAGGTGTTGGGGAGGGTGGAGTATTGTGGGTGGTTAATTTGTCAGAGGCGTGTATTGCATTTTGTTATGTTTTTGTCTAGGCTAGGATGGTTGAGAATGTAGTGGGCGTGTGGGAAATTGTTTGAAAGTAAATGATCAAGTTTGGTTTGTGTCTTACTGGGTTTGGTAATGAGATGGTGTGGTTGCCTTGGGATGGCTGGAGTGGATGTGGGGAATAGGACGGTTCGGTGGATGTTGACGGCGTAGTGAGTCAGTAGGGTGAATCGAAAAGGGGAACGCAGCAGGACGAGAGCACGAGAGATGGTGGTATGTTGATGTAAAGAACAAGCGATAAACAGTGGACGATTGGCTGGGCCAAGTGAAAGTGGTAAGGTTTGGCCCTATTCAATATGGTGCACGCAGGGTTCCCGCGAGGTTGTGGCCGTATATTTTTCCGGGCGGGCTCAGAAGGGATTTGAGACTTGTGACATGGTTATGATGCATGTGTACTGTATCTTTGGGTCCTAAATTGGGAGTGCGGTGCAGGCAGTGGTGGCGTTGTTGTAAGCATTGCTAGTGTCTATTCTAGTGGCGGGTTAATTATAGCATTACCTAAAGGACATTATATGTACTATTGGACTGTACAGTACAGTACAATACTTGTACTGTAACACAACGGTGCTGTACCAACTACTACTCTACTCCCTACTGGACAGTACTTTACTGTACAGTACTCTGCATGTACAATACAGTATAGTGTACTGTACCTTGTAGGGTACCGTAGCAACGATCCGATATGACGTGCTGTTTGTACTACAGAACACTACTGCAGCTGTGAATTTAATGTACAGTACTCTGTACATGTGTACGACAGTAGGGAGACAGGCACGGCACAATTCCAGGATAGCGACCGCGGCACCACGGCAGCAGTGGCTGCATAATATCACATCTCTCTTTTCGCAGCCAATGGCTACAATCTGCTGCAGCCCAGAACCAGTCTGTGTGCAGACAGGATGACGTCGTGACCACGTTTTCTACTACATTCTGTATGTTGTGGAAAGCCCACGCAGAATGCATAACAGGGCTGGCCAAGGGAAGCATTTGCTTTGCGTAAAACACAACAGTACACGGCAACCACCGCAAAGTTGTCTGTAATACCTTGTTGTGTTGGCAAAGAGTTTCCTTGGCAACAGAAACGTTGACTACGGGGTAGTTGCGCGGTAGGTAATGGGGAACGGAGGGGGTATGTCTGATCGAGGCCAATTCAAGGGGAATTAGATAGTATTTGAAACAATGTTGAATAATTGGATGATGAGGATGTGCTCCTAACTGTGAAGCCTACCCACCTAGTACTCGACTGTACAATACAGTAACCTGCAGTACTGCGTTGCAGAAATGTTGTTCCATTATATGCACGCTGAGCTTGCTGAGCTGGTTACGTTCACTCTGCAAGTTATTTTTTCTACAATACTGTAGTGTACAGTACCGTAGTGTACAGTACTGTAAAGTACAAAACCACCCCCATACAGTCACGTGTGTCCACAGAGTTTCGAGTAGTGTGCCTTGCTTGTAAGAAATTGCACAAGTTCTCGAGCTACAGTTTGCATACTACATTCTCTTGAATGACTTTGTACTGCGCCTTTAATGTACTGTACTATCTACCGTGCAGTAGTCTTAACTTCGAATCCTCGGTTCAGGTGGTGGGGTTTTCTTCAGGTCCTTTTCTCGCTTGAATGGGCAATTGGTTCAGCCATTGCCCGGAGTCGTCCGTCTGGCAGAACCCGAGGTCCTGTGTAGTGCGGACTTGTCTTCAAACCATAAAGCGTCATTCTTCCTTCTTCCTAGTCTTTACTTTCTTGTGCGGTTCCCAGTGCTCTATATCTGTAAGCCGTCTGCTGGTCTGCATGACTGCACGTACAGAGTCAAGTTTTGTACTGGGAACTATCCCTTATTCATTACTTAAAACTAATAATGTGCCTGACCAACTTTCCAGTATTCACGAGAGTACATTCGCTACAGTAGGGAAGGTCGCCTTCGATGGTTCGATATGTCTTGCGGAGGGAGCAAAATTTGAGTTTGTAGCAACAGACTCTGATTCAGAGCAAGGCCGACACCGGTCTCGCGAATGGCAAATGCGCTGCGCCTAGACAAGTGAATCAGTTATTTGCTCTAGTTTTTTGAAAATTTTTTGCAGTAACTTATTGCTTTTGCATTGATTCCTTTTGTTTTGCAATGTATTGTACTGTATGGCACCTCCGTACTGTTACAGTACAGTACTGCACGCACTCATCACGAATGAAACTGTTTCCCCCTGGTTGTCTCCTCCTTCGAAAAGGGCATGGCTGTACACGCACCTCTTACTGCCTTCAAAATGAGTTGAATGGGACTTACCAATTAAATTATGAGGCCTGGGGTACCGTAAAATCCCACCGTAAGGGGCAACCTTTTGCAAGGTTTGACTGAGTACAAACATACAGTACAGTGACACTCCTAACAGATAGCCAATTTTCTTGATAAAATCGTATGCCGCTGCAGATCCAAACCAAGGCGGCGAGGCTAGAGGGCTTTGACAAACCAATCTCACTTCAAATACAGCACAGTACCTGAACATCTCTTGGCCACTAAACATGCTTGTACACGTTTCACAAAACTTGCACCAGTTCTAGAATTGAACAACCCGTAGTGCACAGACTGCAACTCTACTGTACTCTGCAAACTAAATTCCAAGTACAAATTCAGTCTACCCCCTTGCTCCCAGTCGAATACCAAATCCGCAATGATAGACCACTTAAAAATTGATTTACGAAAATCAACCCACTCAAACGCCCGGATTCTCTAGTTGGGAGGTAAGCATAAACAGCTAAAATCGTACTAGACTTGACTATGTGTGCAATCTCTACGCAAGGGGGATACATGCATGCTTGAGAACGTGCAAATGAGTATTAACAAGCTAGTCAAAAATTGCGTCGTGACAAAACCTCACGAACTTGCATCCCGTGCAAGCACGAAAAAACCCGCACAATGACGACGTTGAGCTCTTGCTGCGGAGAACTACCGCGGCGGGTGGCAATGAAAGTAGAGAGACGCCGGAAAAAGGTGCAAGCCTCACTAACAAGGGCCCCCAACACATCAATACCAATCGGTACAAGACGCACGTCATGCGAGCGGCAAACCCGACCGTAATGCCGTGTTAGACGAACTCACCTAGGGAGGCAGCGCCCCCACCGGTGCGACCACACTGGGTAACTCGACAGCTGAAGTTGGGGTGGGCGGCGGTGACATCTACTGCTATATCTCTGGTATCAAGCATGCAGGCATCGGGGATGTATTGGTCTATTCGAAGCTGGGATGGGGGAGAGGATTATGGGGACATAGAGGGAAGAGGATGCTCAAGAAGCGCACAGATCCCGGCCCTCTTAAAGTATCTCGGCGAGTCTAACCATTTTCGTACTAGCCACTAAGAGCGTGTTTTCCCTAGTAATCGAGAAGCAGAGCCACGTCACTAGCTACAGCACCTGGAACATACTGTACTGTACAGCATTCGTGACCGGATGTAAAGGATCAACAAGACGGACAGAGACTGCGAATGATCCAGGCTTGTGTGGACAGGTAAGCAATAAGTGAGGGGGGGGAATTAGGGTGCTTTACTGATTAGGGATGCAGGGCGGCTATTTTCGCAGGGCTAAGGGGGGCAGGTCTGTGTAATGGAGAGTCTGGAAATGAGGCCGAGTCATGAGGTACTACCTCACAGGGCTGGTGTAAGGCCAGCCGTAAGGCATGCTGCATTGGGCGAAACCGTTGCCGCAGCGTGTCTTTGCATAAGGACAAAAAGCACCTGCCCGAAGGTCTCCATGGCTCGTATGGCGACGTGCCTAGCAACGTCTGTGAGCACCGCGAATGCGTCTGGGTGCCACCCGCCAAGAGTGAGGGTGAGTTAAGGCAGAGAAGACAGAACAGGAGGAGGACTCTCGGTGTAGGTCGGGAGAGGATCGAATAAGGCGGTCCAACTTCAAACATTGAAGCTCGAGTGTAACAGCAGACTGGGGGCGCACTCCTGGGATTGGTGATCGGCATCTGTCGAAGAGAGCGGTAGTGGTAAGGGAAGCCGAGAGCGCAGGATAGCGTGTAGATAGTAAACTTACCGTGGGCCGAGGTACTTCCTGCTGATGAGTCTCCAGAGAAGGAGGTATTGGAAAACAGACAGAGGACATCAACCAGCGAAGCGATATGTGCAGGTTCGGCGATTTCCGAGGCGAGAACTGGACCGAATACTCCTTGGGAGATAGGCAGGAAGGCTAGCTCCCAGGCATAATGCTTGCAAGGCTCATGAAATTGCGCAAAAGCCTCCTGCTCCTGGTCGAAGCTGACGGCCAAAACCGAAGATCTATGTAGGAAGAGAGAACGTAGCAGATAGGTAACGTCACAGGCATCGGCAAGAAAGCAGTGACAATGATATGACAACTGAGAGTCATCAAATTCCTGAAGACCGGAAAAGATCAGGTCGCCTGGCTTGGCGGGCATCGAAAGCGGCGAGGACTACGCAATCAGGGCAAACAAAGGAGCCAATAACTGTGAAGCCGTGCGGGGTGGAAGACGAGCACGGAATGTGGAGAGCAGGAAGAGTAGCGGTGAGCCCGTAGACGAGTATGTTTGTCAGATTCAAGACAAATCCGATGACAGGAAACGCCCCAGTCTGAATGAATTGCAGGGCACCAGATTTCTGAAAGCGAGGAAAACGACAATTCCACAGCCTGTGTACCAGGCGTTGAGAGGCAGGCAAAGGATCCCCTTAAAATCAAAAATGAGCCGATGAAGTGCGAATATAAAAAGGAGGGGTCCAAGCGGATCTCTTTGTCGTAAACTTCAAGATAAAAAAGCAGAGTGGCGCTAGCGGGCGACTCTGAAAAAAGGAAGTGTTTTTGCTAGCTGGGTCTGTCTTAAAGACGAATGAATTGGTTGCTCCCCATTAGTCACCTGAACGCGACTTTCTCACTACTGTACATACATAATCACGGCACTGTAATCTAGCCCTAGCACGCGTGCTAATTTGTGTCTACTTCACTATGATAAAGATCTTTTGAGAGAATCGTTAATTATCCGCAATAGTAAATGTATCTGGACTCTATGGCCTAGATAAACGTAGAATTAAAACCTCATAAAAGGGTACGGGGGCGAGGACTACAGCAAGCTCTTGTATGCGCAAAAGACGCATATGCATATGATTTTTTAGCATTCCCTCTACCTCTTCCAAATGATTTCTCTATTATTCGTCAAATAGTAGGATTCACTCAATGGTAAATTAAATCTTTTTTGGGATAGGACTTTGATGAGTGCCTCAGATTTCCCAACACAACTAAATCCTTTAACAGGATTGTTAGATGTTCACACAAAGCGGACATTACTTATCTCATTCTTCTAAAATGCTTGAAGTAAAACGCTTATGAATATCATCAGTAGCTTCTATAGAGTCGAACAGCACTTTGTGATCACATTGAATAGGCTCGTAGAGTCTTCGAACATTGATAAGGGTATCTTTGTTGCCAAAATTGACTTTACATCGTGGGGAATTATGTAAGACGCATCAAAAGCGCCTGCGAAGGCGTAAAATTCCGCGCCTAGGCCAGACAGCGTGACTATTCGGCTTTTTGACTTGAGTATATCAGTACATTGCACCTGTCTGATTCGTGCGCAAGTAGCACAATGTATCCTAGTTGCGATGTTTTGTCATTATTGTTAGCGAAGTAAGAGTACACATATAATTTCAACCGTAATATGTTTAAATCAAGTTTATAGTACTTGATAGATGTATCAATGGGTCCTCCTTTACGTTCGGGAAGATTTTGTTGATTCAATTGATGTCATCTTTCGAGAACTTACTCTCAGTCACTTGAGCGGCCACGTTGACTGCGCAACATATCCTTGGCCTTGTTTTTGTAAGCTAAACCAGCTTTTTTTCCTAATTAACTAAAATCCGGGAACTTCAAATCAGATATAAGTATCTTTAGACTGTTTAAATCGTGGTGTTGACTGGGTTTGAAGCCTAAATAGGGGGTTTGGACTATCATACTCGCAAATATGGTATCATTGTATTCCATATTTATCAATATAAATTTTTGGAGTGTTTTATCTGTCAGCTTCTTGAACTGATGGTTCCCACAGGGCAATTAGTCATCCACGCACGTTCCGATCATCCCTATCAGCTTAAAACTTTCATGTTTGGTAAACACCGAAAGATAACCATCATTAGGCTTCATCACTAAGCCCTGTCTTAGGTGAAGACTCATACTACGGTTCCAGCAGTCTCCAGATTCAGAAAGTCCGTACAAGTTCTTAATCAACCAAAGAATATATCCTTCAGATATCTCTAGCTCCCCGGTGGTTTCAAATGAACCATTCTCAAAAGTTTCCCTTTGATTTCAAGTATTCTTGCTTGACTTCTTTCGACCGTATGTCGAATCAAAGTATCACTGCTACCGCTCATAGGGTTCTCGTTGGATTCTGCCTCATATTGGTTGCATTGTGGACAAGAAATCACTTTTCTTTGTCCTTACTTAACCCTGAAACAAACCTTTTTTCCGATTATTTCTCTTCGGTATACATATTATTCATAAGTAGTACGAATCGTCCAGTCAATATATTGGAGTTGGTCGGTACAACCTTTTTCAATGCTTTCTTCCAAGTTACCTTCTTATTTATAATCCGTAGCTCTATATCTTTGACTTCCCTAAAGGCTCGAGAGTATCAACTGGGATATTTGGGATAGAGAACTTTGGTAACTTGAGTTCCAATCAAGTCCCCGGATGGATCATCAAAGTAAGGCTTTACCTGGGGCTAGAGTTTTGAACCTCTGATCCATAACGATCTATGGTTTCTTGCTTACCTTCAATACGAGTGATCTGTTAAGGGGCCGTCTACTTGTATTATTTAGAGTTCCCACGATACAAAAGCACTTCTGTCCCTTATTTAAATCATGCTTGGAGGCATTTGGTATATGGCAGTTCAATGCTGTCTGGACCCTCAATTCAGAGGCTATCGTCTCTATCTCCGTCAGATCTACCAATAGTGCTCTCATTCGTTCAGCCTGATTTGAGAGCTGACAATTAATAACGGAAAACCTTGGCATAGTACCGAAAACGAGAAGGGACGTAACTAATCTGCTGGGATTCATTTTAACATTCATTATTTTGATAGTAAGCCGCGGGAATAATTCAAGCTCAACTGATGGCTCACAATATTTGATTTCTTGGTATATTTGACGCAGAGGACAATGATATCGTTCCTTAGGTTAAATGGAGTTGTGACTTTGGGCGCCTGAAAAGGAGAGCTTAATTACTTTTTACTTCTTAAGTTCCCTGGATGCTTTCATAAGAATTGACTTCCCTAGTCAACGCGCATCCGAACAGGGTGGCCTGTATATATCGTTGACCAGCAGTCAAGGAACTCCGTCCAGACTACCTTGGTTGACAAACTGTGCCAACGAAATCTCTTGATTGAAAACTATGCCGCTTGGAATGGTGACCTAAAACGATCTCAGTCTTGGCTCAAAGCGCTGGTACGTTTTTGCAGGACTCGCTGACCTCCTCAATTAATTTGTGAGTCTCGCATATCTGTTCCTCTGACTGGGCTCTTGAAATCAGATTTAAAAATTCCCTCGTTGATTAGTGGAAGAAGTGAAGGTGGAGACGCTTCAGCTGAGTCCTTGTCAACAATACCTCACTAAAATTCCATTCGATGTACAGATATACTCTTTTTCGTACAATTGGCATTTTCCGATTTCCTTAATTTGACACCATTACGTAGTCGACGTTATAGACAATCAGTTTATGAGAGTCAATTATCTCTAGTCCGATCGGTAACGGTATTTTTGTATCGACCACATCCAACTTGATGCATGGCTCCTCCATCTTGGCTCGATATCCTTATCGTTATCTTACCAATAATCGCGAAAACGCGATCGCCAAACTTGAAGTGGTTTGTCTGCGGTCGTCGTTTGAGTATGATTCCCACAGATCTACAGTAATCATTAGCTTGAGCTCTCCAAATGGCGGCATTTTGAGCCCTACTATAGAGAGACATTCCTTGAAATCTCTCTACGAGACTTCTCATTTTGATCTTGTCGGTGATGACGTTTAGTATCTCGTACAAGTTTGGATCTGAGCAGAATGTGTCCCAATTTTCTGATCCCTTTTACCTTTCGAATCAAGAAGCGCAAGAAAACGGATTTTTGACGAGGTTATTCCGAAGTTTTCACATTTTGCCGTTTCTGAGGAATACTTCGGCTTATTTGAACACTCCTCTCCGAAATTTCTCCAGCGCATTAGATGAGGAGGGGAATTTGGTGATCAATAACGGGAGAATAGTGAGAAAAAATGCTCACGCACGTTATTGGATTCATCATGTAAATCATCTTGTTACATGTGCCCATCAAGGTCGTTGGAGTCAGTATTGCTGTCCATAATGTCGCAAAAAGAAATCTACAGCGGACTGGAAATCATTACTTTCCGATTCTTCATCATAATTAAGAGCATCATAAATTTTTTTTCAAACTCGGTGCAAAGCTCAAAGAGAGCCTTTTTTCGAGGCCTTTACAAGATTCTTCAAGATAGTCTTCAGTCAATATTGTACCTGAAAAGTAAACATTTTGAGAAAGAGATTCGGGGCGATCAGAGACTTTGTGACCAGGATGAACACATCCCTAGCAGCGTATTTTGCAGGCGTCCACCGATTCCATTGTAGCGCGCCTATCGGAGTTCGATCTTTCCTTTTACAGCATCCTTGTCTTCCCATGAGTTTCATATCTCTGAATCCCACCGCTATTTCGATCTAGAGCATAGCGCCACTGTCCATCATATAGAGCTTCAGATACTCCACCGAGCAGTAATGTATCAGTATCATTCACTGGTGAAAGGCGAAGGCTCTTCTGATACCTCATTCGTCCTAGTTTCTTTTCCTGTTCGATCTGCACGGCGGCGATCAGCTGGCTGTAGCGGGATTCTCAAGAGAAATCACCTGTCTTCGACAGACTGCAATCATCGTTGGCCCAAGAGTATCCAATAAAAGCGGATTGAAGGTACTTCACAGTTTTAATCTCAGATCTGGCGTGTTCCGGGGCCTTGGGCGTAAGTTTCGATATCTCTTCGTGAAATTTTCTATAGCTTGACTTCCAGTAAAGTCTGGCTAACTCTTGGGCTTCGAAATTGCGTAGTTATGCGGCTCTGGACTGATGCAGAGTTATACTAATTGTGTAAAACTTTGATGGCCTGGGTGAAATCTTGGAAATTTTCCGCGATGTGTCCCGTGTTCAAACGTTTTTCGTTATCGGTAAAGAGGTGTTATAGGTACGACAGGTGTTGCACGTTTGTCAAATAATATTCCTGACAAGCGTAGATGTAATCTTGGAGTCAATCATTCCAACATGCGCCTGGAACCCCAGTGAATTTATCGCTTTCGTCTCTGAATCTGTGAGATGTATAATGGAATATTTTATCCTCGGGTTGGCTACCTGAGCCCGTAGAACTTCCACTAGACACCTCCTTGGTTAAATTTAATTCCTGTTGGCCGTGGATTAATATGAGATAAATGGGAATCAATGCATCTCAAGGCGCTCAAGAGGTCACTATTGGAATATATGGTAGACGCAACCATTTTGAAGAATATACCTGACTCATGTGAAATTTTGTTGACTCTTTTTGTCGTAAGGAGGGCCAAAAAGCTGCGTAATAGTGCCATATTAGAGAGCATAGATGGACCAAAGAGTAGCGTAGGTGGATAGTCAAGCGTAATTAATTTCAATTTACTGTACTAGATCCAGTCGCGCAGGTTGGCTTACACTAAAGAATATCTGCTAATTGGGCCTCACCTGCTTTTCTAATAAAATAGCTTTGTAAGTGAGAGTGGCTCTTGAAACTTTTGGAGTAAATCTTACAGTGCGGTGGGTCTTTCTTGATTGCACAGCGATTCAAGTGCTTACGGCTAAGGCGGTGGTCAAGAAAATTCTTCTGAAAACGCGCAGCCTACAGTACTTCTTCGCCTTAGACCCTCACAATGAAGGCTTCTTGGTATCCCCAGCCTGGTCGGCAAGGTGGCGGTTCGCCATACGGCCCCTTCGAATTTGTGGGCATCTCTTTTTTTCGGCAAATACTCTCTTGAACCCGTTCGGTGGCTTAGGGAGCACATGCGACACACGTAGCGCATTAGGCAGCTCCTGAATTGCCTCCGGAACTTGAATCGCAATGGGGGTTTTCCGGGTTCCACTTACCACCTTTTCAGTGGAAAGTGACTTTCCAGCGACACCTGATTGGTTTTGCCGGCAATAATGTGTTCCATTACTTTGAATATCTCACACGTGTCGAAATATTGTTGGAAGTGGGGGTTTTTCTAGGATCCACTTGGCAGTTTTGGATTGGTCTCAACAGCTATCTGATTGGCCAGATTATGATCACGTGGCAGCTGGAGAGGAGTAGAAGGGTTCAAACAGCTGTTCGGGACCGTGACGGTCACCGTTGCGCAGTTGCTGCTGGTGACGCCTCTCAACCAGTTGTAGAGGGAGCTACGGGACAGCTGAGCGGTAACTTCCTGGCTGGGTCTGGATCTAGACACCACTAGCGCTGGACCTAACACAGGGCGTGGCGCTACGGCGCTTCCTGGTTGATTTTTTAGCGCTACCAAGTGTCCATAGAATAGAAGAGGTAATCGTATTTTTAAAATTTGCAGACTTGCACGGAGCTCTAAACAACGGTGTAAATTGTAACCGATAGGATTACTCTCACTGGATTTTGCAGGAAATTCCCTTTGAAAAACCTCAAACCACGCATAAATATGGATTGTCGTGAATTTCAAGATGAAAAAGCAGGGTGGATTTGCGAGCGACCCTGAAAAAAACAGGAGTGTATCTGCTAGTTGTATCTGCGTTGAAAATAATGAATTGGTTGATCCCCTTTATTCACCCGAGGGCGACGGTCGCACTACTTATGCATAATCCAGGCCACTGTAATCGAGCCGTAGCATGCGCGGGAATTTGTATCTACTGGTATAACAACCTTTCAAGAGTATCCATAAATATCTGCAATAGTAAACGTCTGTAGACTTTATGGCCAACATAAACCGAACATGGATAGTAATGTCATTAGAATATCTATTGCATAGATAGAGTATAACTAGCCCTCATAATAGGTTGCGGGGGAGAGGACTGCAGCAAGCTCTAATATGCGCGCAAGACGCATATGCGTAGATTTCTTCTTTATACTGCTGGTACCATTAGCGCTGAGCACAAATTATAGACCAAAAGACAGGAAATTTTTATTTCTGTGACAATAGCGGGCCCATGAAGCAATTCCTGGCGCGTGTTCCAGTACTATAAGATGAATATTTTGACGAGAAATGCTGCTGAACGCATCATCCGCATCAATCTGGATCAAGAGATGGCGCTTGGATAAGAGTAAGGATTACATCTCCTGATCCTTCGATGTGTGCTGAGGAGTAAGCCCCCAGATCTAGTGCTAAAGAGAATGAAGAGGGACTGTACGTATTGAAAGCTGAGCGATCATGCGTTACATGCGAAATGCATCCCGAATCAATAAGCCAATCTATCGAAAGTGAGAGTGATGTGCCATTGTTTTGTAGTGCAACATTCGTCTGTTCGCAGAGATTGAGTGCACAGCTGGAACTCTTGATACCACTGCAATCAGGAATAAATCCTGTATTAACGTATCGAGGATTATTCAGGTGAGCCAAACTTGGATCTTCAAAGATGCCCAGTAGACGTGCAAAGTACTTTGTTTCTTCGTCAATGACACTTTCCTGTGATGATACGAGTCCCTTTCCGCCAACACGGCCCATGTATAGACGAGCTCGAGCAATATGGCAGACAGGAGCGAGGTAGGGGTCCTTTTTAAAACGGCGACTGCTGTCGCTATGTTTTCCGCAGTGTGTGAAAATTTCTGTAGAGGGATCTCGCTTGAATTTAGAACTTTCTTTGACTAGAAGTGCTGACGACTCCGAGGATTTCATGGAATCATGATCACCTTGAGAATGACGCTGTCCCTCCTGATTGCAACGACTCTGGACGAATTCGAACGAAAATTTGTCGTCATCAATGTGGAAAGCATCAAATGCAGAGATAAGACTGACAAAACGATCAGGGAGTCCATTTGGAAAGGCCATAGTCATCTCAATATCCTCTAATTGGACCTTCATTGACTTCAGAGTGTCCGCAAGCTGACGAATTCTAGCGGCAAACGTAAGTAACTTCTAGTTTTCTTTTATCTTTGTAGTTTAAAATCGATGCCTTGCAGTTAACTTGTTTATTTAAAAAGCATGTTTTAAAAATTTCACAAATGAGAGTCCGCACGACTTTGTCGGTTCTTGCATTTTGTATCTGCTATAGATGTGTATCAAAGAGAGTCAGTCCGATAAAGGCGCGTGTCTTGTAGTCTTACTTCTTCCATGAGGAGGATCCTGATGAAAAAGTCTCTGGAGGGTCTTCTGTGAGGTGTTCGGCAACTTCTCTAATGATAGTAACAACTGCATTCGGGACTTTCAGATGTGGAATTTGTCATCTTGGAGCTTTTCGAGGCTGTCAATATGAATTCCAGAGGAATCCATGATTTATTTCAGTACAGTGATTGGAAACTGTAATTGAGCAAAGAAGATAAACTGATATCCCAGATGAAGTTTACTCATTTTTACGCTTGATTTGTTTATCGCGGTCCTTCCTTTTCTGGAACAGGCGATTGCAACAGACACAGGCAGTAATGGATGTTCTCCTATCGGCGCGGTTCCGATACTTCTTACCCCCTCTGTGCTTCTCGACCCGCTTTGTTCCGGACACCTTCAGATGGGAAAGATGGCAAACAAGGAATGAATCCTTCGATTAAGAGGCTGGGACAGGAAATGGAGATCGAGAAATAGGAGCGAGTGGAAGACGAGCCCGAGAGAGAAGTTCGACAGAGAGATGAGTCGGGACCTTTGCAGGTGGGGGAGCAGATGCCAGAGGGAGAAAGAGTACCTGGAGACGTATTCTGCTGACCTGGAGTCGGAGGAGCAGGAGCGAGAGACGGAGTAATCAAAGACACAACTTTGACAGAAGCAGCAGCCTTGGTGTTCCGACGTCCTTGGGTGGAATTCTTGATGGGAGTAGATGAGACTGGAAGGAACTTCGAGCGAACATTGATGGACTTCTTCGACGACTTTCCGGCAGCAGGATTCTTCTTTCCAAGGGCAAGGATATGCCGAAGGAAGTCTTTCTTCGAAGGAGGAGAATGAGGGATAAAAAATACGTCTGGAGTAATAGCGGTAGAAGGGACGTCAGCACCCTCGACGTCCGACTCGATGGCTGAGTCGTCGATGAAGCGACACGTGGAGTGAATGTATTCTTGTGAGTCGAAGTAAAGCTTGCGAACGACGGGGTCTTCTGGGGCATTCTCGATGCCGCGACGGAAGACGGAACGACATACGACTACTGAAGGCAACGCGAATCGAGGCTAGGCAGGGTCTAAGGCAGTAGAGTGGGTAGACAAAAATGAAAAAGCGCGAGATCGTTTTGACTTACTGTTGAAAAGAGCCACGGGCCATGAAACAAACTTTGGTATGCAGCACCGAAAAGAGAGAGGTAGCAACAGGAAGAAGTCGAGCCCCAAGGTAAACTGTGTTCTGTGAAGCAGAGATGTAGAAAAAAGACAGGCCGGAAAACACACCGAGGTAAGTAGTGCATAGGCCACAAACTTTAGACAGGCCGCAAGACAGAAGTGATTAGATAATGTAGAGACGACGTAAAGGTCGTGACCAAACCAATAGCTGCTTTTTGAAGTCCTTAGCCTCCGCAAATTTTGTTAATATCCCACTAGAAGTGCAAGTATGGCCTCCACCAATTTTTTGACAGCTTTCTAGTGGTTTACGTCCTTTTAAATTAAGGAGATCACTTTGCAATATTTTATTATACCTGTAGCGGTGGTCCTGGCACAAAAAGATACAAAATATGATACGCGCGCATGCACTGTATAAAATGGCGCCATAATTTAAATTGCCCAATACAAGCTCGGCTTAATCTGTTGGGCCCAGCAAATTGAAATAAAGTTCCCGCCTTTTTACTATCGGCCCTTTCCAGCTATCTTAGATTTACGTACAATTTACTCACGTTAAAACTTGGCAATAGGGGAAGTATGTTCCTGTCGCTCGTACAGTAGGGGAATTCCAGCCTATATTTCGCGATGCCCGCCAACGTTTGCGCCTGTAAAGCGTCACTAAATACATTATATGACTTTTGCTTGAATTCAGGAGTACCCTTTCAATTGCATGCACATGCCTATCTCCATCAATATTGCCATTCACTGACACGCGTTCCACGTACTAAATTATCTCAGGTAAAATGACAGAACGGTCCTAACTCTTTTAATGGAAGACGCGAATGATATCAATATATAATCCACGCAACTATGCTTGGAGACCTCCACTTACTTGCAGATGTTCAGCACAAATACTCCTACTGAAGAACCACATAATGTAACATTTCGCCTCACCCTTTTTTTTGCTGACAAGTCTGATTTTCCTTTTTTTCCCCGGTTCAACATAGCATGAAGGGATACTCAATGTTATTGAAAGGTCTGACTCTTTCTCTTCATCTTCCTCTTGGTAAGAAATATTTGTACAAGATGCAATAAAATTATTCTAAACCCCCTCTTTATTTCTGTTGCGAAATGAACTATTATCTATACATTTATGCAATGGTACTATATTACGAAGTACACCTATTCTTAGCTTTTCCGGAGTGATCATGCCATCCTCAGATGGTATCCATCTTGTCTTCTTTGTATGAAGTACCCACCACCGTTCAATACACCTTTCTAGTGAACCGCAGTTTTCTTCTTCACCTTCAACTTCTAATTCTCTGTGCATTTATGATATGACCCAACTCTGCGAGCGCCATCTTTCAGCTCCAACAACTGTATGCTAGTGGTACTGACTTCTACAGAAACTCTGACCATTCTTTCCGTATATTCACAAGGCAGCACGACTGCCCATGGATGTTGATCGGACCGTTGGACAATAAAGACTACAGTAAAGTAATAGTGCCTCACTCATAGATCACTTTGAAAATGAACACAATAAATGGCTGTTAATTCATCGGATTCCATTTGCGACTTGCTAAGCAGTACCTGAATGGTGTCGCCCGTTGTTATAACGTCATGAGCATAAGCTGTGCGGATTATTTTCCCATTCATAACTAAGATTCATCGACAAATCATTGGAACCATCATTACTGGCCTGAAATTTATCCTCCAAATACTGGGAAATATCTTTCCACAATAATATTAGCCATTGCGAGGAACTCCAGCATCTTTGGGATTCTCCTTTGCCTTCCCTACGCACTTAAACTCGATAGATCCTTGACTCGATTCGTCTCTTCCCATACTATCCCCCTCCGAATAATTTGTAACTTACCTTACCGTCCCCCTCCAACTCCCTACACAACTCTGGGATACACAACTCAGTTAGCAACACATGCCAAGTACTCTACGTACTTGGCATGTGTTTTGTTATCTAGATTCATTTTTTCGATTCTCTCACCGGATAGCATTCTCCGTAAGCATTCAGCTTCCCTGCTTGATTTTTGCCGTCATTTTATTGCAGCAAATGAAGCAGAACACCAATTCGCCCTGCCAGTTGTTTGCTATTGTACGTTTTGTAGCTGATATCTGTGTTTGTCGGTGATTTCTTCTAACGAAGCACCTTTTCAATGGTTGATGAGCAGCTTCAAATACAAGCTCCGTGACATAACGTACATGCCTATAACATGGAATACTATAATGAAACAACTCAACAAGTCTGTGCAAGTTCGGTTTGTCTAGTCCGTCAGCGACCCTCTCTTCTTGCTCCATCTCATATAAAACTAGAGTCCTGAAATTATCGAAGGTAGCTACGTACTTTGTTGCATTTCTTTGAAAACTGATTGTGCAACCGTTGTTTTTCGATTTGAGAACTTTATTGTGTATTGACTTCTGATTGGGGAAGCAATCAGTTCTCTCTCAAACTTGCACAGAGAAGTACATCCATGCCAATTTGCATTTCATTGTTCGGCAATAGATGGAAGCAACATGTCATGGCGTTAATGGCCATTAGGGTCAGAAGATGGTCCGTTGCTATAGCAAATGAGCGGTAAGGATCGAACATGCCGCTTAAAAACCTTTCCTCCCTCTTTTGCAAAGGAATCTTTGACCGGCATCTCTGTAAGGCCTTTTGCAGCGCTATCAATGGGCGTCTTTCATAAGACACTGACCAAGTCTTCGACATTACCAACCACTTTGCGTCTTTCTCTGTTATTCTACTTCCTTGCAAAGCCGAATTGCGTTCGAAGCAGCGCAGATCTGCGCTTGATGTTGCATGCTCTTCCCTCTTGAATCCGTGACTGGTTTTATCAACCTGCTTTTCTTTTCTGAAAGTTCAGAGTGTAGAAGGTAATGAGGACATGTGACCCCACAAATCCAAGACATGGTACATTCCGGATAGTCAGCAATAAAACCTACAACATCAATAAATATCTTCACTGCGTTGACGGCACCAAATTGATCAAGGCTGTTTGAGCCCGTCAAAGTCACGATGTAAACTCCGTCAGTGAACCCAACAACGTTCTCAAATGGAGGATTGATAGCGAGCAGATATCGGAAGAGGAGCCATCGCGGCCGTAACATCCTCTGGGCATCTCGAAGGCTTCAGACACGGCATCCTCGAGGAGAGTCCTCACGTAGCAGCGCAGCTGTGTCGCGGAAGAAGGATTCCATGTGATCTGCCAAAAAAAGTTCGGCAAGTTCGGACAGGACGTTGCCAAGAGAGGCTCCGATGCAGGCACCCGCTCGGTTTCTGAAGAGAAATTTTCGGAAGGGGGGAAAGCGATGGATCTCGACGTTTAAACATGGGTCACAGGAGCGAGTGTAGGACAATTGAAATTTGCTGTCGGGATGTCCTCGACCGCGACGGTGGATGTTTTCGATGGTCTGAAGGAGGCCTGGCCGTCCTAGCACGATACGATCACCTTCCGTGGCGGGCTCCTCGTCTCCAGAAAATCCCTCAAAAGCCATGCTATACAGGCAAACGATGTGGTCGTTCCCAGTTTCGTCGTCAATGGCACAGTAGACCTTTGTTTCGCTGTACCAGTAAACGCTGCGGACATACCAGGTGGATTCGGGAACGAAGGAGTAGGAGGAGCGGTATTCCAAGTACTTAGTGAGACATAACTGATAAGTTTCTTCCCCTGGTGAAGTCACTACCAGCGTGATGTAGTAGGAACGCTGCGGTATGGCGACCAAAAATGGCCTCGTGCTCCTGTTTCAACACATCTACACTGGGCGGGGGAAGCCGTTTCGGTAAAGAGCGTAGTGAAGATGGCTGTGCTTTGAGTATACAATCTTGTCGATGTCCAGGTGACCTCGAATTGTTGCGACTTCCGGGCGGGACTACACCCCGCCGGTTGGGCAAGGAACGCGAGCTGCCTTGTTAGCGATTTCCTGGAGCGAAGGCCGTCCTCCTGTGCTCATTTTGGATTTCTGATTCGTGCGAGCCATTGGTGACAGACAAGCGGGACACGAGCAGTCGAAGTCCGAAATGTGGATTTGGGTAGAATGACTGGTTCGTGGGAAAGAGCGAGTTGTATGGGCAGAGGCAGTTGGAGACGTTGTAACGCAAGCCGTAAAGGGAGACCCGCCCCGAGTACACCAGCATTTCGTCTGCACCTAGGGAGGGGAAGGTCGACGGCTCCGATGTGTTAGGAAGGCAGGATGGATAGGGAAAGGGAGGACGCAGAGTGATGGCTCGGTCATAGTTTGGAGGTACTCCTGTACAGTACTGTGCACCTGTGGTGTCTTGTGGGTGTGGGGCATGATTTCTGCAAAATTTGCCGGTGAACCTCCAGCCCTGGGGAGATATTGTACTATATCTCCCCAAGTAACGTAGGGTTAGAAATGGCGCGGAATAGGTCGGCTACACAGAATATATATTATATATATACATGTATACATATGTACATACATACATACATGTATACTGAACTTTAATGTTTCGTGCATGAAAAACGGTGGAGGACTGGTAATGCTTGGCCACGGCAAATAAAGAAACGTTTCAAGCATTTCAAAAAACTCTACAGTTGCCCATATATGAATGGCTCCTAAAGCATTGTACTGTACTGTAATTGTAAATTTTCGATTGCAAAGTTTGTTACCTAATTACTTTGCCGAAGAACTCACAATCTGAACTCAAATTTTAATGGCCATCGCATTGTTACACACCATATTTAAGTATAAATGTATACTTGGGACTTTTGTGGGAATTGCAAACAAAGTCTCTTCACAGCTTCGATTACGCCAATTCATTTTTATGAAAAAATATTAATGGTCTGGGTATGCACAGTACGATACCGTATTGTACTGTATACTGTAGTACTATACTCAATCCGGGTCTAGGTACTGTCTCGAAGCAACGTCAAATTGGCAAAACTCTCAGTTTTGAGAAGCGACGAGTTGATGTTGACGAAGAAGATTCTGACGTGAATGAAAGCAATATCGTTGAAACAGCTTATGTGACGGGCTATCCTTCGCAAGGTCCGATTGTAGAGAACGAAGAAAACAGATCAAATAATTCTGAAGTAGAAGAAATCAATCCTGTGCGGGAAGAACGGAAAGATGATTATCTGGTCCGAGCTTCCGGCCGGAAGGAGGAGAAAGGGGAAAGTTCGACGTGGCTACCGAGAGAAGTTCAGATGATTAATGCATGGTACTGGGAATTTACTTCTCTAGATTGTAGAAATCATTGGTTGCAAATTTTAATTTGATGAAGGATGTTCTTTCCAAGAGGATACATTCAGTTTAGAAACAGATCAATGGACTCAAAAGTGATTTTGGAGAACTCCGTACCACCTCTGGTGGAGATCTTCCGGATCATACATCTGTAACTACTGCTATATCTGCATTTATAACAAAAACTCAGAGCGTCACTCACCATTTGAAATGGATTTTCGATGAGGAAGTTCTATCCCGTGTAGTTTCCACTCTTCTTGCAGATGCGGTCATTTAGATAGCGCTTTAGGATCCTCAAGCACACAAGAGCTCATGTAAGGAAGCCCTACACACCCCACTGTTTTAATTGCTACATGGCGGTAAGTGTCGAGAACAGAAGAAAAGAGTTGTATTGTGCCGCAGCAAGTCCAGGAAGAGAATCTTCATGACTGCAATTTTCAATTTGCAGCACAAAGCATTTGATAATTTTCTGCCCGCTGAGAATACGGCACGTACATCTTGGGAGAAAGATTCATCAAAAAGGGATGAAAAACCCGATTGAAAATTGCCTCTCTGATGATGGTGACTTCGGAGATCGAAAAACAAACTTACTGTCCACCCGAAATGGCTGAGGACTGGGTACGTCACTGTCGCGTACATTGATGCTGCGCAGCGTCAAAAAGAGGAGGTTCTGAGCAACTGAAAAGAATCGGAAGACTGCATATCAGAAAATCGCTGGAACCACCGCTGGTACGATGTCAAAGATGTACCGACAAGGAATGATATTTCCAGGTACGCTGCATATCTTGAATTCAGTATGGTGAAACAGTTCCTGCACAACTGTCGTCGAAGTGGCAAGAAGGCCCTTTTTGAGATTCTATTCTATTTGATGGTACCGTGGAGTAGTCATGGATTTGATACTGCCCAAGATATTTCGACTATTACATGGGCTAATCCGGACGAAGGTGCTATGAAGCCAATAGAAGATTTCACGGAAATGACGCATCATCGATGTGATCCCGCCACCGCCGAAAAGAACAGTGCAGATATGGATTCAAGGTTTACGACTGCGATTAAATGTTTCGAGACAATATCTAGACCGTGATTGAGGCTAGCCCTATCCTAATGCGTTTGGCATACTCTAATATTTCGCTTTCCTCATCTCTATATCTTGATCTTGCTCCACACTCAATTTTTGAGGTGATCTTGGTGGAATTTACCCATTATTTGAGTTTTTTTTCCTTTTTCGAATCAAGATGGTCGTTGTTGGGCAGAAGTGTAACGCTCTGCCCTTCAGAATCACAACAGGAAGGATCGATTTCTGTAGACGAAATTCTCAATCGGCATTGCGAGATCAGTACTGCTGTAACTTTATACATATGCAGTATACTTACTTAGCTGCTCTGCCTGGCAACGTTGAGCTCGAGAGTTTACAAAAATTATATTTTTCACGCCAAAATAATACCCAAATACAACGCTTTTTTCCTGAAAATCAAGAAGTAAGGACTCCTCTCCCTGGTTATTAATTTCGAAGTGTCTAGGAGTTGCTTCTCAGCAAACGGTAGTACTGATCTTTCGTCGTTGCACTATTTTCCCCTTCCCGACCCAATTGTTGAAACAGATGAAACAAGTAAACACAGATCAGCTGATTCCGCCACCAAAGATACCAATGGGCGGCCAGTGAGAAGCTGCAAGGTGAGGGATGCAGTGCCGAAAGTACTTCAAGACACAGATGACGATACGCTAAAATGGTATAGAGTTCATATTATCGGTTTGCTACGGGAGAGAGACGAAGGATTGGTCTTAGCACGTGCAAATCTGCAATATTAAGCTCAACATGGTCTTTAAGAGGAGGTTAATGATTTGGAATATCTGCAAGGATGTCGGCTTCGCAGGGAGGAAGACTCGATGTACAAGAACGAGAACCCGCTACTTAAGAGGAAGGGCGCCAAATATGAGCCTCATACAGTTCAAGTCAGGGCCGCTCTGATAACGGACGACAACGATACACTCATTGGTGATAGCGATTATGAATGGAAGCACATCGCAAATGTTGCCTCTAGTTCAAGAAAAACTCGCAAGTGACGAGGTTCTTCGAAGTATCATATACTTGGAAGTGTGCGTAAGTTGCATGAGGATCAAGCCCTGCTGGCCACAAAGGTTGCCCCCATAGAGAGAAGGCTTCAAGTGAGCTAGGAAATCTTATGTTACAGGAGCGCCACTGTTATGTAATATTGCGTGAATGAAATGAAGATGAGAGCGAGAAAGAAGTTGTTTGCGACTGTGCAGTGTGCACTGCGCAAGCCGCTGTCAAAAAGTGCGCATGTATCTGGGGATGAGGATGCGCTTGATCAGCCATCGAGATTTTCAGAGGTAATACCGCATTTGCTGAGAATTATAGTGTACATTTCAGGTGTTCGAATCACTGGCTAAGGGTATCTTCTCGTACAGAAAGCAGATTTAGCTCAATGTGTATTCTTGCACCCACCTTATCTCTACACACAAAATCCTGCGGTATGATCTTCGTATTTTTACACATATTTCGATGTTCTTGCGCTTTTCTGAGGTCATCTTGCGATCAAATCTGTCACAAATTGACAGGTTATGTTGACGTGAAGTTCGAAGGGTCCCGCTGGACAGCCGCTACGGATTCTGGGTGCATATTGATACAACGAAGGTGACAAGGATTCTCAAGCAATGCTTTTGATAGGGGCTAGCTGTGGTGGGGACCTACCAAAAGAGAGGGAAGATAATGAATAGAAGTGCGTTCGGTGTTATTTAGACAAAGCAAGGAGTTTATAGAGGGTGTATTCGCTTCACTATTGCGCGCCAGGAGACAATTGACGGGCCACCAAGTTGATCCAACAATAGGCTGGAACGAGAAGGCGCATAGAAGGATGTTTGGAATGGCTTGGGATAGAGGTGCAGAATCGAGCAAGAAAATGTGGTCAACAATTGCATACCATGAGGATATAATACCAGGGAGGTTGGAGATCTTCATCCCTTATGTGATCGTAGTAGTCGATATTTTATGCATAGCGTTCACGTCAAACTTATCAGGAAACTCTCGGCTTCTAGAGAAAAAGTATAGCATAACAAACCATAGAATATGTCGGAGTCTTCAATCATTAACGTACAAGTTGAGTTACCTCCTCGTGTTTATGTCAAAACTTCAGATTCAATACTTTGGAATGTGGATTGACGAAACGAGCGTTTATGTTCCATTAGATTTGATACAATATTGCAAAAGAAAATTGAGTTCCAATATTTTTGTTAAACTTGCATACCATAATTTAGTATGAATCCAGATTCTGCACTTGCAGTTGAGAAGCAGGCCTTCAAACAGACACTTTTAGCCATTATACATGTCAGAGAGTAACAGTTTCGGCGAATACCTGTTTGAGATGTAAGCCAAGCGACCATTCTTCGTATAAATGCGACATGATGTTTTCAAATCTAAACAGACGTAGTGGTTCTGCATTGCTGAAACCATTGAAATTGAGCGAAAATTAGTATATAACGATTCGGTCGTTTCGTCTGAGTAGAATAGGAAGGCCTGTTTTACTCTGGATTGTTGTGTTTGTGGGGAATGGTATTGATTGAGATGAAATAGATTCTATGCAAGTCACCATTGAAAGACCTACTAAGTGTTAGATCAAGCCGGTCTTCCACTTCCATGCACTTTCCTGGCATGTTGCCCGTGTGAATTTCCGGATTCTTATCTTGGAAATGTTCCTACGATAGAAAGTGTGTTCACTTGATCACACAAGTTGTGGGAGCTCACTTGAAGGAGAGTTAAAGTAGTCTTCGTAATTTAATACTGATATTTAATCATCCCGAAAGTTTTACGTAATATATTATACTGCCTTTGTGGGCTTATGTGGTCTCAATAACATGAAATTTTGATTGCCCATGGTAAAATTCTTGATTTATAAATTTCCTCAAGCGTAGATTCTCAATCTATGAACTTAAACTTGCGCGAAACGTGTTACAACAGTACAAACACTGATTTTTCCACTTAATATCGCAAGGGATTGGAGTATCAGATTCACTGAAAAGATTAGGAAAAAAGATCAAAATTAATAGGTCTATAAAGCAGCTCGATGCCTCACTTTCGGCAAAGCTATACCTCGAGAGCTACCTCTACAGCAACAATTGTTTCTAGAAGTAGATGACTGGTTCAAAACATTGAAGTATTGAATCTGGATCAGTGGCTACCAAGTCTTCATGTAACCCTTGGCTTCAAAAAAAAATATTTCACACTGCCACTCGCTAATTACTTTCTTATTGCTTGATTCTTAGTTATAACTAAAAAATAGGACAATTTTAGCTGCTATTGCAGCAATAACTAAAGAGTTCGTGTAACTTAGACCTTATCCAAGTCGAATTGAGTATACGTTTCTTCAACTTGTGCTTATCATACCACAGACGAAATATGTACTGTTGAGATCTCCAGAAAAAATGTGGAGAAGTGAATAGCAAAAGAGCACCTGAATATATTATGAATTCACACATTCCTCCAATCTATGATTTAAAACTTGCACATGACAGAACTGCATTTAGAAACTGGTTGAACTAGAAAAAAGGGTTTAAGCAAGTTCTCAACTGCATCCTATAACTTTTAAACAGAGCAAATAGAATTACATCCAACGTAGAGTGAAAACAGACCCACTGAAATTAAAAATAAACTGTTAGCTGGCCGTAAATCTTAGCTCAATAAGAACGCGTGTGTCATACTCTAACCATTACTGATAAAATTTTAATTAATTTGCAGTTCTCGTAGCCCAAGTTTCGACGAACGCTCCCCGGGGTGTAAATTTGTAAAAATGTACCACGTAGTATTCCTTCCCCCATATTCTACTACCCCTCTAGTTTTCAATGTTTTGTGCCAAAGCAAAATAGTATAGTAATTATTATTCCATTTTTCTTTGGCAATATTTACATAATCATAATAACTAAATTATTTAGTTTCTAAATGAGATGGCCTCCACATCGTAGGTTAACGCTAAGAGATTCAGTGAATCTATTGTGGAATTAAATCTTTACATTATCTCCTCATATTTGGATTCAAATGCATCTAAACATACTAAGAGAACAACATTACTGGGTGGGTTATTTATGCAATAAATTGCCTTATGTGGGTGTTATTTGCCTTCGCACGACTTCCTTTTGATATATAATGAGTTTTATTTCTTCCTTTTACCGTAATTAAAACCCAAAGCATCGGTGCTCATGAATTTTCGCAACCAATTCTTACCAATACATCGAAACAAATGAGTTTTGGATACAGGGAATGAAAATAAGTGAGCTCTTTCTCAATTATAATCACCATTTGGTGCTAGGCAAAGGTAGTACTGGGCTACTTTATATAATATTTGTTTATGCAGTAATCTAGAGTAGATCTCTACGTACATGGCAATCTGACAATAGTCCGAAATATATTCGTAGACCCAAAAAGCTACATGGCGTTGAAAACGGTCTGTGTCGATTTTTTTAATTGAAATTGAATTTTAGATTTATGGTAAAAAGTCTTGGGTATTGGAAGTTTGGTTAGCGGACAGAAGGGAGAATCGAGAAAACATAGAGAAGGAAGGATAGTAAGACGGATAATCTATTTTATTTTGATGGGAAATTTTGTATCCCGAAAGACAGAGCGGTATACTGTAGAGAGTTAGCGGAGGTGTATTTTCGGAAATGAAGATGAATTATATCGACAAAGTTGGCTGTTGAAGGCTATAAGATGTTCTAATGGCGCTGTATGTGATATTTGTAAAGCACAGTATATTGTGTAGTAGGCTTGTTTCTGGACCAATCCTCAGCAGCAGCTAATGCAATTTTTGAGGTGAACTTGCTCGGAAACTATGGCAGCAATAAGGCTGAAACTTTGTACGAACAAAAAAATAAGCTTACACCGCAATAATGTGCCATCAGAAGTGGAATTTCAATAGAACATGACGAGCTTTGAGCGTTTGTAAGGCAATATACTGTATAGTATGCAAAAAAGCTGTTCTAAGAAAGTTTTTCTCACTTTTATCTATATTCATTCCTTAAATCGTTTTGAATTGATGTGAGGTCTTTGGTGATCAAAACTGAACTGGAAAATCAAAATGAAAGCAAGTATGCATCTATCTCTCGAACCCCTGTGTAATTCCGCAGGATTTTCGATGTTAGAAATCCCAACAAAAACTTCTCAAAATTACGCAAACAAGAAGTCTAACGACTGCAACTATAGACCTTCCAAAATGGCACGATGCCTGACCGAGAGTTCAAATACTTTTCAATTGCGAGTTCAGAGCTCCGGAGACTTTTTTATCAGATAAATATATTATAAAAATGGGAATTTTTGTCTTAGCCAATTGAAGGTTTCGGATTGCAATATTTATATACCAAAGTCGGTACCCGATAGTATTGAAATTTACCTTTCCGACAACTTTGGTTTTATTTTAGCTCAACGACTCGATGCTTCTATAGATATTCCATGAAAAAACTCGTACAGAGTAGCAGTAATTCACTGAGACAAAGCGTCCAGAAAACTGCAATATGCTTTTCTCATTATCAGACGTTATTATTATAGGAATTTAAGCTTGACTTACGGCCTGTTTCAATCTGTCTAGACATTGGTACGGCCTTATGTATAATATTACAGCCTTTCAGCTTTCTGGTGTTGATGAACAACTGGAACATGTTCTTATTGATTGATGACGTTGTTATCTCTTCGAATATCCTATGTGTGTGCTTTTGGCGGACTTACAAGTAGTTTTTTAACTTACGGCAATGACTTCGGCTGAGATGATATTTAAGAAGGAATTCTCTCATGTACATTTGACCGCAGACAGGGATGCCAAAGGCGTTAACAAGTTATTTTTCATTTTTGGTTCATTTATCTATATTTTATGTATTTTTTATCTGTTTACATATTTTTTACCCAAAATGGCTTTCCAAGGAAAATAACGTTGTGTATCGAACTCTTTTGCCTGCTTTAATCATTCTCATGTTTAATTTGGAAGTTTAGAAAATTTATTTAAGACTTTTAGACATCTCTTTTTTCAGATTTCGATCCTCTTTCCATCTTCACGTACATTATTTCATCGTTTTGAATCCTTCCACTTAAGTTAATTGAAAATAGAGCACTTTAGAATTTATTTGAATAGTTAGACGTCGCTCTTCCGCAGCTCAAAATTCTAAATCATATCCCTGATCCACAGCTTTCTCTTCATGCTGAATTCTCCTCTCTTCCAAGGACATAAGTTTCTCTTAGTTGCCATTCTCCACTTGTAGACGCGATCATTGTATCCCCAAGCTCTTTTTTACTTTTTGATTTGTTCCTGTACAAAATTTTGCTGCCTTGAGTGCACCCAACACTCTTTCGCTATCATTGGTGCTTGAATTTCTTGTATTCTTTGTTTCATGGGCAGCTCTACCAGTATCTGAGCCATTCCACATTGCAGCTTTTTTACAGAATATCCATTATTCTACAAAACATTTGATGTTACTGGTCTATCTCATATTAACATCAATATAAAATGTATCTCTTCATCGGGCTCATTCAATTCCTCTCTGTTGAGCTTCTCGAACTTTCATTTCTCTTAAGTAGCCTCGGTATCATTGTCACAATGTAGATCCTCAACCAACCTTTCATACATCCCATGTTCTTCCCCTTCACCGTAGGCTAATCCATTCCTACTATTAGTTCTCCTTCAATACACGAGAATAAGCTTTAAAAATCCTGGCAATGTTTGCCATCTACAGACCACGGTAGCAATTTATACTCTTTCAAATTTTCCCTCAACTTGAAAAAGAGCGCAAGGTTCTCCCGGAGCTGCTTTGATTGGAAACCTTTCGCTGTAATATCTCTCAATAAATATTTTTCCATTTCCTATACGAAACTTTTCTGTACCAGTACCTCTTACTCCTAAGTAGGAAACTTTCTACATGATTTGACTTCTGTCTCTTTCATTTTACTTCTTATTAAAATAAAGAATTTTTCCTCATCGATAGAAGTACGTGGCAGAGCCCCACTCAGTGAAAGAGACAGGAAAAGATGCTAGCATGTCTGACATTGGCATTTTCATGACGCCATTGAAAGTCGCTGATATCGTTGAAAACTAAAGGAAGATGTATTTTTTACTGGCCCTTTTTCTTTCCAATACCCCCCAAGATCACTATAGCTCCGCTTGGGGCCTGTTTCCGACTCATTTGAATGATAAAGAAACGATATAACTTCTACTTTGTTGAATAATTTGTTCATGGATAAATTAAGGCAGTTTTCCTCGTTTCGAAATGGTTTCATAGAAACAGTAATACACCATAGAGCAGAGTAACCTGGAGGGATACGAAAGGAAATACGTATTGTAACAGCAACTACTGTGGCAGTATTTCGGTGAGTCAATATCAGTGCCGTTATTATTCTAGTAGTGCGTACCTAAAAGGTAGCAAGTAATAAAGAATATCGCAGAAACCCTCCAATATCTCGAAGGAAGATTCCAAAATAGATTTTTTCCATGCATTATTCAAAATATGTGTGGCATAGTTTTAAACGAATGTATGACAAAAACTGTAGAAACCTATGGTATTAAGAATCTAAATACGATTGAATCCAAAAATATACTTCAAATTCTGCTCTCGTATATGTTAAAGAATCATAAACTCTGACATCTTTATTTTCGAGCATTACAATCATTAATTATCTAAAGTTGGACTGTCTTTTTACCTAAGCCGTGCGACTATATTGACATGAGAGGTTTTTAGGTCCGTTTTGAATGCTTTGACTTTTATAAGTTTCCATGCAGCTTATAACTCTTCCGATCATTTGAATCTGTTGCACGAATCTATGGTAGCAACAAAGGCACTATTCAGTATACACCCTTTAGCTGCAGATTGCTTCCTAATATAGTTGAAATTTTCACGGAATGCGTAAACATACTAATTTTTGCATATATCACGTTAAAAGATTTCGGGGCGCCGAAATAGAATCAAAATCATAGTAAAATACATAAATATTTCATCCTGGAATCGAAACTACGAAATATTCTGGCTTCTGATCTTGAATTTCAGAAACACTAGGTTTTCCTCTGACATAAAGATCAATTTTTTATTGAAGATATGCGCTATAGCTAAAGTTTTGACAAATTCACTCATTTATATAGACGATATTTAATCGACTTCAATGAATTTTATATTTAAGATGTGATTTGAAAACGAGGTTTTGTGAATCCTGGTAGACAATATCAAAAGATTTATGTTCCCCCGGGGGAGGTCGTGAGCGCTGTTCATTCATTGGTTATTTTAGGACTCAACTTCATTTTTTCAATCGGGTAATTCTTTTTTAATACAATTTTAGACCTTACATACTCACTATTCTAATTGTTGGTAGTCAATGTTTAGCACAAAGTTCTCGCATTTTCTCGTGACTTGGTGCGGTTGCCATATAGATTCCATGCAGCTTACAGCAATAAAATGGTTCCACATCACGCAGTGGGATTCCTACTTGCCACACATTCCATAAACACGATCACAACTGGGAAGGTAAAGGATATTAGAAGTAGTGTTCCTTAAAAAACCATACACGCATAAACGTAATTCTGTAAAAATATGTGGACACACGTCTGTGTAGGGACCACCTACAAACATTTATAAGTGCCGACTTTTGCGCGTTAGCAGCGGCGGCACTGTCAAGTAAGTACTTTAATCAACTAGGTACATTATCTGTTACTTCGCATATGCCATACCCTTTTGCAATTTTGGTGGCCTTTTGTAGGATGCAAATGGGCTCTATATCTATACTTCAAGTATATATTTTCAATTATTCCCTTCATTGGACATAAGATTTATGAGATAACATAAGATTTATGGCTAAATTTGTTAAAACTATTTCTAATTGCTTATGTCCTGCTTGCAAAGGGTGGCCAAGGTCGTGATTTTTTTTCGTATATTTAAGCGTTTCCTGCGTAGTTCCATTTTATACTTATCTTTAAAAACTAAATTTTGTCCCTTTTTCAAATTTCATTCAAACAAACACTTAAGTGAGTATTGGGAGCAAGAAAATATTGGGTGAGTTGAACAGGTAAGTTTCACTCGTGGATATAAATGGTCCCCTCTTCTCTGTCTCTCCCTTTGGAGAAATTTATCAATTTATTTCATAGAGAGAGATGTAGAGATGCCCTACTAGTATTGAAAACGTTTGTAAAATTAATAGTGCAGCAATTTTTTCCAAATTCATATGTATATAAGGTAAGGTATATAAGGTAATTTAAGGCCCTAAAAATTAAATCCGTCTTGATTTAAAATGTTCCATTTATGGACTAAACCGGTACAAAGATAGATCTCTTTCAGTTTATATACACTTTGAAGAGATGCTCTCTTAAATTTATTGCTTACATTTCTGAGTTCATGTACAATCGTGATTGACGAAATGATTACTTTGAGATCTGTTGCACTATTAATATCTTTGTAAACATTATTTTTCCCTATTGATATGTATTTAATGGATAATTGGGCTTCGTTATGGGCTTCGTTATTCTTACTGACCATAAGTTTTCTTCAGGGAGCTAACAAGAAGTTCATGTTTAGTAAATTAGCTTCTTTTAGTAATTTCGTTTCTGTAGAATTTAAATAAGTATTTTTAGTGAAACATGACAAGTTTTAAACTGATCATGTTTAACGCTCCGGAGATATGGCTCTATTTGAATTTAGTGGGAGTAATTTTTTGGCTGACCGCTTATACTTTGAATATAAGTATACACTGGGCGGAAATCTGAATGATATTCATATTATATTCAGATTTCCGGTGCTGACAATATGTTTTATTTGATTTAAAGAGACTGAATTTGATTCGTCACTGGTTTCACCCATTTCACTCTATGAGTTGCAAATTGGAGGCGAGAAGTTTGTTTGCTGCAATGGTTTTGTTTCATATAAATTTTTATCACCTGCTTCCTCACTAGTTTCGTTTCATCTTATATCATCTAGTGGCTTAAGTAGGTCGTCAAAATATGTGATTTACTGATTGATTCTGGATTTCTTATGATTCATTTAATCTTACCAAGAGATTATCGATAACCTATCTAGCGGACATACTCCAATCACCAAAACGGCACTAATACAAAAATAGCGGGAGCATAAAATTAAGTCACAGATTGAACGCTTGAAATTTCATAACTTGATACCATTGGGCAGCATCTCATTATCATCTGCTAAGTTGTTCAATATCTGGAAAGAAAATATTATAATATTTTGCTATTCAAGCTTATGCCGCGAGTTTGTTTAAAAGTTCGAATCAGAATGGAAATATCTCGAATGGCCGCAGTGCTACAGTTTGAAGGGGACAAGCGTAGCGGATTTATCCTATGATAGGCACTCTTGGATTGAATTTCCAATACACAATCTTGCACAACACTACGGTCATATAAGAAGTGCCTCCAAACTCGTCGAAGCTCCGTAGCCGGGCTTTCTGTCGTATTCTCCGCCTATCGACCTTCACAGAAAATGATCGCAATCCACAGCTTCTGACACCACGATATGGCTGTCCTTTGGGCATTACCTTGCTAAAACTTCGCACTGAAATACCCGTTCTTTTAATTTTTGGAATACCCGTTCTTTTAATTTTTGTAAATTCAGTACTAGTGTAGGCAGCATATTGGTGTAAACAGAATACACCCAATTTTAATATTAATCACCGACGCATAAAACTATATACCACTCCCCAAAATTCAGATTCGTCATGGATACTCATATAATCTTTTTAGAAAATACCTAATGTGAATTCAGCGCACTTTTAAACGAATGAAATAAAGGAAATATTTACAGTTCGTACAACTGTAGTTAAAAAGTACAAAGATTTCAATTTGAGGGCAACTGTGATTATGAACCACCTTCACTTAACTCAGCAGAGCATGACATTCATGTGCTTCGCGGCCACTTCATTCACTCGCAAATAATGTTTAGCTACTCCAAAACGTTCTTGGATATCAATCCACGTATCCAGAATCGAATAAAGTAGAGAACCAAAACATTAATTAGGCATTTCACTCCAACATTGTTTCACACGATCAACAAGCTCTCCAACTGACCCAAACTGCCTTCAATTTTCTCTCATCTTTCGCAATAGCCACCTCTTAAATATTCTCTATCGGATTCAAGTCCGATGATCGCGTAAGCCAGTACATTAGACGAATTAAATTCTCCGAAAAGCATTTCGAGTCTTAACTCAGATTTTTAGGTGCCTTATTTTGCTGATAAATCCAGTGTAACGACACAAAATTGCCCGAAGTGGATTAATATGGTCTTCCATCAGTTCAGGAAGGTCTTCCAGGTTTGTCTTCCGTTCAAAAAACCAAATTCGCCTTCTCAAAGCCATATATTCTCCCCAAAAACATTTCGCAACCACCACCCTTCTTTCTTCTACTAAGAAGCGTCGATTTCGTACAAAAATATAGCAGTACTTCTTTAAGCCATCTAGACTGTCCAAACAGAAGCTGTTCTCGTGGCTGAGCAATATTTTCTTCCTTTTCAAATGATTCTTTGTCACATGATCTCTTGCTGACGTCAGAAGATTTTATTTTTGAGACTGACTCAAAGGGAGGGCTTTTAGGCCACTTGAAAGCCCATGCGAGGATATGCGTCCAGAATTTCTCACGTTTGCGACACAGGAACAGGTAGTGCGCACATTTTTTGCATAAACCAGGCAGTGCACACTGCTTTTCTGGCCTCTTGGATAGACTACACCTATCCTGCTCGCTCATTTTTAAAGGGAGACCCAGCTAGGGCTCTTTGTACTCTCTAGTTGGGTCATTGAGGAAGTTTTGGACACCAATTAGGCTCTATTCAATATCTTTTGCAGTTTGAGCTTCTGATTTTCCTTCCTAGCGCAATACCAGGATTTTTCCTTCTTGATATCTGTTAAGGCTTTTCCACGCAGCAATGATGTGTCTGAAATTTGGTATAAGGTGAGCAAGGTGTTTTGTTAAAGAATAAAATGCATTAAGATGCAAAGAAATGGTAATTACACCCTCTTTGTAGAAGTACTATATAATTAAAGTTGCCTTCAAACTAACTCTTTAGTCTTTTTGCCCTACAGGTTGACTACCTATAAAAAATTCCTTGTTTCTACCTTTTAAGAGTGCCTTGACTTCAAATCCGGTATTATTTTTCTAAAATATACGTGTATAATTGGATGCCTTATAATTACAGGCAGCAGTTTTACATATTTTAATTCTGCCTTCAGATATCAACTATTCAAAATGCCATTATTAAAATGGTTCAGGTCATTTTCTAAAATTATTTTCCAACTAAATTTTCATTCATATATTTTTATTTTAGGTAACTCCGCCTCAGAAATGATCCACTACTCGCGCAACATCAATATAGTTGTGGCTTTCAATGCAGTTAGTTTCAGTTTAGTTTGAAAATTATTACAGTTAATCATGAACATCATTGGTTATCAGGGGTATAATCGCCTCTATTTTCTTCCCTCGTCTTATCATTCCCTCCAATATACCACATCCTCAGTCAGAAACAAGTCATAACTCCAAACTCTTTTGATTTCAATTCCTTCATTCTGCATTTTCACACTGTCTCAGCATGGTTTGCACTTAACGGTAACTTATATCAAAATTATGTGCGATATTTCTATTCATTGAGAAAGAGTTGCAACAGAATATTTTTGGATTGGTAAAGGATTCACTTGCGGAGTACATTGATAACCGGTGTAACTATTCTGTAGTAGGAGCCCAGTCGAGGTACCATCAATATCTGTTGCTCACTCTAGGCGTGCCTCGGAGACATCTATACAAGCCAACGTGCCGAAACCAACCTCTTATCACCAACTTATGTCCGCTACTCTTTTTACAAGAATACCTTTCCTTACAAAAAGCACATACTGGCATATCCAGGGCTGCCAAAATGTTCCATAAGTGTTGATAGATATCTCATCAGTCATGAATAAGCGCATGAACTCCTCTAAATTCCGTTCTTTCCATTATTTCAATCGCCTGATCTATTATGCCAAAGACCTACTTCCTTGCCATTGAATCCAATTTTTCATGAAAATCCACCATTGGATATGTATTCTTACTTTCGTACTTTTTAGGTCCTGAAATTCAGTTTTTACCCTCCCCTTATCTGTTTCCTTTGTGATAAATGCAATGAATGCGGCCCGAAGTGGATCCGATTGTTTTATGAGCCTATCTACTGCGGTCGTCTCATGCCCACCCGCTCCTTTCTATTTACCTCTCTTCAGGGAGGTAACTGCTCCTTCCGAAGGTAGCAGCAGATCTTCTTGTTCAAGCATTTATTGGTGAAAGTTTTTATTTGGTTTTTGAAAAACGCTGTGATGTAAGTGCTGATACTTCCTTCTCAGAACCACATAACGAAGTAAAAGTAGCTCAATGCTGAACCAAGAACGCCCTTTTCTGTTGCTTTCCGAACTGGTGGTCGCGGTACGGTATTATGAGATCTAAGCTGGGGATATGAGTTTGAAGTAATGTAGATAACGTCGCAATGTGAGAGTAGCGGCCGGGTTAGCTGTGGTTATTAAAATCTCACACGTACGAAAGTCTACTATCCGACAGTACCTGAAGACTTTCGTATGGGATGTATAAAACATGTTTTTTGAACTTTTTATTTTTGGTTTTTCAGACGATACAACATTTGGATACGATCTCGGTATCACATATGTTCAATAATGCTTATTTTTGTTATATTTTTGTCAAATAAATCTAGATATTTCTTGGGGTGTTTGGATTGCTTTCAGTTTGTCGTAAGAAATCGCTCTTTTATAACGCTGCGCGTCGGTGTACGATCCACGACGGAGTTCGTCATGCAATTGGAAAGTGAGTCACTAGTAGCAAAACAGAGTAGAGAGCATGATACAATTTATATTTCATAAAGGGTAAAAGTCGAGAAATAGCTTACACAGTGCATGCAAGTGAAGGCAACGAACTAAAAACTTCAACGTTGCAATTGTTTCCTTTTCTTTTCTGCCCGTTGTGAGTGTGTGCGCCGGTGCGAAGTCATTGGGTTAAGAACTACTGTATCGGACCCGCCTGACAGGAGCCACCGCGGATGTGGCGACGGTTTGGCGAGATTTACAGCTACGTTGCTTTAAATTGACAATCTTCCCTCCGGGTATCGTTGCTGAGCCAATAAAGTCTCGGACTTCAGCATTTGTATGAGTTCGAGACGCGGGCCTCCTTTTTGCTGGGGAGGCCTCCTCTGTTTTAAACCTTAATTCATAGGCACATTTTTAGCTTGTATATTATAGTAAGTTGGTACTGTACTGTGTATAGTAGAGTAAGTCGTTACTCTACAGTACTGTTTACAGTACAGTAAACGATCTGTGTGCTGTGATTTGAATTTTGGGGGCATTTGATAAATGGGATCTGTGCAGTGCGTCTCGGGAGCCTCGCGAACACAAACGGTTCACACGCTCTCACCCTTTTTCTCTTGCAATCCTTTCCAGAGAGACAACCTCTGTCCACAGCTATTTTCTTCCGGTTCAGTCTTTCTTTTTTGGCGACGGTGAAGAGAGAAAGGCGTAAAGGGGCGGTGAAGGTGATTTCAGGGAGAAGTAGCAACGGATCGGGGAGTAGCTTGAGGGAAAGAAGGAAGACGATGAGATGGAAGCGTGGTTCGGTTGGACTCAAGCAGCTGAGACACAAGCGCATGTGCGGTTATTCCTTTGAGAAAGGAGGGTCCAGATAGCCAGGAGAGGAGGATGAGTCGGATGAAGAAAGTGCACTTGAGATGGAGGGAGAGCTTTGTCGGAAGGATGTTGAAGATAATGACAGTGATTCAGACGATGAGATTGATGATGATGAGGAATGTAGCTCAAAGAGTTTGGATTAATATGGATAGTCGGACGCGAATGAGGGGATCTATTAGATTGATTCGTTCAATTTCGGTAGCTAGGTCGAGGTAGGTGGAAAACGGTTTGTGTATGGGAGTTTCGACGTGTGCAAAACATCAGTTGGCGATCTTTTGAGTTATTTTTAGATCAACGGGATAAGTTTAAGCCAATTCCATGTGCCGGACGCGTTGAATAGTTCTAGATAACAAGTTTGCTTTGAAGAAAGGTCGAATACAGCCGGAATTTTTTTCGAAAAGAAGATCCCCCGAGAGTTTTAACCGACGAATAGTTCAATAGGAAGTCTATGTGGGAGATGATCCCGGTATATAGATAGTTATGGACGGGCCTGGAGCGCCTGGCTCGAACGTGTGCTTGAATCAAATCACTTTTCCAGAAAGTAATCGGCTGCTTCCTGGCGTTGACTTGTTTGACTGCCTACCGGCGGTGATGACCATTATAGTTCATCCTGTTAGAGGGATTGAGGCTGTTTTAGTGGTGAAGGAGCGATATAAAGGGACAGGAACCAAGTTCCAGAAATTACGGGGAGCGCAGAGGTTGTAGCGTGATCTAAAGATGAAAATAGATATAAGGCCGCATTCTTACAGTGCAAAGATTTAAGAATACAGCAGCTATTTTGCATTGCATTTTATTGCAGAATTGCCAAGAATTCGAGTCGAGGAGTTTAGATCGTGCGACTAGAGGCCAAGAAGAATGGTCACTAGGGAAGCGACCCCTTTCTTTTTGTCGGTGGGTAATAGAGATTAATCCTGTACGTCGCTGAGAAGGAGCCGATCATACTTACCCGGGATAATTTGCGGCTAAGCGCGTCCGATGGTGGATTGCCAGTGGGAATGGAATTTCATGTGGCGGAAGGAATGGAGGAATCAATCAATTAATCTTTTTTCGGAAAATCAACTGTCTTGCTTGAACTCGTAAAAATCTGTTTTATGATATTAAGAAGGGAGGCCTGCTTCATTGGCTTCATCAATGCGTTAGCGAATTTCCACGAGCTTCAGAGAAATCCAGTGTTGAATATTAGGTGGTCCTGAAAGTCTTCTGTGGCAGCTGCTATGTCTAACATCATTTGCCCCTCGGGGATTCTTAATTCCTTTCTTAGGACATCAAATAGACATTTTTTTGTCGGTAAATAGCTGTAAAGATATTTGCTTCTGAAGCGTTCTTGACTTAAGTTTGTCTCTACGTCTGTAAATAACGTACCTAGCCTTATACTTCTTGTTAACGTCCCAATTGGACGTAATGGCGAGTACGAAAAGGTCATGTAGTACGTTGGCGTCCGCAGGGATGACCTCCTTGAGTATCACCTTGAATGTTCCTCGTTTCAGCAGCCCCTTGATTTCGTGTCGGATTACCTTTCTCATTTCGGAACCTTTCGCACGGAGATCTTATGGTTCGACTATCTCGGTCGCGAGGGTGAGGTCTCGTTATGAAGAAGCAAAGCTTTGTAGGCCTTTTTCGAGTTCACAAGGGAAGTAGGGGGGTATTTCCAACAGCTAGAGGTACGGTTTGACTTGGACAACGTTAAATTGTTTATGCGTACCATTTGCAGTCGTTTTGACAGAAAATTGCTTCCTTTAGTTGTCAATTTTAGCAAAAAGATACGATCCTACCATTCTCCGAGCCTAGTCCCGGGGTTTTTCTCGCGATAGATCAGGGCTTTTCACCCCGCCCACATGAGCAATCGGGAGACGGAGTAACTGCATGATGAAGGGAGTGCGTGTGCTTCAAGCCTTCCATTTTGTTCACCATTTCCCTTCGAAATTTTGAAGCCAGATGAGCGCGCTCTTGTAAGGTCGTTCTTTACTGTCCTTTTCTAATGTTGCATATAGTTGCGGGTATTTCCCGAGGACAATGGCAGAAGGGACAAGGCCTCTGGACTGAGTGAGAAGTTCATCACCTTGACAGAAACGGCCAAACACAGCGCCTTTCCGGGCTCGATTGGGCTTCTATTCCAGCCTTTCTGACTTCTACGACTGCAATGTGGGCTATATAGATGAAGTTGAGACCAAAGTGAGATCTTTGGCCTGTACGTATGGGATGCGGGAGACCAGCGTACACGACGGCACATCATTCTAGCAGAGAGGTCAACACGGCTTCACTTGAGACCGATTGGAGGAGGCTTGCTGCTCCAAACCGCGTAGCTTCATCAACTATATGTAGTACGGGCTCCACTTTACAATACATGATATAGAGGAGGATGCTTTCATTAAAGCGCAAATATGCAGCATCGATAGTCACACGGAATCTTATGGGAGCATGCTGGATGCTTTGGCACGGATCAAAGCGTTTGCATATGCCTTTTACTGACTTTAGAGTCTCGGAAGTCGTCTCTTCTGGCCGATCACTTTCGATCAGTTTGAACAGTTTCGTAGCACTGAGTTGAAAGAATTGATGATTTAGTCGCTTTAATTGAGCTCTCTTAAATTGAGTGTTCAGTGTTAAGTTCATCGGTTTAAATAGATGATGACTGGGAGAGCGAATCATTTGAAAGTACCACTCATTGACGAATTACTTACGATCATCGAGCCACGAATGCTGAAACCTCTTCACGCATTATCTGCATTAGCTTGGAGAGAGAATACTGGATCGAAGAAGTGTTGATGTTGTCGGTCATATTCTTGAAAGTAGCTAGGCTCATGGGAGCCATGGCAGGGAGCAAATGAAACGGCGCTTGAATAGATCCGAGCGATTAGTAGAAGGATTGAAAGGTGCATAAGAAAGCGTAAAAGCGATCAAACGAATCCAGATTATCGTAAGAAATCTCTCTTACGTTGCGTCGCGCGTAGGTGTACGATTAAAATTGGAGCTCGTCGCGTGGGTGGAAAAGGAGTCGCTAGTAGCAATGCAGAGTAGAGTGGAAGATACAGGTAGTTTTGTAAAAGGGAAAAGTTGAGAAAACGCTAACGCAGTGCACGCTACTGAAAGCAACGTACTCAAAACGTCTACAATTTTATTGGTTCCTTTTCTTGTCTACCCGTTGTGATTGTGTGCGCCGGCGCGAAATCTTTGGGTTAAGTACTACCCTTCCCAGGGGGCTACAATATAGGCACCTAAGCTTCTTAATTCAATAAAATTAAGTAAATAAAGTTCAATCTGAAAAGAATTCCCGCCAATCGATTGGCCGCTGAAAGGGGGTGTTCATTTGCATTCGGTTATTGAAGATTAGACTTCCGGTTTTGTCACAGCTCCATTTGCCACATCAACATCCCGAGCCCTCGATCTTCCTCCATTTGCTGAATTGTAGGCACGCACGACGGAACGCACGACTGACTCAATCCGACAGACATCCTCCTACAAGATCTGCAACCACAACCACAACGACCGCCGACGACACCATGATAGAGTAAACTATTTTCTTCGCCTTTATCTGTTTGCCCTCCGCGGGTGTCTCCAAGGAAGTACGGTAAATCCTCGCTGCCAGCTCCTTCTCCATCCTGCCCCACAATTTCTTCTCTTCTTTCTCCGCACTCACTTTCTTCTTCTTCGCTAACCTCTGCTCCTTCTTCACGCGTTTGCATTTGTACGCTCTTCAATTTTCGTCTTCCTTCCGTTTCCTTTCTCTTGCTTTCGCCTCCTCTTCCTGCTTTTCCAAAGCAAGTGCATCACGCCTGCGCTGCACCGTCTCGGAAAAGTCAAACATTTGGCAGGTGCTGGCTTTCAGTGCAGTACAAGAGCCGGGCGGGGATTATTATTTACTTGTGTTGGAAAGGAGCCGTCAGGAGGTGAGCCACAGCTGCGCACAATATCGCTCACAGTAACAACCTGCCGGAGTAATCCGGAAATTTCGGCAAGAGTAGTTGTCGATCCAGTTGCATTAGCAACTATGCTTTGCAATTTGCGGTAAGTTCCAGCATCGCTTTAACGCTCCCCGAAATTCTAGCGTACGCTAAGAACGCTTCGAAGCTTGCTGCCAAACTCAGACTCGAACGTAAAACCCTGGTCGCGGCAAAGCTGGACGCAATACGTTGGGCATTGACTTGTTCAAAACCGTACACACCGCAAGCCAAATTAAAGGCAACCTGTCGATGATCATAAGTGCCTTCCGCGCAGAACAAGTCTCGCAGCTCGCGCCTTGTCGTTTTAAACTTTTTGTTGATTGCTTGGTCACATTTCTGCAGGATGTGTGAGGTATAGGCGGGTGAGATCACAGCAATTATATTTTTTGACGGTATTCTTCTAACCATGCAACACCGTGGCAGGAAGCATGACCATCCATTGTGAGCACAATGGACCGGTTCCCGACTACTCGTTGAGCGTACTTTGAAATGGGTTTGGCAATACCTTCCACGGGAAACATCTCCACCGAGCCGTTGTCACTCACCTGGACAACAGCAGTGTCCGAAAAAAACAGCCAACATTTCTAAACCGTTCGCAGATGCCAGTCGGCGGGTCATCTTTAGAAAAATCTGTAACTGGTTTGAACCACTGTTCCCTGATTTGTTTCCTTCCACAATGAACAGGGCCGGCCTTTTAAAGCCACTGGCGGACACGCAAACTACTGCAGTGATGTGCAGAGATGATGCGTATGCGGTGCTTTACTATCTCTAATCACCATGATTGCTCAATGAGGAAGTGAACACCTTTTCTTTTTTCCTTAAGTTACATACACATCCCTTTCGTCTAAGTTCCAGATTCTATGCAGATTGGTAAGCAGGACGGGATCTTGTTCTCCCAAGGTCTTCAAAACCTCAAAGAAAGGCTGCATTTGCTCCTTTTTTCAGGCCTAAGCTTACCGGAATCCTTTTACTCGAGTGCCTGGAAGATAAGCTCATGATTTAGGGCGCGAAATGCCCTGACAGCTGCATATCTGGGTAATTCACAGCGGTAGTTTTGAGTCCTATGATCTGCCGCTACCTTTTCCATCATGAAACGAGGGCCTTCATAGCCGATTGCTGCTCTTTGCTCTGCTTATGTGAGCAAGCGGTTGACGATGAGCTTTTCTTCGTCGTCGGAAAATATGTGTGGGCGAGCAGGATTAACGACCGGTCTAGAATGAGACTCGACGTCTTCTGTGTGGTTTTTTTCCCCATGATGTCTACCACTGAGGCTGTGACATCGGTTTTTCTCCCAATCGCGCGGTTACTCATGCTTGATTTGCCGTCGGCCCGCAAGTGCAGCAGATGCAGAGCTTCCAGTCTGTTCGCCATTCGAGATGGCTTCTGACACTGCGCTTTTGTGCGCTGCCGCGTTTGGTGGCGCATGTTTGGATGCATATGGACATGAGGGGAAGGTGGAACATGTGTAAACAAAGTGGTATGGCAATAAGCAATGCTCTGTGGTAGGATAACTACTTCAGTTGCGTCTTTAAGAGTCACAACTTTCGTACATGGGTTTATCCCAAGGTTGTACAACAGAATTCTTTAGACGAGTGAGGCGGGAAAGTGAAGGACGCCAAACCATTAGGATCTAGAATTGGCGGGAGCACTAATTTTCGCTGCCTAGAAATAAACTAATGCCAAAAATTAAGCTTTTTGGGAAGGGTACTCTATCAGATCCGCTTGACGTACAGGAGCCACCCTGGAAGTGGCGATGGTTTGGTGAGACTTACAGTGAAGTTGCTGTAAATTGGAAGAGGCGACAGCAACGTGTCCCTATTTTATGAAATTTTCTCTATTCAGAAATTTGTTTTCATTTAACGATTTTCTCTGTTCCATTCGAAACAGAGTACAGTCAGATAGCTTCATTATGTCTACTCCGTGCAAACGGATTGTTACCTACCATATTGATCGACCATTTATATTGAAAAAATGGGCCAAAGGTGGTTCTATTTGATGCCGTAGTCCTTTCAGACATGCTATATTAAGTATTCTTCCTCAACAGTTCGGTCAAAAGCGCTTTTTGCTGCTTTCACGTCCCCCCAAACTTCTTTCGCTCCCATTCTATCTCTCTTTTCGATCGACAAAGCAGACTAGCAGCCTGAGGAAGGTTGCAGTTAAAGCAAAAGTCCTCTACCTCGGGGGACAAAGCCTAAACCGTGCGTACCGACGGAATTGAGGCAGTTAAAACATTGGTGCCGTCGTCGTTGCTGGAATATTCGAACTTAGAAAGGAAAGAGATGGCCTTCTATTCGTACGTACAGTAGCTCACGGAAGAGCCAGATTTAGGCAGGCCAGTCAGGAGCTATTTTATTATTTACTAGCACCTTCCTGGATGGCACCTCCGGACAATAGGATAGTGGCCAGTCGTAAGGCGCACTTCTTCTCAGGTGTCGAAACTCTCTAGCGGCCCTCGACAATATTTTTCTATATAAAGGACACTCCAGACGTCGTTGTGACTGACCGGAGCAACAACAACAAACCCGACCAACTCCAACTTTCTACCGTCGTCATCTCCTCCCATTGGTGCGATCAAATCGCGTAGTCCTGTGTCCATTTCAATCTCCTCTAATTCCACAGCATCTGCAATCATACAGCCCCGCACGGCATCACTCATCTCAACGTCCACCCAGTTCTTTCCATCAGGAGATGTAACGGCGCCGATTTCCGAATCATACAGCAGCTGATCACGTCCTTCCAAAGAAAGAGACTGTAACAGAGATAAAATATCCAATAAAACCTATTCCTCTTTCTTAGTTCGCTTAACCTTTCCCGTAACCTGCGCAGTATCGTCCCGATCCGAAACTGGGAGGATTCCAGACTTAGCCCAGCACTCGGCAATGGAGTCTTGGGACACCGCATCCCAGCAATTCTTGCACATTCGCGTGACGTCCGACATGTTTGGATCGTAGCACTCCGCTAGACCCTTCATACCAGCAGGCCTCTTCCTGAGTTTCCGCCTGAAATATTGATTTTGTATGTCGTCCATTATCTCTACCAAGAGATTGCGGCGATAGAGCGCATTCCACTCTGCGATGACACCAAGATCCATTTGCTGGTGAATAGCTGTGCAGTTCGGAGGCAAGGGAAAAATAGTTACTTGCCCCTGGCAGTCCCTTACGTCTGACCTTTGCGGGCCTCAATTGTCCGTAACTAAAGCAATTGGGCGAGATTTGGTCTTCGGACGTGCGGAATTAACACATGGTAGAACCAGCGTTTGAAAACAACACCCTCATCCCATGCATTCTTCTGGCTGAAATATAGATATGTTGCTGACTAACTCGAAAGCATCTTGGACTTTATGCTTTTCCTGTGATGCTGCGCTCGAGTTTGCTAGATCCATCATCGTTCATACAAAGGAAAGCAGTGATCCTGTCCTTTTCTTTCATAGCCTTGATCCTCTAGATAGTTCGCTTTCCCTCCGCTTCGAGGACATATTTCCGACGTGGCAGCAACTTGTAAAACAATCCAGTCCCATCTATGTTGTATATATAATCAAGCGGTTAATCGTACAAGCGCGCTCTCAGCTCTGATATTCCATGTGCCAAGCTTGAAGCATTAGCACTCCCCGCTTCGCCCATGAAACGACTGAGACCAAAGAGCGTGACGGCGCGTGAACGCGAGGCACCAGTTTTTGGAGGCAAAAAACTTTTTCAGTTCGCGTTTGATGCTTTCTTGCGTCTCCGTTTCAAGCAGTAGATCACGGATTTTGATTGCTTGGTACGATAATGTGGCGAGGATCACGGATTTGATCGCCTGACGGCAGAAAACAACAAACGACATCAAGTGCTTCTCTATCTTCGCGAATTGGACTTTGTGTGCCGTTTTGACGATCGAGTAGATTGAGGATTGATTCACTGTGTCTTTGAACGCGCGAGCACCTATCTTGATACGCTTTAATGTGAAAAGACTGGTCTTGTACTTCGCGACGAGCGTTGAGTAATCCACGCCTGACTCAATCTAACGAATTAGGTCGACCTTTTGCTGCACGGTGAGACTGGTACGTTGAGCTGAACCGGGCGCCATGGTGATGATGCCGACCGATCGAGTCTGATCGAAGGCTGGTGGGCATCATCCGCTTTTGGGAAGCGGCAAAAAACGTATTAGCCTCGTGGATATAACCGACCACATCTTCCATGCATTAAAATAACCCAAAAATTCCCCCAAAAAACATGCCTGCCGTCGAGCATTTCAAATTTTTGCATGAGGCCGAAAAGCGAGAGCATTACACGTGTATTTTCTGAGACGAGCCATTTGACCTGCCATATCAATCAACCAGCCATATCAAAGTCTGCGTTAATGAGGGTATCTGGCTGTATCACTTTAAAATAAGCAATGGATGGAAAGCGTGGCTACTTCGACTAACGCGAGTGTTCTCTACGCCTCTACGTAACATGAAAGTTTGATCGTGCGCTTTCGTGCGAATTGTCGATGAGGCTATCCCTTAAAATAAACTTGTCTGTAGTTTCATCAGATTTTTAGATACTGTACTGCACTTAAACCTAATCCTTCCCTTTGGGCAAGCTCGAGGTTATATTTTGCACTTTTCATTTGAACGCAAATTGATACTCACGATTAATAATGCTGCGTAAAGCCCTTGGTTGGAAGTTGTGTACCTACGTCATGCAGTAAATGCAAAGGTTGGGCAGTGGCATTGCAAACTACCTGAAATTTTCTCGAGAAGTGGAAGACAATGTAAAGTATTCCTGTTTCTGTCATGTCACTCTTTACCAGCACCCTTCTGAAAGATTCCGTCCCACAGAATTTTTTGTCACTCTCAAACTGCCGCGCTTAAAATTAAAATTGTTTCTCTCAATTTCATGTAGGCCACATCACCCATCACTCGCAACGTCAATTCTGTTTGGTACTTGCACGACTCTTTCAATTTCATTTCCCGCTTTGGGTATATAAAGCAAAAAGGGCTAGCAAAGTTGTAAAGCTGTCCACATTCAGCTCTCGGCCCCAGGGCAACATCTTCCTGAAGGAATGGGGGGCGTTTTCTGCAAGGACGCATGTATGCGATTTGGAGAGGATATCAATAACGGTGTTCACGAATCTCCACAAACATGTCCGTGGTATTCCAACGTGGAGGTTGACTGGAACGGTTGCAGAAAGTTTCCGCGCCTGCCGCCACCGGGTCAACACCCGCGACTTTTCTTTACGGCTGAGGAAATTCCACGCATAGTTGCAAGGTTTACGCACTCAGAAATGGCACCCACTTTCCGCAAAATCTTAAACGATTCTGTCAGAACGTTCTTGAGATTCTACGAAAAAATTGAATCTCTTCCTGAAAAGGAAAAGATGACTCCGACAACCCGCGAGACCATTGACGAGTTTTTCAAGGCAGATAGTGGTCGGGAGGGTCACACACTAGCTGCATATGCATACGGGATAATGTTTGGTGAGCCGGATCTCGCTAGAAAAGCCAAGAAAGCTGCCGTGTTTTATGCAAAAGTAATCCTGAGGTCCCAAGAGCTGGCTATTGAAAACAACTTCAAATCGGCCCCTTACAAGGTCTGGCATTCAAATGAGTGGAACTTAGAGATAGGGTGGCTATTTGGAGGACATAGTCACGCCTTTCTCTACGATATTATTTACAATGATCTTGATGAAGCGGAGCGCAGCATTATGCGCAAGGCTCTTGCAAATGCAGTCCGTGGAAGAAGGGGTTGGGGCATGGGATGGCCGACGAGGCGCATTCAGAGCAATTGGGCTCCATACCACGGCGATCTGCTTGCCTTAAACGCTGTTATTGAGGATGAGGACGGCTTTGACAAGGAGGTCTTCGCCAAATTTTCTGATCTCATGGTTCATTACATGGATTACGCGTTTTATGACAGTGGCCACGCAATAGAGGACTCTTATGCCCTCAACGTGGGACTCCGCGAGGGATCGCTATGTTTTTTTGATAATGGCGCGTCGCGGTCACAACATCTTTAATCATCCTCGTAAGTCACCGCAAGTCTACTCGAGTCCTTTTTGTTTTTTTAAGGATTACCTTCTGACATCTTTCTTCATTACTGCATGTGTGTTTTCTTAACCTTTAAAATTGCAGATTACAAAAAGATCTGGACAAGGTGGCTCCCCCTATGCTCTTGAACCGAACAACAGCGGAAATATATACGGGGGATCATCAGGGAACATTTGGATGTAAGTTGCTGGATTTCTGGCACGTCCGCTCTTGAATCACACTAGTTTCTAACGACGCGTTTCGCTCTATTTCCCGAACGAAGATATCCAACATCAGCAATTATTGCGAAGTACATGTTTCCTAAAGACCAGCGGATCGATTTCATCTACCGTCATTATATGTGTGAAAATGGAGGGAAGTACGCAAGACTTACAAAGGTCCAATCTCGAGTTGCTGCCCTAGCATTTGCGATTCCAGCATTAAGTCGAAATTTAGAAGAGGTAGAGAACCCGGGCAGGTTAGATCTTCCGTTGGACTTTGTCTGTCGAGATCGCGGAAAAGTCGTAATGCGATCTGACTGGTCCGAAGAAGCAATGTGGTTCACGTTAGATGCTAGACCCGATGGCTTTCTTATTGGACATGATGTGTGCTCACGCGGCGCATTTGTGTTAAATTCCAGCGGAAGATCATGGGGCTTCTGTCCGGAGTGGAAGTGGTTCGATGAGTCTGACAATTATTCTCTCCCTTGTATCGATGGCATCGGACAGAAGAACAAGGCTCCATTTGTAAAGCTCCTGGAAGTTTCGAAGGGCTTGTGTGATTCAACGTTTGCATCTGCAGATATCACGTATGCATACAATTTCATGTGGACAAGTTGGGCGAAAGAAGGCGAAGACTGGACTGGGAGAGGTTTTGAGGAAGAGCCAAATGACCCTAGGGATTTCGGGTGCAATGTGTGGTGGGCACCCCACAAGTTGTTCGGCGAGCGAAATGTGGCGTTTGTTGGTTTATACCAGTGGCGTAAGCGGTTTGCTCATGTCGAAAAAGTCGTTCGCAGTGCAATGCTTGTCAGAGCGCGGAGGCCCTTTGTTATTGTCGCCGATGACGTGAAAAAGGATAGCGATACTCATAAGTATTCTTGGGCGATGACCGTCCCGAAGGATGTATCACTTGCGTCTTACGAGGGAACAGATGCCATTTTGTGTGAGGATCAGGGGTGTGGACGCCGTCTCCTCGTGCGGTCATTGTGCCGCTCTGGTGAGACTTTGGACTGCAGTTTCCGCCAGATTGAAAAGTATAACAGATCTGGAAGCAAAGTTGATGTGGTACATCAAGTGGTATTTGCATGTGAGGCCACTGAAATGCAGTTTATTTTATTGCTCTTCTCGCTTCCAGAGCAATCGTCCGCGCCGCCTGTAACAAAATGGGAACAGGATGGAAATGTGCTTAACATTGAAGATTCTTTCACAGGTCAGAAAGTGAGAATCAAATTTGGAAAGGCAAACAATGGCGCGACCTCAATGGATGTGCTGGAAGAGATATCTAGCTAAGATGGCCCGGAATTCAATCTCTCGAGTATTCTCCTCATGATCCTGAGGTAGTTACTAGCTACTTGGAACCAATATTTGATAGTATTCTGTAATAGTTTGAAATAACGAGTGATACTCTTTATATCTCTTGCTAGTCTTTCAAAGTTGTGGCCATTGCGAACTTTGTTGCCCTGTAGTTGGCTCTTTTCCAGTATGCCCGAGTCGTTGGGGATATTGATGAAGCGTTCAGTTATCGAGAGTTAAAAAAGAAAGGCTCCGTCACCATTGAAAGGGAGCGTGTCCCTTCTTTTGTTCAAAACTGCGGTCAACAAGGTGAGAACATCATGCTCGCATGACATCCATGCGGCGAATAATAGCGTCGGTATATTCTGTGGTAGTGGAGGAGCCGCCGATATCGCCAGTCCTAACTTGGCCCTCTCTAAGCACGTGATGTACACTATCCTCAATTAATTTGGCTTGCTTGTGCATATCCATGTGCCTCAACATCATCAAAGCGCTCATCAACAGAGCTGTCGGATTCGCACGGTTCATACCAGCGATATCCGGGGCAGTTCCATGTACTGCCTCTGCGAGCATACATTCCTTGCCCATGTTGCCCGAAGGTGTCAAGCCGAGTCCGCCAATGAGGCCCGCACATAGATCAGAGATAATATCACCATACAAATTGGGCATGACCATGACATCCAAAGTGGCCGGATTGGATACCAGAGACGAAGCGGCATTATCGATCAAAAGGGCTTGAAACTCAATGTCAGTGTACTTTGCAGCAACTTGCTGAGCGCATTCAAGAAAGAGTCCGTCGGACAACTTCATGACACTGGCCTTGTGAACGGCGGTAACGCGTTTCCTGGAATTGCTTCTTGCGTATTCAAATGCATATTCACAAACTCTCATAGAGGCGTCTCTTGTGATGACCTTTAAACTCTCGACCACACCTGGATAGACGACATGTTCCAAGCCACTATACTCTCCCTCGGTGTTTTCTCTGACGGTGACAACGTCAACATCGGTATAAAGGGTATCGACACCTGGCATAGAAACGCAGGGGCGAATATTAGCATACAGTTCGAGTTCCTTTCTCAAGGTCAAATTGAGGCTGCGATGACCCTTTCCAATTGGAGTAGCCATCGGCCCCTTGAGACCAAAGCCATTCCTTCTAACCGAGTCGAGAGCCTCCTTGCTGACCAGATCCTCTCCTGGTTTAGCAGCATGAACATCGATAATATGAGTTTCCCATTTTACAGGGACGTCAGCGGCGGCAAAAATTTTCTTGACGGAATCCGCGATCTCTGGACCGATACCATCACCAGGGAACAGGGTCACTGTGTAGGTTCCATCGGGCGCGGGTGATGCTCCGAAGGATCGTGTGATGGAGGGACGCTGAGACCGTGTAAGAGCGGCTAGGCGAGGTGCGAAGCGTAGCATGGTTTCAAACTGTTGACACGGGCAGTAACTCGGGGATGCAAACGGGGTGTAGCGAGATGGATCCCTTGTGAATGAGGCTGCTGCTTTTGCTGCGAGAAAATGTTGTGTTTGTGCAAAGTTGTTTTCTACTGGGGCGTTTGTGAAATCGCTTTTGTAGAGGCCGCTATGTCGGTGTTTGAATGCAACGGGAATGGATCGGTGATGCTGTCGTATTGATCAGAAGTAATCAGGGTTGTGCGCAGTTGAAAAATTAATGACCCACGTGGACAATGTTGTTGATGGCGATAGTGTACTGTACTGTACACTTTTTGGATTAGTGCCAACTGTAAATCCTGGGAAAAAGTAATTTGGGTGTCAGGAGGCACCAGTGCTAAGTGAAAAAGGAATGAAATTAGTGGACCATTGGACCAATCGATAGGAAATGTGGTACTGCGTGATTTCTGGGCATCTTCAGTGTCCCGATTACTTTCCAAAGCTGAGCGGCGCACCTCACCGCCACTGTCCCTCAGTTCACCGTCAGGGTTTCGATTTTCTGACACTCACCCAACTTTCCGTCAGCTAACTTTCTACTCTAACACCTTATATCCGTCCAAACCCCATACCCATGCCGACAAAACGCTCTCCATATTCCTCCGCATGACGCGTCTTTGCGTCCTTCACTGTTCACTTGTTCTCCTCTTCCTTTTCATCCCTGCATCCGCCAATTACGACCACACCTCACTCTCCCTCCCAAATTCCCCGCCTATCCGCCAATTTAATGTCTCAATAAACGACACAACATCTGCCGTGCCAATAGCACCACCACCACCACCACACAGCCCGTCCCGTCTTTTTGAGCATTTCGACCTCGATCACGATGGCCTTTTATCCGAAAAAGAGGTCGCCGCTCTCCTCAAATTGCTAACCCGGAAAAAGAAGGAAGATGATCCTGCAAGGCCGGCGACCGATCGCCCCACGGGAACACATGACATTTCTATTGACGGTGAAACTCTCTCTGTGGGCGCTGGCGAATTCGACCTGCTCTTTAAGCAATTGTCCAATCTCAAACAAACGAAAGACCCGTCGAAGGACCCTCGAATGACATTGCAGGAGGACATTATCTTTGTCAAGGATCTCGTCATTGTCTTCTTGGCCGCTACAATGGGGGGTGTTATTGCAACCAACTTTCGACAACCACCGCTGATCGGATTCTTACTAGGTGGCATGGTTATTGGACCGGGCGGTTTGGGCGTGGTCACTGAGCTTGTGGAAGTTGAGACCTTGGCCTCGTTAGGAATCTCCTTTTTGTTGTTTTCTCTTGGCATCGAGTTTTCCATCACAGAATTGCAAGGAGTAAGGCGCGTTGTAATTGTCGGCGGAATATCAAGCACTTTTGGTGTTGTGATTGGTACTGGTTTCCTCTCGCTTCTCTTGACTCTTGTCAAGACCATTCCTGAGGCTGTCGCCTTGGGTTTAGCCGTATCCTTGTCCTCAACAGCTGTTGTTTTGCAATGTCTACCTGGGTCAGCTCATGGCCATGGAAGCTCACACGGTGAGCCGACAGGATCTACAGAGACTTCCGATGACAAATATGCTCATGAGTCAAGCAACTCATCAGAGTCACAGAACCTGCCTGCATCTATCAAGTCAGCTCCGTACAGCTTTGACCATCCTCGTAGTCGCAAAGTAATGTTGGGACTGTTGGTATTTCAAGATGTTATGATCGGTTTGATTTTGGCAATGCTACCCACCTTGCAAGGAACCATCGGTCAGTTTATTGAAGAATTTCTCAGTGCCACTCTGAGACTGGGGTGCTTTGTCATGCTGAGTTTGATTCTGGCCGAGTTTGCGTTGCCAACCCTGTCGGAGCGTCTAGATGCCGCAAAAAGCCAGGAAGTGTTTACGATTGGTGTAGTAGTGTTCTGTTTAGCAATGTCCTATCTATCTGAGGAAATGGGCTTGGCAATCGAGCTTGGGGCGTTCGCAGCGGGCATAATGTTGTCCGAGTCTAGGCACAAGGTGCGTGTGGAGGACAGCATCTCGAGCGTGAGGAGTGTTTTTTCGGCCATCTTTTTCATCTCCGTGGGAATGATGATCCATTGGCGCTACTTCTATCAGGGATTTTTCAAGATGGCGGTGTTGTTGGTTGTTATCTTAGGTATCAAAACGTTTGTGATGGGGGTAGTTATATACGCATTGGGCAGCCTGCCCATGAGGACGGCCATGGCTTGCGGATCAGCGATAGCACAGGCTGGGGAATTCACATTTGTGATTGCATCCAAGGGGCAGGCTTTGCAGCTGTTTTTCGGCCTCTGAAGCACGGATGATCAACGGGGCGACAGCATTGTCCATGCTCGTGACACCCCTACATCATTCGTTACGCGAGGAAGTGGACATCAAAAAGTGCGCCAGGTATAGCACGAAGTGATTTGCAAGGTGTCTAGCGAGATATGTACGTAGCAAAGGGGTCAACAGAGTAACCATCTGTTAAACAGGGAGCAAACTTGTCTAGGTAGATGACTTTGGTCGCTGGAGTCAAAACGCAATTTACTCACGAAAGGTTGACAACCTTTTTGTAAAGCAGCCCAGTGGATACAAAATTGTAGGATGCAGAGACTTGCGAAATCTATCAATCGGGATGGAGTTACTGCTTGAGCCAGGCGTACATGGTATTCTGCCTCTTGATTTTCTTCTGAAGCTGCATAAGGCCTGCAGGGTATAGTTGACAGTTGGAGCACCAAGTTTGTGATGAGAGCGAAAGTTAGATTACTGCGAATGGGGACACGCGCTGTGCTCGTGCAGGTGCGTTAAGTGGACAAAGCATAGAGATAACGTACCGTCTGCAATTATTCAATGACGGAATAAAGAGGATGAAAGATCATCGCAGTGTCACATTGGCAACACAATGGTTAGTCGATGAATCGCCACACGCACAACGACGCGTGTTGCTCTACCGGAATGGAAAAAACCAACTTTGCAACGTACAACTTGAGGTTGAAATGGCCCGCAAAGGACACGGTTCGCATACGTGGTAACAAAGGTTGACAAAACATTGCCAAGGCACACAACGTTAGCACTGAAATAATTTCACGTTTGTGACACACAAGTGGTGGAGTGCAGTGGAGCAAGGGAACGTACAGCAAGGCCTCTGCAGTAGGCGGACATCCGGGGACATAAATATCGACGGGAACGATACGATCGCAGCCTCTGACAACAGAGTAGGAATAGTGGTAATACCCTCCACCATTTGCACAGCTTCCCATGCTAATGACCCACCTAGGCTCCGGCATTTGATCGTAAACCTTTCTCAAGGCGGGGGCCATCTTATTTGTAAGCGTGCCTGCAACAATCATGCAGTCGGACTGCCTCGGGGAGGGGCGGAACAGAAAACCAAAGCGATCGAGGTCATAACGAGAGGCCCCTGCTTGCATCATTTCGACGGCACAACACGCAAGTCCAAAGGTCATAGGCCACAACGAGTTGTTTCGAGCCCAGTTGACGAGGTCGTCCAGTTTGGTGACGACATACTCGGCACGATTGGACGGTTGCATGCCCTTGAGATGGGCGGTTTTGGAATCACGAGCGGAGGATGAATGAACGGAACGGATGAGTGCGGTGGGAGCGACATGAGGGGAGAGCGCGGTGGAGGTGGAGGCTTCGAGTGCATCGGTGAGACTGGCGGTGGGGGATTTCGGAAATGTGCGAGAAACGCGGGAGAGGGTGTTGGCGAGGGTTGTTGCGCGGGATGCCATTTTGCTGGAGGACGGGAATAGCGGCGAGCGGGCAGTGGTTGCGAGGAAGATAGCGCTGGTAAAGTATGCAGCTTGTGAAGGAGAATGTTCTGAGAGTGGAGGTTACTATATTATAGTTAGTTTCAAACGATCTGGCTTTGAAGGGAACCCGAGGGCAGATGGACCTGCATAATACCGTACTGTACTGTATCTTTACACGTGGTTCAAAGCTTGGCACGTGTCTTCACTATCCAAATTGCGATTTTCTGGTACAGTACCCTACAGTACTGCAGCACAAAAAATCTTGTCAAGCGGCAAGCGGCAAGAATCTTCCTCCCTTTAGACGGAATGACGCCGATTGAAACAAGTCTGCTGATTAGCATTCACCCCGTACCCGATGCCAACTAAATCCAACACAAAGATATCCTCCTCGACACCTCTCCCTTCCCAAACAGTGCGCTATGAATTCGTCCAAAGTCCTATCCACCCTCCGTCGCCTCCCTACTTGTCCCACTCTCTTTCGCTCGCTCCACCGCCCGCTGTCCGCCAAGCCTCCCTCCGAAGATCCCACAACACATTTCGGCTTTTCAAGAGTCCCCCTTTCTTCCAAACAAACTCTTGTTTCCCGAGTCTTCGCCTCTGTCGCCCCATCTTATGATCGCATGAACGATGCCATGTCCCTTGGTGTACATCGTCTGTGGAAATCCGCCTTCATCGCAGACATGGCACCCACACGAGGCATGACTATCCTGGATTGCGCTGGAGGCACCGCAGACATTGCGCTTCGTATTGCCGCTGTCACCGGAGGCGCCGCTCCGGTAACCGTCGCCGATGTCAATGATGAGATGCTAAAAGTCGGCAGACAACGTGCCAGGGATGCAGGGATTGGCGAACATGCACTCAAATTTGTCCAAGCCAATGCAGAAAACTTGCCGTTTGCAGATAACCAGTTTGACATATACTCCATCTCATTTGGCATGAGGAATGTTTCGCGGGTGGATGTCGCCCTGCGAGAGGCAATGCGCGTTTTGAAGCCGGGAGGTCGCTTCATGATGCTGGAATTTGGAAGGGTGGACAATCCGGCCGTTAGTGCTGCGTACGACGCATACTCATTTCATGTTATACCAATTATTGGTAGAGTTATCGCTGGCGACGAAAATGCATACCGTTACTTGGTAGAAAGTATTCGCGAGTTTCCGTCTCAGGATGAATTTGTTGGTATGATGAAGGATACCGGCTTTGTTAGGGAGACTGTTACCGACTATTCTTTGGGGATTGCTGCCGTCTATTCTGGATTCAAACCAGTCTCATGAACATTTCTTTCCAAATTTGCCCTCAAATTCCTACTTGCCGCCATCCTATTCACCCGTCCCAATCTCTCCCTCAGATTTAACTCTCTCCGCGCGCTCCACCTCGATCCTTTGAAACAATGCGTCTAGTTCTTGTTGTGTACCCACTTCCTCGTCCCCCATTTGAAAAAATACCCGCGGAACATACTTCATCCTCAGCTTGGAGGCCATCTCTGCCCTGATCATGCGCGCGTACTTTTTGTTGAACCTTTTCCACCATTTCTCGTCGCGACGAGATCCCTCGCAATTATAGTGTATGGTCAAGTTTTGCACATTGGACGATAATAACACGCTACTAACCTCACCACCCTCTATGCTCCACTCTGACTGTGGAGCACACAGCATTTGTTCCACTATTTTCTCCATCTCCCTTTCGAGGCTGGCTACACGCCGCTCGTAGCCGGGGCGCTTGCGGTTAGGCTGCATTTCCAAGGGATTTGGGTCTGAAAACAGATGCTGTTCCAGTGGATCAGGCGGTTGATTTCGTTCCTTCCGATTCGGCGGGGCCTTTCGTGCACGCTGATCAAGATCAAACTCCGCGGCTGCGTTTTCGAACGGCGCCAGTTTGGGTCGCGGAATTGGGACGGATTTTGGCGTGTTATCAGTGCGTTGCTTAGAGGGATGATGTTTGAGGTCTGGGACGGGTACATCGTCGTCGAGAAACTCTAAAGACATATTTGAAGACTCAAACTTGTTTGGCTTGGTCCAAGTCCCCTCGGAATCGAAGTCTGAAGCAGGTGGAGCATGGAAGAGGCTTTCGGTTTCACCATTCTGGAGCTCGAATTCATGCCAGCCTTGTTCAACTTGTTCATCAGTAACGGTGTCAAGGCCGAAGCGGCGTTCAAAGGCGGCCCAGTCGAAAGGGGAATCCGAAAAGGTTTCGTGGGTTATTTCCAAGGCGGATTCGCCCTCTTTGGGGACGAGTACCTCCTTGATAGGTTCTCCATACTGGCCGCTGAGAAATTTTAATTTGTTTTCAAAATCAGCGGCTTGGTCGGGGTCCAAGTCGAAGGGATTGGACGTGCAGTGAGGTCGAACTTGAGGCAAAGCGGATGGGAGACGCTGGATCGAGGGCAAATGGGAGAGGCGACCGAAGTGTCGAGAGAGCATGGTTGGAATCGAAATCGAGGGGGTTTGAGTGAAGGACCGAGGGTGATGGTCGAGGCAATGGAGACAGGAAATGCCCTGTGGGAGAGGTTGGCGGGATGTGTCCGAATCCGTATCCGTGATCCAACGATTGACGCGTGGTACTGTACCAAAGCTTGGGTAGGAATTGAGCAATGCTTCGCTGGGACCAGCAGTACTGTACTGTGCAATATTGTACAGTACAGTACTGCTGTGCGGATCAAGTACAAAGAGGCCCAGTGCGAGTCATCGGATCATGATCAAGTTAAATACCGCTAGTCGCGAGTTGTTCGCTCTGACTATACATCCGCTCACCATCACAGAGAACGTGCAACACGTCAACGGTCAGCAAGCGCTCTTCCACAGTACACACATCTACCCTTGCAAGTCATGAAGAATGCAACGAAAAGCGACGGTCCGTATCACGCCCTTTTCCTTAACCTGGGAAAACAGCTTGACGCCCATGTAAGCATAAACTATATCACGACTCTACACCTCATCCATTTCGCCTCGTCCTGCTTTTGGCTCTGATTTCTATCGATGGCCAATATCTGACTTTGATTTTCAATTGTAAACTGTGGTCTTGTACAGAACGATAAACGTGAACGTTTGGTAAGGGCGAGTCGTGATGTCACGGTTGCTAGTAAGAAAGTTATATTCGAACTGCACCGTGCTAATGCATCCAACAAAAGTAACGTGTTGGAGCATGCAACCCAAGCGATTGATGCTGTGCGTGACCAGATTGCTAAGAAGATTGCCGTGGAAATGGATGAGGGTTCCGAAATGTGTTTCCACAAGTGCTACTCCCCAGGTATGCAGGAATTCGTCGAGGCTAGGGAAATGCTTCAATACATGAAGGAAGGAACACTGGCGGGCATTACCCATTTGCAGGGAGAGTTAACAGACGCATGTCAGAAGACGGACCATGGTCTTTTCGTGCGTTTGGAGGAGGCCGATTACGTGCTGGGGGTAGCAGACTTGACAGGAGAGTGCATGAGGATGGCGATCCAGAGAGGGGGTAAGGGGGGAGGTGCGCGAGTTGAGTAACCTCCGCGAGTTTGTGCATGATATTTGGGTTTACTTATCCGGACTGGAGAAGTTTAAAATGATTATGGGGAAGGATTTCGATTACAAAATGCGAACTTTGAATTCCAGCCTGGAGAAAGTGGAGAAGAGCTTTTACGGGGTCACGATCCGCAAGGCCGAGTTCAAAGGGGCTGGGAAGCAGGACGAGAAAAGGAGGAGGTTGACTTGAGCTGGAAGAGTTAGTGGTGGCCAGGAATTAAAAAAAATTATTTCATGACATGCAATAAATAAATGAAAATATATAATATATATATAATATAAAATAAAAATATAACAGTGATAACACAACGAAAAGGATAAGGATAATATGTTTCACCCCCCTTTCCTACATTTCGTCCCATCACACACAACCCTCCAACACTGACTGCACCCCCACTGAGCAAACCACGCCAACATGGAGAGCGCCGCCAAGGCCAAAGCCAAGGCGCGCCCGCCTTCGTGGGCACAAATTGTGAAGGCTCACAAGAGCCCCCGAGTAGCTACGGTCCCCTCCACTGTGCGCGATTTCTGCCGACTGCATTCAGGATCGCTGGCTCCGAATGCCCCATCGCACGAGGAGACCCCGACGCGTCGGAGCCGCGCCTCCAACCCAAGAGCCCCTGTCGCCCTGAATGGTATGACAGGATTACCTCCAACGCTGGCCCCTATGATGTCCACGCTGGCTTTCTCCGCAGGCCCTCCGGGCATTGGAGCCTTGCCGGCATACGAAGACGCACAAACAAGCCTACTGATCGCAGCCGAGGATGCCGGAGTGCCCTTGCCCAAGCATGCACTCCTCACATCGGGAGATTGGACAATTGTTGTGCACTACGCCGCGGACTCCAACGATCTCCTAAAAATACTCCGGGGGATCCCAAACATTTACGATGGCGCCCGCCTCTCCACCAGCCCGCTTTCCGAGCTCATCGCCGAGCTCCCACAACCGAATGGAAAGTTGGCACTTGCGTCGCTGCTGCGCGCGAGGTTGCAAAGCTCAAGACCGTGGCCTCCGAAATAACACTGGAAAACAGGAAAGCCCTGGCGGGAGCAATCACCCGCCTCATTGACGCAGCAGCAGCAACCCTTCCGAGAGGGGATGCTTTTGTTGAAAACTTCATTGCGAAATTCTACGCGGGGTGCGAAAACCTTGCTCCCCCAAAGACTGACTTGGATACGCAGGACACCCCAGGCGCAGCACCGGAGGCAGACACTCCACCAGCGGCCCACCACGACAACAACGACGAGACCCCGGACGGTGGAGTGGAAACACTGGAGACCACCACAGTCCATGAAGAACCCGACAGTGCGACGCCACCGGCGACAAACAAAACTACCCTGGCCCCCACACCTAGAGAACCCTCACCTGTCAACCTTAGGGTCGCAAAACCCCAGGAAACAGGTGCGGCTCACCAGCTTACGCAACCAAAGCCGGACGTTCCTGAAGCCCCCTCCACACACACGGGGAAGACCGAACGACGCACGAAACGCACCCGCGCCCTGTCACAACGCATGAAGGAGATGCGGACGGTGAAGGCACAACTCGACCAATCCCCCCACCGGGAAAACGGGCGAGCAAGGCCTCTCGCCATTAGTCCTCCCTCCTTTCCCACTTCCCCGTATCAATGCCCCTGATGCCTCCGACGACTTCCTCCGCAACCAACGACCAGTCCACCCCTACCACTCCTCTTCCTTCGGTGTATGATGCACTGCACAGCCCGCTAAGGCCCTCGGACATCTTCAACCGCATTCCTGGGAACTGCATTCACAGTCTTGCCATATTGCTCATTCGACTCTTTCGATCCGCAGCAAACGCACGGGACGCAAAAGCAGTGCACATTGCCTTCCTCCGGATACATCTTCTCCCGACCGCTGTCTTGCGACGTTTAATCCGTGGGGAAGCCGGATGGCGGTCTCAGACAAGGCAAAGCCAAGGACTCGAGAACGCATCCGCCGCGCCACCGCAGGCGAATGGAATGAACTTTGGAGAGAAGCCATCCAAGCACACCAGATCAGGGAAGAGCGAACCGTCCGACGTCGCCCGCAGCAAACCCAGACAGACAACAAGCGAGACCCAAAGTTTCGCCGGGCAGCCCACCTAGCTGCAGATGCACAATACGGGCGTGCGATGCGCACCCTACATCAGTCGCACATTGCGGACGTGCGGGACCCACACGTTTTGGAACGTCTGCGAGAGTTGCACCCTGCACCGAACTCTCCTGTGACAGCCATCGACACGAGAGACCTCCCGCTCCCGATGGACATCACTGAGGAGGCAGTCCTACACGCCGTCCGACGCTTGAACCAAACTCCGCGCCGGGTCCGGACAGAATGTCCCCTCGGCTCCTTCGATTCTTGGCCAACACAACGGTGAGTCCTGAAGCAGGTGTGACGGGCATCTCGGCGCTAACTGCAGTTGTGACAAGACTAGCCCAAGGGGACTTACCAGACGACACAATCCCTCTGATCTCTTCTGCGACGCTGCTGCCCATCCAACCTCGGCCAGACAAGATTCGCCCCATTGCTATTGGGACGGCCTTGCGGCGACTCGTAACAAAGGTGCTCCTACCACAAGCAATAGAAGACACGAGGGAGTACCTCGCACCCTTGCAAGTGGCCAATGGCGTGCCCAGCGGACTGGACTCCATTGTGCACGAAGCACGGAGACTGGTTGAGCGCCAGGACGAGGAGCATGCACTGGTATCCGTGGATGCACACAACGCATTCAATCGGTTCTCGAGACAGCGCATGATAAATTTGCTGCCGACCAAAGTACCGTCGCTGTGTCGTTTTCTGAACATGGTATACGCCCGCAACACGCCGTCGCTGATATTGCCCGTAGCGGCCGCACATGACATCCCTAGCCAAGAAGGTATGCAACAGGGGGACCCTGCAAGCATGCTGTTGTTTTCTCTTGTTGTGCATCCATTAGCAACAGAAATTGCCCAGCAGACACAGCTTAGTCTACATAGATGGTATGCGGACGACTGCACTCTCATCGGCACTCATACAGAGCTCGAGAGGGCAGTCGACATCCTCAGCTCCAGAGGACCTGACATGGCTTATATCTGAATCACGCAAAAACCCGTCTGTTCTGGCCGCACAGACTCGGTAACTGCACATCGCCACTATTCCACCGCTTCCCAGTTGAGAACTTTTCCACCGAAGGCATCGACCTTCTTGGGGCCCCAATTGGGTCGTCACAGTTTATGGAAGATTTTCTCAACGAGAAAATCAGAAGCTGCAAGCACACATTGTCGCTGATTGACGGTATCGGAGACGCTCGAATTCGGTTCCACCTTCACCGGGTATGTGCATCCGCTTGCAAGCTTCAACATGTGGTGAAGCTAACTCCGCCGAGTGTGACCACTGCCACTGCACTGAGATTCGACGACGACCAACTCGAATTTTACGCAAGCTCTAACAACGTGCCGATGACTGATGCAGTTCAACAGCAGGTATCCTTACCTCTCCGCTATGGCGGTCACGGCTTTACACCTATAGCAACGCTTAATTTCGCAGCATATGCTGCGAGCATAATTGACGCCGAGCTGCTGCGGAGCCCTGAGGACAGTGGTGAGACTGAACACCGATACGCTGAAGCGGATACACACCTCCGGGAGTTTGTCCGACGGCTCCCTGCGTCCGTCACTAATGATGGCAGTCTTCCGGAAACTTTGACAGCGGCAAGCCTCGCAGCCAAGCCCGATAGTACATACAACATTCTGTATCGAGCCTGGTGCGAGTCTGCAGCAAAGTTCTTCTGGAAGGACGACGAATGGAAGAGGTTGCCAAACCCCATATTGCATTCAGAAGCAGATATTCGGCGAAGAATTCGACGTCATGCATACTTGGAAACAGGCAGGGGCCTTCCTCACCGCACACCCCGCTGTAGTCAACCGAACGTCCAACGAGATGTGGACAGTGATGCTACGCCGCCACTAGGAGTTGCGTGTTTGACGACACCGCACCGCTGCAGTGCGCTGAGTCCATAGGCCATGATCTCTTAGGGGACATGCAGCAGACCTTTGTAACAAAGGTCTCGGGTGGACCAGACACAGCAGTGAGAGTACTTGGAGAGAGCTGTTTAAGCAGGAGTTGGCGTCCAATATGAGGTCAATACCTACTCCCGGACTGAATGCGCGACCGCAGATCTGGTGCACCCGCGATCCGACGCATTGAACCCCGCCTCTTCCAGTGGCTACGACATCACCGTGTCCCCGCCATTCCAGGAGTGCTATATGTCAATGGGAGCACGAAAAGCACTAGCCGTTGCCAATGCAGCAGACAAGCGAAAGAGGAGGGACCTAGCCACGAAAGTGGCTGCCATTTCTGGCGACGTCCTGCCTGGAAGATCAAGATTAGGATGGGGTTTTGTGCCGCTGGCTTTTGATTCGTTAGGATCACCTTCTGAGACATCATCAAAGGTCATAGAGAAATACGCGGCAGCTGTCGCATCGCGCAGCGGATGTTCTACGAGGGGGATGATGACCCGCTTGTACCAGAAACTAAGCTACGCGATTTGGTCCGCAAGCGCGACGTCAGCATTATGTCGTGCACTGCTACACGCAGGAGTCGGTCACCTTAAGGTTAATTTTGTCGCGACTTCACAGTGTTGCACAGTGATAAAAACAACAGAGTTAATGCGCTCAAGATAAGGTTACCCTGTGGATAAATAATGAATGCTACGCAGTACTGCACTGTAATTTTACAGGGATTGAGAGAAGTGGCCACTTGGCAACATTGGCTCTACATACTGAATTGCTTTTAGTAATGTATCCTCTTTTGACATTGTGCTGTCTTGATGTTTCTGAATTGAATTCCTTTCTAGTTTTAAATATAATTTCCTCAAACGTACCGTATGACGTGGTTGGGAGGCTCAAGTTCTTCTTTCTCTCATAATTGCTTACAGTAGTACTAAAGAGGCCACTCGCAGACGGCATATGGAGCAGTGTCAGCCACCCTTATGTTGTACAAATTGTCCAAACTCTTACAGAATCCCACAACTTGCTGCACCTGTGTCACACCTTCCAAGGCCTCACTAACTCTCCTCGCTTCCCCTCCAAACGTCATCGCAGTTACGCTCGTGACAAAAGTTTCCCCAATCACCACACCCCTTCTTTGCAGCGCAGCCGTTCCGAATCATGACCGCCTCATGGGACTCGATGCGCAAGGAAGCGCGCCGTCTTGAAACCGATATCGACGCCAAGCTTGTCGAATACTCAAAGCTCGCCGCCTCGCTCCAGTCCTCCACCACTCGCATCTCTTTCGATGCCTCGCGTCCACCAACTGAAGGTAAGCCAAACCGCCATCGCGCCTTGCATTTCAAAGAAAGTCACCCGCCTCCCCGATCCACATTGCTTTCAACATCTAACGCGTCTTGATGTGATCACCGGCCACTACATTGTTTATGAACCCCAAACATGGAGATGAAGCGTGCAACGACGTGCCCCACCGCGAGATGGTGCCACTGCAGACGCTATGACTTTGGAAATGGAGTCGTTGTTAGCCCGGCTGCGTGGTGTTGTGGATGCCATGACGGACCTTGTGGGCAAGGGTGGTGCGGGTGGCGGCGCTGCGTTACAACACACCCGACAACGTCATGCGGAAATTCTTCATGATTATACACAGGAGTTTCGAAAGACGAGGGATGTAGTTACTGCTAGTCGAGAGACCACTGAATTGATGGCAGGGGCCCAAAAGGAAACGACGGCGGCGGGGGGTGGAGGGAATGGAGGGTTAGATGCGTTGTACAAAGAGAGAGCAGCTATTGGGGGAGCTATGGGGGGTGCAGAGGCGGCTATTGGGACGGGCTTGAGTCTCAAGGAAGACTTGGAGAGACAGAGGGCGATGTTTGCCAGTATGGTGGGAAGGATGGAGACAATGTCCGAGGGATTACCAGCTGTCAATCGGTTGATTGGGCAGATTCGGCGGAAGAAAAAGAGAGATGTGCTGGTGATGGCAGCTGTAGTCAGTGTGCTCTTGTTTACGACGTTTTCGTGGAAGGTTTTACATTGAGGCAGGGTTCAGGTGCTAATTTGTCCGACAGGGATAGAGGGCGGGGGGGCTGGGGACAAAGTAGTGAGATAGTCAGGTGGTTTAGGATGGATGACGGTTATTGATGTACATGCCTCGGTGGTTGTAAATTTCAAAATCGGGGCGAAAGGCAAGGCGCTCAGCTTCCCTATGGGGATTCAAAGTTTCAGATCGGCGTCGGAGGTCAGAGGCGAAGCGATGAAGTAGCACAAACACCAGAAAAGATAGGCAGCAAGACAGCAGAACACACTCGTCAGCATCACGAGGGACGTCCAGAGGAAACTGGACAGTACAAGGCAATTGGCAGAAATGATTTTAGGGACCGTGAAGAACCGTACCAAAGTGCAGAGCGGTGTTTAGACATAGGAACAAGGGGACCGGCTAAGCAGGATATCGCCGTGAGGGACATCAGGAGGGCAGCAGCGCAGCGAGTGAGAGCTGAGGTGTCACGAAGTGACAACGGGGTGGGGGAGGAAATGAGAGTAACGAGCGCCACATGGAGAAGGGCGATGCCGATGAAGCGGGAGGTGCGGGGAGTCGATGAGACTATCATGGCTTTGGCACTGAACAGAGTTCAAGGACCGGGATTGGGTTGCGGTAAGGGATGATGGGATGCAAAGACGTAGGGTTCAACGCTGGATGGTTCGAGCCGCCTACGGCAATTGTAGATTTGTTTAAAGAGAAAAAGCTCAAATCAAGGATTGAGCTGATCTACAGTAGTGTCTGGGGTGTGATGTGTGCTTTTGCTTTGGCTCTCTAATTTTTCAGGGAACAAGTGTTAATGGGTTTGAGCTTACAGTGAGCGTAGCGTTACTGCGTGATCAATATCAGTCGTACTGTACCGGACGATGTCTGCTCCTCGGGAGCAGTAAGTAGCCATGGCGACAGCAGACTAAATGACGGCGCGTAGGCGCTGGCATTGTAGATGCAAAGGCGAATAGCCCCTGTTGAATCAAGATGGCGGCGGGTGATGGCCCGATAAAGCTCGAGAAAAAGGTCTCAGTCGACGCGGGGCATTGGGGAATCGATTTGGGAGCATAATTGCTAAAGGTTCAGAGGTTTCATATGTCCTGCACATTTCTGAGTTTGTAAGCATTACAGTAGCACGTGGCTTTCTTAAATGTCAGCGGAATCAACAAATGCATTGTGTCATCAAGACATCCTTACAGTTTATGGAGTCACGTTGGTCGTACGCATTTAATTTCCGACTCCATTGCTGCATTCTTTGTATAAGTACTTCCGGTTAGATCTTAACCGGATAGTTAGGACGTGCGCAGTCCATGGCACATGACTGACTCAAATTTTGCCTTCGGAAACATTGTCGACAAGATGGTGATGCGCTACATCAATCAGTTTTCGTCATTTTGTGGGAGAGGTGCTGTTGGCGACGCTAATGGCGGCTGTGTTGTCGATGGGCACTTTGGAGGCGGTGGCATTAGTGATATTGCAGTCTCTGAACAATCGTCTGAGCCAGAGGGTTTGTTGGACCGCGGAAGATCTTGCAATATACTCGGCTTCGCAGGTAGATTTAGACACATTTGATTGCTTCGAGCTCGTCCCGGCGATCGGGGCTCCCCATGCCGTATGTACGATCCCCAGAGCGGGATTTCCGGTCGTGATCATTAGCGAAGTCTGCATCGCTATACGTCGTGATGGGATGTCCCTTGTGCGCGATGCCCGGGCCATTGCGATACAGTATGCCTTAGTTTTTGAGTGCCATAGAGATACTGAAGCAGCCATTTGAGTAGCTCTTGATGTTGGGTACTGGGCTGGTGCATGTACTCAGCCAATTTGTTCACGGCAAATTGGATGTCGGGACGTGAGCTGTCGGTGAGATACCTGAGGTCACCGATGATGCTCTGGAACTGTTGTTTGAGGCTTTCGGACAGTGGCAGAGCTGTTAAGGCCCGCTTCCAATTTGTGTTTTCTGGCACAGGGGTGTTTCTTGCTCTTGTCTAAGTCATTCGACTCTTGTGAAGGATACCACTGATTATTTGTGGTTGGGAGAGGTGGATATGGCCTTCAGGTGTAGTGTAATTGTGCCATTTGAGATAGGTAGTTGGGTGGCTTAGGTTGGAGATCTTGTATTTTCGTCGCAGGACATGAAATAAGTTGTCGATGAGCTTTTGGGACGGAGAGAGAGGGAGAAAGCCGTCCATGCTGACTGCTATCAGGATGGGGTGGCCCCCTTCGTGCTTAGAAAATAGAAAGTGGTCACCATGGCTCTTGATGTAGCCATGGGCGGTGAGGTGATGCACTAGGCCTTGAAAGTAATTGTGTGCCGCAGGTGGGGTGCCGTACAAATTACGCAGCAGTACGCCTGTATGTCCTAGGTGTCTTAATATGCCATTTGAGCGTGGCTATTCGCGTATGAAGACCGGCTTGTTGTATCTGTATGGTCCGTGCAGATATGCAGCTGATATGTCTAAGTGGCCGAGGTGCCAGTTATAGCGTGCCGGCTCTTTGTCGTAGGTTTGCGCCCAGAGTTCTGCATCTGGGACGGTGTGGGCTTGAGCGATAGTTTTCGGCGGCTCGGTGAGGCGCTCTGGTTTGGAATTTACTTGTTGGGCGAAGGGGGTGGTGAGTGAGGGATCTCTTTGTGGATCATAAGTGCGAAAGTCTTGGGCTCACACGGTGCTGTAGGTGTCAGTATCTGGGTGCCAGACACGAATTAGTTTGTCATCCAGCGCTGCCATATAGCGAACGAGATGAACTCTGGGGGATAGCTTGGCTTTTGGTTTGAAGATAGTAATGTGCCCGTATTGGCCGAACATGAGCAGTTTCGTGGGAGACGGGGCATGTCCGTGCCAGCGGCGATGTGGCGACGTGCCGATGGCTGAGTGCCTGATGATGCTGTATTTGTAGGGGGCATCGAGGAGGGCATCTTACCAGAATGCATCGGAAATATGTGCTGTGGCAAGTGCTGCCCATGTCGCATTCAGGAGTGTGAGGTTTATCCGCTCAGCTCGACTGTTCTCGTGCGGTTAATAGGGAGTTCAGGTTTTGAGTTGGGTGCCCATCAACACGGCAACAGCTGGGCCAATGCCCATACTTGATGAAGCTCACATTATACGCATTCCTTTTGCTGGGGTTGGTCAATTACAGGTTACACAGGTTCAGAAAGACCCCTCCTTGGAACGGCATGCGAGCATGGAGAGCAGAAGCAATACTTGGCCAGATAGCACAACTGGGGCGCTGCTGTACGTAAAAGTCCGACACCTACACTACAGTTCAAAAATATAGAAAAATCATATTTATTGAAGCCATTCTTGATATATTGTACTAAAATAAAAAAACCAATCTTCCTAATCGATTTATCGTTTAAAAAACATAAAAAACAATCAATGAATTAAAAAATGCGGGAAGAACGGGAAACAGTAGATTCACCCCAATTTACCCTGACTCAAAATTATAGACGAAGAACTGCTATACATTATTTCTGATCATACAGGAACCATTAATACGACTGGTAAAAACGGCCAGCAACCACCTGATTGCAGACAGGAGCGCGAAAATTGAGATGGGACTGAAAAAGGGACTGACCGACCAAGAAAAAGAACGCATACTTGCTCTCAACGGGGAAGAAGAGAAACTAGTTGAAATTGCACACAGGCTTAACAGAAGCGTCTCCACAGTGGAACGATTCCTCAAAGACCCCGGCACTTACGGTAAAATGAAGTCAATTGGTCGTCCCAAGTGTTTAACGGACCAAACAATTCGTCGTATAGTAAGGAAAGCTTACTCAGACAGACTATCATCCCGAAAACTTCGAGAGCAGCTCAGCTTAAAAACTTCCGTAAGCACAGTGAAACGCGTCCTGACCTCTTCAAAAAGTTTAGTATTCAAGAAAGCTCAAAAGACCCAGCCCTATCACAGTTTCACATGCAATGGAGAGAATCATGGGCGCGGAATCATGTTACGTGGGCGATAAACAAATGGAAGCTTGTATTCTTTTCAGATGAGAAAAAATTCTGTATAGACGGGCCGGATGGTTTCCACAGTTCTTGGCACGATTTGCGTAAGGAGCCAGACGTTTTATCAAGACAAGCAAAGCTGTGGAGGAGGAGTCATGTTTTTGGGCGCTTTTTATCATTATGGTAAGACATACCTCATCTTATTGAACGGCAGTAAGAACACAGAAGCGTACTCAAGTACTAAGGAAGAGCATTTAGTGCCCTATTTGGAACGCTTTATGCCTTTGGCTTGCATATATCAACAAGATAACGCCCCTATTCATGTAAACAATACGGCGATGAGTTGGTTTTCCGACAATTATATCCGTCTTATGGAATGACCTTCGAGATCTTCTGACCTCAATCGTATCGAAAACTTATGGATGATATTTGGCTCGGCGTTTTTATTCAGGGGGAAGGTAGTTTAATTCACAGCAGGAGCTTGTAAACTGTGTCCAAGACTTCTGGAACTCTATTGAGGATTCGGTAGTGTTTACACTCCTTAGTTCGATGCTGACGCGCTTTATTGAGGTTCTGAGCGGTAAAAAAGGCCGAAAACACTATTAAAAGTGACTGGATGATCTTACAGGAGCCGTGACCGGTTATTGAAACCACATTTGCTATCTTTTTGGTCGGCTATGATTTAGACGAGAATGAATGAGAATTAACCCTTTTTTAGTTTTCAATGGAACTTTGGTTGCCTTTTTCTAATGTATTTTGAGCTGCTATAGCGATTGCAGGGTTAAATATAATGATGATTTTATCCTTCGTTTTTCCCTAAATGGCCAAAAATGTATTTCTTCATGTTTTCGAGTCGCAGTGTAATTCAACAGAAATAGTAAATTAAAAATGGATGACTGGTCTTCATTCTCCATGTTCTCCTTCTTTGATCCCCGTGGACACCGTTACTATCAGTTCAACTTCACTTTCTACCAAAGTTGTTGAAATGTCTCGGGAACTGGGAGAAATTTCAACAAATTTAAGAAAAAATGAGATTTAAACAAGGCTACAATCATGTCCGTTGTATCAGCAGATGGCCGAGCTTACAAACCAATAGTGATTTATCCTGGAAAGCTTCCCCATTTTCGAGTTTTGTGTGGAGTTTCAGAGTTGTTGCACTCAGTTCTCATGGATTACAATCTTTTCCATCGCCCGGCTCCGGGCGCAGACATTAATACAATATATCAGTGGGAAAATTTTTTAAAGAGAAGACAAGAGCATTGAGAGCGAATTATCAGCATTGGATATTTGTTTTGGATGGTTATGCCGCACAAATACAGTACAAAACTGTGAAGCTTTTCCGGGATAATTGGGTGATTACAATCTCACTTCCTGCGCACAAGTCTCATGAGTTGCAACCGCTACAGGTAACTGGTTTTAATTCCTGCAAGTCGTTTTTGCAAAGTCAACTGCATGCAGCAGCTAGACGAAAGAAGCTCGTTAACGCATTTGACGTCACCTTATGTATTCGCAACGCATACGCACGATCATTTGTAGCACCAAATATTATTGATGGGTTTATTAAGAGTGTTATATGGGATCCTGTTTCACGCGCTACAAATTCACGGGCTTGGATCACTTTTTAATGATTGGCTTCGTTGTGTCAGTGGAGGTATTGGTCATTGCTTACAGACCTCGGGGAAGTTCTCTGCAGAGAGATTCGGATGTTGAGGAGGAGGGACGAATTTCGATCAAGACTAGCTCAGGTGCGCATTTGATAGGTGACGCTGTTTGGGGTGCATTGAGGAAACGTGAACAGGAGCGACTACAAAAGTCATCTAAAGTCAAGCAGCTGATGGAATCTGAGGAACGTGCGACATACAAAGAACCCAAAGCAGACCTCGATCGCTTGATGTTTCTCGCTGAACACCGGCGCGGGAGGCGCAAACGATAAAGACAAACTCGCAAAGCTTGTCGGCTCCGTCAGAGCGTAAATTTCGGATCTGATCCTCTCAATGATGGCGCTGAGGGTGGTGCTGATCATTAAAATTATATTTTTTCATGGGCAAAGCCCCCATTTTATGCTGTTGAATTTGGTATTGTTCGGTAATGGGCTCTATTCGAAGGTTTTTTATTTGGAATTTGCCTCAAAATGCTCCTATAGTTCTTCCTTCTTAAATTATATTGATTTGCATGGGTTCCTTTCCCATATTTTACTTTTTAAAATGACGAAATTGGCCAATTATTCTCCGAGATACAGGTTATGGAAAGGTCATGGATTTTTCTACTTCTGTTGAACTAGGTGTTGGACTTTTATTTAATCCCTTCCATGATTGAATTGACGCGCGGACCAAAACACTATTTATTTGGCACAGTCGTCGACAAATTGTCGCGAACAGGTAGAAAGAGCATCAAGTGTATCAAAAGCAAGGGGAAAATGCTACTGGACACGTGGAGACTGACCAGTGTCACTGAGCAGGAGGAGCGCGTCACGCACCATCCTGACGTCTGACAAAAATTTGACACCATCAGCTATTTCAGATCCGTGTCGCCGAGCAGGAAGAGCGCGTTACATACCATGTGGAAGAGAAGGAATAAAATACCACTACCGAAACCTTTGAAGGCCAAGGCAGCTATAGCCTTTAAATAATTCCAGAGGTACTAGTATGGTTGCATAGTGTTTCCGAATTTTAGTGTCTTTTCGACAGGTGTTCTTAGTTGAGTACAATTGGAATCTACTGAGTACATTTTACAAATCTTGAAAACTAACTTTAAGAACAAAAGTATCTCGCCCGTTTTTATCTATTCCTAGTCGATCTGTCTTCCTAGTCTATTTTAAGCATAACACTTTGTAGTTATTTGGAGGTCCTATCTGCTTGAGACCGTCTTATTTCTGTAAGCGAAGAAATAGTCTCTATATTGACCCGTGCAAAGAACCCCCGAGCAAGTATAGGAAACTATGGTAACACACAAAAAAGGCTTCTACCATCTGGCGTCATGTTAGGCGCTTTTATTGGAGCCTGTAAGTAGATGAAAAATGACACCAAATCCTCCGTAAAGTTCTGCAGGAGGAGTTGAGCAGAAGATTTCACAAAATGGTGATATCAAAAAAGAACTTTTAGATGTAAACTTTCTTCCTTATATCTAGGTAGAAATAAGCCGAGGGAGGCTATTTGGACCCAGATTGCAGAAGAATATCTATTTACAACTTTTTATCAGGTAAGAGTCAAGAAAGAAGCGCCTTATAGTCAATGATGCCTGCTATCACCGAATCACCCGCAAAAACTGAACCACAACGACAAGCCCAAACTATACGCGTGTGTTATACGCACCTTTGGTTGTGAAATTTGGATATTAAATGGCAGTAAAAAATGTAGACTTTTTTAGAACAGCTAGGATGGGTCATCTGAGATTGCGCACGGTGCATATGGACTACTTAGTATATGATATTGATAATTAAGGAATTTTCAGTTCAAGAAACGTAACATTTGATGAAAAAATTTCCCAAGGAAGCAAATAGGGAAAAGAGAATGAGTTTCGAACGCGTACTCTGCAGGATACTTTTAGTAAATATAAAAAGGTTCACAGCTCTGAAGCAAATTAACCCAAAAAGATGATATTTACACTTGAATGATGATAAACTTGGTAGTGATAGTATTGTGTGCATGAAGAAAAAGTAGCGCAGCAAAATAAGCCGTCAGATTCAGGAACAAATGAAATCATAACATAATACCACTTTGAAATTTTCGACAGTAAGAATGGAAAAATTTTCGGGAGTACTAAATCGGCTATATCTGTGAATCTTAAACAAAGCAACTTCAAAGTACCGAAGCAGAGGTTCTGGGAGGAATAGTTAGCCAAAAAAAGTGCAGAGTATAGCAGATTTGAGGAAACAGCACCTTGAAAATCTGTGGAGTGGTGATAAAGTTCTCATCAAGACAATGATTTTCGGTAAGAAGTAAAAGCAGGCACCTATATCAACAAGTAGGAGGCTCTTCTTGTTTACTGAAGAATTATAGAAGGCCAGGTAAATTACAGGTATGCTCCATTGTTATATTTTTCTACCATTCGTCTCAGTTTATCATTAATCTGGGCAGAGATATTCTAAATTATGTTGATGTGAAAATGAATTTCTGCATAGTCGCTCAGAGGACAGAAGTATATATTTATTAAACTAATAGATAGGATTGAAGAAGATGTAAAAAATGGTTGCATGAACCGCCTCAGCAAGGCCTGTTACGGTCTTTAAAAAGGTACATAGGCAATGTTCAATTTTACTCACCAGTAAACTGAAGTGAATGAGCTTCGTGAGAATGAAAGGATAGGAGAGCCTCCTCTAAATAAGTTTGCAGAATTAATGATATCTTTCTTAGTATATGTGAATGATGCATTAATAATAAGCAGATATAGACAGTTAGGCAATTTTAGGGATTAAACCAATGTCCATTTTTTGATCAATGAATAGTATATTGTGAGATACTTTCTTGGCATATATATATCGCCCGAAAAGTAACCATTGTGTGTCTCTGACTTTCTGTGTGATAGTGCATGGCCTTTACTTTCGGTTGAGAGGTTCGAGTCCAGCACTTTGATCTTGTATCACCTTAGAACACCACAATTGGTGTTGCATAGTATGAATTGAAAAAAGTTGGAATATAAATTATGGAACACCAAATTGACAGTATTGCGAAACACTTACAGCAATTACATCACTGCTGCACAGCTCATATCAAACCTTTAACATTCACACAACTCTATTTAAAGACGATAATGCCCCCTGTTAACTATTGAACTACTTTTATATTATCTATTTCTTGCTATAAGATGGACATAAACGATTTTATGGAAGTTCCCTTAGTAAATGCAGTTTTAATATTGTCTGAACCACGAACTTAGCCCAATTCGGAAATTCCAAACTTGTGGTAAGCTTCTCTTACTATAGCGACATCGACCATCAGCCTTCGTTCGGTTGTTGCGGAGGACTTTGCGATGACATAAACTATTTGTTTGGAATCCGTTAGTATACTCTGCAAATCACTCCGTAACATGAAGGCCAGGTCAAAACAATCAGTGGAGGCATATAATTCTCCACATACTATTGAACGAGCTACTCTCTTCAAATTCTGACTGGAAAGTCTTGGATGTGGCAACTGTCAGCTTCTTCACAAGGAAGAATGATATATCCTAAATGGGACCTAAAATAGTAATTAATCCTGAAGGGAGCATCAATATAAAAACGTTGATGCAAGCATTATTCTCTGAAAGAAAATTAACGAAGTAATATTTCCTTTCGGTAATAATACGTCGAATTACCCTACTCAGTTCTCTGATGCAATCATTAGAGAAAAGATAGTCCGTGAATTGTGCGCTCTTGTTGACAAGCCACATGATATCTGTTCTTGGATACCTACACTATGCTAGTGATACTCGAGCACTCCTGAAGTCACTGTAGGTTCCATCCTCAGGTACCAAACTAAGTCTGGATCTTTATTCTCTCTAGCTTATATCTCAATTACCCCGTTGTTATCTCTTTCGATATTCAATCCAAAGAAATTAAGATCATCAAATTCAATAGGTTTTTATTCAAAGCCAATGCCAACTTGCCTGATAAGTTCAAAAAATTTTGAAATCCCTGCTCCGTGACAATCTTCTAAATAAATGACGAAGATCCCGGATACTTTTTTGATTTCTTGTAAGAAACAAATCAATAGGTCGCCAAGGTAAGGTATAAGTCCAATATTATTACACAGAAAAGCCTCAATAGTATGCGTTCAATAGTCTCCACTGCCACACAGCCCATACGACGGCCTTTTTGGCTTGAAAATCTCATCAGAATTGATATCAATGAGCGATAGATCATAAATACGTTTTCCAAGTAAGCCTAGTGTCCGATTGTGCCCCTATTCTGTCAGTGAGTTTGGCATATGAAGTCGCTGAACACTCTAAAATACTTTACCGCAACAAATGATACAACAATTCAAATCAACTTTTGATTTATAGCCGGCATATTGTGATCGAAAAATTCTTTTTCAACGTCCCTGTTCCCTTGGATAAAATATTTGTCCTTTCTTCTCCCTTTTCCTGTCCCCGGGTTCTTGCTTGCTATCACAAAATCTTCCACGCAGAATGTTCGCAAATTTCGTAACAGCCTGAATACCTGCCTGTCCGTCAAGCCTTGTAGTTATTTTCCTATGTCCTTGCTGAAATCAGAGTAGTTGGATCTATGGTCTCCGAGCTTCATAATTTGAGGGAAATTAATGAATCTAATGTGAAAAATTCGCGGACATCCGGCAGTTTATGTTCATCTTCCTGGCCAGAAGCAATTTCTCACAAATCATGAATTGTTTCTTCGATTGCGATAAGCGGACTACTGCTCTGGAAAACACCAAGATTGAGCTCCCTTTGATGAGAAGTGTCTCCACTGCTGGCCTCCACTGTTGGCCTCAGTGTAGTTGTTATCATCACTGTTGTGTCAACACAGTCATATCTCTGCGGTACTTCCTCACCCTGTCGACTGAACATTGCATACCATTTTCGTCGAAAGAAGAAATAAAATTCTCCCCTAATATGCCATGGAGAAGATATGGACCTACCCTAACAGAAGAGCCATCCCTACTAACCAGCACATCATCACTGATACGGATTTCAGCCATTGTTGCTTGTGGCAGCTTGTTCTTCAAGGCTTTATTCACCCTGTTTTTCGCAATCGTGGGCGCCATTTCCTTCCAAGCATCACCTGGAGCTTTCATTCTCTCTACTTGGGCTGGTAGCTCAGTTGGCAATAATAAAATGCGAGGCATAACGAAAAATACCAACATTATCAGTACTAAACCATTTGATCCGGCGATATCATTGAAAGCTTTGAAAGAAACCTCCAATGCTGTATGTTTACTCATCTCAGGATGTTCTGCTTTCAATTTGCGATAGATCTTTCCGAGTTATGTATGGTACCGTTCCCCCACACCAAGAGGATCATGGCTTTCGATCCTTGCTAATTTCATCATGATACCAGCAAGTCGGCAGTTATTCTTAAAGCGCAATGCTTGGAACTGAGGTCCTTCATATGTTTGAAGTTCCAGAGGATGACTAACATGCAGATTTGACCAGATGCTAAGGTGTGTACCCCATACCTCATCCGTGGTCTCATTTGAAAGGAAGCCCGCAGCATTGATCTTGGTGTTCTTGTTTACAATTTGAAAGATAGTATCACCCTCAATCGTAAGCGGTTAGCCATTTAAAGTCCTGTTAAATGTAATGTAATTGCTAGGCAAGGTGACCCTGAATCTATTTTTTCTGTTGTTCAGACGCTGACATAGGTAGCAGGAAGATTTTTAATGTCCCGCTGCTTTTCAAGGGTGTCCTGTGATGACTCCCCGGGTTTTTGCACGGCGGAGAGTATTGGAAGAGCTCTGAGATTATGGATGATAGAAATTTAAATGTATTTTGCGAAATTTGTCCGCAGAAACATTATTTCCTTATCGACATACCAGATAATAAAAGAATTTCCGTGTTAGTGTTTTAATCCAATTTACCAATCACCTCTGTTCAGGACGATTTTGTCACGTGACAGTTCTGTAGTCACCTGGTAGTTATCCAAATATTCAAGACGAAGCAGTAGTGGCACATCAAAGGCAATAACTTTACCTCCAACCAAAAGGTGCAGTCATCATTTACAGAGATGCAAATGTTGAAAAAAGAAATTCCTCCGAACTTCTTTTTACCAAATTTGTATAGACTATAACCGATGATTTCTCTGAGAGAAAAAGGTACATTTATAGAAGTGAAAATATACACTGGTCTCTCGCAGACCAATAACAAACTTCTGTGTTCCAGAATTGACACAGATTCCGCCGAAGGAGACAGTTTGCTCTGCTTTAACTATGAGAAGCTCAATACCTGAGTCCGCCTACTCAAGCAATGTGGCAATGAAAACCTCAGCAGTGCATTATCATTCATTTGAAACTTCTTATAGTGAAGGAGAAACTTCGCATACATTCTCAAGTTTCGTAGTGTCAACGGAAGATGCTTCTTACACGGAACATGACCTCATGTTCAACTGGTTGATTTTGATTTCAGACTGAAGAAATAAGGCTTTATGGTACATCTTTATCGAGTGTTTTCTCCTGTTATCCGTCATTATCAGCCGGGATACCAGCGATGATTTTGTCGAATTGATAGCATAGTTCCGCCAAAACGTGGTTTACGTTGTGTCTGGTACTCGCGTTCTTCTTAGCGTTGTCTTATAATTCTTTTAGCGGCAGCTCTAGCTACGTTTCCAGTATCTAATAAGATGGGACTTCTCACCGCAGTTAAAGAATCATGCGATAGAAAGAGAGTCAAAAGAAGTTGGTTTAATTTCTGCTTCCCTAGCTCTCCGTCAATTCACTAAGGAAGATATGCGAGCAAAGCGACCTTAACTGCTGAAATAAAGCTCGAAGTTTCCTTCTTTGAATAGGATACCAGTATTATAGCCATTTCGGTCCTTTTTCAAGAGCGGTTCCTCCTAACTATCTCATTCTTCAAGCGAATGATTTTTCTCCTTTATTGAGCTGAAGTTTGGTCATCTAGTTCTCCATAGAGCTGCTGAAAATTCAAAATGTAAGTAGCTGCTCTTGTTAGTGGCTCTGTTGCCCAATGATATCTTGCTATAGAGAGATATATATATTCAACTTTGTGCGGTTCTACTCTCTGCACAATGGAGGCTTTTCGCGATGGGTTAATGATAATCTTATAAAGTCGTTCAAGCGTGAACCTCGTGTCTATTCAATCAGTGATAAATTTACGAATGCGAGGAGACCTGAGGTTAACCTTCACCTCATTCTGTCTCCCTGGCTAGTTTTACTCAAGTTCAATCTGGTGGAATGCCAGTGAAAGGTCGTACCACTGCGTTTAGGAAAAACCTCTTTGCGTCACCGCGGAGTTGAATTTTTAGAAAATATAGCTTCTGCGTCGGGCTCAGATTATATTGACGTCCTATCTGTCGGTACTCATCAACAAATTCCTGCAAAAGTTCTCGTATTTCTCCTGAACACTTCCTTTCGTTATAGCGTAAACGAATAAAGAAGTTATGGCTGGTTTGTCTGAGTTTGTGGTGTTTGACTACATGGGTTGGCTAAGCCATCGGTGGCGACAATTTCTTCTTTTTGTTGGCTCTATACTTACTGCAGAAACCACTCCCCTGAAAATCCCAATTTCATCGTCCTTTTACTCTTTGTCTTCATAAAGGTACTTGCCAAGGTCACCATAATTCTTTTGACGGATGTTGAGACAGATTTGCGCCGTTCCGGTCCAAGAAATTCCAAAGTTCCGATCAGAGCGCAGGCAAACTACGAAGTTCTTGAATGAAGATAGATGAGGGCGAGAGAAGTCAACAAACAGCTATAATCATGCTAATTCCGACCAGTGACTCGCCACTTTCGAGAATACGGATGGTGGCGATGATTTTACTCATTAAATTTATCATGGTGCTCAACGAAGCTGTTGAGAGCGATGATAGGGACGTTGATGCTATAAGTGTTGAGAGATTTCCTTGGCCATGGTTTTCATGACCGGGGATTTCTACTTTATTTTGTTAATTAATCATATAAACAGTTCTTCTGAAAAACTAAGACCGAATATTTAAAATGAAATGGCCTTTGTTTTTAACAGGTACTGAAAGAGAATGGAAGATTCAAGATTATTTTCTCTGTTATATAGTAAACAAATGAGCGTATATTCTGGTAATTTGCGCAAACCAAGTGCGGGATAGTCACACACGCACAGCTGCAAGATTTATTTCGGTAGCTGCGAAACTACACACCAGTCTATCCATGTACAGTACTCTTGATTTTACAGTTGATAACGTTTATAGGTAGCAATTTTTTGCAATATACAAATGTTTTAGATGTTTGAAGTTGAGACTGACGTTGACTGAGTCGTTTACAGATATCTGACCACACGGTATGACGATACGTCAACGTGAGATGCGCCGTTGATACTCAAAACCCCAAGCATCATGGTAAGCACCAGGGTTTCCCATGTTGGGTGTTCAGCAGCGTTATACAGCGCCGAATTGGAGCCCAGAAACCCACTCTGGACGAAGAGGCTCTAGACAGCTCATTATACCGGGACAAAGGTATAAGGCACAAGAAATAAATTGACTTTGTCAATCCAATGACTACATGTTCGGCCTCTGATTTTGTTTCAAGCCACCAAACGCTCCCCTTAAGGGGTTCCTGCACGGTAGGGGGCAATAAAAGATACTAAAAACGCCTCTTAGTTGCACTATCAGCAGGAGTTCCCAGGACTTATTCCTGAATGTGGATACTCCAGCAAAATTACCGACAACCGTTATTTGCTCACATTTCTCTCTAAACTCCGACAGCAGAGTGTTGCCAAGGATATTTGTGATTGTTTACCCTTTTTGTCTGTCTCTGGCTTCGACTCTCGGGTGAGAGGTTCGAGTCCAGCCCTTTATGAGGTTCGAGTCCAGCCCTTTATCGGTTTATCACCCTTGAGCTGTCGATTGAGCATGTGGTCTCGATGACAGCAACTAGTATGGCTACCTTCGGCCGCTGTAGTATTTAATCTTGAGTTGCTGCTTTTCAGAGTCTATGAGGTAGCAAGGTTCATCGTCTTTACCCGTTTTTCTTGAAAAACGGAGCCGCCCCGGGCGTTCAGCCCAGGCCCAGGCCCCCTCTCCGGACGTTCAGTCTGCGTTTCGATGATTTTAGTGGTGCTCAGTAGTGAAGTCCACCCAAAACTTTGAACGCAAAGGATTGGCAACGCCAGTTTCGACGCGAGAGGGATGGCGCGTTAGTGCGGTAAATTGGTGCTTGTACTCACCAATCTTGAGACAAACTGACCGGTATCAAAATTCGATATTTTGGTGAGAATCCGCTACTTAGCACCACTAGCACTCATCAAAGCACAGAATGAAAGTCCGGGGGTGGAGAGGAATGAGCAAGGGCAAGGGTTGAACGTCCGGGGTGGCTCGGCTTTTCCAGAAAAAAGGGTAAAGACGATGAACCTTGCTACCCATTAGACTCAGAAAAGCATCAACTCACGATTAATTAATAAAACTACGGCGGCCGACATTAGCCATCCTAATGACTGTCATCGAGCCCACGTGCTTAATCGTCACTCGCCCTCTTATCCTTTCGAAAAACTTCAAGACAACCTTGATGTTTTTCGAACTAAGCGAGATGAAGAGTACTTGTTAAAGTTAAAAGGGATTCGATTACACAGTGGAAGTGAGAATTTTCTCATTGATACAAGATACTCAGCCATCCAAGCCGGAATAAAGCATCGATCTTGAGCTTTAACTTGATTGCGGTACCAAGAACACGCACAAGCATTTCAACAATCAACAAATCTCATTCCGGTTTCAGTAAATACCCGTTCTCCACATATGCATCGGCACCAGTGTCAGCCTACTCTCCATCCTTCCTTGCCACTATGACTCCCGAGGCTCAAAGCAAGCTACTCGACGGCTTGACGTGTTCACCTTGTCGCAGGTCATTTTCCCTTGCGTAGTACCCAATGACTTGCTTAAGAATCCTTAACTTCCAAAAGGCCCCAGGGAGCTCTTTACGCCTGTATACAGCACTACAACAAACTGCAGTCATGATTTTACTAAATGTCAGAGACCCAAATAGGCAGATATTCTCAAGCTCTAGAACTATTCTCTCCACGGACTCATTACGGGTTTGAATAAATATGTGCAGCTCAAGAAAGAGATAAAAGAAGTGATGAAGCGGACTGCGGATGCGCGAAACATGAGATGGGACCAAATTTGGATTGAAGGGAGAAATAAATGAGGGTTACTAACGTAATTACAGCAATGAGAAACATGCAGTTGAAGATCCTGAGGAGATACGCCTATTTAAGTCTCTGACTTCTCCTGCTGGTGATGGTGGCCATACGCATCAAGAATCTGACGGTTTCTTGTAGCTTCTCGAAAAATGAGAGTCTATGCTCACAGATAACATTGATGAAATGTCATTCTTGGCACTGCCTATTGCAAAAAATTCACCGTTCTTAAACAGCCGTCATTTGATCCGCAAGTCTCCACCAGGCATAATCTTTTCAATACCAGTATCCTTGCCGGAACTTTAGGTGCTCGCAAGCTTTAGTGCTCCCACGGGCCCCTTTTTAGGTGCTCCGGCATCACCGATAGGTCTAGCCCGTTCATGATATGCGTGGGGAATCTCAGATGATTGGGAACTGATGAAAACACAGTCTTTACTCATGGTCAAAACAGTAATGGCTCGAAAATGGAGGGAGTGTCGATGATGTGGAATGCAATTTGCAACTGCAGTCCAAGTATGGTATATTCGTACTGTACTTGATCTATGTGCAGTACTGCACAATGTTGGTTGACACTCACTTGATGCATGCTTTACTGTACAAGCTGAGCCCCGTAAAGTTCTTAGATTGATACTTTCGTGCATAATTTAATTTTAATTATCCCCTGACAGTTAAAAAGTGCAGGGAGTATTGGGTTTTCCAGTTAGTTACTATTTTTTGATCGCGCGTTGGCGACTCGCACCAACGTACTACGATCTTTTTTGAATAAATTTGACTTCCTCACCTCTAAAACGGTAGATTTGAGGGCACTAGGGTTTCAGAAGTACTAGTGTCTATCAGAGATAGCACTATCTTCAGGAACTCTTCGTCCTCATATGAGGACAAAACTCTTTATCATGCAAAACATTTACAGCAACTAAATTTTTTGGGGGTCGCAATCATTTACTACAAATGCGCAAAAATAGAATTACTGTAAAAAGGTTCTTGGTAACTTCAATTGTACACCACGTTAGGTAAATAATTAGTCAACAGATACTTAAGGAATGAAGAGCGGTAAAAAGCGGCTAAAATCGAAGGCTATCAAGTAGAATAAAGTAGTAAGTATCCTGAATAGCGCTAAGAGTACCGAAAAATTTGGTTTGGTGGGGCTTTACTACCGTTGAAATTATACTTAAGCAAAAATAACAGAAAACAGATCTGTTTTCTTAAAAAAAAGGCCTAAACTTATGTCCTCATATGATGAAAATTGTCTCATAGACACTAGCAGTATTGGCACAACTTCAAACAGACACGAAGCGACGCATCCATCCCTGTCTACCAATTTCTCCCCTTCCATCACCCGCACTACCAGAACTCAAAGACCACGCGTTTCCAGACTGTAATGGTTCATCGCTGGGCTTGGCAGCCCGAATCGGTTTGCAGGCCGATCACGAGTTCGACCGTACTCACGACTCTCAGGCACGGGCTAGACCTACTGGTGATACCACAGTCACTGTAAAGGGGAGCGTGGGGGCCCCATATCCTGAGAATGCCCGATCTGCGGGAAAACAGGCTGGTATTGAGAAATTTATGACTGCTGAAGATTCGCGAATCAAAGGGCGGCTGTTTCGAACGGTGCCTTTTTCGCAGCAAGCAGTGCTAAGAATGAAGCTTCATGGATGTTCGCTGTGAGGATGGGCTCCCATTCTTCGAGAAGCTACAAGAACTTTTCGTTTCAAGCTCGGGCTGAGTCCCCTGCTGAAAAAACGATTGCCCATATGAACTGGCTTCCAGATAAGCCGATTGTGAAAACCAAACAAATTCAACTAGTGGCGAGCTAATAATTGACCGTGGGCGAATATCTGTGTTAGACAAGGTGTCAGCGAGAGGGGTCAAAAAATCGCAGTCACAGTAAACGGGTGCAAAGGTCCCCCAGGATTCCATTGCAGTCCTGTATTTGCGTATTTTAGTAACGCAAGGTCCTAAAATAGTCGAGTAGCGCGATTCTTCAGTTGTCGTCCAAAGTCTCTTTATCCTTCCTACTACCTGACCGGGTAGTGAGGACTACCTTTTATAGTAGTTAGAAAAGCGATAGAGTAGCAGATACAGTAGACAATAGCCACTATATAACCAGGCGCTCAATACATGAGTACTGGCACCTGGCGATCTAGGGCACAAGGCATTGCATTTACCAGGTCAGGTTGGTCGTGGCCCGTGATTGACCATGACGGTTTGTAATGTACGCACTGCATGAAATTCCCCTAGATTGGGCCGAAACGGTCCATATACAGTATAAGCCCCAATTAAATAAGGCGTCGACAGTATCTGTTGATCGGCTTATGTTCTGTGATCTTCATACTGTACGTTCGGTGTTTCGGCGTCGCAATATTTTCTACGCTTTATATGTGCCTATTTTGGCTAAATTTTGGCTTAATTTTGGTCCATCTTTAATGGTCTATTTTTTAATCAATTTTTAGGATCGGACTGAGTGTGGCACCGAGCACTCGATGCCCACACTCATCCGCCCACACCCAAAAGGAAAATTACTGTCAGGTAGAGTAGAGGGGAAAGAGGCAACATAGAAGTCGGAAGTAAACCAACCCTTTGGTCGTCTTCGTTGGCTGAGGTGCTCCGCCCAGCCCTTCTTTGCCACACCGCAAGCTATCCACTATTGACTAGTATTTTGCCCCGCGACAGATTGTGCTCCCGCGTAATACTCGTGGGTCTAAAGCGAGGTTTCATCGACAGTATCTGTACGTTCGGGATTCGTCTCACAGTAAAGTCTGCCAAGTGACCATGGCAGTACAGGTACAGTGGATAGTCGACTAGAATACTGCCTGCTTCTGTATATAAAGTACATTGGTCACGAGAGCTGAAAATGCCTTCTATCAAGTTAAAAATGTCACTATCTGAAAACATCACCGTGTCAACTAGCAAAAAATTCCATTTAACGATCCCGACTTGATCAACCTTCGCACTCGCCCTTCTACTCCCCCGTCCAGGCCTTTCTTGGATCAGAACGGGTTTCCGTCGTCGTATTTCAGCGCTCATCAGTCCCCTGTCACACCAGACATAATTTTAGTCAGCGCCACTGGACCGCGATTGGAAGCGCAAGATAATCAACAGTTCCTCGAACATCTTGCGGATATTTCACTACAAACATCTTCGTCATCGACTACCCCATCCCCGAAAGAGCGTTAAGAGACTACCGGGACCGAATTCACACACATAGTGGTTGAGGACAAGGCGGTGGAAGCGGATGAAGACGTGTAGGTGTACTACACGTGTCATTGGAACACATGTCCCTTGTGTGGGTCGAAGTGGACAAGATTGCCTAGGAGGAGTTTATAATTACATAAATATTAAAGATATTCGTTGGAAAATTGGCTGGAGTGGTTTTGTCATTTTCCTGGTACCAAAAGATTGAACGTCAGCTGGAGCCACAAGCATGGGCCAATGTGGCAGGAATAAAGCGTAGATTATTCGACATATTTACAGTGTATCAGCGACATTGGTTACCAAAAAAGGAGACACCAAGGTGGATTACAATGGTATCCCTAGAAATCTATTGTCATCAAAAACATTTTTGGTAGCGGTTTATTCTGCAGTCACACGTAGTTCCTCAGTTTGGTTAACAATCTCAGCTTCATGAAGTATATCCGAATCCAAGAGCCCAAGTGCGTAGTTTTGATTGTGTTTGCGAAAAGTATTAGTTTTCTCTTAGTCAAGGCATCAGCGATGTTGTTCGTGCCTTTAATCACCTGTGTAAATGCGATCTCTCCTGACTGAAAAGAATATATTATCCTTTCAACTGTTGGACGCAGCCTGTAGTCGCGACCTTCGTGCAGAGTGGTGATGGTCGAGGAGAGTCCTTGTGAATCAATCGTCAAGATGAGTGGAAAGGAACGATTAGTGGCCTACATCTTCGATAAGCAGTATGTCATGAGTCCAACCCGATCGGCTGATTCTGCCGCTGCGAGTAGCTCCACCCCCATGGACGAAAAAGAGACTGAGCCTGCTTAGAGCTGTTCCACTCGATAATATGGAATATTTTAGAGGTCAAAAGAAAGATTCCGGAGTAGTTGCCAGTTTGGCCACAGAAAAATTTCCCCTGGCGCTCGTCCGATAATTCCAAGTAAGCAGTGTTATACAAAAGGAAATGGAGGACCAAAGGGTTACCGAGGCCTGAGTGGTTTAGCAACTGCTTGAGTTGAGCTCGTCTACTACTTTCAAAAGACGTAAACTACAAAAAAACTTCTTACGCTGAGTCGATTGCGACTCCACCGAGTCTCTTAGTAACCAGTTGAGTGACATTCACTGCCACCGAACATGTGTCTGTCAAATGGCCAACGTCAGCCATATTTGCTGACCCCCTTCCTTCGTATCACTCAGTTCTAAATACTTGAATGTGACGGGTAGCCCACAGCTTGGGGCTTCAGAAAAAACACCAATACGGGCGTACAAACAGATACAGCGGAATCTGACGGATAGATAATGGCGTAAATTATGTCTTAGGGGCGGGTACAGTATGGAGAGCGCATATGAACATAGATATATAGCAAACGTAGCTCAATAAAATAAAAGGCGTAAGAAAGGAATTACACGAGGCCATCCACTAAATCTCAAACATCTTTCCATCTCTTTTACCTTTGGAAAGGGCACAGAGAATTGATTGGTGTAACTCCTCATGGCTTGGCAAGAATCATTTAAAGTATGGCAATACAGGAAAGGATCACATTACAACACAGTACTGTTACGGTTGAGATCATGAGTGAAAGCTACTCGATATGCTTTAATGAAAAAAGTTTTTGATTCTCGTGTAGCGCATGATTAGCTCAACTGAAGTGACCTACTCTGGGATCTGCGGTTCATTGCTTAACGTTGCTATATAAAAAAGCTGGAGAACCCATTATTTTGTGTCCGAGCTAATTGACTTGGCCAGTGGGGGCTTGGAGTTATTTGACTTCGTGCAATAAGCATTTATCGTCTTGTTCTTTTCTTTTGTTGAGATCCAATGGATTATTTGATAATTTTCTCCATTTATTCCTTCATAGAAACAGTGATGTTAAATTTGCTGTCTTGGGATATATGAAGTCTATTTTACACAGGATTAGATTCAGAGGCGAGTCTACAGGCTATAATTTGGTTCAAAATTGCGTGTTGGAAATCTTGGATTACCTGTGGGGTTCCTACAAGTAAGAAATTGTTCAAGACTTTTTCAAAAATAACAAGGAGATTTACAGACGAAAGTCGTTTCGAAAGTAATTCCTGAATCCCCGAGACGAATTCGAGTCCATCATCGAACATCAAATCTTCGATAGATAGTTGCAGATACGGCCTGAATCAACAATACCTTACACTGAGACGACCACCTTCCATACGAAGAGGTTGATAGTAGTCCAGCCTGTCGGGAGGCGGAAATAGACGTTGCCATTCAACGGTCCGGATTTAAGAATTGCTCATGAGATATCAATCGTCGCTAGGGAAAGTTGAAGTATCGCTGCAGCAGAGAGGAGAGCCTTATGACAGGAAATCGAGCTGTTGCTCAGTCTTTACAGGTAAAAATTTTCATTTTGCCCATATTAAATTGTGGAACCAACCATCGGTGAAGAAATGGGAAGGTCCGTAAGTGGAGAGCTTGAAAATTTGAGGGGTGTTTTTCTTCGATTCCGAGTACGCAGAAAGACATTCACAAAATCATGCCCCAGTACAACATGCGCAAATTCAGAACGACTCATGGGCGAAAAAATTTTCTTGGCTTGCTTATTTGGAGATCTTTTTATTCATTGTGAAATTGCGTGCTAGAACAACCGTTGATCATTACGTTATCATCGATTCATCTAGAAAAGAAACTGTGCATGATAAGGACAAAAAACTAATGCGGATCTGTGAGCGTGCTCAACGAGCTTGTGTTGTGAACAATATCGGATGGCTGGCTGTAGGTGGCCGAGATGCGCTAAATGTATTGTTTTCGTAAAGAAGACATAAGTGAAGACCCCTCTGAAGTTCTGTTGCCATTCATTTCTCTTAATAATCCATTGCTCCGGGGTTATATCAAGGCGTCCAGTAGTCATGACATTGTGTAGTCTAGTTTGACTCGTGTACTTAGCACACCCATATGCTATATTAGAAGAGCTTCTCAAGAAATCGATATCAGATATCATTCCATCTCTAAGTCCAGTCTCGCAGCGGCAATATCCAATAATTATCCTTTTCTCCAAAGTTCTTGACCCTTTATAAATTACATAGAAGAGTGGTTTGCTATCCGGAAATAGCTGCATTGTTATTTTTCTTCTCATCATGATACTTAGCTCATCCGCAAGCGTAGCTTCAACGTCGAAGAGGTCACTGAAAGCTGTAACTTCGCCGAAAATCGCAGGTCTTTTTATTCTACTATATTTATAGCACTTGATATGTATGGGTAATACATCTCTCGTCACGTCTTCAATCAGGCAAATGTGCCCAAGCTATGATGATAACTCAGAGTTGCTAACGAACGAGGAGTCCGAATAGCCAATTATCTTCAGGATGTTTCTATGGAGCCTCAGCAGTTTTATATGGACCATATTTTGCTTTGTTTACCGAATAACCCGGGTTGGGTTTACGTAAAATATTGCCAAGATCTGGGTCAAACATGGACTCGGTAACTTGGACCAGCTGCAATATTTCAAACAGGCAGTCCGGTCCAATCTTTGGTAGCCAAGTTAGTTTCATTGTCATAGATCAGAATAGATGTAATGACACGTACGTAAGGAGTTTCTCCGACTTTTTAGGGTGGAAATATTTTCTTGTAAGATAGATTCATCAGCAGTTTTGTGATAGTTGAAGCCAGTAAAAGTGCTTGAAAGGTTCTGTTCTTCTGCCTGTGGAACTTCACATGAGTCCTCCTGTACATTTTTTTGAATGATTTTTCGCTTACTTTTACAAGACCATACTCATATCCAGGTCATAATACCTTTGGAGGTCCCTTATTCCTAAGTATGCATAGAGCGGGATCAGACCGGAGCGGCTTCATTCCTAGATTGTTTAAATTGCGCTTGCACAAGGTACCGTGCCACATATCGCCCGAACCACATAATCCATAGAGTAGCTTTAGGAGTTTAAAGCGTTTTGACTGGTCAAGATCAAATTCCGGCACTGGCTTGGTGACAAAAGCTTCGCGTGTCCCAGGTTCGGCTACCTGAAGGTAGCCCTGCCAAAAAACTGATGTATAGATGTGAAAATGTTGTATCGCTGCAAGAAATAGAAGTATACTTACAGACTGCGGTTGCATAGTAGGCGTTGGGTAGAACATCAAATGTTTTACCCGGTCATGGTGTCCCCAAACGACGTGTCTAGCTTTAATTTTTGTTCCACCGTCTTCAGTCGATTTGGTTATCCTCACGAACCTTCTGGGCAACAAGATCCTACCAGGAAGGGTATCCTCTCTCAGCACGACTTTAAATGAGCCTCTGCAAGTAAATTTTTGATTTACTTTATCTTTGCCATCGTCATTTGCTCGGATCCGAATCTGAGATCTGTTTTGTGGATAACTTCAGTGAGATATATTTAAATATATTTCAGTGTTGAAAAGGTATGTAGGCCATGAAGGATCATCTTGAAAAATGAAGTAGCAAGTGATTCTGGAGTGTGATACTGCTTGATTTGTGCCACGTGAAAAGGGCGTGCCGCACCAATAAGAGAATCGGGGATGAAGATGAGTTTCATATTACTAACAAACTCCATCTTTTTGAATAGCCCTCCCGTTCGGCACTGCCAGTGTACAAGATATCCTCCCTTCAAACCAAGACTTGACCCCCGAAATAGTGAAAAACATTTGCTGAAGGTGATTTTGTGTTTCTGAGTGCACTATTTATACACATATTTTCTATATACTTCTCCATCTCCTATCCTGCGCAGTAGGGCGGGATGGTGTTCAGGGGATTCAGTGCGAGTGATAATTATTGGGAATTCTAGAAATAAATGTGCTGAAGGTACAAGCTTCTCAGTCCCTAACGTGTAATTCGTAACTATGATAGCCAAAGACGAGGCAAATTAAGGGTACATACTCGATTCTTGTGCCATAATTTTGCGATAGGTGCGCTGAAGTGGTTGATGATATCTCTTCGCGATTCCTAGACTTAAATGCGCTTCAATGCCATTCTTTTCCACTTCAACATTGGATAGTGCACTTATGTCCACGAATAGAGGGCCAAAGATTGCACCTTGGTCCACCAACAGGCGATTAGGGAGCCCTGTGTAGATAGCTGCCCAACATACTAGAATATTTTTCCATGTAGTTTTCGTCGAGACATATTTCAGGAATGACGCGTCTTAAAATGAAATTTCGTCCACAATATATGATAAGGGCCGGCTATAGATATAAATTACATTTAATAATATGTAAATACACAAAATAGTACCGTTTCAAAATATGAGTTGGCATGGAAATCCCACTGCGCATTTTGCGTCAAAAGACGCCAAAGCTGTACTGATTTTGTTTCTAGTACAAGGGCACTATTAATCACCCTTCACCTCCCAAGAAAGGCATCCAACATCATGGACTCAAGGACAATGCTATCGCTGCTTATGCTGCTTCGGCGACTTAGACGTCAGAGGCAAATATCATTTCGAAGTCGCATTGACGCCGTATCTCATCGTAGGCGCGATAGAAGAATTAACAGACGCGCCCTACAACATCCGTCTACGTCTGCTTTTGCCACCCTCTCTGGGTCAGGCTGCGATCAATCGCTAATTAAACTGACATTTTTCGACTTCAGAACCTTTTCCCACTATATGTTAAGCAGGTTTTCCTTACACTATGAGCGCTTCGACCTGTACTCAACGAGTGGAGAAGTGCGATTTCTGTCTGTCCCAAAGGTATGACGAGGTCGTCCTGGAAGCATGAGTGCGACAATGTGCCTTGGACTTGTACTAGCATGGAGGAGAACGAGTGGATTCATGATGGTGCTCTGTATGATGTTTGGTATAAAATCTTCTGTTTGCTCTCTGTTTATCCGCTTTGGAAGAAGCATCCTAGTTAATACTTTTGTAGTGAAATTGGCACACATACTGTACTGCCATCGAGAGAGCTAATTTTGGTGATCTTTTTTTGATCTGATTCGCTGCTAACTAGCAGGCACTATACAGTACAGCAAGGGCAATTTTCTTTTGTCGCCCACTATTATTTTTGGTACTGTATCCTCACCCGATGGGGCTTGAGGGCTTGCAATCTGGACCACTCGGCCCCCAAATGGGACCTGATATTTTCGCAAGTGAAAGGCACCTATTGGGCCAAGTGTCGACTTTACTTATCTCTAACTTGGATCTCTCTAACTTGGCTGACCCTAACCTCACTCACCCCGCCGTCCTAGATAACCCTAACCTAGTTAACTAGTATTTATACCTACCTGGCCACTAGGGCCCCAGATTAAACAGCCACCCCGGTGTTGGCTCTGAACTTGACTCCCAACTTCCGCCTTTGCAGAAACCTTGCCAACGGCAACTTTGGCTATAGCCACGTTAATACGCCCGGGTCCCCCTTTCTATTCCCCCCCATCCAATATTATACTACCCCTTTTTTGTTTGTTTGTGATATTTACTCACACTTGGCGCCCCGGACTCCGGCGTCTATATACAAATAGGAACTTCAAGGTTGTCGTTGGTGACAACATCCTTATCTCCAAAGGAGATAATCAGCACAGCTGACCCAATACTACATCTTCTTTGTCCTGTATTACACCCCTGGTGTCTACGGTTCTTTGGAATCGACCTATACCAAGTTTGTAGCATTCGCCGGACCGCGGTCAGGCCTTACAACCAGGAGGGCAAGTATACCGTCCAGCCGTCCAAGGAATTACCCCCGCTCTTCCAACTCCATTTCTCCTCGCCGTCGGAGAGCTGTGCTACTGCATCGCAGGGTGCTTAAAGAGAAAGAGGGACAGCGAACACCCTGTGGGTCTTCGTATATGTGTGTTGGATTTCTCATTGTCTGACGGTGTTCCGTTCCTAGACGAGAAGAGCTGCGCACCGCGCATTGCACTACAACTTTGTCAAAAAATCCTCATGCCACAATACGGATGCCTTCTCCGGAAGAGATTTTAACGTATAAGCATGCCATTTTGGTAAAGTACTCAATTCTAGCGGATTTTTACTGTGGTCCCGACGGTTCAAAGCATAATTTAAAGCAATCCAGTGACATCTTTATTAAGAATATATTTTATAATGGGTGGAAGCACGACCATTACGTTCGCAACGTTTTTTGCTCCTCGGGGACTTATTATAGCATGTGCTGTCAACGCGCCAGGCGCAATGCATGATTCCCTCATTTCGGATTGGGGAGGGATTTATAGTAAGTTAAAGGATTTCTTCGAACGATATGGACGGCGTTGAGTTGTTGATTCAGCGTTTTCCAAAGGGAGCTACCTTTTCCTCATAAACTCGTCCCAATATCCCTTACTATCATCTGATGGCGACATATGCATAGAGAAAATTCTGCAACAAGCGATGTCCCTTCGACAGGGGCCAGAAGGGGGAATGCGATCTCTAAAATGTACATTCCCGAGAATCAAATATAGATTCCTATGCGAAGAAAAAGGAGAAGGAAAGTTGGTCTTGCTTTGTACAACCCCTTCTTTTCAATTTTTGAAGTCGTCTTGTTGGGATCAACCAACTGCTTTCAACCTTTATGCCACACAAGAGCAGCGAAGCGAGCCATTTTTTGTTCTAAAGGTTGCCCACTTCTCTATAATAATACTTCTAACATTCCATAAACTAATTTCATTAAGAAGAAGACACCCTCGCATTTCCCAGGTTGTTTTTCCCAAGCATCGTAGCCATCATCATTTGCATGAACTCATCATGCCCTTTAGAGTAAGCCTCTCGTCGTAAACTTTCTTCCTCACGTCTCTCCTTCTTCTCAGCCCTTTCCTTCTGCCTGAATTACCTTTCTTCCTGCCTAAGCTGTCTTCATTCTTCCCGTTCCTAACATCGAATACAATTGGGAGTGGCGATATTGTCGTTGCTTGAGTCGAAAACGGTAGGCCGAGTTTCGTGGTTAGCGACGTGGTCAACCTCCATGTCTCGCATGGGACTTGCCGCAGCTGTTGGGGGTTTTTTGGGCTCCGCCGACAGATTGCACTTCAAAATCCTGCCGTGTACTTGGCTGTATGAGATCTACGCCAGTACTCTCGTGATCGAGAGTCATATCGTCAATATCTTCTTCAATATTGTCACTGTCCCCCCATATCAGACCGTTCGGTCATGAGATTGGGAAAATGCTTTGCTCGTTTCACGTCGAGAGGGACAAGTGGATCTCCAGTGGATCTCCAGTGGGGATCTGTGTACGGTATAATGTAGAGAATTTTCTTCTCAGAGAGTCCGTAGTACGGTCCACATCGGGAAACACTGCGAATGCAGATGCTCAACAACATCCCATTACTCCCTGCAAAGGGGCAATTGCTCACCTATTATATCCGATAAATATTACGTCTCTGTTTGCGAGAAGCTCGAAACTCGTCTTCCATCCGCAATCCCCGCTCTATTACCTCCGCGATTAACTCATCTCTTCCCTGTGCGCGATTTACGTATCGCAAACTGACGGGGTTGTATACGGGAGGAACTGCGCCCTCTACTTGCTGACAAGCTTCCAGTAGCTCGAGGCGGCCGATCGCTTGTCGTTACTGTCGATCTGAATAAAGTACGGTTGACCTGAAGGTAGGTCACGGGGGGTACTTAGAGGCGGAGAGTCGGACAGATCTTCACTGTGCATTATGGTAGTTTCACTAGGTGCTTGATGGCGGGTAACGGGAAGTGGTTGAGAGGCTGGAAGATCAGGGACCGTCAGCACAGCAGGGGATGTTGGTAAAGAGCTAGCAGGGGAGTGCGCTAGTGGAGCCATCTACGAACTCAACGCTGGAACCATGCTGGTCGCGAGCTCTTCCCGAGCGTTAGGCGCCATGAATCCTAGCCACACAATCGGTAACGTGGGGAAGAGATCAGTGGGGAGGACTTGTTGTGGCAGGAAGGCCGCAGTTTAACATACTCGTTTTCACTTTGCAACTGCTTTAGTGGGAAAATATGATTCATGTACCGTAGCTTTTCTCGCCGTAGGAGTCCATCCATCGAGAAAATAACTGATCTGGGTGTACACAAAGAGTGATTTGCGCTGCACCAAAATTGAGATTAGAGTTACGCAAAATAAAAGAATTTGTTTTCAGGTGTCGCCCATTCACAATAGCACATTCTCTACAGTTGAGAGGGTCGCCTCCGATGGTTCGATATGTCTTGTGGAAGACGTAAAATTTGAGTTTGCAGCAACAGACTCTTATGCAGAGCAAGGCCTCCACGGGTCTCGCAAATCGCAAATGCGCTGCGCCCAGACAAGGGAATCAGTAATTTGCTCTAGTTTTTTGAAAAAACTTTGCAATAACTTTGTATTTTTGCGTTGATTCCTTTTGTTTTGGAATGTACTGTACCGTATGGAACCTCTGTACTGTTACAGTACTGGACGCACTCATCATCAGTGTCACATAACATTGCGCAGTTGCGCAATGTCAGTGTTGTACAGTACTGCACATACGTCAAGTACTTTACGAATTTACTGTACTCAGACCGCAGCTCCACATTGCACCTCTCATTATCGACAGGAACGTCACAACTGATGTTGCGCAATATAAGATGAAAGATAAAGTTAAAAATCTAAAATATGAAAGACTAAAAAAATAATATCGCAAATGCCCGACATCAATTACATCACTACCACACGGATCATATCAAATCTGTAACAGATAAGGGCTAAGAGAGACAATTTTAATTTCCTCTTTCTTTGATCTGAAGGACGACATCACTATTATGGGCTGACTTTAGAATTAGGGCAATTTTGGGCTTGCATACCGCTCAAATGTACTCGCTACATAGGGACGGAAGTGTGACAGCCCCAAAAGCGATATTTTGGTATTACATTGTTCATGTATTACAGTAGAACTCTTAGCTTCATACCGGGGATACGGCGCGAGAGCCAATAAAATTTCAGGACCGGGGATGTATACAGCAACAACCGTGCTTATTAAAAAATACTTTTCAAACACAGGTTTGCTGTATGTTCACAGTAATGAGAGCTTAATAATCTAAATTGAGAATAAAAATTCGGCAATACAGTACTAATGCAAAGAGGCAGCCTTTTGAAAGAAGGCGGGAGCAATTCTAATAATATTCGATCTTCCCATATTTTAATGGTCTCCTAAACTCTCAACGGCCACCTGCGGACCATCAAGATCATGCTGTACTGAATTCCACTACTAAAAACTCAAAAAAAGCCTAATTTACAATTGAAAACCTTCATTTCACAACCGCAGCCCTTCTTCTACAGTATGCTGCGAAGACTTCCCATTTCAGCACCACGCCCACCCTCCGAAACAAAAACCGACTCTGACAGGGAAACCGATCTTATCCCAGCTCAGGAGACGAACCAGGCAATACTATCGCGAGCTGATGCGGCACCGAACAAGGAGGCAGAATTAGAAAATTATATCAACACCCCAGCTTATGAAAGCGATGAGGGAAACGTATCTCCCTGCTCCTTTTTTATATATTCTATAAGACAGGCGATGCTAGGGGTATCCTAAGCCTGAAAAACTGAAGCATCGTTGATTTTGAACGATTAAAGGGCTTATTTGGAAGTTTGATTGAGGAAAACTTTAATGTTGGGAAGCGTTGGGAATGCAAAATTAAACTAAAGAACGGGTTTTTCAGATGCCTGCTACCCTAAAGAGTGGAAGATAGTGGAACTGGATCGTGCACTTTCTTGGTAAAAATGGACTCCCATTTGAATCGTTTATGAATCGCTTTGCTTTACTTATTTCAGATTTTATGTTTGAAACAGCGTTTACAGCTGTTGGGGTGCATTACTTAATGCAAAATTTAGAATCAGACGACAATAAAATTAAGACATTTATTTACGCATTATACGCCACAGAAATTAATTGTCAGCAATCATTTCGGCCAAGTGGAATTGCCCAGGAGGGAAAGAGGTATTTCAGTGAGAATCACAAATTGTATGGGTATAAGGTGGAAGTTTCCGTATTACCCAATGGTTTGGCTCTAGGTTGTTCTCGGCACCATCCTGGCTCAGTTTCGGAATTAAAGACATTTCGAGAAAATATTGGGTTTCATTCGCTGGAAAAAAAATACAGACAAGATCAGGAGTCTCAAGGTGATGGGAGGTAGCGGTTAAGCACCCTCACATGTGGGCCATTTTGATGGATAAAGGATTTCAAGGAGCCGGTAAGATTTGCAGGGCTCCCGAGCCTAAGAAGACGCCGCAGAAAGGAAATTTATCGAGAGCTGATGAGGCTCGAGACTTCAAGATTTGAAGTGATCAAACTACCATAGAAAACATTTTTGGTCGAATGAGAGGCCTCTGTAATGTAATGGAAGGTAAGTGGCTCTGGTTTGGGATGAAATAAGAAAATTCCTTTCGATTTTCTCTTTCTTTGACAAATTTACATAACCGTTGGCACCTCTTGCGTTTGGGGGACAACAACCGCTTTCATTGTAAACGCAATCGTATTCATGAGATTGGCCCAAGCCAGATAATGAAGCGGTGCCTTATTCAGGGAAGATACAACCAGTGGCGTAAGGAACGCATGGGCGTAAAGTTCAGTACTATTGGGGCCCGTGGGAGGCAATCTTGTGACCAAATTTAATATTTTCATAAATTATGAAAATTTTTAATTAATAATCTTGTTCTTTAATCATTTTATGTCGTGTACCACCATGAAATTTAATGCCAAATATGCTGCTGTGTAATCATTTTAAAGCGTGGTCGCTTCATATATTTGGTATTCTTTTGAAATTTATCTGTTTCATTCGAAAAACATTTGGTGGTCATTGATAAAATAAATATTTAGTTCAGAAACCTTCGGGGAACTGTTTTAAATTCACTTATGTATATGAATCCATACAAAGACACAGGGTACCATTTTCGAGAGCCGGGATTATGTCCGCTTACCCGTACCATAATTAATATCAATTATCGCGTTTTTTGCTAGCAAGGCTCATGCTCTACCACATTGATATAGATCAGTCGCACTCTTGAGAGGGATAGCTGAAGAAAAAAGGGGAAATCTTAAATAAATGATTATAAAAAGCGGTGGCCGAAAAGATGAAGAATTTAGAGAATATTTGTGATCTTGAAAAAACTGTAGCAAACAGCCATTTTCAGACTTGCTCTTTACTGCTTACTGCTGACTTGCTGGATTAATTTAAGAAATCGGGTTTATAATATCTTAATTATTTTTGAAAATATGCGCTTATGATTTTCCGAGTATGGAAAAATAACAAGCAATAATAGTTGAAAGGGTTACAGTGAGAGGATTGAAAGGACATAAGTAAACCTTAATATTTTTGTTAAATTCAACGGAATTTTAATAATAACGTTCCGATTTTAACAAACATACTGCACCGCTTTGGCAATGATGCAACGTGATTGTAAAGGGAATACTAACTAATATTCGCCTAGACTTCTTCAATTGATTTAATGAGGGAGTTAATGTCACCAACCTGCCTTCCATACTCATACATATGCCCGGCTACAATCCCCCATAGGTTGGCGATGGGACTCAAATCAGGGATGTACGCAGGCCAATCGAACACGTCTACATACGCGTCCCATAACCACTTTTGCACTAGCCTTAAACGATGGCATGGAGCTTCATCTTGCATAAACGTCCAAAGTAGCGGCAAATGTTCGATCCGCAAATTTTCGATCCTTAGCTATATCTATCTTACCGAGACGGCCAGTCCGCATTTCGGAGAAGTTGTCAAACAGATTAAGGAAATCTTTCATTATCTCTTCTTTTTTCGAAGCTATGCGAACCTGGTCATTCCGATCTGTTTTCAATCCTTCTTGGCCGATCAGTCTGTCACTCGAGTTATAATTACACTGCGACTGCCAATTTGGTACAGTCCTCTCCTCTCTGCTTGAACCGATCAGTAAAGTAGTTTCAGAATTAGAGTCCTTACCCTCCTCCTTAAGATGAGATGCCATCGTGGCATCGGGAAGAGTGACGAACAAAAGCCGAGCGGGTGCGGGTAAAGCGAGACCAACGACTGTATTTTTGGGGAGAGTTTCAGTCTTACTTGGCTGAAAGCGACTATCATCTTCTCCATCTTCTTCAGAATTTTATTTGCCTCCAATTCTATTCATTGCAACGGCTAAAGTTTCATAGGGACTTTCTGTCCAGGTGTAGGCAGTCCGCATCTTCACAGACAATTCTATTCCGCCGAGTCTCTCTCTGAGACAGTAACCAAATCGTTACGCCTTTTGTGCGAGAAAAATTTCTCATTAAAGCGACGAACGGCCCGTTCGGGCGGATGTCTATGATTTCATTTGCCATAAGAGCGAGATGTTTGAGTAGAGGTTTAGGATGGTTCTGAAAAAGGCACAAGCCACCGGTCGGACATTGAAAACGGATTTAAACATGAATCATAGGGGGTATTGTTACACGGCAAGCAAGAATCAGTTTGCGGTAATAAATGCCAGTCAGGACAGGGACGCGAAGAGTAAAGTCGGAGTTGCGGGCAAATTGTTGAGATTGGAAGACTTCGGGGGAGTCTTTATTTTGAATTGGGAGGCGTACAACGTTTTTGGAAAAGGAGGACATGTCGAGGGCTTGTTCTTCGCTGAGAAAGTCGTTGACTGGGGGCCGCCGACACTGCCTTTGAAAGAGATTTTTTGGGGGGTTTGAGCGTGGGCGTGGAGTGAGGGAGGAGGAAGAGGAGGAGGAGAAGAGGGATGATTTTCATGTTGAGTATGTTAGACGGGATGAGGGGACGCGGGGGATGAGAGAGTTTGGATGGAATGCTGCAAAGGTGAGGTAGAAATGGGGAGAGATTGAAGCTGCGAGTTGACGTGGAAGTTTAAGGTCATGGGGAAACATGGGTAGGCATGGGATAGAGGAAGTCATGTGAATATTCTGGGATCGGGACTCAAAAAGAAAGGGCTTGTTTAGACGTAGAACCTTTCGACATTTTCTCCGTCTTCGGTAATGTTCTGCCAGCAATAGTAACTGGTGGTGCATGGTGAAAGACAATTTTCGGTTTGGACCGTAGAATAGCCCGTACATGCTGACCTATGAATGTAGTACCCAGAATGCAGTCGACAGCTAGATTAACAACCACCAGGAAACGAACACTAGTCTTCATTTCACCGATATGACCAATAAAAACAAGAGTATCCAAACATAGGATAGGTTTATTGGAAGTATCCAGTAACGCGAATGCAGCAACCGAGCTAATAGAAGATTTCCAAGAATCGGGCAGGGTGCGCACATTAACGATTTTTGGTCCCACTCCAGTGTCGAGGACAGTCGTTAAAGTAACCATTAACGGCTGGTCTCGTCCGATGGCCATTGAAACTTTGTAGTTGCGTTTCATTAGGAATTGAAAAGACTACAGAACTAGAGCCATAACATAGAGAGAAATGAGACGACAGAGTAGAGGTCTTCCGTTCCGGTGTTCACAAAAGACCTCTAGAATTCCAAATCGGAAACGATCACCCCCCTACGCCTTTCCGGCACCGTTTTCCGGCTCGGGATTATCTATTTGTCCCGGAAGAGGGAATGTTTCATTTATTCCTCCCTCGATAATATTGATCGAGTGCGGCGCACGAGATGGGCCAATCTGCGGAGGTTCCGCAGCGGAGTTGTCCTTGTTTTTCCACAAATCGACGATAGTTTTGCCTACGGATCTGCTATTTAGACCGGTCGGTATCACTCAAATAGGGACAGGAGACGTGGCCGGGATCCAAACAGAGACGAGAGAATGGAGCTTTAGACATGGACGAAGGGGTCCCAGCCCGATTCACATGGTCAATCACTGTACCGGCCGGTGACCTTCCTTGAGGGGATTTTGGCGACTGCATCGCTGCAGGCGAAGACGGTCCGGATTGTAAAAACTCGAGGTCGGAGTTCGGAGTTGAGTAAGTAGTTACGCTGTTTCCCGTACGGCCACCTTGAGTTAAAGCAAGAACTTCCAAATCAACATCCTTTTCGGTCACTGTAGAGCTGTCTTCCTGCGAAGGACTTTCAGTCGTTCGCATCTTCACCGGTCAGTCGCGTGGTTGAAACCGTGTCTCTCTTCGGAACGGGTAACTTGTTGCTACATTCGATACAGATCGGCGAGCTGTACGACACCCTTCTCCCAATGTATGAGCATGATTGACTACTGTCTTATAGTCTGCATTCGGGTGAGTGTCTAGGCACAGCCGCTCTTGTTTGCAAATGGACGGCAACAAGCCATCTAAGAACAACTATTTCAACCTCCGATCGTACAATACAGACCGCAACGGAGAGTTTTGCCCCACAACATCCGAGAGTAAGACTCCATGGTCATTGAAGAACTCTGCTTAAAGTTCTCAACTTCCGAATAGGCCACCGCAATTACCTCATCGGTTGCATACGTGGGGAGTAGGAACTGAACCACTTCCGTATACGTACGGAGCAACTCATGATGTTGTCTGTCCATCGCCATAGAACCGCCGGCCATGTGAGCTTGCACTAGCAATTCGGCTTGTCCGGTGAGGTAGAACTGAAAACACCTCATGGTCGCCGGCTCCGGTACGGGATTCATATTATAAGAGTCCTTTAACTTGGCCAAAAAGTTCAAACCGGAATCGGATATGATCCAGAGAACAGGTGCGGATTCATCTGGATACCAATCTTTTTTCTGTATTTAACAATACTCTTCGACGACCCATGAGAATCTGTTGAACGGAATTTCCACCGATAGGTCTGGTAGTTCACTGCCTTCGTGAACCAACTCATTCAATGGACTTAACGGCTTCATCTTCTCCTTACCATAACTTTTCTTTTTCTTTCCGCGACGGGAACCTTCCGAACCGGACGAAGACGAACTGGATGAACTCGACGAATCCGTTTCTGTGGACCCACCACTTGAATCATAGGAACGCCGACGACGGGAACCCTTTTTGCTCATCTTCTTCTTGCGGCTGCTGCTCTTCTTCCGTCCATTATCGGAACTTGAATCTTCAAATTCCGATTCGGTCCTAGTCTCCTCTTGGCGATACTTGCGACGCGGCCTTGTTTTTTTACCGTGACGGGAAGTAGAGCGATCATCATCACGCTCATTACGTCCGCTCCGGTACATGGGACTCTACTCCTCATCATCAGAGTCTCGTCACCCAGCAAGGCTGACCGGAAAGTATGGTTGTTTCACATCCATGGGTGGAACAACCGACTCCCGTAAAGGACTTGTATTACCGTGTTCGGTGTTTTTAAATTGTGAATGCTCAGACGGGCCTGGCAGGCTTTTGGCGAGATCTCCGGTCGGTAAACTGCTCGAACCGTCCGGTATGGTTTTGGACTCCTCACCAGAAGTGAGTAACTACCCGATGGGCATATTCGCGAAGCACCTCATGAGAGCTGTAGTCTCCTCCCGAAAGAATTTCATGACCATCGGCTCTGAATCTCCGGCCATAATACCATAAAACTTCGCTTGGAGCTCTGATTTCATAACCGAACGGAATTGTTCCTGCACCTCCCCCTTGACCATCCCCTGTACGTCGACTCGTAAGTCCGAACGGATTTTCTTCTTTAATTCTTCTGTTGTATTATTAACATCCGTGCGGACTTGCGGAACCCAGGGCATCCAATACATGCGGGACAACCTCGCTGTGTATCAACCGGGCCCTTTCTAAACCGATCGGAGAGGTCATTGCTCTTGCCAAAACACTGTCTCCGGACGGTGGTTTAGGGAATAAATGATAGGGAGCCAAAGTAATTGGCTCGGCGGCACTTGTCGCCGTCGCTTGGTTCCGAACACGGTCGTGCATATACCTTTCCGGTTCGGCAAGCGGCTTCTTCAGCGCCGACGGCGCACTGCGGGTGCTATGGGGAGACTGGGAGCCTTGCGGGCGGTCTACGGGGGCGTACATGATGACTTAAGTATCTTCTTTCTTGAAGTACCGAACGGATAATAATGTGATTTTCAACTTTGTCTTGTCTTGTTTTCCGGTGGCTTCTCTCCTCGAAAACTAAAACCGTACAGTGTTAACCAAAAGGATGTTTTAGCTCGGGAGACCAGTTGAAGTATAAAACTGTTAGGGTTCACTTCTTTTACAAAGCGGACGTCTCCGTTCGATAAAGGGAAGGACCTTGGTAGATTTGTAGATCAGTAATGAGTTCTGCGACCAACCAGGGACCACCGAACGGAAAAACAAAAGAAACATAAGACAGAGGCTGGCTCACTCTCGGGACGAGATAAACGTGCTGCGGTCGGGGGAAATACGCGGGGACCATGACGGCGGGATGTAGACCAGGAAGGGACTAGTGACACAAGGAGTAACCGAGTGGGAAAGCCAAAGGTAAAAAGTAAAAGAGAGAACTCCGAGGTGGAAGGGTGCTTACCTCTTTACTTGACGGGCACCGCAAAGGAGGTCAAAGATAAATATCTGTGAAGTCTGCGCGGAGTCCGAGTGGACCTGACGCTAGACCCTAATGAATCTGTGCATATAGGTGTCAATTTCTACTACTTATCATACGCATTGCTACATTACACCCTCCTGTACTCTACACAGTCCTGTAATTACCTTACGGATTCCTCGCCCCGGTGCGTTGTACACCGCTATACATACTCACATTTGCCACGTGGTATCCGAGCGGGGTCAATGCAAGAATCGACCAAGAACCGAGCGGCGGGGTGATACTCTCTTGGATCCCTATAAAGCCACTTATCCCCAGTACCGCGCGGTCATTTCCATCACTTCACCACAGACCGTACGGGTCCATAAAATATTATAACAGCCGCAGACCAGGACTCCCGCGATTCAAGTTACAGTTCTTCAGTAAATTAATCGAGAGAAAAAGAGACCTTTTATTTCATGGATTCTAATGGAAGATTAGGCGAGAACCCCGTCTGGAGTTCAGGCAGTGGGATACTTGCGCTGTTTTAGGTGACTCAGCAGTACCGCGGTGTACTGTAGAACCTCCTTAGTGGGTATCGCAAAGCTACAAAGTGTTACGTAATAGAGTGAGATACTAAAAAAATTCGATAATAGGTCTTTCAAATATACATTAAACCCCTGCGCAAGTACCAAACGATTGCACAATGCACAAAAAATTATCGGCTCTCGGAATGATAACGCTATTCAGATCTCAGGCAATTACTGGTCTATTATCCTTTGTAAATAGATATTGCTATGATTATTGTATGGAAACACTTCAAACTGTAAATAGTTAATCATGCGCAAAAAATCACTTTTAATCCGAAATCTTCAGGCTGACGGTCAAACACCAAGAATTGAATATTCATCGGTTTCCTCCTCTTCTTGCGGTAACGCTGTTAAATATTCCAATCTTGGTTAGCAGAGATTCGCCCATGTCTACCAAGCGATTATTAACCCTATGATATCGCGCATAGTCAATAGCGCGCATTGGATGCAACGTAACGTGTATATTTTTCAGCGCAAGAAACAAACGAAATATCGAATCGTAGCTCTTCTCGGCCCACTTCCACTTGTTCGAGAATAAATCGCACAAATTAAAGAAACAACAGAATTAGTTCTCCACAATTATGAGATCCGAGGACTCTTTCCGATTATATTCCTCGTCGCCGCAATATAAAAAATCGTTAATTGGCATGCGTCTAGGATTAATTAGAAGGCAAAATTCTGCAGCGCCTTGGTACCCCTTGTCCGCTAACCTAGCCCACTCGCTAGGATACTCCGCGCTAAGTAGGCCGATGTCTTCTAAATACCGCTCATTAGCTCCTTTCTCGAGCTGTACGGCATGGAATTCGTACATTTGATGACATGTTGTTAATTTTGAAACAGAACATGGGTAGGAGTCACTATAAACAACAGAATAGCCAATAGGTATAACAGAAACTTATACTTTACAACCATAGAACTTGTTTTTGCCACTAAAGTAGCTTTTTTCTCCTTAATGCTACCGGAAATCTGACGGATCGTCATCGAGAGGCTCGCAAAATTTTAAGTCCGGAACATGTCACTTGGAACATTACAGAATAGCGCAAACTTGTGTACTGATGAAACGAATTTTATTTTAGACGGCCCTGAAGGTCGTGTATCTTATTAGCATCGTTTAGACAAAGAAAAGGAGCTATTTTCTAACCGCCAACAGGGCGGGGGATTGGTTATGATTTGGGCGCATTTTCCGTATCTAGAAAGCGCGTATTAGCTTTCTTGAGTGGTTGGGTGAATGCCAAGGGCTATACTACGACTATAGAAGACTATCTACCGCCGTTTGTAACCGAACCTCACCCGCCAATTGGATCTTTCGACAGTATGTTGCTTCAACACATACTGCAAACCACTCGAAAAAGTGGTTTGCAGATAGAAACATCAAGTTTCTACCGTGGCCAGCTAAGTCACCTGACCTAAAACGCATCGAGAACCTATGGTCCATCCTCGCATGGAAATTTTACGCAGAAAATAGGCAGTTTAATCCCGTCGAAGATCTGAAGTCATGTATCAATGCATCATGGGAAGGTGTTTTTCGTTCTACGCTGGTCAAACTGGTGGATTCTCTTCCCAGCAGTTGTGCTGAGGTTTTGGAAAAGAGGAAGCTAACACAAACTACTGGTTGCGGATGAATTAATCATTTTGTGTAGTGGCGGTATAGTTTCTGTGTTTACTCTGATAGCCTTTTGGGCAAATTTTAAAGAAATTATTTGTCAATTGTGAAATCATGTTGCACAAACCTGGAGTCTCAATAGAGAAGAGATATAACCAGTTTTGCTTTAAGTCATTTTTCATGTGGCGATATATGAAGTTAATTATGGGCAGTGTATTTACGTCCAGACGAATTATACGTAGTACTGTGTGGATACCTTGCCCCATGAAATGATTGGCTCTTTCAGTGTGCCCGCAGCAACAACATAAAAGCTCTATTGTTTACAGATCTGTGGTCTTTTTGCTATTCATGGAGCACTTCTATACGTGTAAGCAGTGTTTTTTTCGATGCCCTTTGGTAGGCAGAACCCATCAATGTACTTATGTACCCAGTCTTTCAACTTCGGTACCATGTCGATCGAAGCGGCTGGGCGGCTGAAATAGACACCTCAGTCTTCGCGTGAAAACATTGTACTGTGCGGCTTTATTCGTTCGTGCATCCATTCTTGGGAAATTGGACGGAACACAAGAGAGTAGCAGGGGTGCAAAGTTTGTGTTGATCGAGCGTCTTAGGTTTGAAAGTTTAGTTGGGGAAATAACAAAAGGGCACCAAAAGGTTGTTTATTTTAGAAGTTGGTACAAAATCTTGTCGTCCAATGAGGTAAATGGGCTTGTACAGTACTCTGCTGTACCGAATGAATTTGAAACAAGGCCACTTGTTTGGCAGAGATTGGTGTGTTTCAAGTTCTACAATTGGATGATTTCGGACCTCATCTGTTCCTTTTCTCACCACCGCCGAATTGGCTATTGAGGTTCTTTTGGAAGATCTGACCGTACAGTACTGTACAGCAACACCATTGCGGCACTGAAGCACTGGTATTGCTGATCTCTGCTTGACATTATTCGATGCGAGCGACTACCCTGCGGTTGTGAAGTGTTAAACAGCACCATAGCGCTCACCGTTCGCCATTGATCGCCGCTCAAAAAATGACTCATCCACACTCATTCCAGACTTCATCCAGTGAGTTCATTCAAACGACACCGGGTTGTTTCGTTTTCAGATCCTGCACCTTGCCATACGCTTTCTCCTCTCCGCCACCGACTTTCAAACAAAGGAACCCGCATTTCACGTTGCAAAACACCCACCATGCCGCAACAAAATGTCACACAAATCCTTGGCGTCGACCCATCGGGGTCAAACCCCTCCATCTGCATTTCGGGGGCGGCAATGGCCGCAACACCGGTGGTTTTTCCGGCCGGTTTCCACCCCCCCCGAGATGAAAGCCACGGGTTTTCTGAACCCTCCGAACCCTCCGCCCCCCTCCTGGCAGCAAGCGGACTTCTCTTCACAAGGCAACCTTACAGTCGCTCCTACATGCGTCGTCGCCAGCCCGACCCATTTCCCCAATCTTTGGCAGAACTTGTGCGTACCATACGCATAAGCCACATCCTTCTCGCCCTTAATGTGGCTGTGTTTGCTTTTCAGTCACTCTACCGCCCAGACCTGCTCATGGCAGGCGCTAAGGTGAATAGTGCTATTGCGGCTGGCGAATATTACCGCCTTTTATCCCCGATGTTTCTTCATGCGAGCATCAGCCATTTACTCGTCAATTCGTTTTCGTTGCATTCCACTGGTCCCTCTGTAGAGTCGTGGTTTGGCAAGAAGAGGTTCCTCTCGCTATACTTTGCGTCCGGGCTGGCAGGTAATTTGCTGTCCTATATGTGTAGCCCAACTCCTGCTGTCGGCGCGTCAGGTGCTATTTTCGGTCTAGTGGGAGCCTCTGTCGTGATTTTGGGTCGCCACCACAAGCTTCTCGGACCACGGGCGAGGCGCGGCCTGCAGTCACTTGCATACATCGTTATTATGAACTTTGGCATGGGCATGGCACCGGGTTCTCGGATAGACAATTTTGGACACCTCGGCGGGTTCTTAGGCGGCATTGGATTTTCCTACCTCGCTGGTCCTCGACTGGTCGTGAGACGAACCAGGTCAGGAAAGCCAATCGTAAGGGACGAGCCGATTCTATCAACTGCTATTGCAGAGTTTCGAATGCGGCTTAAGCAGATTCGACGAGCATTGCGCGGCAAGTAGAGCTTGGCATTCATTTTTTTCCAAAGGTAATGATGTTTGGAAGTGAAGATCGGCGAGGAGATCAACTCCAATGATGACTTATCCTCTTTCCTTGACTACGTTGTAGAGGGCGGAGGATTATCACATCGCTTGCATCCCAATCAAGGACGCAATCGGTGGGGTCGGTTTTGGAAGCCAACTGCGGCTTTTCGGAAAGTTGGATGTCCGACAGTGACGGAAGTTTTTTGTGGTTGATGCCATTTGCTCTCCGGAACGAGTTCCGCGAGAAGGCCAACAAGAGGAGGACTTCTCAAAATCCACGGGGCTTTCATTGTGTAAACCGTCCCTTGGGAAGGCTTTTTCGTGATAGAAAGGAGTGTTGGAGGCGGGTACCTTTTTGTTGCTTTGCGTGATGGCATGGCAAGGACATGGCGGGGTGCTACGTGGGATAGGGGTTCGAAGATCTACCCCGGCAGAAGAGGATGGAAAGCTAGGTGGTTGAGGGTTTCTTGATATGCGGCTATTGAGGTACAACTTGGCAATCTGAGATCTCAGTTGCCGAACGGTTAAGCGACATTTGATGAGCTCGCGCTAGTTAAAAGTACGGATGGGTGGTACAATATATCCACCAAGTATTTCAGATTTGCGTAAAGGAAGCCTACTACGTTGACATGGAGGTTTAGAATGCAGCTGAGCGCTGTGGTCAACAACCCCAGAGCCCCGTTTTCGTTATCAGTACATGTATTGTCTTGCATACTCCAGGTTACAGTTAAAATCAGAAAGAAAATCCAGTAGTCCAGGCAAACTGGGAAGATGGGTCCACGGATGCTGCATGTCCCGAAAGAATGGGCCTCAGAAGTTTGAATATCAAAAATGCCGATAAATGAAAAAGTCTGGTGGGGTTTGGAATAGCTCGACAACTTTGAGGACTTTAGCACCAGAGTCGTCTTGCGACAGTTATGAAATTGTCAACGTGAATAGCTGCCTAACGAACTACCCAACTTTTGCCAGATTCGGAACATGTGTTCCAAGCGCAGAAATGTCAAGACCAATTTTATGCGCCGCAATGAACCCCGCGCCCTCTGCGTAACTGTTTGCAAACAAGACGCGATCCTCCGCAATACCCACAGAGGAAGGAGCAACGTCCAGGGCAGTCTTATTTTCCCTTACAGCAACGACCAGCACATTTCGATTCGCCGCCAGACTCATGATAGCACTTCCCCCGAACGAGTCGGCAGGCACGATGACAGAATCAACATCTTCAGCCATGATGCAGGACTTTTCACCTTGCGTAGAGCTGGACGGTAGCAACTGCGGAGCCTTTGACAACCCAACCAGGACACACGACAAAAACGTATAGCCCAATTCCTCAGCCGCCGCCTTGGGCGACACCGATTCGTCCGGGTCCAAAGGTGGCAAACAAGGTGCATGCGCACACGGCACACAAAACTCGCGTGAAACCAAATGACTGATGACCGCCTCTGCACCAGCGATGGCGTCGACGGCATTGCCAGCGCGGTATTCAGCAAGTTGTTGCTCATCCTCGTCGTCCGGGAATTTAGCCACGACGGCGATTGCGTGGCATCCTTTTTGAAGCAAAGTTTGCGCGGCACCTAGCAAAGATGCGGGGTTTGAAATCTGGCCCCATGAAGCGCCCGAGGGACTTGAGGCAATACTGACGTGTAATGGGCGGGATGTGATGGCATAGTGCGTGATCTGCAAGCCGAGAGTGGCGCGAGCGGCCTCTGCAGCTTGTTTGTGGCGTAGGATTGAGTGATGATCCATAGCGGAATCAAAGACGAGCCCAATTTGGTTTGACTTGACGGTTGTTTGTCGTAATGCGAGTTTGGCGGCGGCAAATTGGTCGAGGGCGTAGCCTTCGACGTAAAGAGCGTTAGGTATGGGCCAGTACATTAGGGCCCCATTCAGAACGTTTGGATGGGTAATGACGGTGTCAGCTATTGAGGAGATGAGTCGAACGACGGGAAGGGCGTCACCGGCGTAGCCACCGATTGAGGCACCTACTCCGGTGGGGACGATGAGCAGTGTTGTGTAGTTGTGAAGAGAAGCTCGCGGTGTTTGATGCAGGTGCGGAACTCGGGGTGAGCTCAATCCGGATTTGCGGTGTGATCGAAAGGGATGTGTCCTGCTTTTATAAGGGAAGATTGGGGATGTTAGGAAAGCAGTTTGTTTGGGGAGCACAATTACGTTTGGGGCCACCATCTAGTCGGAGGTAGGTGTCTCCCGGAGGATGTTGAGGAGCTGTCGCTTGGAGCAATCTTGGAGCAAACGAGGAAGGGATAGAAGCAGCGGAGCTTTTGCAACTGGCTGGCGTCTTTCACGGGGCTTCAGAGGGCGCAATAAATGACGTAGGTCGCTTTGAATCGGCGAAGGACAGGCGGAAGTCTGGTCTAGAGTGGATCAAATCAAGTGAGATCTCAAATGTGTTTCCAAGACTGAGAGCAAGTAGTGAATACAGTACTGTACGTTACGGTACTTGAAACCTTGTTTTCCGCATGAAAACTTGATCCATCCTTTCCCCGTCCTGGATTACAGTACAGTAAATTACGTTGAAAAATGCACTTTGAGCTTTGTCGCCGAACATCGCGCCTTGATTCTGCTCCGCCAGTACCAGCTCCAACTCTGCGAGCTGCCCTTTCAAACAAAACTCAGCATCCAAAACCCGAACTCGAATGGTTGCAGCCGCTTCCTCCACGCAAATGTCGCCCCCTGCTTACCTACTCCAGGCCTCCTCCATTCTCCGCAACCGAGTACTGGCATCATCATTTGTCAGTCGATCGTGCCCTACATTCATATCCCACTCGTCCCCACTGCGCCACCAAACCCAAGCCATTCACTTCGCTGCATTTCCTCCGTCCAATCCAACGACAGCGCTCCGTTTCACCAAAGCCAAGTTGGCACCGCATCTAATCCAACTTCCTCATCCCACCCACGGAAACTTCAAGTCTCCCTCCTCCTACCGCCGACGATATCATAGCTGCATTTGAGTCAACCATCCTCGCAGATCTTGAGGCTGACGCTGAAGAGTACGGAACTCCCGCTCAACGAAGAAAGGCGGCGAAGCAGCGCAAGTTGGATGCCGACAGAGAGGAGCACTTCCGGAAACTCGACATCATTGCCTCACTCCCAGAAGACCTAATAGTCCAATCCGCCCCTAGCAAATGTCCGGGTTGCGGTACCACATTCCAGTCGAAGAATCCTGACCTTCCTGGTTTCATCCCAGAGAATACAATGCGCCAGCTGGCCCACGATGCTGTGGTTCCACCTGTCCAGCCAGCAGCCGATGAGCCAATTACGACCAAGCCTAAGGACAAGCTACTCGTCTGTCAGCGCTGCTACCGTCTTACCCACTACGGAATAATCGAGCCGCACTTACGCGTCAAAACGAAAAAACCTGCACGAGCCGTTCAGGGCGTCGACACGCAAAATATAGCCCCTACTTCACCAAAGGCTCACAGTTGCAAAGAATTGTCCCCGGCCACTTTTCGCAAGACTTTGGAAGGACTCCGCTCTATCCATGCTGTCATTATTTATTTGGTTGATATATTCGACTTTCATGGCTCCTTTATCAGATCCCTTAGAGACATTATCGGTCTCAAGAATCCTGTTGTTCTTGCTGTCAACAAGGTAGACTTGTTGCCAAAGGACTACAAGCCTGGTCGAGTGGAAAACTGGATCGCGCAGGAGTGCAACGCATTTGCTCTTCGCGATGTTGCTGCCATTCATCTGATATCCTCCACAAAAGGGACAGGGGTGAAGGCACTAATGGCAGACGCATTGAAACTTGCGAAACAGAGGCGTGCTGATATATACGTCATCGGCGCTGCTAATGTAGGCAAGTCCTCTTTTATTAACCAGCTTGTTAGCCTTCGGAAATCGGACGGATTGTCGGACGAGGAAAAGAGGGCGCGAAGAAAGCCTTCCAGACGAAACCAGTTTGTTGGCGCTATAACAACAAGCGTTGTTCCGGGAACTACTCTTGATGTGATTCGCATTCCTCTCGGACGACACGTCAGTTTATACGACACTCCCGGGTTGATGATGCCGCATCAGCTCACGAATTTCCTGCAAGAGAAGGAGCTCAAGTCGGTCCTTCCCGCCAGCAATGTCGATCAAGTCACATTCCGGCTGGAACAGGGAAAAGCGATATATATTGGTGCTCTGGCCAGAATTGAGATCGTTGAGGGGAAGGCCTTCCTTTTCACGTGCTTTTTCTCGCCCAAAGTGAAGCTGCATCCAGGAAAGGCCGAAAACAGCGAGGTATTTACAAAACAGCACGTCGGGGGGCTGCTGACGCCGCCGTACTCCGAGGAGGGACTTGAACAACTTGGAGAATGGACAACGAAAACATTCAGTACGACAGGGGAAGGATGGAAAAAGGCAAGCGTTGACGTTGTGCTCTCAGGGTTGGGGTGGATTGCCATTACCGGACCAGGGAGCGTCAAGCTAAGGGTTTGTGTTCCGCGAGGTGTTGGTGTGTTCACACGCGAGCCATTAATGCCATTCGAGGCGCAAACAGGCGTGAGCAAGTACACAGGATCGCGGGCAGTGAACAGAAAGGCGCAGAAAAAAACGGCGAGGAGAAAGCGACAAAGTGGGGATATGTGAATGGCAGGGGAGTAGCAGCGATAGGGATGACAAGGACATGGTTGATATTGAAACGTGGGGTATGTTGCTAATGGGAGCGGACTTGAAGTAGGATACGGGGCGAGAAAGCAAGCGTAGATTGCATGATAATTGACAATATTTGAGGGATTTTGTGGAGACGGAAACGCTACAAAGTGGCGATGATGTCCCTCAGGGGCTCCAACTCCTTTGGCGGGAGTAGATTGAAGAGCCAGCCAAAGTACATGAAATGACGGAAACAAGTGCTTAGATGTGCCTCTGCGCCGCAGGCAACAATCTCGTCCAGATGTGAATGAAAGATGTGTGCATAAACGCGAAAGAGTCTGCGCATGATGGTCTTGACGATAGAGCGGTAGTTTTCGGGAAACTTGTGTCAAGAGTTTGGAAAGGTTGCCTCGTTGGAGAGCTGTTTGTCGACCCAGTCCATCAATAAAGAAATGTACTTTGGAGCGGATACCTTGACGGCTGTCTTGTGGCGATCGTTGTCGGCCCAAAGATACTCATACTTCGGGGAGGCGCACATGACAGGACAAGATTGAGGAGTGCACTTGTCGCACATGGAACCGTAATAAGATTGACCTGATTAAACAAGTCGACAACGTTGACACCAATCCAATCATTCACATCATAGCCTTCTGGAACCTTGACAGCTTCCTTCAAATTACCTGTATCCAAGGAGGCCTTGAGAACTTCATGAGCGAGCTTGTGGACCTCATAACGAGGATTGGAGGCCTCGATTTTACGACGAGGTTTGAACGTCTTGTTGCGATCAAAGACGGAAAACATACTGCGGTGTGCTGCACGGAGACCTATGGCGGACGTGAGAGTGGGTGAAGCGGGAGGTAGAAGGTTAGGAAATAGAGGGTAAAGGCGAGAAGGGAGGTAAAAATAGGAGAGACGTGCGCAATGTGCAAGAGGAGAGTGTGGGGTTGGATTGGGATAGGGAATTTGTGGGGTTGGTGCAAAAGTGTAGAAAAATGAGACTTTTGGGCGGGGCAAGGGTGCGTAGGATGGGGGGGAGGGAAAAGGAGGATAGTTTTGGGACGGAACAAGGGCGGTGGTTTTGAGGGGAGAATGGGCGGGAGGAGATTGGACGTTGAGGAGAGGGGGATGGTGGGCAGAAGGCTAGTTTTGTAGAAAGCAGGCAAGCAGACGTAGCAGGAATCGCGCAGGGGCTGGCGGTAAGTTGGTGACCGTTGTGGCTGCAGAGAGCGTTGCGTTGCGTTTCGAAAAGGTATTCGGAATGGGGCAATGTGAATTTTCCAGATGATGAACGTGGCGGAGAGCTGAACAGAAAAACGCCATACCAAAAAAGGCAAACCGTGCTTGTTCCTGTCACCTGTGCTGTACCATAATTACTGTACTGTACTGTACCTACTGTACTGTACAGTGCACTTCCATTACTGTACCACGCATACTGTACAGTAAATTTGTTGAATTATTAGCTCTACTACTCTAGCTCTAGGGTAATGGAGGCACTGCACAGCACTGGATGAAATCCGTTGAATCCCGGCCTCCGCCATCATGGCGTACTGTACTGTAACACATCTGTTCTTTGCCACCAAATCTAATGTACGTACAGTACAGTACAGTACTGTAGCTAACCCCTTGCACACGTACTGAACAGTAGAACTGTAGAGAAGCAATTCGACACAATTTTTCACGAAAAAAGACAATGCATCCACAAGCCCCCAACTCCACCTCCACTCACAGCCCCAATCTGCCCTGCACCACCTTCAACCCGCCACATCTCATCTCTCCCTTCACCCCCATCACCACGCGCCCCCCCTCATCCACTCTGCGTAAGCCCGCTACCAACCTCCGCCACAACCTCACTCAACCGCTCCAACTCATCCATTCCACTTTGCACCTCCTTCTTCACCCGCTCCACCTCTCCCCTCCGCAGCTCAACCTGCGCCTTCAACTCCTCCAACAACCGTTCCTTACACTCCACCCTCACCCCATATGCCACCGCCGTCGCGCCATCTCCCTCCACACCACCCTCAACTTGTGCCCCCACCTCACGCGCCACACCCCACGCCTCATGTCTATCCAGCAGGTCTAACATCTTGCCCGTCCCGCTTTCCCGTAACCACTGCTCCACATGTCCCTCTACTGTCCGTTGCACCACCAGCCGAATTCCGTCCATGCTTGTGTCAAATGCGCTCGCACCCGTGTTTTCCCCGTTTCTTGCGTATCCATCGCTCTCTTGTACCCGGTCGAAACCTCGCTGGATCGTGCTTTCTACAGCCAGCTTGTACCTCGCGTCGACATGCCTTTTTTCGCCCTCTTGCTCCTGCTTTGGTTGCACCATTCCCCCTGCTAGCCTTGGTTTGCCCGTTTGTACACTGCTGTGCGCGACCGGTCAACTCTTTTTGCAGAGAGTCTAAGTTCTGTCCAGAGGGCCGTTCGCTTTGATATGCCCCGCCTCATGGCAACATGACGGAGCCTTGCGGCACGGGAAGGTCAATATAAAGTATAGTATTGGTTTCACTTTTTTTCAAATTCAAAACAGTGCATTTGGGCGGGAATTGGTTCAGTATTCGCGTGTTACACTTTCATGGCTAGCCTTACAGTACATTACAGAAATTACCAATTACAGCTTTCTTTGTGGTACTGTACGTGCATGTTTAACAAAAACTCGAGACCAATCACGGGCCACGACTGCGCTGACTTGGCAGGGGCTAAAAGTTATTTCCCTACCGTACGATACTGTAAGTGCCTGCTGGTACGGTACGATACCGGTACTACAGTATTGTCAAAATCTCGATTCATTCGGGTTTTCGCATTTCATCGTTCACTTTATTCCTTCTATCAGCTTACAATAAACGTCTCTTTTTCTCTTGTTTAATTCAACTGCCTATCCCTATGCTCAGGATGTACGGCAGATGATTTCAGGGGTCTCAAATTTTGTTGAATTTTTATAGTTGGGGGAAAGGGGGTGTCTTTATTGAGATGTATGGATTGGCCGGAACCCATTTTGAGTTGCAAATCTGCATGTCATATTAAATACATGTACCGATGGTCGAGGCAATGTAGAAATCATCGCTGTCGAACGCTAGCACCAGCAACAGTCTACCAGAAAGTCGATGGGAGGCCAGCCAGCAGACAAGCAGCGTTAGAAGTTACTACCAACGCCGAGTGTCGTTGTACAAGAATGCCTCGAACCTTCGCAAACCGTTCCATTGCGCGGCTGGCGACGGTTCTTGCGATCTCCGTGACCACTGAAAACGCCTCTGGATGCCATCCGCCAAGAGTAGAGATTGGAACAGGAACTAGCCTTCTTCACCTCGGTAATTCCGCCAGAAAGCCTTGGTACTTTCGCCGCTTATAGTTGGGCATAGTGTCTGAAACTAGCAGTATCACAAAAAAAATCACATTAACTGGTGCTTGTGCAACTTGAAGATGTTCATTACAGCGAAATAAACTTTACCACAGATATATGCAGGTGCAACATGCAGTCTTGAATACCCTACTACAGTATAACAAACCTAAAGCAATTAGGTTTGAATAGGGTGGCTACACTCTGCATGTTGTGGGGCACGAAATATTAGACGCGGAACACGTGTACCAAATCGTATAACTAAGCTGCTGATAAAGTCGAGTCTTCACACCTCCCGTCGATCATCCGCTGTGGGTTGCGACAGCGGCCACGTATTCGTCGATTATCTTCGACGTTGTCGCTGACGGCGATTCAAGCGAGTCGAAGGCTAGCAGCATAAACTTCCATCCCAATTTTGATCGTCCTGGGAGGGATTCGCCGGGGATGGCTGCTAATTTGCTAGCAAACTACCCATTTTTTGGCATCCGTCGTTAAGTTTATATACTACAAAATTGCCATTCTCAAATGTTTGTTCTTCTGTACCACAACTGGAAACACATAGTCAACAACTTCAACTACAATAAGGCCGTACCTAGGGCATATACTTCTGTTAAACGTGGTATTCGCCTTTTGCGCACTCCTTCTAGCGAACCAATACCTTTTCTTACAACGTGTACACCCAAAATGAGGAACAAAATGCATATGGTGGGCGGAAGCCCCGAAGGTCATATGCAACAAGTGGTATCCGAAAACTATATTTTCAATAAAGCCAGCGTCAGCAGGATCCAAAAAGCGCTAGATCGATTCTGAATAGAACCACTGACTCTCACAGCCCAGAAAATTTGCCAGAAAATTTGACACAATCTCTTCTGCACAGCGATCGATCTCCCTCAAACGCCCCCGCTCTCTTCTGATGGCAGTACAAGAAAGAATCATCGGCAACAACGCCCATGACTGATGATTCACCATATTTCGAATCTGACCAGGAGCTTGAGGACGTAACTCAGAAAATTAAAAATACCGAATATTCCGAGGCTGAAGGGTCCAAACGGAAAGATTTTGGCCTTCGTTTCATAGAAAATAAGGACACCCTTGAATTTCGGGACATTAAATTCTCACAGAAGCTTGTTAATGCAGGGAATGACGTTTCATTATTGTTTGATCTCTCTATGGATAGTTCTGAATATTCTGAGAGTGAGAAAGATAATGGATTTTTTAGGTTAGATCGCTTTTTGGAACGTCTGATCGGACTGCATACGAGGGTGGCTAGGGGACAGCTTCAAGCCGTTACCTTTGCGAAGATATTTATAGCCGACTGTTCCACGATTTTGGTGATGAGCGCTACACCAGAAGTGTATGGGAAACTAAACAAGAAGATAATGTCAATGCGTCTCTCAGAAGTATTAAAGAGTTAGAATTAGACCTAAAGCTCAAGCACAGCAGCATGGGGGGCTGTATGATTGGAACTACGACAGTCCGTTTTGCTATTTAACAGTGAGAGAGGATTGCATATATGCAGTCCTGGAAAGCCGGTTCGTAACAAAAGGAAATACAGTTTTAGACATCTTCATTACAGAAATAGCTTTTAGGAATAATACGGATGCGGCTTGCAGCAATATGCATAATGATGCATCACTTAGCGCCTCTTAAGTTTTTTCAGACATTTATCTGTGCCTGTATCTTGGAGAATCTTAAGTGCTTCGCGAACTTTGTTTTGCATCAATAACGGAAGAGACTAACGACAACAGATGAGATTCCGAGAATGTCAAAATTGTATGTGTCTTGTGCATCCTATGATGAGTTTCCAACTACAATATGTTCGGAGACAGAAACGGCAACTTTTTTCAGATGGGCATCGCGGCTGACCGATATCATGAGGTTTGGGATGCATACAATGGTTGTGAGCATTGGTGAAATGTGCATGACTACTTCGGAACTGGTCGGTTTCGTAGCGCCAATTGAAATATTTTAATTATCACGAAAATGGAAGCGGAAACAGCCGCTATCAATAGGGATTTTTTTATGCACAACATGCAACAGTTTTACCACTTGACGATAATCACTTAAGAATGGCATCTCGTGCCGTAACCGAGATGAAATATATACAAAAACAGAAAAACCGGGAAAAGGTACTTTATCCTGCTGGGAACTAACTTTTCTCGGCACTGAATCAATTTTTTGTTGCTTGTCTTTTCAAAAGGTCAGGCAAGAAATTGCTGCATACATGGGAGCGACTTACCCATCTCCTACAGGGAGCATCCACAGCTGGGCATTGAGACAAATGACAGATACTATTATCGCTGCTGGTCGTGGTTACAACTCCAAAGAAAATATCTCTTTCGTATCTAATGTTTTAGATGCCATTCTTATTGGGACGCACAAGCGAAATTTATGGTATCCATTCGTATTCGGAGATGGAGCAATTTCTCACCGCTATCACGGAATGACGGTTTCAGAACGGGGATGTCGAGCGGTTTATTCTTCTCGCCTGTGGGGTGATTACGCAAGACAAGCATGTACTGTACAAGCCTTTCTGTACAGGGAAAGTTTCCCTGGAAGAATAGCAGCCATGAACCACAACAACTCGATGCTGTTTAGTTGTGACAGTTTCATAGTTGTTTTAAGGGAACTGTTTCGATCCATGGATGCTATGGTAAAAGCAGATGAGCACCTGCAAGTTTGCGATGAGGACGATGGCGTTTCAAGAGGAAGTATACCACAAACTCGAGCATCACGACCAGATTTTTATGCCAAAGCTCTGGTTGACCGGACATTACAGAGGGTAACTACGTTGACTGATCTGCAATCCGAAGACCCCGTGTGGTTCCTACCTACTTTAGATTTATTTCTCGTACAGGCCAGAGCTTTATCGCTGCAATAACTAGAAACTTCGACTACTATAATGAAAGGCCTTGCTGCAGCTCTCGCAGATAGAGGGGTTGTTCCAGGGGCTTCTGTTTTCCCAATTTCAGCACGTGATGTGTAACAATATATCAAGAAACGTTGGGACTCATTATTATAGTGATAATGATAAAGCAAGAATTCATTCCCTCCAACTCATGCCTTGAATGCGAAATACGCATTGAGAACTATTCGCCAAACAGACTATCGAGTTTTAGTAAGACGGAGCTTCAAAGAATGTTGCGAATGTTTGATCAATACATTGGTCCTCGGACCAAAAAAGCAACATATTTCGAAGCATTTAATCAGCTCGAGGCTTACATCCAAAATAGTACTTTCAGTTTGAGAGATACTGACGATCATGATGCGCAGCACGCTGTGAGGCTGAAGCTCTCATTGAAGCTGAGAAATCAGTATACAAAGCTCTTAGAGAAGCATTTACAGCTGCTTGGGTGATGAAATCACTTTTTATCTACAATGGGAATGCAATAGAGCAGCCGGAATGAGGCTGAGATTTTAAGAGCCCTCTAAAGTTTCTTCTCTGTACAGGACAAGACATATGCACTACCCTGTGTATCTTTAATGTTTGATAACAGTTGCATGATACGCTTTGATGTCCGACACTTGAGAGGAGTCGGTCTTATAGAAAACAAAAGCTCCGCAATCATTTCTGGCAGTCCTGATGCGTTTGCAGCTAATTAGGATGAGGATGATGGTCTTTATGCAATCTCAGTTGAAATAAAATAAATAAATGCAGTTCGCACTATTTGTAATTCAACAGTGATAAGGCATAATTATGGATCATTGATTTTTGTGGAAGATGTTGGATAGGATGACAGTTGCGATGAACTATTTCGAAGGTTTATTCCGACAACCTAGGATCATGCTCAGTTTTTTCATTACTCTGCAAAGTTGGGCTTCAACAGAGATTTGTTTCTTGTTGGTACTAGCAGGTCAATGACAGAGGGTCGCATACTATATGCTTGTGTAATCATTTTTGCTGAGCAATTTCGTCATTAATACACTTATGCTTGGGTCTTCGTTCATCTTTCTACTTTTTAATGGATTGGGGGGTCGAGCTAAGTTCATTCCAAAGGAGTATGACACTCCACTTAAGCTATTGCACGCCTCAGATATTCACAGTTTGTTATCATACTATGACTTATTCCAGGCTTTCCGTTGAACGGTTACTGAACGGGGTACCCCTATTCTACCGTGTCGTATGATCAGTTCGACGCCTACCGTTTACTGAAATCATCTGAAAGGGGGAATAGAGTTTTTATCTCTGCAATTGAGTACAATGGCCAGTTTTAATATTAGCGAGAATCCTGTGGTGTCCATTATAGTTAGGCTCGAATCGATGCAGATGATGAATTCAATCGTGACCCACAGATTGTATCGAGCTCGAAACTAATTTCTTTAACAAATGGAAAATTTACAGCACCATGACAACAGAAGTTACTCATATTTTTGGCGCAAAGTGTCTCAATGTCAACTTTCTGTCGTTTTGTGAGGACGATTTGTAGTGAATGGTTTGAATTCATGAAGGACTGAGACAGAAGTAGCAAGAGTGGAACGGAGCAGATCAAAAAACTTAGGCCACTGCTCCGCAGAGATGCTGCGAATAAGAACAACAAAGGTATTAACAAAGCATGAAGGCTTAAAAAGAGAATCGACCACAGGAAAGTCACTGGTCAATCCACTTACTGTGTGCTTTTCTCTTTTAAACTGCGGGAAATGCAGGTCAAATACCAGAAATTCATTAGAAAATGGTCTAGGTAAGTAGAGTGGTAATCACTTTGTAGACAAGCTATCTGTCCGGATTGTTGCTCCCAGTGACATACTAAGGCTTAATTAAGTGGTGCAGAAACTTCTAGTGAAGAAATAGCCTCATTTGAAAGAAGAATGTTCATAAGGTAACGAGTACTGTAAGAAGTTATATGTGATGATTGATAGGGGCCGTGGTTTGGAAAGAAATAAAGGCGATTCTAGCTTGAGAGAACCCCTTTTAAACAATTTATTTACCGCAGCAGTCAATTTGAGGGATTTGCGCTGGAACTGATTGGTGGCAAGGCGGGTGAAGAGCAGGACTACCAGGTACTGTAAGGATATCGGAGAAAATTAGAGAGGTGCGTGGAATTGCACAGTAACAGGAGGGAATGGAAGTCATAGGTATAGAGAGGCTAAATGGATAGGATTTTGAGACATGAAAGAGGAGGCGGGATGTAAATTTAATAAAATAATGGATGATACATTGGAGTTAAGTATGGAGAAGATGACGATGACGGCAGGACAGAGGTTTGGAGTGTTTACAGAAAGATTCGCAGAGAAAATTGATATTGTATCAAACAAGAGGGACAGAAAGGAACGGTTGAGAGAGAAGAAGTGGAGATGATGACATCGCAATCCGGTTCTACTGGAGCTGTATAATGAAAGATACACTAGTGTGTAGAATAAAGACTATGGAGATGAGAGCGAAAACAGGGACGCAGGTGATCCTCAGTAATAATTGTTGATATCAATAACTGCCCTGCATGACGTAGATTATCGTTGCGGTGCTTGATATTATGCTACTGCAGATGTGTTTCAATCCTTCTGATTTCATTCTTATCAACAACCTTCGTTTGAAAAATGTAATGTATGAAGTTTACGCTGCTGTGGAAGACTACTGTTTGGTCCTAACGCAGTCTTCTAAGAACGTTATGAGACTCGTTTAATGTCCCGGTTGATGTCACTGAGATCAACAGCAGTGAAATGAAATCAGTTTATACACACTCTTGAGTTCCTATTTTTCATTAATATTGAGAGGGTATTTTGTGATGTTTTTAAAATTAGGAGAGTGGGTCGACCTTCATCAAACTTCTTCACACACAAACATTGTATCGATGCACATCACAAAGTTTTCGTAAACTGTTGGTGGGATTTGTAAAGTTGGTCATGTATTAGAGTAATTTTTTGTGCTTTAAAAAAGTTTCGATTCACGAACAGAGAGCATAATGCATTTTTTAAGTTTATTATGGAGACTGACATGGTGACTGTTTGTGAATTGAGGACCGAATATACAAAACGGACCAGCCGCGATTTTCCCGTTGCCTTCAATACTAGATAAGAATTCCAAAACTCATTGACATTTCGACATTTATATCACCGTCATCGTCGCTACGAGCTGAATTGAATGACATATGTTTAACGTATTAACTAGTTGAAGTGGATTAATTATTGGGAGAAAACCCTAAAGGGCCATAAAAATGTCTACAAATTTGAGCATAGGGCTATTTATGGTGTTACTTCAAGCCTCTTCGATTTACTCGACGCCCGCCCCACATTGGGCGCGGGTTTTGGATTCCAATTTGGCAGCGTGTTTCATAGATCGCACGTCTACTGTGGCGAAGCTCTCACTGCACTTTTCTTGTCGAGGGATACTTTGTGTGGACGGCCGTCCCGCGCCCAAAGCTCAAGCGAGACGAACTGGAAAATGCGTGCAAAGATTACTTTCCCACCCGAGCGGAGCTTGCATACCACACTGTACCCTACTTGTTTCAACTATACTATCGTCGCGGCAAATTTTGATGGATCCTACTCTTCGCATACCAGCAAGCCCGTCGCCGAGCTTGTTCGTACTTGTCGCTCTATCTCTCTCTCAGTTCTCATACTTTCAATGGGAGTGTTTCAGGTCGTACCTATCTTGGATTCATATGGAAGAGTTCCTTCTGGCCCTTTGCTCGACTCAATGCAGTTCTTGTACAGTAGTTGTCGCTATCCCAGTGTCGCACTTTGAATGAAGTAAGAACTCTCAGGATAACATTTGGAATTAACCGCCCAATGTAAAATCTGTCTATTTCATTCCGCGGGATTTTGGTAAGCAAGTACCATGACCGCAATCTGTATCATTGTTGTCCATTTACCTCACAATTTACAGTGTAGTACATAGTATTTTCTGCGGGATGCGCTGACGAGAATGCACGCTATGAGCTAACCTTTCGACTAGGCAGAAGAAGTTCTATGGTGAAAACAATAGTTTTTTTTCAAATGACTATACATAGGGAAACACAAACACATTTAATCAGGCAAAAGAAAATAATTCCAGCTGTAATACGGCGTATACCGCAACAGACTCGCATTCCCGTTCGCATACATCATCAGTGGCCGCCTCGAAAGGGATGGTAACGCGAAGAGGATCAGGCGGGTCAAGATTTGGAACAGACGATTTTCATAATATGATAAGGGTGCAAGTTTCCCAACTCAGATAACGCAAAAATGATGAAATATAAATTTTAAAGAGTCGTGAAAGCTTTTTGGGATCCTTTCCTCTTCAGGAGAACAGTTTCGGGCAATTAGATCTGTTTCTGAACATTAAATTAATATTTAGACCTTCTCGTGGGAATTTTGCTCCGAGACCGATGGATTGGTTGACAGGCTATTAAGCAACCCTAGTCTTGACCACATTTCTTTGGGGTGCAGAAATAATCGTAAGTTAGATGTGGTGTAAATGTTTCCAGTCTGTGTGACTTGCAAGCGGTGGTGTCACTATGCGCTAAGCGAGTGAAGGACTAACAAGTGCGATACGACACAAGTAAGAGAGTAATGACTCAACCAAATAAAGAAATTTAAAAAAAAGAACAACGAAGATTTGTGACTGGACTATGAGGGATGAATGAAGGATGGGAGAGTTGAGAACAAGCGATGACTTTAGGAATGATAATTTGCACTATAATGTTTCTATTGAAGCGGTCATATAGCCCTGTTGAACCGTTTGTGGTCATAAACTAAGTCTTCTTGAGCAAGCAATCATTTTACTACATGAACTTCATTTTGGGTGTTTACAGTAATCATATACAGCCTTGGAAGCAATTGTAAAGTGTACCATGCAAAGTTTTCTACTTTATCATCATTCAATGTGCTTATATTCAGCCAATAAATCCCCTACCGCAACTACCGCGTTAAATTTTTGGAGCCGCAGACCCTTGGCAAGATGAAGCCCCTTTTTCATACTAACCCATGAGTTTTCAATTAAAGCACCAATGAGACCCCAAAATAAGCTACCAAAACTCATTCAGGTACAAATATTGGGGAATGCAGACAGTCGACTCCTTGCGTTCTTTGCCCTTTGCCTTTCTTCTTCGAATATATACCTTTTCTTCCCTATGATAGGCTGCCTTTTTATCCTTTCTCATTTATACCTCAATATACGTTTTCTTTATTGTTTCTTCCATTACAATAACATTACTCTATACTTTAGTTACTCATCAAATCGTCGCCACTTTGTCAGCTGCACCGGTTTCGTTTGCGCGGATCTATAACCTATATATCCGCTACCTGCTTTAGTTCCTCAGCTTCCGGTCACAGGAGCTCATTCTCTAGCACATTGTAGTCAAACTACATTCATTCTTTTAGGCCGGCCTTTTTTGTCCTTATCTTCCACGTTATCACTTTTGCTCACTCTCGCATGCCTCCTCTTCCAATCCCATCCTTAATCCTACTCTGCGCAGCCACTTTCAGCGCGAATGAACGCGTGTCCATCTTATGTGAAATAGAAGATCGAACTATATCGGTATTCATGCCTTACTCTACGCGAACCCTTCATCTAACAAAAAAAATCTCACGCACAATAGTAGTGGATCAGAGTACACGATATTTGACTAGTTCGCATTGTCGAAGCGATTTTTTGGCGCTTAAATGCCGAAATTTCGCTCCAACTTCGCGATGATAGTCTTGAGGTAACATTCTGGCTCGCATCGCTGGAGGAGGAAAGTTGCTTGTGTTACCTTCGTGTGCAGGTCGGTAAAGGTGATGAGATTTCTACATTTTTTGGGTAACTTTAACAGAGTTCTGCTAAATTTTACGGTGATTTCTGTCACAAAGATATGGCCAGACCTGGGCATGGTACTTTGGCTTATCGGAGTGACCGTTGGAAGCGCCAGAGAGCGAAGCAAAGTCATTGATTAGTGTCTATGGGTACCATGAGTTTGCTTTATAGACCGAGGCGTAATGGTAGTGAAGCTACCATGTGCGATCTTGGGCGGTGAAGCATGGCTGAGACGCAGATGTGAGCTGTGGGTGAGATCCATTTTGCGTGTTGTGTTCGAGGGTATAAATGGTAGGTATGACTTGCATGGCAGAATGTGTGTGAGTTGTGTTTGTTTCTCACGATATATTAGTGCCGGATCTGCGGGCGGCTGCGAAGAGGAGTTCCGAGTAAGGATGACCTGTGCCGGCGGTTTGCGTAGTCACATTTGTGTCTGCTAGGGGACGTGCAGACACCGTTGAACCGCTCTGAAATGCTTGAGGTTTTTTCCGGCTTCCTTTTGTGGCGCGATCCTATGTGCCGTGGGTTCTGCTTGTTACCTTGGCGTGATGCGGTACATGACAATTTTAAGCTGTATATCGGCGATTTGGCTGCCCGGTGCCTTCATTCCTTCTATGTCGCAGATGTATCCCACTGCTAGTAGGAGGTTAGTGGCACAGTGTCCAGGCACCTCAGATATTCACGCTGCACCTGCCGGTTCTCATGTCCTCGTCTACCGGCCGGCGTCAGAGAAAAAGGAAGGAAACTTTTTGCTACTTTAGATGAATATCGAAATCCACACTGTTCTGCTACCCCATGGCGCCAAAAATTTCCGAAGCACGGTAGCCAAACAATATTTTCCGGAGAAGGACGCACGAAGCAATGCTGAAGAAGGACCTATAGCCCACTTATTACTTAACAATAGTATCTCTATTCATGAACTCCTCTCCCGATAGCGACTTTGACTCAGCAGGAGACTTTAATGGACAGGTGGAGTTCCTTCCACTGTCAGTCACTAACGCCACCTTCGGGAATACCGAAAGTTTTGCAGAGGCAAGGAAGAAGGAGATTAATGGGCTTTTGTCGGGAGGGATTTTCACTCCTTTCCCACTATCGGAAGCGGAAGGTTATCAAATCAACGACGGGACGGTTTGTAAGAACTGTGAAGAACGAAATTTTTGCTGATTGCTTCCGTGAAATCGAGTTTTTTCGTTCAAACATGCTAGGATCACACGACTGCGCAGTTGAATGTCGACTACCACATGAGTGTGTTACTGAACTGTCCCGTCGACTGGAGACTGGAAATCGACTGGGATACTAAAACACCCAGTCGACTGGAGACTGGATTTTGACTGGGCTAATGAAATATCCAGTTGACTGGAAAATCGACTAGAAAAAGTCGACTGGATACCGTGAAATGACATTGTAATGCATTTATTGATCTTGATTCATTAAGTTAACGATACAAATCTTTATCTTGATGATGTAGTCCAGTTTAGTCTGTACTCACTGTAATATGATAACATTGTCACTATATAATTATTACAGTACAGAGCGAAAGAACGAATCCTCTCCTGGGTTACATTATTATCCTGGGTTCCATTTTAATTATCAAGATACTGTACTGAATCATCGAGAGTCAATGTGCATCACTCTCCTAAATGAGGCTACAGTATCCCATTGCATTTACCTATGTTTCACGCAGTATATAAAGGACACTCTAGTTCCCTCTGTGGGACTCAACCTACCAAAAAACTTACCCTTCCCAAAAAGTTCTACATGGTAGCATCGCACTGAGTCAGCCTCCCCCCCCAACATCCATCACTCAACAACCATCCCCTTTCCCTGCCTTCCCCCACATCTCACTAACCTCACCACACAAGTCTACCACATTCTATTTTACAGTCGACAGACTCTAAACAAGAGTCCCCGGACTATAAACTACAGTCGACAGACTCTAAATAAGAGTCTCCTGGACTTTAAACTTCCCTGTCCGAAACGACTATAAAAACTAGTGCCAAAGCGGGCACGTGAAATATACGTGGGTCTTGCTCGAGGTCTGGAGTGCCGAGCAAAGGGAACAAAGTCGACAGACTAAAAATAGTCCTAAGCAACGGAGGCAACTTGAAGTAATTTGACCTCGTTGACGTGCTACCCCCACCAGTCGAGCTTGCTCGGCGGATAACGGTGTTGATTGAAAGATCTGGTGGAAAGCGAACGGGCGATCTGACACGGTGTTGTACGGAATACTAGCTTAGAAGCACTGAGCAACTTCTCGTAAGAGGCCAGACCGACTTTAAAAGAAGAAAAGTCTTGGACTTAGTAATCTTTCGGAGGAAGCTCTCGTAGAGATCATTTGCACCTGTCTCTATTTTGCGTGGAGATAGGTAGTGGTGGCTGAAATTCGCATCACACCTGGAGTGTCTAACCAGGGGCCCAGAGTCCGTACTCTAAGCGATCCTTCACATTAGTGTCGGTGCGCTACGCTCCACCTGAGTTCGCGCAGGGAAGAGTCAGTCAACTCAAGAAAACGCGACTCACCCGGAGAGTTCACCGGGCCTGGGTTCGACCCCCTAGTTAAGAACAAAAAGAAAAAAGAACAAAAAGAACCAAAAAAAAGATATAAGAAAGAAATAAAAGAAGAAAGAAGAAAGAAACAAGTAGATAAGTAAACTTGTACACAGCCGTGAAAGCCTAGCGACTGCCGTCGCCTAACAATGGCCGTACGCACAGAAACCAATTCCCTATTTCATCTAAAACATTTGGCGCAATGGATCCCTCTAAAGATTCTCGAAACCTTTTTCGCATCGAGCCTCTTGAAAAGCCCTCCGACTACTTCATGTGGGCGAGGCGAATCAGGGCCATTCTGAGAGCAGACGATCATGCGATGATTGGAATGCTCGGGGAACCATCATCAAACTCTCAAGCAGCCAGAAATGAATGGGTAAAACGCTCCGCAAATGCGAAGAGTCTCATCACTCTGAGCCTTGGAGCCTCCCCATGGCTCAGGTCAGAATAGTCAAATGATGACTCAAAACCGCTTTGGATCTTTGGAATGAGCTGAAGCGCATCTACACAGCTTCTAACGAACAAGCCATCCAAAATATCCGAAACAGGTTGGACACGCTCGTATTCGACGAAAATATGGATTGGCACAGACATGTTTCCCAGTTCAATGGCATCTGCGGAGAACTTGCAACTTACGACGAGGAATTAACAGAGCGTGAAAAGACATCAAAACTCATTAGGTCTCTTCCTCCGTCTTTTGCAGCCCTCTCCATGGTTTCCACGATCACTAACGCTTCATTCCAGGACGTCGTGAATGCTGTTCAAGCGGAACTTGCTCGAAGGATGAACCCAAACAACCCTCATAACGCTTCTCGAAGGCAAGAATTCATTCAAGCCAATATGGTCTATGGAACACTAGGACACGTTAGAGGGTGTGGGAGGAGTTCCTCATACGCCAGAGGGGGAAATTTTTGTAGAAGATGTCGCGGTGGACGCCGCACTGGGCAAACCAGACCACCGGGGAACTGCCATTACTGCGGCAAACCCGGCCATTTCATTAACATCTGTCGGAAACGCCTGGAAGATGAGCGAAGTGGGCGCATTCGGAAACCCAGCCGCGGCCGTGGAGGACAGCGTCACTATCCACAAGCTGACCGGGGATGGAACCCACAAAGAAACCAAGAACACTGGGGATCCTTAACACCTCCGAATCGTCCTCCTATGCCTTCAGCAAACACTGCCGTGGCCCTCACGAATACAAATAACGTCGCTCATCCACAGAATCTGACCGAATTCCAACAACGGTCAAGCTTCGATGGGGAGCCTCACTACCGCGCAAATATGTCAAAAGGCAAGATCTAAAGTCAGGTGACAAAAATGGGAGAACAGAAAAGCTTCGATCCGCTCTCATGGACTCTGGTAACACGATATTTCTTCCATAGTTGTTACTCATTTAAGTCCTACAGCCCAATTGCCAAAGAAACTGTGCAGGCAGCAGCTGGAACTTCACACCTCCTCGGTAAGGGCCTAGTGTGGTTACCATTGAACGGCGGGACATATATCGAAGCCTATCATGCACCTCATTTTGAAACAAACATCCTGGCCGTTAACTTGCTCACGAAACACTTCAATGTGATATTCTCAGAGTCTCTGTTCCAACGCAATGGATGCTTTATCTTTAAATACGGCTCCTTGGGCATCGAAGACATTGTCTGGGTTATCGAATGTGTTGACGGACTCTACCCGTTAAAGTTAAGCACCTATCCGAAGCAAGCTAACAAAGCCACAAAGGAATTTCCCGAAAGTGAGGTCACGAAATGGCACCGGAAAACTGGACACATCGCGACGGATCGGTACATGCAGCTATCTCGCCAGCGCTCCGATGTACCGTCTTTCGATCGTTCACAGCTCGACAACATCGAATGTGTTCCATGTCTGACCGGAAAAGCAAGAAAGGCCCCCATCAAACCAGCGACGAGCAGGGCACTGCAGCCACTCAGCGAGGTTCACATGGATGTATCTGGTCCGTTCACTAGCTCCATCGGAGGTAACAAGTACGCCGTTCACTTCTTGGAATCGTACTGCAAAATCGACGTTATGATGATCAAAAGCAGATCTGAGCTCCCTGCAATAGTTCGTAATTACAAAGCTATGGCCGAAACTCACTTTTCGACCTCGAACTACAAATTGCGGAGAATTCGCTTTGATCGAGCGGGTGAACACATGAGCAAAGGGATGATAACTTTCCTCAATTCATCAGGAATTGAAGTAAGCCCCTCTCCTCCACGAGCACCTGAGAGCAATGGCGAGGCTGAACGTCTCGTCCAAGAGCATTGGACAAGGGCTAGAGTCTTACTATACGACAGTGATCTCCCACATAACCTATGGGGCGAGGCTTTAAAGCATGCAAACTGGCTACGTAATAGGCTTCCGGCTTCTAGGGTCAACGGCAATATTACGATCCAACTTTGGGATCCTAGTATAGAGATAGATTTTCCATCACTGCTGATTTTCGGTCAACCAGGGTACGCGTTCATTTATCGTCCTCACGCGGAGCAGGCCAAAAAGCTAAAACCTCGTTCCGAACCCGGACACTTCGTCGGGATGGAATCAGACACGAGGCTGATTAGGGTATATATTCCAGAATCCTAGTCTGTTAAAGTCATCAGGAGGGCCGACTTCACCACGATATCAAACAAACAGCTCCCAGGAATTTCTTCCTTGCTTGATGGTCTTGCACGACAGCACGAGATTGAGGTCGCCAACGGAGACTACATGGATTCAGGACAGGAAAACCTAATCCAATGTATGACTTCCGCGCATCAACAGACTCCACACATGGCTTACCCTGACGGAAAGGAACCCCTGAAGACGGTATGAACCCTCGACATTTGCGGAAGCCTGTAACATCCCTCAGTGGGCCGAGGCTATAGATAGAGAGTACAATGCACTCATGAAGAGAAATACTTGGTCTTACGTTCCCCAAAACCTGGTATAGTGCCTTTACCCTTCAAATGGACCTTCAAAGCCAAGCCTCTGGACTCCACAGGGAAACATATATGCAAAAGCACGATGTACTCTGAGGGGGACCGTCAACGGGCATACGTGGACTTCGACCCGGAAAGCATTTACGCTCCAGTCGCGTCTCATGAAACTATACGCCTACTGTTCTCTATAGCTGCATCAAATAATCTTATCCTGGAAGGAGGCGATATTTCCAATGCATACCTCCACGGAACAATTGATGTAGCAATATACATGGAACAGCCGACAAACTCTTCCCGTCAACTAGCTAAGCCTGGGCACATCTGCAAGCTGGAGAAGTCAATCTATGGCGCGAAACAAGCAGGGCATATCTACGGTTCATTTCTCCACGAAAAGCTCATTAATTGGGGAATGAAACCTTCCAACTTCGACAACCGACTGTATTTTCTTCGTACTAACTCAGAGTACATAATACTAGCAGTCGTGGTCGATGATATGGCATTTGCGTCAAATTCACACGCCCTACTTCAGAACTTAAAAGATTTGTTGTCATCCACATTCGACATCAAATTCTTTGGTGAACTGAAATCTTTCATCGGATGGACAATCACTCGTTCTCCACTGGGAATTCGGATCGACCAAACGCGCTATGCCAAGACCCTTCTGCGGGCATATGGAATGGACCGGTCAAACGCTGTCCTGACTCCACTCCCAATGGACGTCAAACTGCTGGTTCCAGCAGAACATGGTGACTCGAGACTGAATGGGAATGACCATCACGCTTATCGAAGCATAATTGGCGGATTAATCTACTTAGCCGTTTCTACTCGCCCAGACTTGTCATTCCCCGTGTCTGCATTGGCCCGTCAAGTCCATGCCCGACTGAGCGTCATATGAAGCTAATTAAATGTCTCCTTCGCTATCTAAACGGGACTAGTCACTTGGGACTCCACTACGGTAGCACGTACGGCATCAAAGCAGATTCCATCAGTGCTTCCGTTGATGCCGACTGGGGCGGATGTATGAAAACCAGGCTATCAACAACTGGGTTCATGGTCGACATCAACGGTTCACCAATCTACTGGAAATCGAAGCGGCAGACCGTAATAGCAAACTCTTCCGGAGAATCCGAATATGTTGCACTCGCAGCTTGTGGAAAAGAGGTATCCTGGATAAGGAAACTCTTCTGGGAAATATGTCACCAAGCCCTTGGACTGAAGGTCGCCACTTCTGCCCAACTGTCATCAACTCAGACAGTACAGTGGCCATTTCAATGGCTTTGGCAGACCATGTCACGCCAAAGAACAAACAATTGATCTCAGGGTACACAAGGTTAAGGAACTGATCCGTGATAGCATCATCAAGCTGAGGCACATTCGCTCTAACCACAACAAGGCGGATCTACTCACAAAGCCAATGCCAAGAGGCGCTTTGGAGCGGATGATTGGCTTGTGGCACTTGGATAGCTACGGGACCTTTTAGTGGAAATTATTTCTTTATTTAGTTCAAATCTTTATGTATAAGCTGCAGTAACTGAAACAAGCTGCGGCAGCCAAAACAATTTATGGGAAAATGAAACAGCAGCAGCAGAGTGAAAATAACAGCAGAAAGAAAATGAAGCAGCAGCAGAAAAAAATTGAAGCAACAGCAGAAAAACAAATGAAGCAGTAGCAGATACAAAATTCAAATCGAAAAAAAAATCAGAAGCAGCTGAAAAAAGCAGCAGAGGCAGCTGGGGCCCCACTCGGAATGGATGATTCGTCCTTCCGAGTGGGAGTGTCACAATATAATTATTGCTGCACAAAGCGAACGAACAAATCCTCCCCTGGGTTGTATTATTATCCTAGGTTCCATTTTAATTATCAAGATACTGTACTGAATCATCGAGAGTCAATGTGCATCACTCTCCTAAATGAGGTTACAGTATCCCATTGCATTTACCTATGTTTCACGCAGTATATAAAGGACACTCGAGTCCCCTCTGTGGGACTCGACCTAACAAAATACTTACCCTTCCCAAAAACTTCTAACAACATAATAAAGGCAAATGGCATAGCTACACTGTAAAGGTAGCTAGTTGAGGAGGTCATCTGCTTACCTTCATTGAAAGCAATAAGTTGCACCAATGTCCAACCTACCAACAGGGGTAAGGTAGTTCTAAATCCTCTTACAATTCCTCTAATGCCCATTTCATCCCACATTTCATTTTTATGTGCACCGCAGCAAATGCCCTACCGTCCTACTATTTCCGAAAACAATTAACAAAAGCCGAGGACGTCCTCAGCGAACATTCTAAAAACGTGCCGAATGCATAAATCCGGCTTTCAACGCAAAAAGAGGGGGAAACGGGGTGTCATTTCCTCTCAGAGATATTTTTGCTGATACCCAGTCAACTCGGAGGGCAGCGTGGATATTGTGATGCAAACAAATCCAATAGTCCATGCAAGGTTACGACAACTGTATATGGCACTCCAGAATACCAGGAAGTAGAGGGGAGGCCATCCATCAAGCAAGGCGCATTAGAAGTTTCTGCCAATGCAGAGTGCCCCTGGAAAAGAATAGCCTGAATCTTTGAGAACCGTTCCATTAAGAATGAACAAGAAATCATAACGAAGTTTCAGCCACCAGTGGATTTTTCTACCTCCATATCTTGCGGAGAGACGTTGTTACTTTTACGGGCTACTTTTGTGTAGACTGGAGTGCCATGAGCGGTTTTCATAGCATTGTACGGATAAGTATATCCACGTTGCCATAGAAGTTGAATAAGTATCACTCAACATATCTCTCACAGTAAATGAACACCACGACTTTCCTCCTCTTCTACAAGCGGAGAACTGGGTCAGTAAGTAAACAATGCAAGGCCTGAGTCAACGACTTCTAGACACATGGCCTCTAGGAGTTCGGCCTTTGGTCTACCATTGTTAATTAAGTCAGAAAGCTTGGGGTTCTTCACTACTCGCACATTCTGGTTGGGTGTGTCTCACAATAATCTTAGCAGTAACTGAAAAATTAATGAGTATTGCATATTGAATGTGAAGCTCGATTTAGTATCGTAAAGTACCGGTTCAAGGCGAGCCATACGGCATGCCACATTTTACATCACGGCTGCTGCAGCGTACTTTGTCATTAAGGGCCATGTCAGTTAGCACTGCAAACGCGTCTGGGTGGTAAACTCCGAGGGTAGATATAGTGAAAGACACGACCTCTCAAGGTCGTGATAAAAGAGTTATATCCTCTGTGTTTCACGGATCTGTTTGAGTTAAGAGATGTGAGCGTATTACTGGAGCGAACGCTCCTGTTGGAGGGTTAGAGGGAGTTCGCGAAGGGGAAATATAAGAAAGCTGTTCCTCTTGTACGTCAAGTCAATAAAAGCTTCATTGGAGGACAGAACCGCAATTTTAGTTCAACAAAATGCGGTCGAGTTTACTTTCGAGGGTATCTCTTGTGTTGTCCTGTTCCCTTGCTCTCCTTTTCACAATGGCTTGGCTTGAGGGCTCAGTACTCCCCCAGGCGTGACAGAGAATTTGATTTTATGTACTGTGACCTTGCTTAGCATGTGGTTGCCCTCTTTTATATTTCCTTGCATGATGAGGTACATAACCTATACCTCTTCATGCACAACATCACCAACGCAGTTAAACTATTGACGTTGTTTGAATGATTACATGTGAGCGGCGGACGGCATCGACTCGATACCATGTTTAGTTCGTAAAGGATAACGTGTCGGGCACGTCACTTATTAAGAACTAAATATCAAGTTACATACGGAGTTATATGTGCTGAGCATTTACGTCTCTTCCGTAGTAATCTAGAGAGGTTGTTCCATGATAAATTTTAAATGCCTGCATTCACCCGCTAGGTATTCACCTACCTTGTAATTGCCTGTATTCACCTGGAAGGTGAATACAGGCCTTCGCAAGCAGTGCTATTGTTATCCGTTATAGCACCTTTTGCGCCTTTAAGTGACAAAGAATGGGAGCAGACCTAATTACCCAATGCAAGTTTATTATGTGCAAGTTTATTATGTGGAATCCCAAATACCGTCAACTGCACTATCATCGCCGTGCTCTATTTGGTTAGTGAATTGTTCAATATCTATTTCTTCAGAGCTATCGCTGATTTCTTGCAATTAATCAGCCCCTGTGAACCGCTTGGGCCGTTTTGACTTCCACTAACTCGCCGACAGTGTGGGGACATCTGAAGGAATTAAATCCATATTGCATCGTAAAAACATAGTCATATCTACAATTGCGATATCTTAAGAGCTCCGCACACCAGATAAAACCTTCCCGGCGCCACCAAAGTTCCGTTCAATTTGGGCTGATGACTCTAGGTGCCCGAGCAATCAACGGGCGACAGGTGCCAGATATTTATACTTTTTCTCCTTCCCTTTCCACCAAAGCAAGAGGCGATTAGATGGAATTGAGTCCGCAGAAATGAACTCATTGTTATTGTACTCTTCAATTTCTTTTTGAACACGTTCTGCAATAGACATTTTCAGTTCATTCGGCCGTATATCTTCATCTGCAAACTCTGCGAAATTCCATATGCCTTTTTTAGATGAGCTTGCATGCTGATTTGCGGACGCAGTCTGCAAATCAGCTCCACCAGACTGTATTCCCTCCAAAACGTCCCCTTCCAATCCCGAACTCTGCGCAATACTAACGGTAATGCGTTACATTTCATTAGGCACGCAATCACGAAGCTCCCCAGACTGTACTGTATCACCTAGAGCATTCAGGCAGTTCCATGACTTGCATAAAGGATGAAAAAAAATTGCATTTCCAGCATGTAGGACCTGGAAGTACCATTTTAGTTGTTGTAAAAGCGTTTCTGAATAGCACTCAGCAGGATTGTTCTGGTTTGTTTAGCCAACTCACTATGTCTGTGAGCAGTAATTAAAGCAGATGAAGAATTTGCTTCCCCTATTTCGGCAATAGACGGATCATATATCGGCAATGGAATATTTTGGTCAAGAGCAGTCCTTCTAATCACGCATAAAGCCAAAAATGAGCAGATACCGGACGTAAAATTTGTAGCCTGTGCTGCAATAATTATATCTCCGACTGGCTTCATTATGGGGAAGCACTCCAACAGCACTTCTTTTTGTCCTTCTAATGAGAACTGCCCGGTACTTTCGTTTCTAAAATAGTGCTCGCGAAAGCAATCCCAAAACTTCAAAAATCTTTTCACAAGCCGAACAGTACCGAGCCAGCGATGCGGCATGTCTGAAACGAGCTTCAAACGTGTCCCACATATGGTGAGCTGTAGGTCCTGAAATATGGCTATCATTATATGACTTTTTTTACATGTTCTATCACTTTCTAAACCTGCTTTAAAAGATCTCGAAAAGATGGATTCTTCGATTTCGATGGATCCAGCGTTGTGCCAAGCGCTTCCACTAGAGCGCATTTTAGCAAGTGACAAATACCACAGTTCCATTTACCTGACAGTAGTGTTGTGCATAGTCGATTGACATCAGACCCTGAGTCTGACTTGGTGCTGCATATTTGTTCAACAGAAAAATTAAGCTAACCCGCAACTTTTTTGCACCATACAAGTAGCTTTTCCGAGAGTCGTAAATTGCCCAGCGTAGACGCAGGGTGAAAGGCACGAACAACTAGTAAGTAAGATATTGCTTCCCATTCCCGATCAATAAAGAAGATACGTAATCCAATGCATTTGTCGTGCGTGACACGGCAAGTCCATAAATCAACGGTTGGATGCAGTAAAGGTCACGAACCACCACCACTCAGTTACGCGATGGCTGTTCTCATTTTGCAGTAGTCGCCAAGTAAATTTACAGTATAATTCGTTTCAATAAGTCCGGGTGCATCGAGGAGTTACCCTAGCAGCGCAAGTCAAACATTCCAGTTAAGAACCTGAACAACTTAGACTTTACGATCGTAAACGGCAGGCAGTGTAAAACAATGAATTTTGCAATATAGACCTTATGCTGTCGTTTGATATTATTTTTTTGGGATTGAGACGACGCTGTGTTCCTTTTTAAATACTGCGTCCGACTCCGCTTTTCTTGACCTGAGTGTGATGGAGCGAGAGGATTTTATTCCATTTTCTGCCTCAAATGGTCGGTAGCAGTGCTCGTGTTCGATGTGACTCGAATTACATCTCTTTAATCGGCTGTTTTTAGGTAGAACCAGTTTTTAAAAGTTCTATTTGGGAGCTTTGCTATAACACTGACGCCATAGTCATAAATCACTGATCTTGACTATGATGAAGAGGGCACTGGTATTAATTCAGATGCCTGGGGAGGAAAATATCTCTCAATTCTTTGAGCAACGGTTAGCCTGCCATTCGACTGTGTGCTCTCGGAGGAAAAATTGTTTTGATCCTCATCCTGTCGAGTATTGTGAGATACATTCGAAAGCATCGTCCTCATTTGTGAGGGCGAAGGGAGGGTATTGCGGTCTGCCATCGAAAGTTGGAAAGGGCAGATACTTGTCCGTGATGGTGACTGGGTTTGGGAATGGTTACCCCTCCTTCGGAAGGTGGATAATTGCCGACGTAGTCAAAGTCGGTCGTTTTGAGCAGTCAATTCCCATTTTTCATTGAGTCAACTGAATAATTACCACAGCACCACTGATGAAGACATGCCTTTTTTTGTAAATTGTTACTAATAATCCAGTCAAATATTCAACTTTTGACTGGATAAAGACTGGACCCGGAAAAAACCCATTCGACTATTGACTGGACAAAGGCTAGAACCTGAAAAGATCCAGTCGACTATTGACTGGACAAAGACTGGACCCTGAAAAGACCCAGTCGACTGTTGAATGGACAAAGGCTAGACTCTGAAATGACCCAGTCGACTGTTGACTGAAAAAAGGCTAGAACCTGAAAGGATCCAGTCGACTGTTGACTGGGCAAAGACTGGACCTTGAAAATCCAGTCGACTGGACAGTCTTTCATTTGAATGTTACGTACCTGTCCAGTTAACTGGAGATGAATCCAGTTAACTGGGCGCAAAAATCGAAGTTGAATGCGAATCCAGTCGACGGTCTGTTAACAGTCATCCAGTCGTGTAACCTTAGCAAACATGTCACGATAACAAACATGCTCTTAAGACGCACATTTCTACTTTACAGCAAGCAGCGCAAAGTATTTTTCTCCCATGCTGCGTCATTGATCCTTCACTTTTGTTTTCACTTATGATATCTCCCATGCCTACGTTCAGTCTTCTACTAAGGTCCGACGTCCAATATTCTTCCGTCCTCCGCCGTACATGAGTCTTCCAGCTGACATGATATATCGGATTAAGATTCCACTTTACGGGATTCTAGGTGTTGGACTACAATGATTTTTGTGCGCAGTGAGCTGACTCACTGAAGAAAGGTTTTTCGTAAATGTCGAGGTGTACGCAACCTTCGGGATTTAGACCTAGTGCTGATCCTATTTTTAGTAGGTTTCCGTGGTTTGGCCCTGTGTACTAATATTCGATACGTCCGATAGGAGGCCCCAAATAATATGACAAATGGTTAACGTTCATCTTGGATCGATGGGACAGCACCGTTGATCATTTTCTGACGTAGTGAGATGTTCCCTTTGACCTGGTCGTCTATTAATTGCCTGGCCTTGTACTAGAGTTATACAGCTTCGTTTAAAAGCTTTTGGTGGCGTTCTGGGCTCTGATCAACACAGGATTCGTGTTTATTTCATCCATCAAACCCTATGGTGACTTGTTAAGGAATTCTTGAAATACACGGTCCATATTCTTTGGAGACATTGTGGTGCCGACTAATTTGTGTGTGGTTGGGCACGTTTGGCCCAAAAGTCGGCCGTGTTCGTGTCTTGTTCCTGGAAATCCGCGGAGAAATGGGAGTGTATCCCAAGTTCTGCTGCGAGAGTTTGTAGAGAGAACAGAAACATAACGTGATTGGCGCCGTTAATGATCGGCACAAGGCAGGTGAAGGGAGTTTCATCCATGATTTTCATTTAATCATCATCTTTTTGAGCTTTGGAGGCGGCGCACAGGAGGCTGTCATTGTATTTACGGAGTGAGATACTGCGGGGAAGGAAAACTTTTTAGGTTTCACTCGCCACGTCCAGATGACTAGAGATTGATTATGGTGGTATTGTTAAATGATGCCCATAAACTATGAATAGTGGAGTCCCCGTCCTCCAGAATGACTGACAACAATTTGTAGATAAAACTTTCTTTTATTCTGAGATAGTCTTTTTTAATTTATGTGCATAATGATAAATCTACAGTTTGTACAGTTTTCGTGGTTTGATTGTTGTACCTCACATGTGGGAGTTGTTGTTCGGTTAGTGTGGTGGGATCTCCTTGGCTTTTTTTACACTAACAGTGAGAGTGGGTATTCCATACTTTTTTATGACTTCCATGTGAATGTGGGTATACCAAAGCACTTGGACTCTGAAGTTAAGTAAATATACTTTTAGATACTTGTTCTGTGATTAAATTAACGTGGGTAAATGCTTTTCCTTGAGTTTAGAGTCTGGTGTGACTGCATCACATGTGTCTGAGCTGATGTAGCTTCCCACACCGTAGTCTTCAGGGGTTTCTTTTTGCGTTGGTTGTCATTCTTTGGCGTTACGGCACGGTTGACATAAATTGCGTGATAATTTGTTTGAAAGTGAGGGGCAGAATAAGTACAGTGTTGTTTTTGATCATATTTTGGATGGTGCGTGGGGCAGTGTGGGTAAGGATGTATGGCTGAGCGCTTTGAGTTTGTTGGACGGTTTTTTGTGATACTTGGATGTCTTTGATGGTTTTCGGATGGCTTTAAACAGTTTTTTGAGGATGAAACTGGGTTTCCTGGATGGCTTGAGCTCTGTGCTTGGCGGGATGAAGGGGGCAGTTAATTGCTGAAGGAAGTTGGATGGTGTTGACCTTGACAGTTTTAGTTTCGTTACACGTTGTGGCAGGTCTATTGTATGGGATATCCTGGCTAAATTATGAGCTGTGGTAAGTGTGATTTTGAGCGAGGACCTTTTTAGGTGCTGATTCAATGCGACTTGGGCCAAGAAGCGTAGACCCCTGCGCCTGTTATGTCTGACAATACCTAACTTTTTTGCGCTTAGCGCTTTTACTTGTAGCTTGTTGGGTGCTCGTACTGACACGAGGTTGTAGATAAGGCCATTTTTTTTGCCAGTGTGGAATTAAGATAGGCTTAGTCTTCGTGGTCCGCACTGTGAGGAATTCAGGGTACTTTTCATCACTTGCTGTGTTTGCGGGCGTAGGGAACGGGAGCGGAGTCATACATGGGACTAGAAAGAGATTATCAATTAGCTCTTAGTTCACTTTATAATATTATTATGCAGAGGAAAAGAGCCTTACTAATGCCGTAAAGTTATTTACCTTGGTCTCATTTTCAAATTTTAAGGAATGTTAAACATTAAATGCCATAGCAATGCGCTACCTTGATTATTATATCAATTCATCCGAGTCAGAACTGTGGTAGTAATTGACTAAGAGCAAATATTTGGTTTCATGTGCTCCCTCAATTTCTTTTCTTTCCCCTCTCCATCCCATAGTATATTACCCCCTTTTTTCATCATTGCGATGTATTCACACTTGGTGCCCCGGACTCCGGCGTCTCCATACAAATAGTAACCTCAAAGTTGTCGCTGGTGACAACAAACGTATCTCCAAAGAAGATACTGAGGGCTGATGATCGGCCTCGACATTGATTGTTGCCCCAAATTACACCCATGGTGTCCTCATTTCTTTCTATCCGATTCTGTTCAAGGTTCTAGCATTTTGTGGATCACAGTATGCCTTACAACCTGAGAGCCAATTATGTATTCCAGCAGTCAAAGGAACAAATCTCGCTACACTAACCGAAACTGTCGTGCATAGGCGAGCTGTTCTACTGCATCTCATGAAACGTAAAGCGAACGAGAGATAACGAACATCATGTGAGTCTTTATCTTCGTGTGTTGATTTTCTTTTTGTCCAAAAGAACCTAGTATATCGAATATAAAATCTTTTAAACGCCTATTTCACTACACTATGATCTTAAACTTCTAGTTTGTACGAAAAATTCCAATAAATTGAGGCCAATTATGTAAGAAAGGACCGATATGGGAGCGGTGAAAGGATATTCTGATAATTGATTTCGTATTTTTGATTCAATAAACGGTTCATACGCGGCAAATACAGATAGAAATAAGGAAAAAATGAAATTCAAGAACTCGATGATGTAATGATCCGCGAAACACTCCATCGAGTTTTTTAAAGTCTTTTATCGCCCATTGGTTAAACTATATATAAAAACGTTCCACAGGGTTGTTCCCGTCAAAACAGGGAACTTTCTAAGATTCAAAAGATTAAATATCAGTCAATGGGATAGGAAGAAAAGCTGAGAAGAGAAATCTAAAGTGGTGAACTTAAAGTATTGGGGCAAGAACAAATGGAGGAAAATTCCAGTCGTGACGTGGAGCGGGAAGAGGAATGACAGAAGCGTGAGAAATAGAGAGAAACGAAGGAGTTGAAAAGGGGGAAAACCGTTCCATTTGAATTTTTGAAATGTAAATAAAAAAGAGGGAAGTTATATACGCATATTTAAAATTGATTTTGATCCAAGTTGCAGCATATATCAAAACAAGATCTAGCTAACACATTCAGTTCTACCATGGATTCTGAGCAATTATGCTATAGAAAGAAGAACAAAGATGGCTTTTGGTGTTGGCATAATTAATTCTGAAATATCGCAACTCGAAGTTGCATACTTTCGATGTTCTTAGCTTGTTGTAGCAGAGGTTGATTTTCAATCATCCCAGGCTGACCTGATCAGAAATGTGGATTTTCCTCTGAAAATGATGAATTTGTAACGTACTTACCACCAAAATGGCCATATATTGAGTCCAACTCCTAAAATACCCTATTAAGGTCAGTATTTGTTCAGTAATACATAGAAAAAATACTTTAAATCACATGGGAAATTAAAATTCCATTCAGTTCTAAAAGCAGACGCTCCCAATACAATGATATTTGTTTCAGTCATTACAAAACAGTTTCTCGACATTCGCGTATCAGTGCTGATCTAGGTGGAGCTTTATGCATCTGAACAAACCGATTTATCGACACATGAAAATATCGTCGATAAGTTTTTTTTCCTAGTAAAGAACAGGAAAGAAACATTGCATCGCGATTAGAAAAATGTTTTTGTTCGTCACATCTTTCGACTGTAAAAGTACGGATATTTGAGTTTATTGAGTACAGAAAATCTGGTGAGTACATAGTAAAAGGAATGTTGCTCACATTATCTGAGCCAAATAAAAGTTTGATCGTGTGTTGAAAGATTGAAGTCATAAAAAAGTGCTCATTTTGTGACTTCAATGCTTACCGCAGCATTTAACAATCCTGGCAGCGTCTAGCAAGCGAAGATTGACTACATATGAAGTATACATAGTTAATCTGAATTCTTCGCCTTCCCTCATTCAGAAAGAAATTTAGAAGTAGGATGGGAGTTAAAGTAGCCATCATTGGCGTCACACCTGCGAAAATATAACGTAATGCACACAGAAAGTACAAGCTATGACTTAAAAGAAGCACAGAACACAAAATTATACATCTTTCCTATCCGAGGGCGAATCTCAACTGCGGTTCTCAAATGAAATTTAATTATTGATTCATGTTGTTATTAACCATGATTCTTTGCCACAAAAAAGTTTCTAGTCCAAAATCAATCTATTTTCACTTTGGAATTGAAAAAATTTGTTTTCAATCATCTTTTACAACGGCCAGTCCCGCTTCTCAACATTTCATGTTTTTGTACTTCAACATCCTTAAAACAAGGCTGCGGCTTTATCCATTTGGGCCTTTAATTTTGCCCCGAACCGCTATGATACTCCAGCGAGAAAGAATCGAAATGAGATATCAGGAGTTTGGTTCCCCATTACAGTATAACGCTCATACTTTAAGTGGTTTGCGCTTCTTTATATCCTTTCTGTGCACATCAGACTATCACTTTCAATTCTCGCTACTAAAAAGTAATATCTACTAATTCTTTTCCAATTTCGTTGAATATAAGTCATCGATAAGTAATGCTTTTAAATGTTTCCGACTTTTTTTCTTAAATTCTATTGTGAGAGGCTACATGAAAATTATGAAAATAAAACAAGCCAACAGTTACAATACGACCATAAAAAGGACCAAGACATATTTTTGTGAAAGGAAGAGAAAAAAGATCATCCAATTGCATACTCAGCGACAGAACGAGCATATCAATCTTTAAAATGGCTTCATTCCAGTTTCCAATAAGATATATGATTCGAAGACGCTCAGCTTTTTTTCGCTAATTCACTTATCTCAGTGAATTCTTATTGTTCACCCAAGAAATCCAAAAAATTGAGAGATCAAACATTTCGGTTTCGAAAGCTTTTGATATTACAGAATCGACATACATCTGTCAAAGCATTAAATTTGGTTTCAGACTAAATGTAGTAAAGAAGAAAAACTGTATTTGATCCAATGCTCTATCTGCTCCATCTAAAATAGAAAGTAATCGTCCACGACTCCAACAATGTCCTACACCCTCAGAAAAAATAAGTTCCGAACGATTGGAATCTCCAAACCCGTAAAAAGAAACCATATATTTTTATTGAACTATAACGTTTTATAAATTCGCTATGTTTAACCGAATCTCGTTCTCGTTCAACTGTTTTGCCGCGAAAATTAAGAAAATGCTTCTACAGAAATATCCGTACCTGAATGTAATTAAAGTTATATTGAACTATAACTATTGATAAATTCGCTATTTATAGTCGAATCACGTAAATTGTAGAGACAACTTGTGTTTTACTATCGCTACATTCGAAGTAACCTATATTCCCTTTTCAAGGTGCAAATCTCCAGAATCTATCATCAGCTCTTCAAACCCTTCTACGGAATATTCAAGAAGTATTTTTTCGCAATGAGTAAATATTACATACTGAGAAGATTTATTTTCAATAGCAATAATTAAGAGCGAGTCTTTGAATCTTGAAAATATGTTAGATTCCTTACAAGTGATATAGATAAGAGGAAAAAAGGACGTTCCAGCCATTTTTCCCCCCAGTTTTCATAATGGCTGCCTTCTGTATTAAGAAAATGCCTTCAGGTAAAGATATTCCTGTAGAAGCTTTTTCCAGTTTGAATGGCGAAACAGGTTCACGAAAATCCGAAATTATCCAAGCCTTCGTAAATTTTCCAGAAAAGAGTAAGAGAGAAACGAAAGATGCACCTTCAGCCTAGCTCGCCAATTCCAAAAATATTATTTTTTTCCATCTAAATTTCTGTTATATGCTATCTACTTAGAAGCTGTTTTCATCCCCCTTTCTAAAAATTCCAGAACGAATCTGATTCTTTCTAAATTGAACCCATTTATCATGAGGACAATACAGTAAATCTCTTTAGAGGAATTTATGAGGGAACTCCTGTCACCGCTCAAAGAAATGTATGGGAAGACGCTGCCAATCAACCGCCTAAATACAAAATTTGCATTATTTTGATTGATTAAAGCAGAAGTCCAACAAATCAAACATTGAACCAACAATCATTCGCAAAACGTTTAATGTGTAGTGCTATAAGCTCAAGCTCCCTGCTACATAAGACCTGATATTTCATCTTGCGCACTCTTCACATTTTACTATATGTTGTAAGAGCTTAGTTTCCGTATCATAGAAACAATGAAATGATAGCTAGTCCTGACACCAAGGCTAAAATCAAAGCCCTATCTTCTCGAAGGGCATAGTAAATCGCATTGTGAGAAAACTTCAAGACCGAAATTGAACTGAAAAAATCGCAGTAAGATCTTGGCATATTTTTTCGATTAGCATTAAGGCCCAGCCGTATATAGCAACGCGCTGAAAATTAATTATAAGGTGAATCGAAAAAGCTGCAAGACAAGGAATGCTATTTTTATCAGATGAGTATTTTTTAACATTATCGATATAGGCAGAGTAAATAGTCTCGACTCTGACAGTTTTCCTAGTTCCAAACTCTATGTTACGTATTTTTCACGTACACATGAATACCTCAGGTGTTTATTTACTTCTTTTCTTGACATATTGGCTCGATAAATGCGTTAGACAGGTTTTTGGAACGCAACCGATGTTTGAAGTTATCCGGTCATGAGCTCCTTTGCTAGCTACAGCTATTTTTTGTATTAAACATATTCTCCTTCTATTGCGACGTGGTATTTCATAGGCCTTACAGCTTTACACGAATTTACTGCAACTACTGTACTGTCGAATCAAACCATTCATAACCTTGCAAACAGGGCTACTAAGCACTTTGCTTTCATTACACTTTTACTTACATTTCTGAACAACGCGTTTGACCCCATTGGTATACTTGGAATAGTTACGGGGTAGTTCCACACTAGGATATTAAATCACTGATTTACCGATTATATTGATGAATTAGATATCAATACTTGAAATTCCTGAAATTTTAATAACTCGAAATGTGTAAAAATTGAAAAAGATTGAGAATATTTCGTGAGATTTATCCCCAAAAACACTCTTTGTCAGAGTTGGGATTACAATTTTCAGTTTTTTTCCGAAAAGGAGTCCAGGAAGCTGTTGATTCGTAGCAAATATACTTCAAGTTTTTACATGCGGAGGAGGCGATTCTTAATTGCGTAATTTATAGCTTTATTAATCCGTAAAGAAATTTGCTCAAGATCCATTTCATACACATGCTTTGTTGTTGGTGGGGCTGAGATATTTCAAAGCAAAATTATGGCCTTCAGCTAGCCAGAGCGTTTAAGTGAGTCACTTGACGCGTGGAATTCCAGATTTCGAATAAAATAACTTTTGGCTATGCAGAGGAATATAACTTCCTCTTCCCCATGATAATATTTGGAAACAAGATTGGAAGACATTTTTTGTCTTTTTCTCTCGAATTTCCTCGGTATTATCTCCCTACCTTCTTGAAAAAAATAATTGCGTATGTCCCTCTAGAGACGGCCAGAATAACTTTGGCCGAGAGAAAGCATAGGGCTGAAAAAAAGCGCGTCGGCAGTTCCAATATCTCCTCGATCATTCTTGTCTATTGCAACGATCCGTAAATCTCCTGCCTCATATAGACCGGTACAGAGGACGAAGACTATTTAAGCAGTCGGAGGAGGAGAACTCGATTTCCGGCGCGGTTTTTTCATTGTAAATATCTCCTTAACAGGGTTCAGCTGACTACAAAACGGCTGCATCATGTGAATGATCTAGCCAGAATTCTAAGCATCACTGCCAATGAAAACAGGAAGCGATCTGATTACATTTGCAGATTCGTCGAGTAGTATACAATAAATTATGTTCATTCTATCTTAAAGACTACTTGGTCTTGTTTTTGATTTCTCCACCTATCGGGGACTTGACGTGTGGGACAAAACGGCCCGGCAAAACATATGCGCCCAGGGATATTTTTTTGCCTATTGCTACTTTAAATGTATGGCGTTCCAGTAGCCCGCGAATTAATTCATTCGTAGCTTCTATTATCTCCTGTGCCTCATTGGAGTCATCGCTAAGTTCCATTATTTCTATGGTATATATTAAGTTTTCGGGCTGTGGTTTGAAGTTTTCTAAATCCGTCCGCAACATCGACACGAATATTTTCCAAGGGAATCTCCGGGTTGAAGCACCTGTCACTTGGGATAAGTCAAAGGCTGATACTTGTTAGGCGTTTTGTCTGCAAATGAACACTATTTTTTTGTCTTAGTCGAAAAATATATCGTTCCACAGTCCAATGCGTTCTACAAAGCTTTTAGTGACAATTTTGTAGAGCAATGCGAGCACTTTGTTATCTAGTTCGTAGATTAAATCTCTACCGGGGAGTAAAGCATTCTTGAAATCCCTCTTAGGATGCGAAGTTCCCATATGTTTTGACCACTCAGACCGGGCGAATATGGAAATTTCAAATCTTTCTAGGCCCTTGAGCGGCTCCGGTACTTTTCAGACGGTGTACGAAGCTAATAAATTTCTCCCAATACGAGGTATTAGTTTTCAATTCATTCTGGTCCAAGTGTGCATTTCATTGCCTTTACTGCTCATGCAAAAAGTTTCCGATCGATATATGGATTCAACTGCATGATTTTGTGGAAACTTTTGCATATTGGGCGAAACAAGTTTCCGATCTGTTTATGGACTAAACGGCACGATTTTGTAGAGATTTTCGCATATTGAGCCGTTAAATCGCTGTTCAATGACAAACCTTTGAATCTGTCTCGCGAAATATAGGATAAACTTCGACATTCCCAATCATTGCGATGTGGGTCAGTTTATGCCCAAAAAGTGAGCCCTTGTAAGTGATTATTTTGTTCGAAGAACCCTCTTAGCTTGTTGCTCAGCATTCTATGATTTTTTTGCCAAACTTTTCTATTGAAACATTGGAAAAGAAATATGCGGCAATGAAATGCGTACTTTTACCGTATGTGGAGTATCGATTCAATGTCTATGTCAACAATATCCAGGACGATTAGTTTGTTGAACTGCGCATCTCCAGACCAAGAAGAGACTCTAGAACGATTTTTTTGTTCATGATTCGCTAAAAAGGTCCCTAACGCTTTGAAATATCTTGAGTTATCTTCAATTTTTAAGTATTAGCGTCATCAAGACGTAAGTTCGACACTATATTGATAATTTATCACAGATTTAGTTGGAAAATTTTCAATGAAGGCACAAGATTCTATTCTTTTTGCATAAGATTGCATATAAAGAATATAAATACAAATCATTATTTCTCGTATGCCTTTGCATCCGGATTGACTGATGATCCATATAGACAACGATTCTTTCTTCGGGGGTGTTTTTCGCGCGATGAATGAAGCGGCCGAGATTTTACCTTCCATGACTTCCATTCCGAAGAGTGCTCTGATATCGACTTCCACAATATCCATCTTGAAACTTGGATACGTTGCACCGTTTGAGTGTATGGAAGCAATTATATAGAACCAATTGACATATGGGGGGCATCAGCAAACAGTAATAAGTTTTCCGAGGAAATAATCTTTCCTTTGAGGATCCCGTTTGCGGTAAGAGTTTGGATCGATTATTTGAGACCTACTGCGAATTTGAGAGTGCTGATAATCATGAAACTAACAAGCGGTCGATTGTTTCTAAATTATTTCTTCAGTACCCCTACTATTTCATCGGTTATGAATATCTGCGGTTTGCTCTCAGAAGAGGGATTAATCTAATACTTTTGTTCGTATTTACGAGCTGATTTGGGTATAGGAGGCAGAGCAAAGCTTATAGCAGAGCTTGTAGTGGCCAATACATATCTTGTAGTTCTGTAGCCGCCGGCTTCTTCAGCGGGTTTCTTTGAATCAATTAGGTGCGTTGTAGTTTCGAATCCATCCTTCTGATATGGTTCTTAATCCCGTAAGAGAACGTTTATGAAGTTTAACGATGATTGATGCCTTACAGGTTCCATTTACTCAGCTTCCAGTTCAGACCCCTTGAAGGCTTTCTTTTCTTCCTGTTCTTCTTTCATAGAATCTGCTAGGTTATACTAAGAACACTCCGCCAGAGGTAAGCAATTTCTACCAAATGATGGAGTTTCACAAGTAATGCAGCAAGTTTTAGGAGCCCCATCAAGGGCCTTCCATTTTCAGTACTTAAAGTAAAGAACATTCATGTTCTTTGACTGCATCAAATTTTGAGCTCTATAGATACTATTAATTCCGTTTTGACTCCACTAGAAGTCTTTTTGGAGAATGTTTTGTTTACTGCGGTGCGGGACTCAAGACATTCTGCGTTAATTGTGTATAATTCCTTTCCGCTGTGTAACACTCACGGTAAGGATTCATGCAAAATTGTCAAGAATTTATTGTAACGCAATCTTGCGAAGAAATACTATTAATAGTAATAAGATACCATGAAGGGCATTCCTTGACCACTTAACGGAGGTATACAACATCAGGAGCATCAGTTCGGAAGTATTCGGGCTCTGCGGTAAAAACTAGTTGATGTGTTTTAAACACTTAACCTAAAAGAGACGTAATTGGTTCCTTTTGTTTTCATATAGTTGCGGAGGCTAGTCGTTTCCAAGTTTGATTTCACTTTTATTTGCCTCTCCTGGCTCATGTAGTCAATGTTCATGATGCAAACGATCTCTCGGTATGAAACAAATTCAGTGCGGTTGTAAACGTAGCACTTACAAGCTGCTCCATCAAAATAGTGGATAAGAAAGTTGAAAACTTTGATAGGTACAATTGGCGAGAAAAAACTTAATAAATCTTCAGAATTTCAAGTATATCTTGCGAAATGTCTCCGGAGAACTCCAAATACTTTACGCTTAAGTTCTTAAATGTCTCTGAAGCGCCATGGTTGTTTATGGCTTGAAAATTCTCGATGTTTGCAACGAAGCGTTGTTGACGTCCTTTTACTTGCAGACGAAATTACTGTAGTATAAAACATAGCAGTCAAGGAAGCGGTAGACGTCCCAAAAGTGAAATTCTCTTGTCATTCTTCTCAGCGGGTATCAAAAAGAGTCCATCAGAAAAGTCCATCCAAATTTTTTCAAAGAAATTCAGTTCATTCGCTTGACTAAAGACACTAAACGCTAATATAGACGATTTGAAGAAAGTTTCTCAAAAAAGACCTTCGGTGGAAGAGGTAAAAAAGGAGAAATCCAGCCAATGATACTGCATTATATTTTTCTAAAAGCTCGAAGAGGATGGGGTAGTTTCAATTTTATAATTTTCAAGGGCAAAAAATCTAGGGATGGGATGCCTTTGTTTTTCTTCAATAAGTCATACATGAATTACCTTTGGTAGATACAGTACTGAAAATGTAAGTTATCTTGCGCCTTTTTCAACAGTGCGTCCCGATGTAAATCGGATCCATTTTTGAGTATTAGTACACTGGAATCGGAAGTGCAGAAAAGACGAAATGTGTTTCTGTTCTGAACTTCTGAGAGGGGGAAGGGGTAGGAAAAGGAATTTGAGGCATAGAAGAACGATTCTCGAATCCTATTCGTCGTGAGACTTGGATCTCGACTTCAGAGCCCAGCGCGACGACAATTGGTGCGGTTGGAAGGGAGCTAACAGTTAGGAAAAGGAGTCGAGGAGTTGAGAAGCGAGAAAGTGCTGATAGACCCCTCTATCAAGGAGAATATTACACAAGAGCGAGCCAATAAATTGATGTCAAAAATGGCGACGGTACTTTAAAAAAGTAATTAAGTAGTGAGCCTCAAAAAAAATAAAAGACAATTTAATATTAGAATTGCCTAGATTCAAAACAATTGCTGTGTGGGATATTGAGATTTAAATAAATGTGGAATGAGTCCAACCCAAACCCGATTCTCCTCTCTTTTTTGCAACGTCTAGCCATTTTTTAACTCCAAACGATCGCCAGATACCCGAAACCCCGCACACCACAGCATCACTCAACTACACTCCTCCATGGCCACTTCTCGATCCCAAACCCCACTTCCCCGTCCAATTCTCCCCATTCCCTCCTTCCTACTGCAAACGCCCTGCAGCTTTTTGCTGACATTGCGGTCAAAAGAGACTGCGAACTGGGCCAGTACAATGACACTCCAGACAATGACTCATACAATAATCCGATTCACCGTGCCCACTCTTCGATGTCTCTTTCGAGTCCGGGGGTTGAGATTGAATACAGTCCGAAACATGATAATTTTGATGCATCGGAGTTTCAGGCTATATGGAACAGTTTCTCAGACATCATATGTGAACGATGCAACATTGCGCATGGTCGAAAATATAAACACTCATCAAAGGACATTTTCTTTATGTTTGTTACAGTTCTCAAGAATGTAGGACATTGGGAGATATCGACAAACTTTTTACTTTGGAGGCCCGTTCTTCGAACGCATGATGACCAATTTCATCGATTTGATATATGAACCGTTGTATGAGGCCCTCGTACTGTGCAATGATTCTATTTTCACTGTTGGAGAACTTACCAACAATGTTAAAACGTTTAAACACTTCCCGTGGGCCAGTTATGTAACATATGTTACCTTTCAGCAGGGAAATTGCCCATTAGAGGACATACAAGAGGGAATGCCTTATTTCAGAGGCAAACATGAGTTGTACCGGTTTAAGGTAGATGTCTGTGTTCTTGCCAACGGTTGGGCTATCAATCGTTCGATTCACTACCCTGGATATTTTTCTGACTTGGAACTTTTCCAGCCTCTCATCGACTTCTATAAGACTGCGCTTCACAAGAAAGGATCAGATGTTAATATTACAGATTTAGGTTTATTGTCGAGTGAGTGTCCAGATCTCCAGACCATTGGACAGTGTTGACAAATAAAGGTCAAAAAGGAGCCACTGACGTGGTTCGTGCTGAGATCCCGAAGAAGAAACTGAAGAACGATATTTTGCCCCGTGAGGCTGAAGCTAATAATCATAAGCTAGCTTCGGATCATATTATAAGGGAAAAGCTTTTCGGTAGATTATGCTTGCTATAGAATGTAATAGGTAATAACTGGCGATAAAAAAAGAGCCTGTATGATGCAATATTACGGCTATGTGCTGCTTTGATGAATATTCACATTCAATTGCATCCGTTGAGAGATGATGAGGGTAGCCATCATAGGCGCTTCAAAAAGCGCCTTTTTCCGATTGGGGTGATATTTCCTAGAAACGGCAGCGCGTGCAAGAGCGCTATCGAAACGAGCGGCGCGGTCGTATTGATTTTCATTTCCGTGCAGTAGAGTTTGCGGGTCGTGAAGTTGATTCTGAGTAATCATTTACATAAAAATCAATGAATTTAATCTTAAGTTTTCTCTGTGTAATCAATTTTTATTGGTTTCTATTTAAATTGAAGTATTCATTCTATTATACTTGCGCATCGATAAAAGCCGTAAAGTAAATTAAAAGTCACTGTAATATATTCGCAAAAATGAATCCATTGCCTCTTTAGTGGGTCTTTGGTATAGAGACCTAATGAAGTCGCCTCTGCTTTACAAAATTACAGCATCCAAATGCCTACGAATTATTTTGCTTCTCTACGTCCCTTTTTGTCCTCTAGTTGAAATGACTATCGATTTAGTATAACCCTCATGCTTAGCTCTCTCATGGCATTCTGGGCGCCGGCGTGGGATGTTGCAACTATTATCTGGTCCTGTGCTGTGATGTAAGCTCGAAAAAGTCAACTTGTTGAACAAGTCTGTTTAGTACCCGACCTCGATCGCCATCGCAGCTTTTCTGGGCACCTAAGGTCTCGTTTGGTATCCGTAATGCAACCTTCCGCTCATCCTTCGTGGCCTAATCACAAGCCATCGCATTTTCTTTGCTTCTATTTTTCTTTTGAGTTTTTCCTGGGTAACTTCATTGCTTTGCACTTATTTGAGATCAATTATATTTTTCCATCGGAGTTTCAAATGTTCTCATTGGTAACAGTGACTTGCCAGCAATACAATCCTCACAAACTCGCGGTCACGAACGAATTGAATAATGTGCTTACTCTTCGCTTTATATTCATGCGCACAAAAGAATTAAACTACGAAATCAAAATGGCCGCTAGAATCCCAGCGCCTGGGGATACATACATGTCACTTTCTCATCCTTCCAGCCCTGTCATTCATGTTTTAACTCCAACTGTCTCAATCCACTCTATCCGGTCCACTGTATGTCACCTTCTCCACCTTCCCGCCTCCTTGGGCCACCAGGTAATGCCAATTATCGGTGCGGATTTGCGCAAGTACGACACACTGGAGTCACCTTCTTAGTAGCTGCTAAGAGAAAGATATTTACTCTCCCGAAATAATGTTAGCACCACGCATTGAATGTGAGCTAAATTTTAAAAGTAACGCTACTGGGTGTGTAAACTAACCGAGAACAATTAAGCTGGCAGTAGGAACTAAATGACCACCCAAACGAAACATTTTTCTTGCAGCTATGCTACATGATTACCCCATTGTTTTGTCCTTTTCTTAATTTATTTAGGAACAACACTTGGAACCAATGTCAGAGGCTAAAAATTGTAGTTTTGAATATAAAACAGACTTCATTCTTTACGCAATACACTAGGGAGCCCAAAGTAGCCAAGAAAAAACAAATAACAGCCAACCATGGTCCGAGCAGAAAGATTGTCAGAACAACAAAAAAAAGATCAGCTCTAGCTTTATACCACGAGATTAAACCCGAGAGAAAAATTGCTGAGATCATTGGGAGCTCTATATCGGCTGCCCATAATTTTATTGTGTCCCAAATAGGGTCGAAAACGAAAAAGGCCCTCGAAAAAACTTTAGATACGCAACTCCGCGAACTTCTTCAGCATGGTTCAACCAGGTATTATGCTTTTCGGGACTAGCAAAAATCTGAATCCTCCAACTTCAGTAAGAAGAGTACATCACATACTATCAGGAAGTTTTCATATGATCTTCAAGAAAAAACTCTCCCCGTGATGACAGTTGATTATGAATAAGCACGAGTTGAGTAGTCGAAGAATCAATTTACTTGTTCTCTCTCCGATTGAAAGTATGTGATACTTGTAGATGAAAAGTTTAATCTAGATAGACCAGAATGTTTTGCCTATTATGCGCATTATTTGAAAAGCGAACTAGGGATTTTCTCCAGTAGACAACAGGGTAGAAACTTACTATTGGTTTGGGAGGCTATTTCCTACAAAGGTTTCTCTAAGCACGCAATCATTTCGGAAAAAGATTCTAATCCCAACTGTGGTGTGCTGGACGCTGTTTCATTGTCATTGGCAGAAAGCGAAGCACGGAAGACCTTTATTTTGCAGAATGACCATGCTGCCAATCACAGAATTTAATTACATTATATCCTAGTTGGATAGCAATGATTCTGAGGAGAACCTTTACACGTGAGTTCAATTTCTTCGTAACGTTAGTTTTTCATATCTGTGCTAAAAAAATTTGTTTTAGAGTGGGAAAGAAAGGACAAAGGAAGGGGAAAAGAGGAGCAACGAGCTGAACCGTAAAAGATTATTTTTGTTTTGTGGGTAATCATTCATCTGTTTTGCGCAGGTAGGCGTGATACCAAAGCGGACAGCTATTGTCGCATTCTATGATGTGTAATAATTACACTGGACAGTTAAATCACCCGAAATAATTCCTATTGAGAACGTATGCGGCATTCTGGCAAGGGCATTGTACAAAAAAAGCCACTTAAAGCGTCTTTTCAGACTACGTCGTGTCGCTGCATAGAGTTGCCTGAAGAGCCATTACTGATGTTATTTAGTAATAAACCCATGCTTTTTCTTTGTATTATCATCAGTTTGTCCAAATTTACGGCCCTAGCTAACATTTCGTCCTCTATTCGTACTGTACTGGACAATTTCATTCAATTGAATATTAAAATTCAATTGCGCACGCTTCCGTATTCATGCCACAGGGATTTTCTCTTTAACATTGTACGCTAGTGTCTATCGGACCATTTTCCTCATATAGAGACAGACTGTAGGGCTGGTTCTTTAAGTAAAACATTTTTCTTATATTTTCTGCGCTGACCTACAGTTTACACAGTAGTAAAGCCTGATCAAAACAAAAATTTCGGTAATTTTAACGCCACCCCGAATAGGCATACTTCTAACCACTGAAAAAACTTCGATTTTTGTGCTTATTTGCCACATTTCACCCTTTCAGAACCTACAGGTGGCTGTGTCGGCCTAACTATTGTAGATTTTTCGGCTACTGCGCAATAGCTTACTGTAATTCTATAGTTCTGGGGTATCTTTTCTAGTAAATATGTACGGGCCCAAAAAAATTTCTTACTGTAAATATTTTTATGACAAAGATATTTGCCCTCATACATATGAGTGCAGTGCTCTAGCGAGTAGAGAGTAGTTAAAGCTAAATTTTGATATTTTATTGGCCCTAGTAATAGTGTGGGGTGTGTACACATTACTTTTCCGGAGTGTGCACCGACTGGCCGACTATGCAGTCCACAGTAGATACTGAACGCATTAAACTTGTTCTTACTATACAGTTGACAGGGAGGATCTTTACTCACTTCTTATGTTAAAATAGACCTGGATGAACCAAATCGGTCATATGCAGCGGGGCTCGTGATATGAAGGCCAGATATGTTAAGTGAAAGTTATCCTATTTTTTTGTAGTGCATTCAAGGTATCAGACTCTGCTTTCGCCCATCCGCTTTGCTTGGTGTACTACAGGTATCCGCTGAACTTTATGGTGATAGTACAGTATTACGGGTCCCCACTGCAGGATCTGAGGTTGTTGGCAGCTAAGAGCTAAGTTATTGTAGATAAACACCCTACTAAGGAGCACTGAAATAACTTCGGTGCAGTACTCAGAACACAGACGCAGTCAACAGTTAGTGCAATCATTTAGCTAGCTCCACTCTTTAGTGCAACTCCTCCCTTTAGTGGATAATTTCCTCTCCACTTTAGTGCATCTGCTTTGCAGCAACTATAGTCTAGAACTATTCTAGCACTATACAAATTGTTCCCAGTCTACCTAGTGGCGGACAGACTCGGCATAAGCATCTACGGTACTCAACAACGAATCAACTACTTCGCCACGCCAACAAAAGTCCCCAATAGACCGACATTCCGGAACATGGGTCCTGGAAGACGTATCTGACAGTAAGTTGCAAAACACTGCCCACACAACACTTGACTAGACTTGCCATACCACATTATGGTATGCCAAGCCTAGCTAGTTGACTGACACGTGCATTTCAGTTGTTTTTTTGTGGTACCTGAACAGTGGCCGAGCCAAGAAACACCCGTTCACTGTACCCAACGGGTGTCTATGCGAAGAAGAACCCGCTTCTCGTTCGCAAATTCCACCGCTGGCTACCGAAGGAACTTGGAACATACCCTCCTCTTCTCTCGATTGCACGGCCATCGCAAGCTTGCCGTCATCTCCGATATCTACAAGATTTTCCGCCCAAAATATTCGCACTTCTTCATCATCGCTACTCAAAAAATCAAGACCCACTATCCGTTGTGCACCCTGTGTCCCAATCTTGTTCGTCTGCCAGCTCGCACGACTTTCGCAACACTACCACCGACGTAGCTGCAAGAACTAAAAAACTACCGCTATTTGGAGCGCATCGACGAAGGAGAAAGTCGAACCCGCTTTCGCATCGCCAACTTGCGAATCGCTAAGAATTACGGTCGTCGCTCTAACAGAATTCAGCACGTGCATCTATCACCTTCAGGACCCATCTACACCCCAAATTCTGCTGTCTCCCATGTGAAAAGCACTTCTCCACAGCTCTCCTCCTCCACGATCACGCCACCTCCCAGGAACACCGCAACACTTAGGCCGAGCGAAATCCCCATTTCTGCCCGCTTTTTGATAAGACACTACAGTCCCCGTACGACTTATGCCTCCATTTGAAAGGAAAAAGCCACCTTATTGTACTGTATCGTCGCAAAGAAATTGAAGAATAGTTGTTTTTTAGTCTTTCAATTTTAATTTATTTCAAGTTAAACTGTTCTCATCTTTTATTTTTTCGAAAACTAGTTACTTCAGATGCAGGATTTCAACATTTGCTCTAGTGTATGAATTAGCTCATCAAATCATTTTTAATGACTGGAACACGTGGCCGTAAATCTCAAATTGTATCCCTTCCAATACACGAAGCGCTAGTCGCTCTGCACAGAAAATCCCCCAGGGGACTTCAGCAACCTCGAAAAAACAGCTACCGCTACTCGTCGTACACAAGCCAACGCCCAGAAGACTACAGTAACCCCCGATACACCGAATACCACTTCTAAACCTACGCCATCTACAAGCATGGATTATTCCACCTCAGATATTACCTACATATTAACGGACGGGGCATACCCTATAACTTCTAACGCTACCACCAGCCCTGGCTCAGAACCCGGACCTTCTTCCCCCCGAAAGAACCTCAACTACAAAACCAACCTTCGAACTACATGCCTCCCCAAAACGACCACCCGTCCCGTAGTCCACAACTCAGAATGAACACAGGGCCATCTCAAAACAATACTCCTTTCCAAAAAGGTCCCCGTGCGCTTTTTGATCCAAATAACCTCCCCTTGGCACCAAATATTCATCACGATAACTAAGGTTTCGTCTTCGACCACCAACATACGTATAACAACGGAAGAGCAGAAGAAATTTTTTGAAGTCATCCGCGGCTATGAGAGCAATAATAAACTGCTCGGTGAAGAACTTTGTCAAACACTGGCGCATGATTTTCATTACCAGCTAATGTTTTCGAAATCTATTATTCACGGTTATTTCGCTTTTTCCTGCTTTTCTGCGAAAATTGTCACATAGCAGTCGCAAAAGCCAGCCAAGGACAGGTCTTCGACAGTTTATACACAATATACCGTGAAATAATTTTCTCCGTGGCAAATGCATACACTAACCTACTTTTCAACGCCAAACCCCCAGCATAACACCATCCAGTTGGACAAAATAACACACCCCCTAACGCACCTCATCAACCGATTAAAACTGACGTCACCGAAATTGCATCAGCGATATCCGCAAGATTCAACCAAGACTGCCGTAGATTTTCTCGAAGTATGCATGAAAGCCTTCAACTATTTGCTCAAGAAGGTAACTAGACTTGTAGAGACTTCAACCTGAGCCGAGAACAAAAAGTGCAATTTCCACCTCTACTATTCGTTAGAAACGCCATGAAATACTGCCAAAAACATTTTGAAGGACAATTCCGAGAATTTAGAGAAATCCATCCCAATTATGGACCATTAATTTAATAGCATTACGGCTCAACAACGATTATTCCGCATTCTCTTCAATTTTCCATTCTAGAAATTCGTCTCAGAAGGAATCAATCACAGTGCAGCGCTGGGTAAATTCGATAGCCTGATCACAAAATATTGGTCCAAAGACCCTCCTTATTGCAGGAATGAACGAAACAAAGTGCAGTACTCGCGAAAAGCAGTCACAAGCTGTGACTGAGCACGCGATACTCTTGTTCGCGCCACTTCTATGGCAATCACATACAAAAAAATGTACACTTAGCTACATTGCACTATTCAAACTATGGAAGAAACCAGATTTGCTCAGTCAAATCAGTCTATCTACAGCAATTACTATGGAAATCAGCCTACCTATAGCACTAACTATGGTCTTCAAGCTGTTTATGGACGCCGAAAAAAACCTGCCAATTACACTCCTCGGAATATTCGTTCTGGGAATCTGGCAGATACTCGCCGCTGTTGAGAATGTTACTCTCCAGATCATATCCTGTTTCACTGTCCTAAATGAAACCTAAGACAGACAGCAACATCTAAGTTTGCTCACTGCCGAAACAAGTTCGGAAAAACAACATAGCTCTTAACCGAGCTCTTTTCGAAGCAATACATTAAATCGAATTTTACCCCTTAGACCACGAAGAATTTTCAAACGATATGGAACCAGAATTTGACAGGGATGAGAAGCTCATTGAAGCAGGGACTTTAGTCAACGATGAAGCTAACGAACTCAAAGGCTTAGAATTCAACAACGAATCCCTAGTCGATATTCACAATTCACTTCAAACTTCAAAAAGTCGCCAAGATCCAGTCGAAAATGACTTCTATGATTTTAATAGTTTTTGTTAAATGCGGGTGTCCAATCCATGCTTTGTTTCGTTGGTATCCATAAGATATCTACAGTTCAAATGAAACCATAAAGACTACTTAACTCCCAAAGAAATTGTGGATATTCTTATCATAAACATCTCAGAGATCAAAGTTCCCTCATCATCAACATTCGAAGACATATATTTTAACATCGGATCCCAGCGATCTGTAGTCTGCCATAGCCAAACAACCGCTTACTGCAAAATGGCTGCGGTTAAACTCATCAGTAACCCAGCACAAACATCGCCAAAATACTTTCTCTTTGGCAATGGATGCTACCCGAGCCTCGCAACGATACCAGTCCGTATACCAACGCCAGATGGAGGATCTTTCTTCGTATTAATGGACTTCTAGATGCCAATGCTCCTCTTACGAGACGTACTCGAAAAGAAGATGCTAGTTGCAGACAAAGTAAACAATGTACTCGTCAGCAAACAGTTTGGCTGGAAATTTCCCATCACATGCAAACTCGGACAACTCTACACCATTTGGAATTACAGCAAGATTTATTAAACGAATCGATAATTGAGACTTCGTCACTATCAGTTCTTCCATCCCTTCGCAAAAGAACTACACGAACTTATGAAAATAGTCCATCAAATTCAAACATCCGAAGGTACACAACAAACTCTTAACAAAATCTCACAGGCCTGCGCTACCCGCCAACATTTTCCTCCAAAATCGCAATCATTCAAAGTATCCCTCCCCAACCATAAAGTTTTTAACGCCGTACTTTCCCTAGACCTCATGTTTGAAGCAGGACGCGCTATACTTCACGTCATCGGCTGCCAAACTCAACTTAGTGCCGCTGATATCCTAGCGGGACAATTTGTCCATAACATTTGGCGCTCTTTTCTGAAATGCTGGGCCACATTATACATCGGGTTACCGATAAATTCAAATTTGATCATGTTTCCTCCTTTATCTCCCAACGTTTCCGAGATAAAACATACATGGCTGGAATGAAACTAGAATTATCTGGAATCCAATCTCACAATTCTCTTGGACCTGGAGAACGATACTTCGAGCCACCTCGTCGAATACCTCGGAAATTTAGCCTACCTGGAGAAAGATACTTCAGGCCACCTCGTCCAATACCTCGGAAATTTTGCCTCGACCATCCTGGCGTGGAATTTCGCCTCGCCCTACATCTTGCCGTCAAAGCTATGAACGGTAAAATGAACTCAGACGGACAAGTCCTTTTCGTCCTTCGCTACGGTACTATTCCAGTTTTTGCTGCCGTGAATACATCTTTACCAAACCAGGCAGACAGAATAAGAGCTCTGGAAGCAGCTCGTGCCGAAATGGAAACAGTCACGTGCCAACTACGAATCCAAAGGTCACTTCAATCGAACCTCCCAGCGGCCAAGAAATCTCCATTCAAAGTTGGAGAAGAAGTTCTATTATATCAAGAAAAGGAACAAATTAAATGGACAGGTCCCTTCAAGATAACTCGTCTTGATGACAAGCAAGCCTTTCCGGATTGGCAAATGACGAAATCGTTCAACAATCAATATCACAACACCTTCCTTACACCTGAGACCTTATCGATCTCGAATCCGAGTGGTCATGCATACTAAATTCAATATGCCACCCAATTGCAGCGAAATTTAATGTTACACAACCATCGCTGTATCTTGATTCACCCATCACCGAAATAATTCACCCTTCCAATCGATGTTGTACATCACCCAAATTTATCGATACCAAGCGAAAGTAAATACAAGGACTAATTTATAGAGGCACTCGGAAAGTTTTTCTCAAAATTTGCATGCCTGATAATGCAAATATACTGAACGAGCGCTTCGTCCTCTCCATTAAGGACTTTGAAACGGACTTATGCAGTGCAATTGGCACACATACTGTACTGCCATCGGCAGAGCTAATTTTGTGATCTTTTTTTGATCTGAGTCACTGCTAATCAGCAGTCACTATACTGTACAGTACAGTACAGTAAGGGTAATTTTCTTTTGTCGCCTACTATTATTTTTGGTACTGTATCCTCACTCGATGGGGCTTGAGGGCTTGCAATCTGGACCACTCGGCCCCCAAATGGGACCTGATATTTTCGCAAGTGAAAGGCACCTATTAGGCCAAGTGTCGACTTTAATTATATCTAACATGGCTGACCCTAACCTCCCTCACCCCGCCGCCCTAGATAACCCTAACCTAGTTAACTAGTATTTATTCCTACCTGGCAACTAGGGCCCCAGATTAAACAGCTACCCCGGTGTTGGCTCTGAACTTGACCTCCAACTTCCGCCTTTGCAGCAACCTTACCAACGGCAACTTTGGCTATAGCCACGTTTATCCACCCGGGTCCTCCTTTCTATTCCCCCCTCTCTACCCAACATTATACTACCCCTTTTATTGTTTGTTTGTGATATTTACTCACGCTAGGCGCCCCGGACTCCGGCGTCTATATACAAATAGGAACTTCAAGGTTGTCGTTGGTGACAACATCCTTATCTCCCAAGGAGATAATCAGCACAGCTGACCCAATACTACATATTCTTTGTCCTGTTTTACACCCCTGGTGTCTACGGTTCTTTTGAATCGATCCATACCAAGTTTTTAGCATTCCGCGGACCACGGTCGGGCCTTACAACCCGGAGGACAAGTATACCGTCCAGCCGCCCAAGTGATTACCCTCGCTCTTCCAACCTCAGTTCTCCTCGCCTTCGGCGAGCTGTGCTACTGCATCGCAGGGTGCTTAAATAGAAAGAGAGACAGCGAACACCCTGTGAGTCTTCGTGTGTGTGTGTTGGATTTCTCATTGTTTGACGGTTTTCCGTTCCTAGACGTGAAAAAATGCGCACCGCGCATTGCACTACAACCCAGCCACCTTCAAAGAACAATTCGTGGTGCAACGTCACCTTGACAAATAAGAAGCTTACTTAGTGCATTACTACACTCCTCTTCACTAATCATCAACTCGTACTATCGCATCATTAGCATTCAACTAGAAATTCCGTCTATAAAGCCATGATGTTCGACAGGCCTACCTTCAATCCACAGAACAGTTTACGGGCAAAGGTTACATCAAACATAGCAACGAACTAAATCTCTCACCAGAAGAGCTTCTCAAACTGTTGAAACCACTATACGGTCTCCCAGATGCCATAGACTATTGTAATCGTACCATTTCACATCATCTTACTCACAAACTTGGAATGAAATCGACGTCTCTTGACTTGTCGCTTTATTTCAAACTTAGCGCAGGTGGTCTACTTGGCTTAATTGGTTCTTGCGTTGACAACTCTCCCATTGGTGGAAATAATGAATTCTTGAAAGAGACGGAAAAGACCCTCGAACGCTTTGAATCTAGAGAGCGCGCGTTTGACAATACCAAATTCGCTGTTATCAACTTTGAGACGACTCCATATGGAATAATTCTACATCAGAGACCATTCATAGCAATAATCAAGAAACTCCAAATGAACTCTACCTTATCAGACTTCAAATCTCTTCGCGCAACCCTGTCATGGTTTCTTCCCACTCATACAGATATTGAATGTGCAATTCAGCTCGCGGCTCAAATTACTGAGAACAAATTTTGCATCGCTATCATCAAATCAATCAACAAGGTCATCAAATACCTCCACCGCACACCTCATCTTCATCTTCAATATCTCAAATTGGAAAAATCTAGCCTTTGACTCAAAGTATACTGGGATTCTTCCTTCGCAAACAACTCCGACCTAACATCGCAACTTGGATACATCACCCTGCTCGCCGACAAAAATGATAATTGTCGTGTCCTTGTGTACTCAAGTCGAAAAAGCATTCGGGTAAATCGTTCGGTTCTCGGTGGTGAGGTCTATGGCTTTAGAGCAACACCTCTCTGTGGTGCTATAATTTCGTCTCCCGTTTACTGCATCTACTCTGCAGCAACTAGAGTCTAGACCTATTCTAGCACTCCGGTCCCCATCCACCGAGTAGCGCACAGACTGCGCATAAGCATCTACGGTACTCAACAACGCCTCAACTATTTCGCCAATCTAACGAACATCCCCAGTGGACCGACGGATCTCGCTGAGGCCTTCTACTGGGTTCCTATCTTTATATCAAGGCCCCAGCTTCTCTTTATGGGTTCAACCCCGGACGTCAATAAAGACAATTCAAATCGGTTTGACAGGTTGCGGGGATGTTGGTAGCATTAATGGGGTGGGCAGAAAGAAGTGTGGAAGGGCTGCGTTGGTAAGTGAATCCCCGAATACGGAGGTGTATATCGAGGTTGTTGCGTTGGAACGTGGCGGGAGTGGCGTTCCAACCGTCGTCCTCCCAGCGAACCTGGGCTTTGTAGCCCCGATGCAACTTGCATGGGGTTTACATGGTACGAGTGGGAGGGGCAGCGAAAATGGGAACATCGTGGCCGAGGTCCGGGGAGGACGAGTAGCCGGGGACTTTGCCGAGGAATGAACGGGAGAGTGGTTCGGCCTTAGCAAGAAAGGAATCTTAGTTAGCAGGGCACGCGTGGCCGAGCAGCATGGAAGAGCAGGGCGAGGAGTACCGGGCGTTGTGAGCTTTGGCGGGAGCTGCATCCATGACGCTAGTCGCGATAGCCGCAATGGAGGGGGGTGAACGGCAGAGAAGCCTCGAGTATTTGCACAGGCTGCGAGGAAAGTTTTAAGAAACGGACAGTCTGTGGGAGGTTCTTGGTAAGCATTGGGAACAGCGCTCTCCTTACTTTCATCACCAGACTTTTGGCACCAGCGCAAGTCCATGTTGCTGTTGGTCAGGACTTGAAGAAGTTTACTGCATTTAGTATCTACTGGGGATTGCGCACGTCCTAGCCATGCGGCTAAGACCGAACCAGATGTACCTCGTCGTCCATGCGCATCGGGGCTCGAGACAGGATATAGCTTGAGCGATGGATGACCAGAGAGTGCAACTCAGTCGCTGGTAGATACGGCGGCAGATAACACCAGGCATCGAGTGACACTTTGACGCAATCCGTGGAACTAACTCTTCATTGAACGCAATGGTACCAGGGGAAGGGGCGCCCAGGGAATCAAACGCCAGAGGTCGAAAGGTGAAATTCGGCGTGTTTGGCGCAGAAGATGGGTCAGTTGAGGGAGCAGGAGGCGTCAGGCGAGTTTGCGTTCCAGAGTTGTAACCTTGTCGAGGGCCGCCACTTCAGCAGAGCCACCCGGCAACCTGCGAACTGCGGCCTTGAACGGCGAGACGACTGTGATGTCACATGCAATGGGGCGCGACGCTGTGCCTTTCGGGGATGGGGGGGGGTGTACTTGGACACCTTGGTGCCAACGCCTGCGCATAAGAAATTGACCCACGCAACTTTAAACAATCCTGCTGTGTTTGGCAAAGTAAAACTGTTCCAGTGCCGACTGATATTGGTTGAATAAACTTTTTGGCTTCATATATCGATGTGCGCTTCAACCATTAGTCTACTACATCGGGAACAATTAAACGTGGGCACTGCCCGAAAGGACTCTTACAAGAACTCTCTACACTTACTCACTCGAACCCGCTTTAGCCTTTTCTCGGTCCCAACCCAATTTCCCCAGCCTACTCAGCAGACCGAGAGTCGACGAAGTTGACGACGATCTGGAAATGGTTACCATGTTAATTTTCTCTTGTATCGCAGAAATCAACGCTGTCCTCTCGGAATTCGACTTGCAGTTCCGAAGAGCTGATTCAACCCCGTCGAGAAATCCCTCCTTAGATTCGCTGCAGGACTGCGCCACCCTTGTGGAAATTCTTCCTGTTCTTATCTTGTCGATCCTACGCTCAATCTCATCTTCCTCTACTTCCAGCCAATGGAACACCCACCTATCATCCTCGTCAAACGGAATAGACTCCCCGCTTTCGGCAAAAGAGTCCATTTCAGTGCCTGTATTCCCGCTAGTATGCCCATTCATACCGCTTTCCATTTTAAAGTCAGCAGCCCACTTCTTCAATAGCACCGTGATTTTCGCATCACATAAACTTGCGTCCGCGGCTTTCAGTTTGGTGCGAACTCTCTCCTCCGAAAGCCTCCGTTGTAACCGCCAGTAGAAGAACGATCGCGCATTGCGCCAGTCAATGATACACCTAATTGCTCCTTTTGCCAATAAACGCCCGGGTGTATCATGAAGATCGCAAAATGCAGTCGCCACATTTCTGTAAACGGGGAGCAGCTCTGCCTCTCGAGAGTAAATGGCCTCGTGAATTGCTCTTTTTCTGTCGTCACTCAGGAGCGCACCTGATCTCTTCCCTCCGGATAACTCCTTGTCTAGTTCAACGAGTTTCTCATCGAGACGATGCATCGTCTTCACAATATCCCGCCGCCGGTATTTCACATCTACCGTTCCCTCAGGCTCCAAGACACCACCTCGAGACGTTGGATCTGCATACATCTCAATCTTTGAGGGGTTGATAAGAGTGTCCAAAACCACCCATGCACCGCCTCGCAGCTCCCCACCTGGAGGAATATAGACAAACACTGGTTGTCTGTATAGTCTCAATCCATCCACGATCTGCGATCCGAACTTCAGGATTTCATCATACATGTCTCTCATCCCGCCAGAGAACCCTCGCCAGTTTGCCAGAATGAACAGAGGAAGTCCTTCCCTATCAAAGTCTTTGATTGCTCGTGCAGTTTTTGCGGACGAATCTGGAAACCATACTTGACCAGCCTGCGTAACAACATTCTCCCTGGTCTCCGGGGAGGCGGGATCAGCTGGGCTAACGCGCTCAACTGATCGGGTTTCCACGGCAATAATTCCCGTCGGAACTCCACCGAGTCTAGCCCTACCAACAATTACAGTCTTCGCCCATCCCTCCAGATATTCCTTCCAAGAGTCTTTGTCGAACAGTCCCCCTAGGAAAGACGTCCTGTCCGATGAGTCGACCTCTCCTTTGATTAGGGATATCCTTGGGTCGTAAGGTTGCCCACCAGGGGGTGGTCCCGATAGAATAGGACGTGAAACAGGGTCCCGTGATTCTACAATTGGAAGTGGATCTCCCTTGACCCTGGGTACATAGCTTAGCCAACCAAGGATAGCACCCACTCCTTGGACGTCGTCCTTCACCACAGAGTGGCTGACCCCATTTGGATACATTACTTTGGCACCTCCGAGTTGCTCATTACTGATGTATACCTCATGGCCAAGTAACTTGTTCAAGGCAGAGTAGCCGGTGAGGATAATAGGAGCGGCAGACTCCTTCTGAATGACCCTCTGTCCTAAGCGGACAAGATACGCTCCAATTCCAACAGACCGCGCCGTCACGTATGTGATTGTAAACGTTTCGTCGTATGCGAGTGAAGTTTCGCCGGCTATTAAACCTGAGCCCATCAAGTTTTCCACACCAATTCCGTGGTCAGCTCCGATAATGTCGGTAAGCTCTTTCATATCACGGCCAACAGTACGGCCTGTCCTTACAGAGCCCAGGGATATCTACCAGGCTGGATTCTTTGACCACAAGCCTCTTAAACCCTTTCGACGGATTGTTAGGATCTACCCATTCGACGTGTAGCCGGTCGCGTACTTCATTGGCGACGCCAATACGCGCACCTGAATTAGCAGCGAGAGGTATATGCGAGGGATACCTTCTTCCCTTGCCAACTTCGAAGCAGCACAGAACAAAGCATCCTCCTCAGGACCGAAGGAACCACTCTGGAAAGTAATATCATTGGCAATAATGATAACGTTCCGGCCATTAGGATATTCTGGAGTTCGCAATGTACAACGCCACGACACCATACCGATATCATTCAATCCTGCGTGCCTATTTGTTGGTACAAGCACAGGCCGTCCTCCCTCTGTGGCAGCGGATGAAAGAACGAGCTCCGTAGAATCAATCAAAGAAACTGGTATTTTGTGGCGACGAAATCCTCCGAGCAATCTTTCTTCAGAGTACCTTCTCCAAAGTTGTTGAAGCTGTTTTGTAAAGATCTGAAGAAAATCGTAGACGTACGTCGTTTCCATGGTCTGTGCCAACACTCGCCTTCTCTGGATACGATCCATTACAGGGTAAGGCTCGGACACTGGAGTGCCATGCAACGACCCTGGATTATGTTGCGAAACTGATAAGATTCTTTCGATACCAGTGTTGTGATCTGCAGACTCAACGTAGCTTTCCACCTTGAGCATGTGACCTGTCGGATTGTAAAGCCGGAAACGCAAGGGTATAATCGTTGAGGGGTTTCCATCCTCGACAACAAGCGCGCTAACCTTGATCTCCACCACAAAAACGCGTAAACTCCAGCATCTTGCAGCGTATCGCTGGAACATTCTACGACATATTGCTCAACATCCTCTATATCAATTTGCACCGGCGGCACAACGTTCAGAAAAACGTGGTTAAAGTCTGTTCTTCGGAAACGACGATCACAACTGGCCATTTCCACTGCGTCCAGTGCCTCCACAAACGTGCGCTCCGCCTCAGGCATTGAAACAATGGTGCCGTCTTTCGAGTTGGCGAACACATCGGCGCGACGAATAACAGCCCTTACAAAGAATCTTGCGTCAACATCTCTATCAGGTCGGCCGCTGACTTTGTCGTTATCAATTTGGGTCTCCCGCGGGGAGGGAGCAGTACGGTTCTCGTTGGCGCCGTCAACTGTTGGTGATGGTGATTTAAGTGCTTTAAGTTTTCCTGAAGTTGCACCCACGCCTTGCTTTTTCATGTGTTGATCTGCACCGGAGGAGTCTTTGCTGGGTGGACGAGGAGAGGTTGGTGGAATTGTATCAGCCTTCCTCCTAGTTTTTGCTTTATCCTGGGCGAAGAACACATGAACCGCACGGGTGGGATATCCAAACCGCGTTATTGAAAAGTTAGAAAGTCTCGGAAGCTCAAGCTGGAAAGCCATTGGAGGATCAATGTGGCGATAGATGGGATCTTCCTGAAACCCGTCCCGCACTCGAAATGTGTAGAAACCTGGGTACGCCACAGTCTCACTTGAAGGCGCAGGAGCAACGATAAACGTCACTGATTTAAGCCCACCCTTTGTGGCCATATCTCGACGAGACGATTTGGACCGGCAGAACTGAGACAGTGCGTGACTGACAAGTGCTTCAGAAGCAAAGGGGTCTCTAATACCATCTCCATTGTCACCATTTGCGTATCGTCGAGGACTTCCGGCTGCATTCCTATTCCCTTTCAAGAGCTCGTGCGCGTCGCTCTCGCATCCCACCTAGCAAGACAGTCATCACATTAACGTCCCTGGTTGCTGAGGACCGGATTGTGCTCGCATGGAGTTCCAATATGTTATCGAATCCAGATTCCATGGCATCCCAATGTGGGAAAGCAGCCAGCACTCCGGCTCTAAAGCTCTCGTTTTCAGCAATATCTGCACCGTCTGTCATCCAACGAGAGATTGTCTGCAGAATCAAACGAAGTCATTCCCCTGGATAACTGAGATACTGGCTTCCCGCCAGGGACTCGATCCGGTGATATAGTATTGCTGTCATCGCGCTTCAAGAACCTGAAACGCCAACTTGCCGTTAACGTGGAATCAGAAGTTGACTGGTCTACACTAGACACCTTCAGGTCTGTCACCTCGTATGCCCGATAGGATCTTAGAATATGGACTTGGGTTGCAATCTTTCGCACATCTCGTGACATCGGATTCGCCTTTGACGGAAGTACAAGAGCGACTAGCACATCTAAGATCGAGTCACTCAGAGAAACCATCTGCTGTATTTGATCCTTTTGGAGTGTGGTGGAGTATCCGCAATCTGTTGCAGCAATTTCTCAAGTGATACTCTCCGTTGATGAAAGTGGGGTTTTCGAAGATCTGCCAAAATGAGCCTTGCCCGAAGAGCGATGTCGGAGTATTCTGGTGCATACAGCTGACTGAGCTGGTGAAGCCTGGCCTTGAACTCTGCGGTCTGTGCGTTTTCCTCAGACAGAACAGAGGCTGCAGCGGGTCTTGTCAGCCCATCGAGGAATTTCACAAGGGCGGTGTTTTTATCCCGCAATCGTACATGAGAAGCGGCCACTTCTACGACTGCAGATAAATCACTTTTGTTCGCATCACGTAAATAAAAAGCATCGCCAGACCCCCATTCCTCCTCGCAAACAGTTTCTCGATATCCAAATACTCATCGAGCAAACTTGCCGCGGTTGAAGCAAGAACAGTCCCATTCGTATACCTACGGGCAACTGCAGTCAATTCCTCTGCCTCCGGAATATTTTGGCAAATTGCAAGAATGTTAGAAATTGCTGTTGAAATGGCGTTCACATCCTGCATCCATTCCTCCTTCTCTACAGGAGCGGCCTGGCGCTTTAGAGAAAAGCGTCCGCCCAGCCTCATCCCTTTTTCAACGTCCCTTATTCCCCCATCACCAGTGGTCGCTAACAAAGAGCGCAGCTCTGACTCTACGTGCTTGACAACAGAGGCTGGTATTCGTCCGGATAAAGACGATAATGCCTCACGAATCTCTCCCGCGCAAACTCGTGGATCATCAATGGCATCCATGAAGTCCTCCAGGGAACTTTGTCGAGCATCAAATCCTCGCAACAGCAAACACAATTCTCGCTTTGCTGAGTCAAATTGTTGATGAGGCTTTGAGCCCAAGGCCTGCGGTGGTGCATATCGAGGAAGTGTACCTTCGAACTTTTCTGCTCGTCTAACTTTGCTAGGGTCGTCAAGTTCTAGGACTGCGATCACATCCCCGATTTCCACAGAGGTCCCCTCCGGGGCTCGAAGCCGTATCTTGCCAGACTCGGGAGCAGATAAGGTGAGGTACATCTTCATAACTTCTAACTCTACGTATGGTTGCGCCCTGTTAACGTGCTCCTCATTGTCGACGAGGTACCGCACAAGCTTTCCACTAACTGAAGAAGTAAGCGTTGTTGGATCATATTCCTTTGGGAAAAGGCAGGGTCTTCCCATCAATAGAGAGACGGAGTCCTGCCGGTTCCTCCCTTGCGTAGCAAACATGGGAGCGACCATTAGCCAAAACGAGTTTTGCCCCATCAGCAAGTGTCCTCAGCTCCGCCAATACACTCAAATCGCCCTCGCTGTCTCCCTTGGACTTCCCTGCAAGTCTAACCCGAAACGCGGAGACATCAGACCGCGTAACATCAAAGCAGAATTTGATATCATCATAGATCAGTTCTACGGGAAATTTAACAAGGTTTCCGTCAAGAGGTGGGAGCTGGCCCCGCTCGAGGCATTTTGTGAACGATTCTGCTCGTTCCGTGAAATCCATGTGAGCACGGCAAACAGCCCCTATGACTATCGCCAAATCAGTCGGAGGCTTCTCTGCGGCCATTTTCTCTGCGATTAAGGTGTCTAGCCACGCAGTTGTGATTCGATTTTCTCGGAAATCTTGCATTTCAAGCAGTTTGATTAGATATTCGACGGTAGTTCTGATGTCGCCCCGGATCGAGAGCTCTTTCAAAGCAAGGACGAGAGACCCGACGAGATGATTCACGTGTCTCGCCCCAAGCAAAGAGATGTCCAAATTGTGAATCTGCGAACTCGTGTACACCACCTGAGGCCCCAACGCTAAAGTACCCCCAAACATTGGGAGTGTTACGGAACGTAAGTTCTTGTATATCGCCAGAGGTGGGTTGGAACCCCTCGTCCGGATTTTCTGCAGTTACACGGCAGGCAATGACATGGCCATGCGGGGGAACTGGAGACAAGGTGAGTGATTCCGTTACATCACTGGTCTTGGAGACGTCCCCTGCATTTGGCACAGCTTTTAAGGGAGATGAGACATAAGAGGATTCTGGGGCATGGTCCGCGGCGGAGGATAGACCTGGCGGTAGTCCCAGAAACTTTCGTATTGTAGCCACATTCTTTAGAGGGATACCCATCCCAATATGTAGCTGTAGTGCCGGTAGGTTGATTCCTGTGATCCACTCGGTAACAGGATGTTCGGACTTGTAGCCTGGGATTCAATTCTAGAAAAAAAAACTCGCCGCCATTCGTATCACCCTTGTAAAGATACTCGACAGTGCCCGCGCCAACATAACCCACTTCTTTGGCAAGGGCAACAGCGGCTTGTTCGAGCCCCTTCCAAACCTGCGGAGGTGCTGCAACAACAGGTCCCTCCTCTATGATCTTCTGATGCCTCCTTTGCACGGAGCAATCTCTCCCGTAAAGTGCGAGAGCATCACCATACTCGTCTGCAACGATCTGAACTTCAAGATGCCTGGCATTTTGAACCAAGCGCATCAAGAATATTGGGCTGCCTGGAACTTCACTGGCGACCTGTCGATAGGCAGTGATTATGGCTTTTTCCTCCAAAACGACTCGAATGCCCTTTCCGCCTCCTCCCTCGGAGGCCTTGACGACAAGGGGATAGCCAACCTCATCCGCTACCCGCTTTGCATGATCAGCAGACAAGACACATGCCTTTTGATATACCCTCATCGGGAACTCCGCCATTTTCTGCATAGTTGACGGTCAAACCCTTCCCTGACCACGAGACCCGTGGGAACCTGAGCACTTTGAGCTATAATAGTGCTTGCAATCTTGTCACCCAATGCATGCATGGATTTTGGATTCGGCCCCAAAAAGGTAATACCCATGGCGGACAATTTTGCCGGAAGGACAGGATTCTCCGAGGCATGACCCCAGCCGGCCCACACGGCATCGCATGAGAAACGGTCTGCGACATCTGCGATGAGATCGACATTTGCAAAGTTGTGGTTATTGGAACCTCCGGGGACAAAGGTCCACATGTCTGCCATGCGTACATATTCTGCATTAGCGGCGACATCCTCTGGAGTGGCCATTGAGACAAACTCTACGGCACGTTCATTGCCAAAGGTTTCATAAGACCATCGGCGAATGGAACGAATGGCTTTGACGGCTGCAATGCCATTGTTGGCGATGAGGACTTTTCGGATGGGACGTTTGCCTTGCAGGGATGAGACGTAGGCCTCTATTGGATGTTGCTGTGTCATGGGATTGAGTGGAATGGATGCATGGGGTAAAAAAGATGGATGGAGAGATTGGTTGTAGTGGTGAGACGATGGCGGCGACGGGAGGCGATGTGAGTGAAGAGATATAAATTGAAATGTGTGAGAAACGGCAAGTTGAGGCCATTTGGAAAAACTGGCATAATGACATGTTTTCGAAAGGGGGATCGTGCCAGTGTGGTTGGTGAGAACGGGGGGCGGGGCAAAACACAGTCTCGCCCGGACCGTTGCTCACAACATGCGCCGTGGCACTGTTATTTTACTGTACAATATACTGTACTGTACTGTATTGTACTGTACAGTATTGTATAGGCCAATGTGGTGCGTGCTCGTGGGTCTGTAACTGTACAACACTGCTGCTGCCAATGAAAGGGTATTCGGTGCCTACTGCACCGCTCAACATCATATCAATTATCTTAGCCGTTCACACCTTTGAAATATCAACGTTAGTACCTCGTCAACATCTAATTGCATTCACAAATTTGCAATTACCATAAAAGATATTCCCCCAACTCCATCAAACCACAAAGTGCTGTAAAGCGCCCCATTACAGTACTTTAGCCATCGTGCTGTACACCCTTGGCACTAATCACCCTCTGAATTTTGGGTAGAACTAATCCTGTACTGTACAGCACAGCAATCCATATTGGTACCACTCGGCGTCGACTCAAGGCGTGTTCATGACGCGAATCTTGTCGGAAACCCATGTCTCCCTTTCCTCCCCACACTCGCCCCATTCCCAAAGGCGCCAGCCAACGGCAGCCCAGAGTATCTTGGCCAGAATTCATGCCATGAGCCCTTCATACACAGACTATCCCCACCACAAACCCTCTGCACACAAACTACAGCTAGCACATCCACAGTCCAACAAGCGCCTCCCATCACTCGAAGAAATGCACGCAAAAAACCCCATCAACAACATTGCACATCTGCATAGCGCCTCCCCTCAGTCCCGTCATCCCACGTTCCAGACCATGACATCGCTGACTCCCCTTCCAACCCCCGCCACCAAGGGCACAAAAACTACCCAAGACACCCACCGCCAAGAAAGCCCCCCTAAAAGCACCCACCGCAATCGCAATCGCAACTAGTGCAAGCGAAAGCGCAACCTAGCGTACCAAGGCCGCCGCAACAGTCGGCACACACGTTCATGCAGTCCGCTTGTGCCATTTGCTTGTTGGCATCTAGTGGGGCACCCATGGATGCTGGGGCGGGGGCCGCTTTATCGGCGGTCGGTTCGGATTGTGTCATGAGGGCGCTTGGTTGAGCGCGTTACCAGTGCGATAGTGAATTGCGAAATTACGGTTTCGCTGGGGGAGGGGTGGGGAGGGGGAGGATGAGAGGGATTTAAAGGGGGTTTTGGTTTGCTAACTGCTGCCGTTGGCTTGCAGAGCAAACGGGAGTCGATACTTGAGCCAGTGCTTTGCATGGGGTACAATCTTCGGGCACAAGTAATGTTGTACAGTACGGCACTGCGGACTGTATCCACTTGAACATGCGAATTAGCCAGTTTTTAACCATGTAACGGGAAAAAGATAATGGTACAGTACTGTACAGTACAATAATACGTACTGTACAACACAAAGTCGCCTTTTCGTGACGCCGAAATTGCTGGCAAGGCATGAAACCATGAGGTATACTGTACCGTACAGCATTAAATTTGTGCAGTAAATAAAATCATTTCGAACTCTCTCCTACTATTTGCAATACGGTGGTACGGTAGATGTCATTGTTTTATAGTCACAAAGTTTTCAAAAGCCAGCGAGCTGTTCCCTGCAAAGATAACGAGCCCAGTACCTTGCAAACGTGAAAGTCATCACCCAACGAGCAATTCTCGCAAGTTTGCCGAGAGTAAAATTGCCTGCAAACATGTTTACATTCTATGGGCCAGCTAAATCATCCGAATATTATTTCACTTCAAAAAAGATTTCCCATGCCAGCAAGAGAGAGAGAGCCACCGGTAATTTGACATCTCTTGACTTTCTGGAAGCTTCGCCGCAATATCGCCTCGTATCGACAGATAAATCCAGCTTTTTACCACGCATGCTTTCATCCGAACCCCGAACCGAGGCGATTTGGCGAAACGGTGCGCGAATTGTGAACAATTCAGTACAGTGCTGGAAATCGATATGCGGAGTTTAATGTTGGAATCATTTACTTTAGAGATGTGGAAAACGGATGCTTAACTTTGTTATTACTGCTGTAAACATAAAAGGAATTCTTGCATACAAGTGACAGGCTTTCAAAGCATAGGTTCTGCAAATGCATTCATGCTGAGAGGCAAAAAAAGGCCAGAGCAGGCATCCATGCGCAACCCTGTCGACTCGGGGGCACCTCATCGCTAAGGCTAGAATATTGCCTGACTTTCAATGACACTCAACATTTTCCATGAGTGCCTGCATTATCTTCAACGTACAGCCACCTGAGTGGTCAGTAAAACGCGTCCTGTGCACTGCCCTCAAGACACAGCCCCTAAAGGTTAACTCTGCGTGTTTCCACCTGTTCTGCCTTTTTACTTTGCTACAAGGCGGGGGGAGACCAACGCTTTTTTTGGAATGACGCTTCCCCAACCCATCAAAGCATATGCGCGCAAACGGCACAAACTTGAAAGGGTAACAGTAACGTAAATGCACAGCAGTTACAGCCGAGCTATCCTATTTTTGATGCAGTCTGTTGCCCACCTCATCCTTGCCGGGTTGCAGAGCTTTTGTGCTACAGTGATTGCCATTCATGCCTTTACATTTAATGTTAGTGCCCACGGCCGATTTTTCAAGGTCTGTCTCGCTACTTTTTGCTTTGGCTCATTATCATTTTGCTCCATTCACACTGTCGTTCAACATGTCCTCCCAACCTTTTTGCAATTTGTCACAGACTAAACCAACAGTTTTCCTGTCAGGAATTGCATTTATCACATGATCATCGCAAAAATGGCCATCAATCTTCGAGTCGGGTTCTTGGGACTGCAGACATCTCAGGAAATTTTGGAAAGTGTTGCACAGTATTCCGTAATCTAGCCATTGTAACCCGCGCGACCCCATATTTTTCACTACGTCACTCACACGTAACAGGAACTCATGTGGCGAAGGTGATAAATATTACATTCAAACCCCATAATGCTTTTACTGCTTGCACAGCAGACCCAACACTGCCAGTTAAAATGACTTGCTTTTACCCTCAATGCACAGCGCCCCCAAGCGTCATACGCTAGACACACAGAAAGCCCTTGAGATGCAAAAATACCAGGTCCACCACAAAGCTAAAACAGACTCCAATCTGCGTCCCAAGTTTGGCCAAATTTCAATTCTTCTTAACATTCTCAGAAACCCCGCATAAATTTCGCTGCATCGCGTAAAACTTGTTTTCTCTCCTCTCCATTTTCAAAATGAAAGTGCCCCCCATGCCCTGGCCACCCATGTAAAAAAGGTAGATCGCCGAGCTTTTCCACAGATTCAGTCTGCTGCGGAATCGACCTGGAGTATACCCCACCAGATACTCTTCCCACTGACCGTCGAAACATGATATGGTCTCCAGTAAACAAACTTTCCGTGGGCCGATGCAACAGGGCAATTGACCCAGTCGTATGTCCGGGCACATGTATCAGCTGACTACCCTCACACAAATCGTAAGGAAAGTCATTATCCGTCAACTGAACCTCGCACGCATCTGTGCCTTGCCAGCTGTTGCACTCATCTTCATGAATGACCCGCTTCGCCCCCAATGCTTCAGCCCATTTATCATGGCCTGCCACATCATCCTGATGCGATAATACCAGATATCTCACCCCCCCCACATCTCTTGTCAAATCCTTAATCCGCTGTGCTAACGGTCTGAAAAAGCGCGGACAATCAAACATAATGGCATGTGGATCACTCCCACGATGAAGCACCAACCAGCTGGCACCCCCAAATGTCTTTGCAGATGCAAAGCCATTGTAATAGACATCCGGAACCGAGGTTTCAAAACAAACCGTTTTCAACTGGGAGCGGAAAGGATCCATTCGCCTCGGCGGCCCTTTTATTTGGGTTCTGCGTACGAATGCTGCCAGTCGGACAAGCGGCCGCGGCACGTAACGCCTGAAGTTCAGATTCCTTCGTCTGAGGTTGAGTATGGACTGCGGACATATGCCCATCTCGGTGAAACGTGTCCGGTGCTAGCCCTGTGCGTTTGCAAATTTGGTTAGAAGGCGAGGATCGCAGGGTAACAAGATGAGCTTTTGAAAAAAGAAACCGGATGGGACTTACATCTGCAGGTATCGCAATCGATGCAACTTGTGTCGACGTAAAAGTTGCCCGGGGCGTTTTCCACACGGCGCGTGCGCTTTGCTACAGCACTTGGGGCTTGTGGGGCGGTGTTATTGCTGACGGAGACTGCAGTGGAGGTCACCCGTCGTAATGGAATCGAGATGGCAAAGGCTGTGGGTATCATGGTTGTAGGTTGATAACGTGAGAGGTGTACTTTCGAAATGTGGGCAATAACCTTTCGCTGAAGTGACTCGAAGCTTGCGCAATCTGAAGGTGTTCCGAATGCGGCATAAGCTGACCGCTCCGTTCTTAAATGGATCAAGTTGTCTGTCAAGCGGTAACTTGAGATGGAAGTTCCATTGATGGATGACCCCTTATTGCAGGTATTAGTCCGTGGTTTGGAAGGTATGAAGTCGAAAAGATCCGTTCTGAGTGGACAGGGGTGTAATCCACTTATCCTGAATGGATTATCCATGCAAAAACTTCATAATTTTGGGAACTGCTCTTCCATAACCATTCTTTTCATTGGGCAAAAGCTTTGTACAGTATGCATGAACCGGTGCAATTTACCGAAACGCTTTACAAACACCTAGTTTCTAGTTTTTCCTAATCAAGTTAAATTGAACCTTTAACCGTTGCCAAGATCTGGCATTTATCTCTATTGCATTTGACTCCTTTGATACGACTTCCCGCCAAACTGTCATTCTGCTCGAATACTTTCGCGCCATTATTTCACTACAGCATGCACCATCCGCCAGCCCAAGAATACCGCCGGAAGGTTAGGAAGTTGGAGCATGAGCCCAGGCGGATGGTTACACCTCCTTGGACCCATCTCGAGGTGCTCGCGACCGGGGTTTTCAATTCCAGCCCATCGCTTTCGACTCTCTGGGTGTAGCGGCTCAGTAGGGTTAACTTACTTTTGGGGTGGTTGTTGGGAACGGTAGTTGAAAAAAGGGACGCCTTGGACTGTAGGTTGGGAGGCTCCGGCGTTAAACAGTGTTGTCGCCATTGTGAGTCTGCCAAAGTCGAGGCTAGACCGCCTTTTACGAGAAAACTAGCTAGCCCTTGAAGGGATAAATCTGCTCTAAAGACACTGTAGGCACAGGTTTCCTTTAAAAACTGGCCAGTAGGTACCAAACCAAAAATCTGTTGCCCTGTCTACCCCTTTTCTTCCTCCATGTTGCCGTAGAATTCCCTTTAATAGCCATAAAATATCCAGCGTATGCATAAATTAAGGCAAAAACGCTTTCAAGCCTGACAACAGTACTAATTTCTAGCAGAAACTAAACTAGATAGTGTTGAGATACGATGTTATTTATGACAACTCGTCCGCCAGGAAGTGGACGTTATTGGTGGGGAATTTCACGGTGTCTAATAGTTGGGTGGAAACCGATCTGAAATCGCAGTATGATTATGCATATGCGTACATTGTCCTGAGGGGGACTTGATCCTGTGGGGTACCTTGCCTAGGCCCCTGGTGGTTTTCTCCTTCAACTACTACTTGACTTGCCAGGGGTTTGTCAGAGTGAGTTTGTGTCTATTCGAAGTAGAAGCTAGGGTTTTTCTAGCTCCAACATGGCATGGGTAATCTAAGTCTTTGAGACTTGGTTGGGTTCAAGAGTTTAAATGCATGCATAGTCTAGAGTTGTGAAGTAAAAAAGAGAGAGGTCACCAGGACGATCAAGAAATCCAAACCCACTACCAACAGAAAGTTCAATAGGTTGTAGGATACTCTAGAATACTAAAGCTAGAAACCTTAAATACTCAATAGGAGCCTTCAGTTGAAGCTTGATGCGACACTGCGTACTACATTCACCGATACTGTCTTTTGTTTTAAAGATTTTATCGACAGGGCTGGGAAGAAACGCCACCTCTCTCCCACCGTCATTCGCTCACGTTTATATCGGAGACTTAGTACCACTATATGGTCGTCAGAGCGATGGCCATCGTTTCTCGCGCTCCACTGCACGTGATAGATGTGGGCCATCAAGTTAGATCTAACTGTAATAGTCGGTCAGTTACTGTACAGAAGAATTGATGAATCAGAAGAAAAATTATCGTCTATACGCATCTACATGGTCGTCCGTTGCTATGGCTATCCGAGTTTGCACGCCACTGCAATTGGCTGACGAGGAACATTTGATGAGTTCTCAGCTGTGTTCATCGCATCTGGCAGTGATGGAAACCGAGGCGGAAATCACCGGTCGTACTCTTTCGCCAAGCCCTCCATCCCCCAGAAGTGATTGACCTGACCAATCTGCCCTCGAATCTACTTCTTCAAACTGATAGCACAAGTCGCTCTCACAGGGGGAAGCTTCTCCTGTTGGATGATCTCTACCTTTTACTGCAGCGAACTCACTCTAAGATTTAGATTTACATCTACTTCTACCAACCTTGCAACAATATCTGATGATGGAATACCACCACCGCCAAGCTGGCGGTCTTCGTGTGTATTACTCCTGACTCAGTAGTCTTGACAGCTCACAAGAATCTCCCATCCTGCTTCCTTTGGTGCGATAGGTTGGTGACAACTTAGCGTCTTGGACAGTCTTCATGAATGCAGGCGAATCAGGACAATTACCACCGTGTGATCCAATGAAAGGTTACTGTATTGACTTTGCGGTTCCTTACAGAGTAAACGAACATGCAAGGACCATAGCAAACAGAACAACGGGTTACCGCTGCGGCCTGATGAGGCACGCATAGCTGATTTCACGCATGAAAATATTGCACGCATAACAACAAGCATTGTTATCTAGAGCACCAATCAAGTGATTAATTTTCATACCAAAAACCGTGCCCGATCAACACGGATCCTCAACGATGGATGAAATATCCCTTTGATGCTTCGTCACATCTATAGAGCCATTAAAGTTCCCCGATTTCAATACAGACACGTCCCGGCCCGCTCCTTTCCTCATCCCCCAAACCCGTCTGAGTAAAAAAGGACAGGCGCGGGGGGGAATTGGTCCTGTCGATCACTTCGGGGGGTTGGAGTGATCAGCCAGGGAGTAAGACCATCGACTTCCGCCTAGGGTGCGACCAGTGGAAACCCTTCAAACGAGTCCTCAGAGGCGTCCGAGTATTCCTACTAGAATTATTCGGACGGAAAATCCACAGTAGACCGTAGAGCGGTAGAAGTTAGTGCCTATAGGAATTACTCGAGGGTCTTCGGAAGCCCTTTTTCTAACTTTTTAAAAAAGGCTAGCTGTTTTTACATTCAGCTGTAGGCCGGGGTATATATATGTTAGACCCCGAGTTATGTTCGTCAATCTAACGCAGATAAGGACATCAAACTATAAAAAATAAAGTATTCACTGAGTCTTGACTCTGGCAGTGATAAGCGGAGGTGAACGATGGTGCTGTGAGCAACTCGAGTAGAGGGGAGAGGAGAAGAAAGTAAAGCAGTAGGGTTGTAATATCCGGGGTTTCGAGGTTGAGATTGAGAAAGCGAATGGGGCTATTGCCTTTAAATTAGGGAATTTCGGAATAACAGAGACTTTTAGGTTTAGTTGAACAATAGTAAGATGCTTCATGAAACCGATGACTGCTTAAGGACTTCACTCGGTCTAATCCCAGTTCTTAATTAATTTCAGGCATAATAGTAAATATAAAACTACATTGACTAATAAAGTGGGGATAGGTCTATAATATACCAAAAGCTATTGAAGCAAACTTGATTCAAACCTTTTGCTGCCCAGAAGATTATGGTCAAAAAGGATAATAGAAAAAGAAATGAGGCTTTGTTACGATGGAATGAGGTGCAAAAAGGAAGAGATATCTATCAGAAGAGCCAAAGTAAGAGTTGGATAATTGACGTACAGACTGTATATAGTGTGGGTAGCTATGTCACTTATTACGACGTTGATAGCATGCTTACTGTACCTCAGTGGAAACCACTAGGTCACTTGCAATAGACTAACAGTTGGAATAAAGGAAACACATGAAATTAGAAAAATAGAACACCGGCAAAAAAGTTCATTACCATTTATAAAAGCTTGATATTTGAAACAACTGTAACCACCCAGAGCGAGTGATTTTGGATAGCAGGAAATGTTCAACACAAAAAATGTGTGCCTTTATCAAGTAAAAACTACCCTAGTACGTCGATCAACTTTGTATATCACGTCTCCTCTCTTTTTTCTTTGAATTAAGCTAGTTATTTGCCCCTCTCCCTGCCGGTACAAAAAATAACAATTCACGGGACCAAGTTAAAAATTGTTCAATCCCTGAGTACAAAGAGTTTAAGCGAAGCAAGAGAAATTGCTAACCCCCCAGTAAAACTAAAAAGATGTGAAAAGGCGCTTGTATATATACGATACAAAAAAACGACTACCAAAGGTAGAAAGAGGCTTTCTATCAAAGAAATAGCGAGACTTTCACCTGCTAGCAATAGTTTCGATGTATAAATGAAGCATTGTTTGGAAAATAGGGATGAAAAACATTAGCATTTGATTCTCGGAGGAAATAGTTTAGCGCGAAGAATAACTGTCTAGACAGCAGATATGGGGGAGGTAATTGTCCAGCGCCTTAGGTTTTGTTGGAATCACGGAGTTTCCCTATGCTACGATTCACTAAAGCATCTGAAAGAGAACATTGTTTTTGATGCTCCCTTTAGTTTCAAAATTGATAATTTTTCTAAACAAATTGCGAAAATTTCGCAAACATTACAGAGATCAAGCGAAATAACATTTAGAGATCAGGGTGTTCCCTCTAATTTACTTCCGGAGAATGATTTTCCTCGTCTTCTGCTGTTCTCTAGTTCAACAAGAACGAAACAATGGAAATGAGTTTACTTAATGTGTACAAAAATATATCAAAAGTTTCATCGGAAAATTGCGGGGCAAGAGACTATAGCTCTATCTTATAAGAGACATGCGTCTCGAGGCTGAATGGGAAGAATAAGGAAAGCAAGAACAACAATATTCAAGCACTGATTAAACCTACTAACAAATCGAACATACTGAAGTTGTGTGGTGAATTTAAAACCAAAGAAACCGAGATTGAATGTCTAGAACTTCGAGATTATTTTTTTACTGAAGGAGCTATCGGCCCCCGGAAGTTAAACTTAAGCCCATATGTGGTATACAAGAGTTTTCAAGAGTTGAAGCACCGGAAATAAAGAACAGATTTGTAGAAAAAGGGTTTCTCCCACTTGAAAAAGATTTAATGGACCGCTTACGGACAAAAGTCGACGAGACTCGTGATTGTGGTCGAATCGTGGTGTGTCATTTCTGCGAATCATCAATGACTAAGAATTTGATACGAATTAATCAAAAAGGAAGTTAAAAGTACCCAAAGATCTACCACTGCTGTTGAAAAGGGAAGTGTTATGGAAAAAACCGCTAGTTTGTATAGCATATACCGCTTATCGCAAAGCGTCACTATGAACTTTTTAATTTCAGTATGTTATAATGCAGGTGGTTTTCTGCATAAAAGGGGGGCTATAGCAAATTAAGTCACTATGGATGAATTCTTTGATCTCTGTCAAACCACAGCACAATAGGGCATTTTAATAGAGACCGGGAATCACCTTACCAATTAAGAGAAAGCAGCAATGATGTCCCTTACAAAGTCAGAAAATAACCAGACTTCGAGATGATGCCCTGGAAATATGTATTTGAAGGGGTATTGAAGGCATCGCTGGTAGTAAATATAAATATGAAGAGTGGTGAGCGACGTGTGATTCGCAAGAGGCGAGATTGTTTGTTTTTCACTTGTTCTGTTCTACTGTAGATGTTTTGGAGAAAGGCATGGAATCTCGAAATATCATGCTGTTCTTAATGTCCTGAACTGACCTCCTTGTAGATTTTTAACTTTCTTGTTTGAAAAATATAAATTGGCAAGTAGACGGATGTCATCTGTCTTTTTCAAAGAGTTTATTAGGGGTGCACCGTAACTGTCCAAAATTGACACAGTCTGAAGACAGGAAAATAGAATACGGATTTTGATAATAAATGTCCTTGGACTGTAGGGCCAGAAGTCACGATCCATTAATAAAACAGATGATAATGGCGGATAGCATCTGTTTTGGAATTGCGGATTACAGCGGACGGTATATATTTCCGACGAGTGGAATTTAGCGTTGCGGTTGCGCGGTTCGTGCGCAAAAGGGGGTGAGAGGTTAAGGAGGCTGTAAGGTGTAGTAGAGCTGGGCAGCAAAGAGAATGGGCACTTGAGTTCCCCGGTTGGGTTGTCCCTCTCGAGAGCGAACCCCCTTCCGTATTTCATGTCGCAGGGTTTTATAATGCCGCCGTCCGTCAATTCAAACTTTTGTAGTCATTGTACCGGTCGACTACTGTATTCTAAAAAGGCTAATTCCAGGCTAAATTCGGCATTACTGTAATGCGCATTCAATACAACCCCCGCTGGCGACAAGATAGAAGCCAGCCATTGGTTGTTTTGGAGTGCCCACAAATATTTTGCAAGAAAAAAATCCGACGGGCCCGTTCTGCAATCAATGTCGAATTTCGCGCAGAATTTCAAAGTGACCGATTTTCCTGCTCAGAGCTTGCGACTTTTGCTGTAGCAAAGACCCAGCTAAAGCGCATACCGGAGTTTTTCGAGCTTGGCAGGTTGACAGTGAACCTGATCAGTTCCTTGCGCGTCGTGGCGACTGTCAACCTCCCCCTCCAGCGGTAGCCCAGTCCTGTCCAGGTAGTGCAGCGTCAGTGTGCGGGCGCTTGATTTAGTTCGTTGCGAACGATGAAGCAGGGGTAATTCGTGTAGTGTTCTGCACGATGTGGCCGCAGCTGGATCACCCAGTTCACTAAAAGTGAAAAAAGAAATTTGATCATGCACTGCCCGGGGGCTTAGAGCGTGGCCATGGTAACCGGACCAATATCGCGGGATTCACGGGGTGCAAATAGCCTTACACGTGTCCACGTTGACAGTTGTGGTCTCGAAATAGATTTTTTGTTCCCAAAATGTATGTGAAGTGTACAGTAGATGTCATGTGCAATTATGTGTCTGCAGCGGTGTTATTTTGACATTTTCCTGTCACTTGAGCTGCAACGTCACGCTCGTATGCGCTTTTCGTCAGGCGTCCTCCATCAGCCGATACACGCTTTCCAGCATGGAAGATGGCGTCGCGTATTGTTCCATCAATCATAACCTTATTTAGCTGGTTAAACATTTGCAGATTTCTCTTTGTTAGAGCGTCGGCGAGGTTTTCGACTCCTCTTATCCACTACATGACCTCGATTTCTCCGTTTTCGAACGAGTAGCGCAAACGACACACCGTTGGCCGTAGACGATAGTCGGCACCTTCATGCAGTGTCGTAATGGTTGAGTAAAGCCCGTTGGAGTCCACACTTAGAATAAATGGTAGCTTTTTACTCTTCCATTTAGTGCAGCGATTCGCTCTACCATTAGGGCTCCACGATCGGTGCTCGTCGCTGCTGCCAAGATTTCTGCTCCGATTGACGAGAAAGAAACCCGAGCTTTTTTTCACTTGCCCAGTCGAGGACATGGTAGATACCACTATTGCCACAATCACCCCCGCTGACAGGTATAATACGGAGATATAGCCTGTCTGGCCATATGCTGAACGACCTTTGCTCGCGTCACTGAATGCGAGGTAGGTGGGTATGAAATTGTCGTTAAATGGCGAGCGGTATGTGATAGAAGGGTCGAGGCTCTTGAGCTCTTTCAGCATCTTATTTGCAGTGACTAATTCAGAAACAGTGAGGCGAGGTACCTGCTGCTGGAGGAAACTTGCAACATATGAGGCTTGTGGTAGCATACGGTGTCCGAGGAAATTAAGTGCACCACACACGCGTTGGTATTCTCGTAGTTCTGTTTAGTCTAATTTTCGTTGTACTGCTTGAATCGTTCTCGTTCTAGAGGTATTGGATTGATTTTGTTCATGAACTCACTCATAGATTTGGTAATGGTGAAATCCGGCTGAACCGTAATATGCAGTCGGTTGAAGATGAGCTCGCGTTCCGTAATGAACCTTCCAACCTCGAAATTCTTAGAGAGGCGTATGTAAAACGACTTGAGTACATTAGGTGCTGCAATAAGATCGTCGAAACCTTTGCTAGTAGAGCTCTATTGACCCTTGAGCAGTTCTTGACACAAATGGTTGGGATAATCCCGGTATTTTGTTTATGCCTTCCTTTCTCAGCCAGGCTTTAATCTCAAGAAGCCATATTCGGCCCGATTCAACCACACCGTATGCTGGCTTCAATAACTTCCATACTTTACGCAAAGAGGATGCCCACCCTTTCGGTTGTCGCATGTATATTTCGCAGGATAAGAATCCTCCTGCAGATAAGCTTTCTTTCTGTCAAGCGTAGCGACAGAAAGCTGGAGAATCGATGGGAGGGAGAGAACAAGGCGGATTTTTGGAAACTGCGCGGTTGCAAAGTCCTTCCGAATTAAATGCTTTTCCTTGTCTCTGTTTCCATGCGGCACAAGTCTGCATTTTAGCTTGAGCGTACCCTTTGTCCCATCATGCTTCACCTGGAAGAATGGTGAGATGAGACTAGGTTTGCACTCTCTGGTAGAGCTGCAATATCAACGTCTTCATAAGCTGTGGAATAATTCGCCTTTTTATTGTTGATGGAGTCATCGATAAGCCATCTCGGGAGCAATTCTAGCTTCGATTCGCTAACAGACTGATCTCCAAGGATCTCATATGCGCCTTTCAGGACTTCTTGCTCGACTGACGGCAGCTTGTACGGGGTATTTGGAGCTGGCATGATTTGAATGTTACCGACATCCTTTTGCAGTTGAGGAGGATCGTGCGATTTGGTAAGACAAATAAAAGCACTGATTTGTTCTATGTCGGCTTTCGGGCTGTCAAGCGGACTCTTCTTCGCATATTGGCCCTGTTGCCAGGGTGCGATGCCCATAATGACGAATCTTTCTGTAGTTTGCTTTCTCGGTCGTTATTTTCTCCCTCTGCGATGTGTCGCAACAGGTGTGCTGCGGAACGTCTTGGTCGCTTCTCAAGACGGGTATTTGTTCCGCAGATTCTATTGAGTAATTCTTGTTTCTATGTTGCTGTTCTGGAGCGGGAGATGACGTTTCCAGACCATTTTTTGATTCAAAAACCGAGTAGCTCAGTGTAAATCGGAAATAAATTTCGTCGAGCTCCCGTAAGAGAGAACTTGTAGGCTCCATCCGTATATCTTCGTAAACAGCACGGGTTGGCTTAAGTCTATGGTCTTGGGAACTTGATGTGTTGACTACGTGCTCGTCAAACTCCGGACGATCCAGGCTCCCACTTTCCGGACTTTCCGCTCCTCTTTAAGAAGTATATCTCGGTTCCCCTTTGTAAATCCTCAGGGTTCACAGATTGCGTTTTGCAATTCTTTCCAATCTTTGCAATTGAACGCCGGCACTTTAATCGTGATACGCTTTTAGAAGCTCTGTGGACACCTCGCGTTGCGGCAGACCAACAATTCCTGGTATATAGCCTTTGGAAAGTTCGAAACTACTCAGAATTTTGCTCCCGAACATGATGTTGGAAAGAAACGTGGCCCGAGATAGTATTGCATCCTTGTCCACTTCATCACTCTTGAAGAACTGCGCGAGCTTGAGCAATCTTTGGGCAATGAGCCGTACGACTGAGTGCTTTCGTTCGAAGACACCGAGCATGTTGTGTTTTCGTGCCGTTCTTGGTTCCATCTTCACTTGAAGGAAAAGGATACATCCTTGGAACTTCGTGTTAGTGAACTCAGGATCCCCGGATATTCCGCGTGGTGGTCCATGATTGCTCACCCACTTCTGGTAAAATTGCTTCGCAGCGATACTAATATATCTAGAATTGACAACAGAAGCTTCAGAATAGGCTGTGTGCATGTCAACCATGTGTAGTATAGGCAGCTCGCTCAGCTCTGTGATAAAGAAGAAGTCCATCTGAACGTGATCGTTAAACTGGAGACCGTGCAAGGAAGCACATCGATATCGGGTTGTGCCTTTGAATGACCTGTTTACCTGTGTGGTAGACTACCGTTCCTACAGGTTGGAAAACCCGTTCAAAGATCTACTCCGAGAGCAAGGCAAAGAAGATATCGTCGATAGCCAAAAGGTTAGCTGTCCAGATGCCAGAGGACCGGTTCACAGGGCGTGATCCCATAATGGTTTTGGGGTTCCTGACGGAATTTAGGAACGCCTGTGACCACAATGGCGTCTCGGAAGGTTTAGCCCTGTGGTTATTTCAGTATTTCATGGACGGTACCGCAAAGGAAAATCTGCAGTCAAGGGTGCAAACCAGACGGAGCATGATCATGGAAGAAGAAGACGCGGATGACCAAGTCAGTACGTACCCCGAAGCGGTTAACTACCTGCTCAAGACGTACGCAACCGATGAGGTTATCGCCCGCGCATATACAGAGGTAACGGGGATGAAACAAGCCCCAACCATGACGGAGGAAACCTTTGCGGAGATGATACGAGCTAAGGCTCGCCGTTGCGGTTCTGTATTTTCCGAGAGAAGGCTGAAGTCCATTTTTGTTGATGGTTTGCACCGGAGCATCCAAGCCTCCACAAGGAACCATCTCTCGATGAACAAGCACCTAACCTTCTCGGATATAAAGCAGTACGCGATGGCCAAGGGGATGACGAAAGGAACAAGGCCAAGCCTGCAAGGGAGATTGAGTATCCGATGGGAAAGAAAGCCAAACCATTTCCAAAGGTGCACTTGGTTAAAGAGGAAGACACCACCTCGTCGGATACAACGTTTACCAACCACGCGGGTGAAGGCTCCGAAGGGATCTTACATGTCCACGCGGCAGCGGACAGTGCCCTTTTAGTTTCACCGCCATCTTCTGCGGCTTCTTCGGTGATGTCCGCACAAACCGCCTTTTTTTGGATATGCACAAGCCCTGACCACTTCGCAGGGGATTGCAAGATGGTGACCCATCCATTAGGAATCGCATCCTAGAGGAACGTCGGGCCAACCTCTCCAAGGTTGCAGCGACCACGTCACCCCTCTGGAGAAAGGCAGACTATGCCACGTTCGGGTGGCCGGCCGTTGAACCCTGCGGGAAATAACCAGGAAGCCCCGAAGGTTCACATCCTCCAGAAGGAAAACGAAAAGGAGGAGTAGAAAAGTCGCCTACTTCCTCCGGTTTTGAGCGCACCCCTTACCCATCGGTTCAAGAACCAGAAGTTGACGTACCCCAGGAGGGGGGGGAGGATACTGATGAAAACACAGTATTCTTCTTAAAGAAGAGCCATTACAAGGTCTCTCTTTCCTATGGGGTTACGTCATCACAACTGTTCTCGGTTAAGGGCGTGCTAGATACCGGAGCGGGACCGAATATCATTCATGTTAAACATTTGCCGACCAACTGGAAAAAGTTTGCATCGCCATATGAGGTCCGCTCCCGGTTGCTAGACGCGTCCAATAACCCGATTCGACCGATTGGAGTAATCCCCCTCCATGTTAGAATGGGTAACCTGTTGACGAAGGTGCAGTTCGTCGCGGTTAACAACCTGGCAACGAGTTGCATCCTAGGGACGAGTTTCATCGACAGGTTTGTGAAGGCGATCATACCCGCAAGGAGAAAGGTCGTCCTGTATGATTCTCCGTCGGTAGCTATCCTATCGGCAAGCTTTGGAAGCAAGTCGATCAACCTAACGGAAGCGACAACATCCACCAAGGTTCGCGTCGCCAAGCCAGCGGTTGTCCCTGCTTTCTCGAAGATGGTTGTACTTGTCCAGTCGGACGCAGCGGGACTACGCCTGATACAGAACACTCTCCGAACGGCGATGCAGAATTTAACCTTAATGGCGAACGGTGTCAGGGATGTTCACCCGCTGGTGCCCTTCCCTGTGGTGGTCTCGAACTTCAGCCACAAGCCGGTCAAGGTTAAAAAGAACCAAGTATTGGGTCGCCTTACCGGCTCCCAAGCCATCTTCGCTATCAGCCCAAGAAGGAGGTCGCCGCCGACAAGGACGAGGAACCGGACTGGAAAGAGACGGTCCATATTGGGGTTGAAGGTCCGCATACACGGCAACAGGTCCTCAACCTGTTGGAGGAGTTCCAAGACATGTGGTCCGGCCACTTGGGACAAATCAAGGCGACGACCCATCGGATCAACCTCATTCCCGATGCCCAGCCGGTTCATCAACAGCCGTACCGGGCAGGGATGAAGGCACGCGATGTTGAGCGCGCCGAGGTCGAAAGGATGCTGAAGGAAGGGGTAATCGAGCCCTCGGATTCGGAATGGGCCAGCCCTGTGGTTCTGATTCCCAAACCAGATGGGACTCTTCGCTTCTGCGTGGACTACAGAAGGCTGAACGTATTGACCGTGCAGGACTCTTACCCTATCCCGAGAATGGATGAGTGCATAGATTCCCTGGGGGATGCAGAAGTATTTACAACCTTGGATGCCAATTTGGGTACTGGAAGTTCCAGTGAGCCAAGCAGATCAGGAAAACATCCTTTATTTGCCACTGGATTGTACAAATTTGTACGGATGCCATTTGGATTGAAAAATGCTCCTGCAACCTTCCAAAGGGCTCTCGACATCATCCTCGGAGGTGCAAATGGCAATACGCTCTGGTTTACTTGGACGACGTTATTATCTATTCTAAGAACCGAACGGAACACTTCGCACACCTTCGTACGGTTTTGCAATTGCTCCAAGCGGCTGGAATCTCCCTTAAATTGAAGAAGTGCAAGTTCTTCGAATCCTCAGTGGACTACCTAGGTCACGTTATCCGTCCCGGAAAGTTGGAAGTGGCCAGAAAGAACGTCGAAGCTCTACGGCATGCGCGTCCCCCGTCGGATCAATCGGAGCTTCGATCCTTTTTGGGTGTCTGTAATGTTTACCGAAGGTTTGTGCCGCAATATGCGAAGATTGCGACGCCGCTGAACCGCAAGCTGGGAAAGGACAAACCATTGGCTTTTGAGACGCTAATCGACTAGGAGTATGAAACCTTCGACACCCTTCGCAAGGCTCTACTGTATCCTCCCATTCTGGCTTTACCTCGCGCTGGTAAAACCTACTATGTGGATACTGATGCGTCGAGCACCCAGGTTGGTTGCTGTCTGTTACAGGAACAAGACGGGATGCTCAAGCCAATTGGGTATTGGAGTCGAACGCTATAAAACGGAGAGGAATTACTCAACAATCGAACGGGAATGCTTACCCGTCGTGTGGAGTCTCCTCACTTTGCGGCCGTATCTCGAGGGAACCAGGTTTGTCATCCGTACGGACCACCAAGCCTTATTGTGGTTGCTAAACCTTAAGGATTGTACGGGACGCCTCGCTCGCTGGCGCCTTCGTCTCGCCGATTTTGACTATGAGGTGAGATACAATCCTGGTAGGAAGCACAACCTGGCGGATGCAATGTCCCGACTGGAGACCGATGGCGCTGATACAACCTAATTGGATGACGACGTACCCTGTTTCACTCTGGGGTACGAAGACTCCCTTCCGGTTTACACTACGGCTCCGGAGGTCCGCGCCCTAGGGGTAATCGCCGACCAAGAGGCTCCCATTAGCTTAGAGGATTTCCTACGGGAACAAGCCACGGACGACTACTGTATGGAGATGACCAAATTGGTTGATCAACCCAAGTCCTCTTTTCACATTGCGGACTCTGGCCTTTTGGTTCGTTTATCCAAATTGGATGAAGCAGTCCAAGTGGTTGTCCCCAAGTCCCTCCGGCCACGTATCCTGGCAAAGGCCCACTACTCCGTGTTGGCTGGACACCCTGGCGGTACTCGCATGTACTACAGCCTCCGTCGGGAGTTTTACTGGCCCCAGATGGCTAATGATGTATTCACAACCGTTGCGGACTGTGACAGCTGCATTAAGGCGAGAGGAACCATACGGAAGCATCAAAACTACCTGAAGGTTTTCCCTGCGGCTGGCCCATTGGAATTCTTGGCCGATCTCTTGGGTCCTTTGACCAGGACAAAGGATGGGAACAAACACATCTTGGTTATAACCGACAGGTTCTCCAAGCTGTGCCGCGCCATCCCGTTGAAGGATACCAAGTCAACCACTGTGGCACAAGCCTTTCTCACCCACTGGGTTTATCCGTATGGAGTCCCCACGTATGTCCTGACGGATAACGGCCCTCAGTTCGCCAGCAAGTTCTTCGCTGCAGTGTGCCAATTGCTTGGCTCAACCTTATGGTTCACTACTGCATACCACCCCCAAACCAACGGGCAAGTGGAACGTTACAACAAAACCATTGTTCAAAGGTTGCGTCACTACGTCGCAGAAACCCAGCGGGATTGGGACCGTTTCGTGGAGCCGTTGACCTACGCGTATAACACGCAGTTCACAGAACCACAGGACGACGCCTTTTAATTTGGTACTATCAAGGCATCCTCCTTCTATCCATGTGGCTTCTGTTCCTACGATTGAGGTTTCCAAGTATTCGGATGAGGGAATGACTGCCACCTAGTTTAAAAAAATTGCTCTTCGCAAGCTAGCTGAGAACCTACGGGCTGCTCAAACCAAATCGGATGCTGCCCAACGGCGGTACAAGGCTGATTTCGACAAATCCATCCGGGCTCCTATCAATGTCCAAGTTGGTGACTCTATTTACTTAGACCGCCCGAGGTTTAATAAACGTTACCGGGTGGATGCGGACAGCCGTTTGGAGGAAGAAGAGAACATTTCCGGAAGCTCATGTTGAAAACGACGGGACCCTTTAAGGTTGTTGGTGTCCAGACGCATACAGTATCAATTAACGAAGGAGGCATTATCCATAAGGTTAGCAAAGACCGAGTCTCGGTCAAACCTCGCGGTTCAGAGGACACCCAAGCAGGGGACTCAACCTCGCCCACAGGACCGGAAGAGGAACCACTGCCCAGGGAAACCCAACCAGAATCGGATGAGTTCGCTGTTGACCGTTTGGTTAAGCACCGCCGTCATAAACCTGGATACCAATACAAGGTTCGCTGGTATGGCTACAACCCTTCGGATGACACCTGGGAAGCGGAAGCCGACATACCGGATCATTTCATTGTCCGGTATTGGCGATCCAAAGGGTTGGAACCTCCCAATCGGTATCGAGTATAACCTTCGGGTTGTACCTCACCGCAGGAAGGGGGGGATATTGTCGGGATATTGTCGGTTGAAAGTGGTATAGCCTTTCAGGATTGGTGATGTAACCCTCAGGTTCAAGTCCTTTTTGGTAAGGGGGTAGTCCTATAGGGTTGGCTGTTTTGCTGAGCCGGACCCTGTGGATTGTGGTCAGGCTTTGTTTTTGGGAATAACCTACAGGTTAACTAAGGAGTTCAAGATCAAGATCAAGATCGAGAGTCGAGATCGAGAACAAGGAAGAAGGTAACCAAGTGGATATGAAGACCAAGTAAGGATGCATAAAGCAGAAGATCAGCGGTGGGGTTTAGTGTGAGGAAGCTATCCTAAGGGTTACACTACACAAGTGGAGCCTAGCGGTGACGCGGACGCTTGGAGGGAGGAGAACGACCCTCCGGGGTTGGTGGGACAGGACGGTAACCTTCTGGATTTCGAGGAACCCCCTGGGGATAAACGAGCTTCTCGAAGGCGGCGTTCAGGAGAGTCGGATCAGTAACCATGGCGGTTTCCATCTTATCCATATCGGCTTTCGCCTTTTGGAATTCGGCCTCCGCCTGATCCATACGGGTTCGCATCTTCTGAACCATGTTCTGGTGCGCCTCTCCGATGGCCTTGGTTTCCTTGTAGAACCAATCCTTATGGAGAACGCGCGCGCCCACGGACGGATGGCATCGAAAAGCTCATCCATATTGGTTGGAGCTTCGGTAACCCCAATGGTTGAGAGGAAGTCGCGCAGCTCATCCAGCTTGAATTGGAACTCTGAAAAGGAAGGCGAACCCCTCGGAGCTCCAGCGGGAGGCGCAAAGCCAACGGGTTCCACCGTATCAAGATCACGAAACGCGCGACCCGCGGGTTCCGGCTGGGAAGGACCAACTGCTGCTGGGGTGGTGTAGGGATCCGGTTCGGTGTAAGGGATGGGTTCATTCTACTCTTGGGGGTAGTTCTAGTGGGTAACGATGGGTCTTCAACCTCACGGGCACGTGTCGGGGTTCCTATCGGCGCGGTGTAATGCCCATAACGGTTGGACGAATCATTAATCGCGACCAACTCACCACTGTGGTCTAGCCCCAACTCTTCATCGCGGCGCGTCCAAATGGTTTCCCTCTCCGGATTGAAGGTTACCAAATCCTCTTTGAAGAACCAGGGATACTTCTCAGACAAAACCAGAAGGCGTTCTACATCAGCCGCTCGGTATCTGCTCCCCCGCACGAGGTTATCCAAACCTAGGTTACGGATTTCGGTCCTGAGGGCTGGCGGCAAACGCCACAAACGACCAACCGGAAGGTGATCCGAAGGGCCATAACCGGAGTCATGGCACTTAGGGCTGGGCCACATCCCATAGTGGACTGCTTGAACGAAGGCCGAAGCGGCCGCGACAACCAACTCGGTTTTTGCGACAGTCCAAACGAGGGCTTCCGCATCCGTATGAAGGACAACGTGCTTGCCGAAGTAAGCCAGAACGGACGGAGGAAAACCGGTCAGAGCGGACAAACACGAGGGTTTGCAAGGGTAACACTGATCGCGAACCCGATGGGATAGACGGAAGTACTCCACGTTGTGGTACCCAATGAAATGATGCTGTTTAACGCGATAACGGGACTCGAAATACATGTCGGCTGCCCATCGCTGGGATAGCCACCAGGAGTTGAGCCACGGTCGGGAGAAGCAGACCAGGTTGGGATTGACAACCATCGGGCGGAAGTCAGATGGCGGGTTGCGAAGGAGGGCATCCATCTTGGCAACATACTACTTCTCCTCGGATACGCGGTAGAACTCCAAATCGGTTACCAAGCAACGAGGGATATGATCGCGCGGCGGGCAATGATCCTTGCGGGTGTGCCACAACTTGGCGCCATTGGAATACTGAAACCGATTGGGATCGAATCGCTCGGCCTTCAACTCCATGTAGGCTGTGTGGGAAAAATCCGATCGGTACGAAGGATACTGCGAAGGGGTGGCGATTGGTGCATGTGTGTCTTCTGTCTCCAACGGGTTTGCGGAACCAATCGTGGGTTGAGCGAGAGGAGGTTGATGAGTGGAGCGAGTGGGCTGGAAGGCCCGGCGGCCAGAGGAACCAATGAATGGAGTGCCGGGCGGTTGCATGGGCGAAAAGATATCGGGTGCGACACGAGGCCGTGCCGCCATTTGGAGAGGGGGTTCTGTAGTATTGTAATTAACTCAGCAACTTCTCTGACACATTCGATCTGGTCCTCTTGAGTGTAGTTGATTATGCCCTTTGATTGTGCTTCATCGACGATTGACTGCTGAGAAGAAGATAGTCCACGCTCGTAGAGAGTGCGTCCAAGAATTTTTGCGATAGTGGAGCTGTGACAGTCATTTCCTCGTTCGGCAGGCGCAAGGACAAGATCCACCCAGCGTCCAACTTTTCGGCGCCACTCTTGCAAGTTTCGATCTGGATAGAAGAACGGCGGATCGTATTGCTGGCGTTCCTTGGTCTTGTTTGGATCTGGGCCTATAACTGCGGTTGCGTGGTTTGTGTGCAAAAGGGGGTGAGAGGTTAAGGAGGCTTTAAGGTGTAGTAGAGCTGGGCGGCAAAGTAGAATGGGCACTTGCGTTCCCCGGTTGGGTTGCCCCTCTCGTGAGCGAACCCCCTTCCGTATTTCATGTCGCCGGGTTTTATAATGTCGCCGTCCGTCAATTCAAACTTTTGTAGTCACTGTACCGGTCGACTACTGTATTCTAAAAAGGCTAATTCCAGGCTAAATTCGGCATTACTGTAATGCGCATTCGACAGGTGGACCTAACACGTCCGAATTCAGATTTACAGTAACCCACATTTACATTAACCGACACTAACGGTTATTATTTGACAGTAGTACTGTGCGGAAGGCATTTGTCTCTTGTGGTACAGTACAGTAAAAAAAAAAATACAGTACAGTACCTACTGTACTATTCCTTGCTGATGCTTCATACAGAGAAACATGGCATGAAATAGAATTAGAACTTCATTGGTGAAGAAAACAGTTCGTATCGCACTGTAATGAAATGTACATCAAAAATATACTTGTGTACTCTGTAACTGCATGTGTATAGAACTGTACTAATGTACAGTATATTCAATACGAAAATTAATGAGTAAAAACGGATCCCCTCCAATATGCACTGTACACAGTACAGCGAAAAAGCTTATCACACGCATTATGTTCCGCTCTGTCTGGAGCTAGTGTGGTAAACACTACTAATTCCGGCTTGAATACATTTGTTGCACATCATTTCCCAGCAGACCAACCCAACACGCACCGCCCCATTCATTCATTCCCCATCCCAACTCCTCCAACTTTTTCAAACCATGTCCAATCCCTACGAGCAACTACTCCGCACACGAGCTCCCCCAAAACTCTCCGAAGCACCCAAGCCGAATCGAGATGCACGACCCACACAATCCACTGTGCTGTCCAAAGTCAACAAGAAAAAGCCCGTAGAGAGGCCGCCAATTCGCTTCAACGTTCGTCCTCGCTTCCGCTTTGACCTCCCCGAACCTCCCATGGACCTCAAGATGTTACTCGGCCGCCTTTCCACTGCCTCCTACTCACGTCCGTACATCTCCCGCCTGGAGAGGGATTTTCGACCTCCAGCTATTCCCGCCGATCCGAGTCATGGCTTACGCCCGAATCTTGTGGAGAGTTCCACCTATAAGCAACCTGTCGATCTTTCTGTGGATGACGATGCCTTGTTGCTCTCCGTTATGTCAGGCAGACCGGGCCATCCAGCAACAAAACTCGCAGAGATGGGGCGGAGAGGTGCCCAGAATGTCGGTGTCATGCCACCCCCGGCAAGGCCTGTTGCACTCAGTTCTGCCCCGTGGATGCGAAGGATGAGTTATGACGAGTACCGAGGCGGAAGTACAAACGTTTCACGCAACAAGGTAACCATTAAGGACGATGTCGATGCCGCCAAAAAGTTGGCTTACGACCGTAAGAATGACCCTAAAGTCCGAGAGCGTCGGAGACGTGCGATGCTCCAGTCTTTTGAGGCCGCCCGCAAGTTACCTGTACATCCAGATCGGCGAAAGTCACATTTAAGGCCGCTGCAAATAACTCCGGTCTTTCCGGATTTCGCAGACTTGGGGCAGAAATTCATTGTGCTGGAATTTGACAAGGAGGATTTGCTGCAACCGAAAAGCACACTGGGTGATGTGGGAGGTGGTGTCGATGAGGGAGTGCGAACGATGGCCGCCATGGTAGTAGGGAAGGAGTCGAAAGAGCATCACAGTATCGCCTGCTATACGCCATCGGTTAGCACGGTTGAAAAGCGTAAACGTTTGAGGGAGGAGGAAGGGGATGATGATGAATTGCCTGAGCAGGCAAAGAGGGTTCGGTTTGTGGACGATGAGGTCTACGAGAAATCTGGCGAGTACGCAGCACGGGTTGGCCACTACGGTAGCGAAGTTGAGGATGGTGTACCCGCTAGGTCTTGTTTCGCATTAGCGGATCACGTGAGTGAGGACTCGGGGACGAGGGTGGCGGTTTTATCGAGAGTCCTTACTGGATGGAAGCTATCAAAGAAGCCGGATAAGCCCGAAAATCAACAAGGTCTGGAATATGTAGGGATCAGAAGAGATGCGGAGCCAAAAAAGAATGGAGACATCTTGCGACGAGCCGTCACTGGCGCTAATGCTAAGGTGAGGTCTGAGGCGTCGAAAAAGTAACCAAACTTGAGACGAGGATTCCTGAATAAATCCAACCGTTGAAACTTTTACTAATGTAAATAAACCGACCTGATTGAAACCTCGACAAACTTTCAGTCATTGGCTAGAGGACCCATTTCTCATCAAGAGTTGAGAAGCCCCTCAATTCGCAATTGGTGAGATCGGCGGAAAAAGATGGGCGTCAATAGGAGCAGACGTTGATGCCCAAGGACATCACTGTCCCAACCCTTTTTCTAGCCAAGAAAGCCACTAGTCTCATTCAACCCAACCGACGCAACCGCGGAGGAACGACCAGTTCAATATGCAGCACACGGCACTTGGGCGCTGTCGGTCGTGATGTCTATTTCAATCCTGGTCTATAAGAGGTACATTTTTAGTTAACAACCGACATTAATAGTGACCTAAGCTGCGAAAACAACTACACGTATAATGAGGCTTGAAAGGCGATACCGCGCTTTAGCGCAGCGGATCCAGCTTCAAACTTTTCCTCAAGTTCCGTGTTTTGAATGCTTTTGACAGCCGCGATCAATTGGCGAAGTAGTTCTTCCAATCGCCGGAAGCAACGAACAACACTTCCCTCAAACAAATCGGTTTCCAAGCAGACTTCGGAAAAACTCTTGCCTTGGCACCATAGATAAACTACCCGCATCGCATTGGGACTAAAGGCTTCAATATATTGTTCAACATCAATCACAATGTTGCTTTCCTTTTTTCACTGTCGCGACTCGTGTCGCGACTGCTTTCAGTGTATCATAAGCTGCCTGAAGTTCCGGTTCTAGTCTCAATTTCTCATCCCTCTTTCCCTCGTCGAGCACAAAGCACGAGCACAAAGACACCAGCACCTCTGGTGTCAGTTCATTTAGGTTTCCACCCAGCAACAAATCCGTAATCACCAGTTCATCCCCAGAGTTCACCTCACATGCAACACGCCCCTTGACTTCAACTACGCCTTCATTATTCGTGAACCCAAGTCTACGCAGGACTCGCTTCATTCTCTTCAGGTTCTTCTTTAAGGATAATCCCGCGCGCAACCTTCAATTCCCTCTTCACTTCCTTGATCTTTTCCAAGACGTCTTGTTTCTTTCGCCACTGTGCCATTACATGGCTAAGGCGCTCACATTTGGCTACAGGTGAGGCCAACAAAGCCTCATCAACGGCCTCAGCTTTTCGTAGCAAAATAGGTAATGACTGATCTTTGATGGCGAGGTCCGAAAACGGGTCCAACATAGGCGGACCACTTGTGAACCGACGAAGGACCTCCACAACTGACCGACCTACCGAGCTTCTGCTCTTTTCGTCACGAAGTTCGTTCGGTGTATACACTCGTAATGCGGAAATCCCGTCCACTTCTCGGAACGAGCAGTCCACCACTACCCATTCCACACGATTGCTTTCACCCCGCCTTCTACCCTTTGAAGCCCCAGCTCCATTAGCCGCCGTCCCCAGTGGTTTGTACGGCCGCGGTCTTCCGCCATTGCCTGATCCCGCAACGCATCGCAAAAGAACATCAATTGAGAACCTTTCATCCTCCGGCTTCTTCCCACCCGCTGTGGCTCGCCGCGTAAACTTCACTATCGCACCCCAGCCATACTCCAGATCTAGCTTCACGTCTCGAATACGGACAAGTCGGCCAGGCTGCAAAAATGGCAACAGGACAGATGGCTGGTGCACAATCTCTCTTACTTCTCTCCGCAGAGATTCCGCTGCACTTCGCAGCTTGAAGTAGGTTTTCACTTCATGTTCTTGCACACCTGTGTCCCCACCGCCGACCACAATTTTGTCTCTTTCTTCCTCAAGCTTTTCCAGTTTTTCCGTGCAATCTGGAATAGCGCGATCGGCCTGGAACTGAGCCAAAGAGCGAGCAATGACATATTCCGGATCTGCTTCCTCTGCACGCATTAGGTTGAGCAGCATATTGTAATTGAGCCTAAACGAAGACTTTAAGGGCTCCGCGGTTCCGCTGGTGATACTTTTGGCCACTGTCGGTTCAATTTGCTCATCACACATAAGCACAGAGATCCCGCTCTCATCTAGACCTCTCCTTCCCGCTCGACCACTCATCTGCACGTATTCCCCAGCATGCATATGGCGAAACTTCTCGCCATCATATTTGCGCACTGCCGTGAAGACAACAGTGCGTGCGGGCATGTTTAAACCCATGGCAAACGTCTCTGTTGCAAAGAGGCACTTGAGCAAACCTTCCTGAAACAAAAGCTCGACGGCTTCCTTGATGATAGGCAGAAGGCCCGAATGATGAATTCCCACGCCCTTCCGCAGTAGCGGGAGAATCGCAGTGATTTGCGGGAGTTTCTGATCCTCAGCGTTGAGAGACTCCACAGCGCTAAAGAAAACTTGACCGACCATGTCAGCCTCCTCCTCCTTGTTAAAGTTAATTTTGGACATCTGTAGAGCAAGGGCCTCGCAGTCACGACGTGAGAATGAGAAAATGATTACAGGTTGGAATCCATTTTCCTTAATGAGCTGCACGACCCGGAAGCAATCCGACATGCCGCTGGGCTGTTGAGAGCCACGGCCGCGCCTCTTAGTTAGGGTGCCACCTGAGCTACCCCCACCACCATTCGCCTTTGCGGACCCCATCTCATTCATGGCTGTTTGAAAAGTGTCATTCTTGAACTTTCCTTTCTCATCAACGATATGATGGAGGCCCTTTCCACCAGCCGCAAACAAAAAATGCTGGAGCGGAACAGGGCGAGTACCCGTGTAGATAGTATGACAGGGCTGGTTCTTCAAATGGGCGATCCACTCTGCAAATTCGCGAGCATTTGGAATGGTAGCACTGAGAAAAACAAAGCGAACATTCTGGGGCACCAGAATGATAGTCTCCTCCAAACAACGCCCCTTTCGCGATCGCGCATATAGTGAACCTCATCAAAAATTACCCACGAAACCTCTCGAACAATCTCCGAGCCGCGGTAAAGCATGCTACGCAAAATCTCGGTAGTCATAACGAGACACGAGGCGTTTTTGTTGATCGTAACATCACCGGTCATAAGACCGACATCTGTAAATTCCTGCTCCAACTCGCGATACTTTTGATTACTGAGCGCCTTGATAGGGGAGGTATAAATGACGCGCTGCTTTTCTCGAAGCGCGAGTGCAATCGCATACTCTGCAACCACTGTTTTACCAGCGCTTGTATGCGCGGCTACGAGGACGCTTTCGTTGCGCTCCAAACATTTGATGCTTTCACTCTGAAAGGCGTCCAGGGTAAATGGGTACTCCTTTGCCGGCTTAAAGTCGTCAGATACGGGATGAGCGTCGAAGTCGTACGTGTCGGGGTAACAGGCCGGCAGCGAGACGTCATGGCGACACGAGGTTTTGAGCTGGTGGGGAGATTCGCCGAGCTTTTTGTTAGTATTGGAAGGGGCGGGGACGGAGGAGGATTCTACGCGGATGCCGATAGAGCGGGGCATTTTGTTGTTTGGTTGTTGCGTATGAGGCGTATCCGGTTCGGATTGCTTTCCATTGGAGGGATCTTGTAGCTTGAGTCGTTTTAGGTCAGGCTGAGCAGCAGTCGGTGTACTGGATGGTACTGAGAGTGCGGTTTCTGCTGAGTCCGCAGTTTTGTTTGGTCGTTTGGTGCCCATGTTTTGTTCTTTTTCCAAACGGCAAGTGAGCGGCTCGGCTTGGAGAGCAAGAGGGGTCTGGGTAGGGGTGATGAAGGAGGATAGTTTGCCTTGGAGGAGAATGAAAGGGAGGTGGTGCGTGTGCTTTTGAGTGCAACTGAAAGCGCGGGCAGAGGTACTGCTCAAGGCGGGTACAGTTAAAGGCTACATTCGAGTCAAGTGCAACAAAGATATGCTGAGTGAGCACTGGCACGAGGATCACCGTGCGAGCGCCGGTCAACGCTACCGTTTGTACACGTGGAGTATGTTTGCATCCCCGCAAAGGTGGAATCCATTACAGTAAACATCCGAATTAAGTTGGCCAGCCGTGGCCAATCAGCAACAATTTGACTATTGACAGTAACGGCTGTAATGCAAAACAGCTGTGGCACTGTAAGGACCATACAGGGAGGTGCGTTGATCCTCGTGTTTCACAGCGGCTTTACTCCACATCCGCCCCGACGATCCTCCTGCGACGAGCATAGAACTTTTACAACTATTCGATGCTACTGGCGCGAGTCTATTTACTACAATACCGCAAGCCCACTCCGTAAATCCTTCCAGAAATGTTAAAGCATGCGCCAACCAAACACAGTCGAGTCCCGCAAATTCTATCGCTCAGAACTTCACTCAAACAGCAGCAGTTACCCCATCCTTTTGCGCCATATTTGCCAGTCTGCGCCATCTTTTGACCAAGCGATATCCGTGAAACCTCGCAGCCACTCGCCCGCCAACTACCCGCATGATCCTCTACTGCGCTAGCTTGCACTCAACATGTCGCCAGCAGCCGTCATTGCTAATACTCCACTCGAAATACTAAACTCTCATGCAATCCAGCCCCGTTCACCGCATTCCCATGCATCTGCATCCTCCGTTCCAGTACACTGCTCGTCAATGCCCACTACCCGTCTACTTCTTTCGACGCTTGCTTATCTTTTTCTTGGGTTTGCTGTGGGAACCTTTGCCCTTGTTCTCGTTTCGCTCTTTCAAATTCTTCACCCTTCTCTCCTGCTTTGCCGCCTTTTCTTTCTCCACCGCTTCCACGCGTTGCGCCCACTTCTCCTTGCTCTTTTCACTCTTCCTCTTCTCCCGCCGAATCGACTTTTTCAGTCGCTTCACATCATCCCTCACTTCCCCTCCTTGTACCCTCTGCAGTGCCTTGTCCATTTCCCGATCCATCACCTCCTCCAACACACCCTCCTTCTCCCCATCCCGTTTCCCCGTTGAAACTTCTTCCCCAGCTTTCTCCTTCAGCTCCTTTTCCTTTGTGGCCTGGGCCAACTTCTTTTGCAACTCTTTCAACTTATCCCCACTCAATTTACCCCGCCTCGTCTTGTTCTTCTTCTCTTTTTCTTCACTGAATCCTACAATCCTTGCTGTCTCCAATCCGCCGTCGCCGTCGCGTGCAACTTTCTTTTCTTCCTCTCTTCCGTCAGTTTTCATCTTGTCCGCTTCAGGACCCGCCTGCTGCCGGTCACGCTTCTTCTGCTTTTTCTGCTGCTTAAGCTCTTCGAATTTCTGATGCCGTCGCAGCCTCTTCACATCTTTCTCCTTCTCAGCGTCTTTTTCTTCCCGTTTCCGTTTCTTGTGGGCACGTATCGCAATCCGCGTTTCGTCGTCCGCTTTTCTCGCAACTCGTTTTTCGTTGATTTTCTTATGGAGTTTCTCTCTGAGCCCTTTGCGCTCTGGTCCATCGTTTTCCAAAGTAGAGGCTGATTTCTTCTTTTGCTTTTTCTTTCCCTTTGATTTGTTTCCGATTTCTTTGTCAACCAGGGCAAGGGCATTGTGGGAACCGCCGCTGTATATCGTCTTGGGAATGAGGTTAAAAACAGATTTCAACCATATGTCGTCTTCGAGCTTTAGAAGCGCTGCCTTCGCGTCACTGCCACGCGGATCAGACATGACGGAGAATGCTGATGTTCCGAGCGGGGGCCGTCCCTCGCAATCGCTGGTGCTGAACTACAGATGCTCACGCCGCCGCCAGCAGTTCACTCGCTACATGTAATACAGATCAATACTGTATAGTATCGGATTCAAGCTTGGCGCTGTACAGCACTGTACAGCACTGTACAGTAGAGTTGTACAGTACAGTATAGTATTTTGTGGGGATGTCAAAAATATTTTCATTTATTCTTGTGGACTTTCTGACATCATTTTGTCAACATCAACACTTGCAAAAACCCGAGTGCAAGCTCGACTGCCGCAGGATTTGTCCACAATGATATTGCCGCACATCGCAATCTCTCCTCCCTTGCACACTCGCCAGGACTTCATCTCTACAGCTCCTTTGGTTCCCGTGATTGACCTTCCTCATCCACAATGTCCACCACGCGAGTCGCAAGCCCCCCTCAGCCGCCTCCGCGCACAGTCCGTCAGGAGGTGGCCCCCGCGGGCGGCTACCCCCCTATCAATGTCGCTCGTAACGTACCCAAGTCGATCGGCACTCGGGGCGCCGCCTTGTTACTCGTGGGTACGAGTGCCGTGATGGCCTACGGATTTTACAGGGTTGGCACTTTCAATGTCAAGCGAAGGTTGGTTCGCAGTACTTTTGCCCATTTCCAAGCCCTGTGCCCCGTTTGCAAGTATTGTTGACGCGCTTCTGACGTCTCGCTTTGCGTTTGTATTGTTGTCTCTTACTTGGAAACTCAAGGATGCTTCGGCAGGAGAAAAAAGATATTCGCATGGCGCTCACACCGCTGTTGCAAGCGGAGGAGGATTCCAGGTTTGTCAAAGAGGTAAGATTTCGCGCTGCTTTCATTTGTGAGAGGCGTGTTGGCGTGACTGTCATTAATCTTCTTGACCTAACTTTTGTTGCTACAAAATCCGTTTGCGAGCGATCAGCGCGAGGAATATACAAGTGGGAGGCTGAGCTAATGAAAGATGTGCCGGGCTGGAAAGTCGGCGAAAATGTATACAAGACAAGGAAGTTTGTACCCCCCACACCGGCGGGACCCGCGTACAGGCACTACTGAGTTTCGATCTAGTTTCATTAAATGATGGCTTTCGCGTTTTTGCGGGAGGGAATAACTGGCACATGGTTATCTCTTACTCACCTGCGGTCGAGCTAAACTGCCTATTCATGCGCGGCACAGTGTTGCTCATTGTTGTGGTAGCGCGCGCTTCTGAGGACGGCGATGAGGCTCGGCAGGTTTGTTCCTTTGGTGGGGCTGCTGATTGTTCAATGCTGCTGGCGTTGGCAAGGGTGGTGTTGATTGCCTTTGACCTCGAAATGTAGATTATCTGGCTTGGCAAAGGAGAGGTATGTAATTCTATTGGCATACAGGGTTTCTTTTTTTGCGCAACTTTGTGCTCCGAGGAAGTAAAGATCTATAGAGGTGTTGAAAGACATATTGGCCTCATAGGTGGAATCACACTCACTGACTCGTAGCAAACCCACGGTTTAATTGCTTCTTGAACTCAGCTAGAGTCTAGACGGCTTTCTTGGTGCAGCAACCACGTAAATGTCCGTGTGTAATTTGATCAACCTTGAGCGTGACAGGAGAGCATATTTGCCCGAAATTTTGATTTTCATTCAATACTAAGCATTTCAACGTCAATAGTGGCGGACTTACCGGTCGCGACAATCAGGGGCACTACCAGGGCGGAAACACCCTTGAAGAACCTGTCGACACTAGCAACTACCGCGCTGCTAATGAGAATGCAGCATGGGACTAACCACCCGAGTTGCGCCAATTGCAAAGAAGCTTCCAGTGCTAATTGTAGGAGGAGGCCTTGGGGGGTTCACGGCCGCGCTATCCCTGCATCGCGCGGGCATTCGAAACAACATTATCACCAAGGAGAGCAAATTCTCTGATCATGCCCGATCCGCTGTGTTTCTGGGTGGATCGGCAATCCGCATTCTGGATCGTTTGGGACTGGGGTCTGAGTACAGAGGACTTGGGACGCCGATACGGTTGATAGAAATAGAGGATACCAGGGGCCGAAATGTTATCTCCCTGCGACTTGACGGCCTCGGTACCGAGATTTGGACTGTCCCACGTCCCAGTCTGCAGCAACTATTGTTAGAGGCTATTCCACCAGACTCAGTTCATTTCAACACCAAGTTTCGAGAGTTGAATGTGGGCAAATCTGCGGTGCGTGTCAAGGCCGTTGGCAACCACATCTCGGTATGGAACTCAGTAAGGCGTATACGTGTCTCATGGAGGCAGATTTTGTAATAGGAGCCGACGGGCACAAATCCAGCGTTCGCAACTTCATGTCGCGCTCTGCAATGACAGTTTCCTCCGGTGAATTTGTGTGGAGAGCGGTTGTAAAGATTCGAGATCTGAATCAGTTTCCATTCCATATTGCAAAGGAAATATGGGGACCGGAGAAAAGATTCGGCTACGTGCGAATGAATCCGGATGAAGTTGTCTGGTGGGGCGTGTTGTCCAATTTTGGCGACGTCGTGCTTCGCCCTTTCAAACCGCGTCTGCTGAGAGAATTTTCTAGCTTCCCGGACGTCGTGACAGACCTAATATCTGCTGCTGAGGCTGATCGTGTTATATCTCGCGTGGAACTGAGGCAGGTCTGGCCAGAGGATGTACCGTGGATTGACCGTTCATCATCGAAGATAGCTTTGGTTGGCGACGCTGGGCGGCCGGGAAACTTTGGGAACTATCACACTGGTCACACATTCGCTGTGGAAGATGGGTATTTTCTTGCTCATTATCTGGCTGAGCAGAACGAATTGGGTTTGCTTGAAAAGCGGCCAGAGTTACATGGCTACGCGGAAAATAGGGAACAGAGAATGGTGTCCATGAAGAAGTATTTAAAGCGCTTCAACCTTCTATTGAACTCGCGATCTTGGATTCGAAGGTACTTCGCGAAAATGGCATGCCAGCTGTCGGTGAGCAAGATGGTTTCCGAGGGCAGCGCTTCAATCCCCGTCACCCTGTCAAAAAGAGTATCAATATGAAAACACATTTACTTCCGAGCCTACACAGAATAAACTACTTGATACAGCCCACCTGTTGGCATAACATGGCACGGATAAACGTGCGAAAGCATTTTTTAATCCGAACAGTTTTCTTCATCAGAGTTATTGACATAAGCCGATCCCTTTCATTTCTTGAAGTCACCGTTGTAATGCAGACAGTAACAGTTACATCACTGCTGTTTGCTTGAGGGGGAAAAGAGGCCTGCTGCACAACTGTCACTGCAGAATCATGGCGTCCTCCATCGCATTACTGAACCACCAGTGTCGCAGAGTTCCGAAGCTGAAACCAAGATCCCAGAGGCAATAATACATCCTTGAGGGCTACCGTACTTGCTCAAGTCCAGGAATCTCTGGGACTGTGACAGCTGTCGTTCGCCTCGCATGATCAAAACATCCGACAGATTCGTTGAATGTTACAATCCGGTCACGGTAATACTCCAACCTCAATTGTTTTGAGATTCCTGTTGCCGGTTTCGTCAGTTTTGCGTTGAGCGTACCGCCCCATGTGGGAGCTGAGGGAGGCTTGGACCTTGCAGGAGGTAGGAGAAGTCTGTGCTGAGCTGATTGATACCGGAGCTGTTCACGTTGACGAAGACCTGCAGGCTGGCTTTTTCTGTGTGGACTGTAGACATGCAGTTGACTGAGATGTCCAGACGATCGGGCATGTGGGGTTCGAAGATTTACGTCCATGCAGGGTTTTGACACGCCTCTAGTTGCGTTGCGAGGGCAGCAGAGTGGGTGTCCGCAATGAGGGGGTCAAGGCGGGGCGCGAGCAGTGTCAGTCGGCAGGTGTGAGTCATAAGAGTAGGGAAAAACGTGCTACAGAGATTTTGCGAAGAAGGTAAGTAGGAGGGCGATGAGGGCGGACAAGGCGGGGTGTTTGGGAGCCACAGAGGAAGAAAACAGAGCGGAGGAGTGTGGGGCGAAGACATGGGGAGCGCGGAGCATGAGGAGACAATGAAAAGAGCAGTCCAGTCAGTTTAATTCCTGTAATTGTTTCAGGCAGCTTGAACAGGATGCTCTTGGGGGTCTTCATCAAATCTTGTCAATTCAAGCGTTAAAAGGCGTGACGATTGTAAAGAGACATCCCTAAAGATCCCAACAAGAGCCTCAGCACGCTCGTAGAAAGAATCTTTCAAACTGATAACGATAGTCTGAAGCTCCGGGGCCCGCAACTGGATATAAGTCGACACCTTGCTAACGTTCAAATTATCAAGTGCAGCATCAACCTCGTCCAGCACAAAGAATGGACTAGGCCGGAAATCATGAATCGCAAAAAGTAAGGCCAATGCAGCGACGGTGCGTTCTCCACCACTGAGCTGCTCCATGTCTCGAAATCTCTTCGTGGGAGGCATTGCATTGAACTTGATCCCCGCGAGGTATGGCTCATCCTGCTGCTCAAGCGACAGGTAAGCTACACCCCCCATAGGGTATGCAGCACTCTTGGTTAGTTCTCTGTAAACTTCATTGATCTTCTCTGCAACATGTGTAAAGCAGTTGCTGAAGCGGTCCTGCCTCTTCTGTCGCACCGTCTCAAACCTCGCCACTGCTTTCCTCGCTCTCTCTCTAGCTGCCTCTGCTTCTTTGTCGATAGCTCCAAGTTTGTTTTGGATATCCTCCATATGTTCGTTGGCACGCATATTCGGTGCAAGACCGTCGAGCTGGTGCTCCAGGCTTCTGATCGTATCTGCAAAATTCGCGAGCATTTCCCGTTGCTTATCCACTGTTGCTGCTGCCTTTAACTTTCTAGAGAGTGAAGAATAATTGATGGTGATGTTTAAGTTCACATGGACTGCAGCTGCATCACTCTCTTCATTGTTGTCGTTCCTCTCAGTGGACATCACGGCATCTCCGTCCTCATCATGCGGCACATCAGAACTATCGTTATCAGCATCGTCTCCACTATCGCCCTCAAGTGTGGGGATCTCAATCTGAGACAACTTTAGCTGCCGTTAGGAGTTTAAGGCGCTGTGCCAAAAACTGCTTGATTCTGGTACGCTTTTCAGCAAGCTCTTTCTTCTTCTCCGAAATTCCCTCCGTTTCTCTCCTGAAATCTTGTCTTTTCTCACCAATTCGTTCGATTGCTGCAGTTCTCTCCTCCACCAGTTTTGCAACCTCCTCGTCAGCACTCTTTGAGCGGTCATCAAGCTCGGCTCTCTTCACTCGTAAATTCTCCAGTTCGTCTAGCACGGCAGCTTTCCTACTCCTTTGGACCTCGATGCGGTTCTCAAGCCGATTTAAACCGATTCTATCCTGGACGGACTTTTGATTGGCAAGAGAAGATCGGAGGGCTACCTCCTTGGTCTCAAGATCAAGTTTTTGTTGCCTCAAGTTCTGAGATTTTTGAACGAACTGTTCCTCGAATTGCTGTACGTTTTCGATTCCATGACGTCGGGCAAAGTCTCCGAACAGATCATTTTCCAAGCCGTGAAGTTTTGTCTTCGATAGATCTCAATTTGTCTTGCGCCTTGCGACTCACAGTGATAGAGTCGCGAAGCTGAGTATCCAGGTCCCCTAAATCGCTGTTCACCTGGCTTAGTTCATGGTCAGATACATTATCTGTCGACGTATAACCGTCATAGTCATGACGGAGAATAGACAACTGCCTCTGCAACGCATCGATTTGCTCTTCGATTGAGGCTAGAGCCTGCCTGTGAACATCTCCCTCGTCCAAACGTTGAAGCTCTCTTAGTGCGTCTTGGCGCTTCCTCTTCAAAGTATCTATTTCTGCTCTGTCCCATTTTCTTGCTCTGTCCATGTCACCTCGGCTAAAAGCCCCCTGTCATGAACCCTGCCTTGTTTATCAAAGTTCCGTCCAGGGAGCAAATTTTGATTTTCCTCCCACCGCCGTAGCGCAGTCTTCTGGCTTCGTCAAGAGTATCACATACGACTGCATTTCCAGCAGCGTACAAGACTGCCCCTATGAACAAACTCCTCGTTCCTGACGACATCCACGACAAGCCGAGCTGTACCACCCAGACGTCTCAAAGACTCATCTACTGGTCTCGGTCTGACATCCTCAATGGGAATAAATGTAGCCATGCCCACACGTTGATCTTTCAAGTAGCGAATGCAATTGGAGCCTGTTCTTTGATTGTCAACAACAATGGCATCCATCATTTTCCCAAACACTACTGCTATTGCTTCTCGGTACCGAGCTTGCGTGGGCTTACACAGATCAGAAAGGCGACCGTGTACGCCCGGAAATAACCGTTGCATTGTCTCAAATGCGTTATTGAAGGCCTTCTCTCGGCCGCTCTCACTTATGTCAGCTTTAGCATCTCGTAATGCTTGGGTTGTATGATTCACCGTCCTTTCTAGCTGTTCCCTGATCAAACGCTTTTCACGATTTGCATCTGCAAGGTGCTGGCGCTCCTCCGAAGCTGACCTAATTTCTCGCTCGGCTCTTGCAATTGCAGAGACGAGCTCTTCGATTCTCTTCTTGGCTGCCGTGACTTGGTTTATGATAGTTTCCTTGCGAGTTCGCAACTCCCTTTGCCGTGCTTCTTGGGAATTTTGCCTTCCTCTAGCGGTGAGTAGGCTCTGCTTTGCACGTGTCAGTTCTTGCTGAAGAACGGCGGTTCTCGTTGCCACCATATCCTTAAGTGAACGATACTCTGCCATGCTCTCGGCAGTCACACTAGCTTCCTCTGCTTCCTTAATATCCCCCTCCAGCCTTCTAATTTCATTAATGCACTCCGTTAAACTAGCCTCCATTGTTTCGATTTTACCGGAACCCTTTTCGAATTGGTCCATAGCTTTCGCAAGATTCTGTTCATCCCCCTTGATGCGACGAGTGAGCGAGGACTGCTCTGCTTCTAACTTTGCCTCTGAAGGGCGCAGTTTTTCGATTTCCTCAGCCAGACGTACCGTTTTTCTTTCCAGCTTTGTTTTCTCCCTGTCGAGAAGAGCGATTTTCTTCCTCTCAGCTTTTAGAAGGGACTCCTTCTTGCGAAACTGGCGCTCTTGTTCCTCTAACTCGTCCGTGATGTATCGAGCTTCGCGCCGGACATTCTTCAGGTCTTCATCGACATGAAAGAGTTCATACAAAGTTTTCTCCGTTTTAGTTCCACTAATCTCGTGTTGGAGCTTGCGGAAACGCTCAGCCTCCTCTTTCTGTTCGCGATATTGGCGTCTTTCCGCCGCCATACCCTTTCGCTTGCGCCAAAAGTGGGTCACTTCATCTTCTGCACTATCCTTCTCCACACGGGCTTGGTCATATTCATCCCGATATTCAGCAGACTCAGATACCTCTTCGAACATGGCAGAGAGCTGTTTAGGAGACTTGGAAGCAATGCTTTCGACTTCATTTTGAAATACCAAAAAGTTTCTAGCTTTGACGAGGACGCCAATGCGGGCCAGTTCGTAATTGTACTTTTCCAAATTAACGACATTTCCTCGCACGCGATACTCACTAGAGCCACTGAGAGTGACTGAACGCATAAAGTCAATCTCAGTTTCCTTAGCGTCATTTGAGGCGGTCTGGTACACAAGCTTGACGTAAGCCCTTCGTGAAGATGGATCATCGTGAGGATCATCAAGGTTGCGGTAGACCAGGTCGCGAAGTTGGTTCCCTCGCAATTGAGAGGTACGAACGCCCAGGACAAACGAGATGGCATCCATAAGGTTGCTCTTACCGCTACCATTGGTTCCAACAACAGCTGTGAAGCTCTTGAACGGTCCAACGACGACATGTCCACCGTAGCTCTTGAAATTACTGAGTTCGAGGCGATCGAGACGGCCCATTTTGAGCCAAGCGATACCTTGTGTAGGTTACGTTGACGTGCCTAGACAATTGATCGGAAGAAGTGAGAAACTTAAGAACTGAGACGTGCTACGAAAAAGAACGAGGGGGCGAATTTCGCTCTCGACTGAAGCTGCCACTGGTTGGGAATCTTCGGTCTAATTGTAACCAGCTAGGGCTGAGGGTGAGGTGTTGGCCGAAACGAAAACAACAAATGAAGGTTTGGTTCTCCCGCCAAAAGCTCAGTTTCAAACCCCAATTTGGGACCGAAAGATGGTTCATCTGTCCTTGCGCATTATTTTAATAGTAATGTAATTATAATGCAGTCTGTACATCCAGTAGGTAATTTTGGACCGGTATGTGTCTATTTTTTTTTTAAAGATTTTTTCTTAGGGTTATGCACTCTTCGTGCAGCCCGCAACCAAAAGTTTATTACAATATTTTTGCTACTGTACAGTAAATCAAATTACAGCTGAGAAGCTTACCGTGAGGTTACCCGTACCAAAATAAATTTTCTGTCTAGAGTACTGTACAGTATTGTGCTGTACTTTGCTGTACGGAACCTCTGTATGTACAGTGCTTCAGTACAGTAATACCGACGGCGTCCAAGTTCGAAACATCGTCGAGAAAGCCGTCGCAGTATCTCCGCTGAGTAGCAAATTGCCTCTCTGCAATCCTTCAGCAGTTCATCCCTGCCAACCTGCGACCCATTTTTACGATGGCTCCACACGTCAAAAGCAAGCGCACAACCCTCAAACACAAATACAAAGTAGAGCGCAAGGTGCGGCAGCATCATCGCGAAGTTCGGCGTGCCAACCGCAACAAGCCGGCTATTCGAAAACTCAGTAAGAAAGACCCTGGCATCCCGAACCTCTGGCCCTTCAAACAGCAAATGATGGAAGTGCTTGAGCAAAAGCGAGAATCAGAGCTAGAGGCGCGAAGAGCCCGTCGCGAAGCCCGTCGTGAAGCTGTCCGTGCTGCACGAGAGGCAGGCAACGATCCGGAATTGGCTGAAATCATGGCAAATGCCGCCCAGCGGACAGCAGAATTTGAAGGGCAGGATGACGCTGCCCGATTGCGACGGCCTGCGGGGGGGGGAGAGCGGGGCAAATGCTGCGGATCAATCGAAGAGAGCTTTTATGAAGGAGTTTAAAAAGGTGCTGGAGAGCTCTGACGTTATTCTAGAGGTTCTTGACGCGAGGGATCCTATCGGTTGCAGATGTTACGAGGCTGAACGTGCAATAATTGCATCGTCGGGGGGGTCCAAGCGCATAGTGCTTGTCCTTAACAAGGTCGACATGGTACCGAAGGAAGTTACGGATAAGTGGCTCGCGTATTTGCGCAACGAGTTTCCAACTATAGCATTTCGCGCTTCTGTACAGGAAGGTCGTGCAAAAGGACATGCTGATATGAGCGCACTTGCGGCCTCCTCTGTTAACACGTCTGAGTGTCTCGGTGCAGCGAATTTGCTCTCCCTCTTGAAAAACTATTCCCGGAGCAGAAATATGAAGACATCTATTGCAGTCGGCGTTATTGGATACCCTAATGTCGGCAAGAGCTCTCTTATCAACTCGCTAAAACGGACAAGGGCCGTATCAGCAGGCTCAATGCCAGGTCTGACTCGCAGTGCCCAAGAAGTGCATTTGGACAAGAACATTCGGCTCATCGACTGCCCTGGTATTGTGTTTTCCAGCAATCAACAGGATGCCCTGGTTTTACGGAACTGCATCAAAATTGACCAGCTTCTTGACCCACTTTCACCCGTCGAAGTTATTCTCAAGAGAGTAGGACCCGAGCCTCTAATGGTTGCATACGGTGTTCCGGAATTTAGTAAGAATGTGGAGTTTTTGGCTTTCATATGCAAGATTCGTGGCAAGTATAGACGCGGGGGTTCATTCGATATTGAGGCAGCAGCAAAGATAGTCTTGCAAGATTGGAACAGCGGTAAGATTCCTTTCTACACATTGCCACCAAAGGGCCCTGGAAAAGCGCATCTGAGCAGCACTATTGTCCAACAATGGGGCGATGAGTTCGATATTAAGGCACTGCAAGAGGACGAAAAAATCCAGCTCAGTTCTTTGACTATGGATCCATCGACAAAAGCGCGGTTTGCTACGGCTAACGCGTCCTCAGTTGTTATGGAAGACATTGACTCATCGATCGGCGGCGACCAGAAAATGACAAATCAAGTCGCGAAGGGTGCAAATGGCTCAAACCCCAGCTACCATGTAGCCAGGGGCGGCCAGATGACTAGAGGTATTTTGAAGAGTAGGTCCAAGGTTTGCGATGCCATGGACACGCAATAATAGGAATTAAAGCTGCGATGTGGCTTCGCATAAAGCCAGTTTGACTCGTGCTCTATAGTTTCAGTACTTGCATCCAATTTGGAAGACAAGAAAGTGGGTAAGTGGCGTTCTGGGGGAAAAACATGTACCTGCGAGCTTTCGGCAAATACGTTGCTCTACATGTGCACACCTGTCCTCAATCATTGTTCTAGTTGACAAAGTCATGCATCCTACGGATGTTTCGCAAATGGCAACGCGGGTGAACGTTTAGGATAAGATTTCCGGCCACCTTCAATGGATACTACGGTCCCGTGCTATTCCCTTTAACCATACGTAGGATGACGTTGGATTATCTGGCGCGATACAGTTGGAAAGCGGATCAGCATTGTAGAAACATTCCTATTTAGAAAATCGTGTTGGCAGCTGTTGAGCGAGATGCTGCTCCTGAAGGTCATTGTTGTACTGAAACCGCGCTTTGCTCTTTGCGCAGAGCAGCAAAGGTCTGTCAAGTTACTCGACAAAACCAGGCAATCCCAAGTGGGTTTCAGGCTGGCTTTGAATGGTGACGGTCTGCCGTCTGCCGGGCCGAGCCGGGCCATCAGCGCTCAAAGGCGCGCTGCTGCATCATATAGTTCAGTGGTCAGGCCCTGGTTGCGGGGCACGACCCAAGATAGGGGCTGCACACGTTGACCCTATCGGATAGCTGAGCGTTTGGTTCAGCTGGCTTTCCAACGCTCCCTTCGAGCATCCGTTGCGAGTCGCGAAGACTGTCGCGTATTCTACGATGACTGGGAGCGTCACAGTGAGTGGAAAGCTAGCGGAGCAAAGTTCCAGTCTAGCTGCCTTGGGCTCGGCAGTGTGTCGTGTGGAATGGTGGCTAAATTTATATCCGGGTCCCTCTTTCTCGGCTTGTCTGCGATGTTCCCCGTGTGTTATACTGCAGTCGGGCAAGGGTGAGAGAGTGGGAAGTTATTGGTATGACCGGTTTGTTGTTAGCCGTGTAGTCAGACCTGCAGTATACACGATAGATACTCAATGAAGTTAAGTTTCTTCCACATTTGCTGGGTAGAGACATTGGTTGAGCCTTTGCCGTGGTGGATCGGTTTCGCGGACTCTTTAATGTTTAATTCAAGATCGCAGTTCGCCACGTTGGTATGCTCTGCAATGCTTACAGCTGTGAGGTGTACAGCATAGACGTGGAGTACTGTACGGTTTCCAAAAATTTCAAACATCCTACCGTATATGTCGAAATGCCATCTTTGCAGAATTCCGCCAGCGCAGTACAGTACACATTACAGTACTGTATCCTACTGTTGGAGTCGCACCGGCGCAAACGTTTTTTGGTACGGTACATACGGCAGTTCACAGACCTGACTGACAAATCGAATTAGAACCATCCTTGCTGCGTCGAATGATCCATGTCTTCCTCCCCAGACAACGAGTTTACCCTCCGTGCACACGTGACTTCCTCAAACGGCGAAATCTCATGCAGCGTCGAAGAAACAAACCGTATCCGTGCTGCCCTCGGCCTCAAGCCATTGCGCCCGAAACCTCTTCCCTCCGATACCAATGTCCTCAATCAACCAGCCAAATCCGCCCAACCCTCCACATCCCTTCGGGAGCGCTTATCGAAAGCTCGTCAGAGAAGAGTACGACTCGCCGCCACCCACTCCATCACTCAGAAAACATTGGGAGACACCAGCTCGGATGATGATGAAGAAGATGATGCCTTACTAGCGTGGGTACAGGCCTCACGCGCTCGTGAAAAAGCGGGACAAAAGAAACAAGTAATCAAGACGTCGGGCACAGCTGCACAGGTAACACGCGTAACTGAAAAATCCCACCACAGTGCTGTCGCTCCTGCATTACCAAATGACGATGTGACTGAGAATGCGACGCTTGTACTTGCAGACGCCCCTGTAGTGGGTGGCGGTGACGTTCTTGAGAATGCCGCAAAGTCAGACCGCCGCAAACGAGAACGTTCACCCGAGATTGACGGCGCCAATTATGACGGCACAGACGCTGCGGAGTTTGCTGGCGACAAGTCTGACAAGCGAGGTGGGTTGTCTGTGGCCTTGGGCGCATTCGAGGTTGAGAATGATTACCGCGCTGACTTGGCCGCCGAAAAAGTCTTTGCGAAAAGAAAGCGAGAACGACGAGCGTTTAAGAAGAGGAAGAGAGAAATAGATGGTGGAGTGGTCGTCAAGGGGAGAATGGAGGAGTTGAGGAAGAAGCGAATGGAACAGCAAGATAGGGAAAGCTCGGAGGAGGATGCGCTGTATGAGTCTTTAACGCGAGCTAGGAGAGTCGCGAAGAGGAAGGAAGAGAAACGGAGTGTGGATGTAATTTTGGAAGCTATCAATAAGGCGAATGAGGCAGACGGTGGTGAAGAAGCTGAGGACGCGGAAAAGATTGTTTACGGCGAAATGGAGCAGTTTTTACGGAGACTACCGAGCGCTGCGGATGCAAGGAGTGACAGCGACGAAGAAGTCGCTCGAGGTGTGGTTGCAACGGCCGTAGGAGAAACGATTGATGGACCAGACAGACTTCATGATTATGACAATTTGAACAAGGATTCGCACAAACAGGAGGACGAGGAGATTGACGTCGAACAACTTCAGGGGCGCGAGGTCACTAATGCGTCAGAGGGAGGAGGGGATCACGCGAAGGTTCAGGAAAGCGCTGACTACGTTTTCGACGAAGAGGAACGTGGCGGTCAAAGTGGGGTGGCCGGTTTCCTACGACGCCTTCGGGCAACAGGTAGTCTCAACGAGAAACAGGAACAACATGGACGGGCTCGAGACAGGCGTTTTAACGATCAGGATGACGACCTAGACAAGTCCAAGCCAGAACCCGAAATCAAGCTTCGGTACACTGATGACCAAGGGAATGAGCTTACTAGAAAGGAGGCATTCCGTCAGTTATGCCACAAGTTTCACGGAAATGCGCCCGGGCAAAACAAGAGGGAAAAGCGATTGCGAAAGATGCTGGGGAACATGAAAGCCCGGAATATGCGATACGATGACACACCACTAGCCTCTGCGGCCGCGCTGAAGAAGGAGACCCGTCGTGTGGGCTCCGCTCATGTGGTGCTATCGGGGCCAGCTGCTCTGCAAAAAAGGAACTAACCAAGTTGAGTGGTGTAATAGTCGCAGCACCGACTTTAGCAGCAATTAAAGTCACAAAGCATTTAGAGGGTGCATTATTGAGGCCTTGGTGGGGTTAGCCTGCAGGTCCCAGGGAGTCTTTGAAGCTGCAAAGGGTTTGGAGCTAAAGCACCTCGCGATACATGAGACACGAGACGCCAAGCGTCTTCGGTAGGAGCCGCCTTTCTGCTGCGCCACGGAATCCAGTACTTTGACAGAATGAGAGCTTAAGGATCATCCTGCAGGCTCGAGATCGCAGATCAAGGTAGCTTCAGTCGCAGTGGTCCCATCACAAGAATTAGATTACAATGCGAGGATTGCTTAAACTAAATTGTCCGCGAGGGCACTTCGCTGTGTGAATGTGCTGTGATTATGACCTCGCCCGACGTCCACCGCGAGGCATGACGGCAAACCGAGCGTTGCAAACAGGACACATAGCTGCACCTTTGGCAACTGAAATGTGAAATGTCGAGAGACACACTGAGCAGGTATATCCATCCTCGATAATCTTCTGCGTTTCCATACATGATGCACGGAAGTCCACCTTACTAGGTGTTGGCATTGCCAGAAAATCCCTGCTCTGTCTATCCGGTAGGAATAGCGTTTGAAAGTATTGAATCAGTGTGTCTGGAATGTCGCGACCAATCTCAGGCCTTAGGTATACTCCGTTCGTCAGATGGGCTGCCTGCTGCAGGTAGGTCGAATCCTTGTTGCGAGCTAGCACGCAAGAGTCCACCACTACTCCCATTCTTTGAGCCGAAAATATGCAGTTCATGACAGCAACGTACTGTGAGGGCGCGTCATCACCAGGTGTAATCACCAGCACCCTTCCGTTACAAGGGCCAGTATCCGTTGTCGATGAATCGCCACCCTGCCCTGCACTCAATGCTGCGCGTTCTGCCTTGATCCTTCGTGCACGATTGTGCAGGCAAAGGGCTTTCGCAAATCCGATGTTCATCTGTGCAAACTCTGGTAGCGCTTTGCCTTGCTGAGCAGCGATGGCGTTCCGGATACCTTCGTCTACTGCTTGCCGCAACTCTAACACTGCAATCTCCTCATGCGCAATAAACCCACGCCCAGTAGATTTAGAATCTAATGCAGCATCTTCTGAATTACTCTCGTACCCTGGTGGCAGTCTTGTTAGATCCGGAAGCAGGGGGTAGACCACGTCTACGCCCTCGGGGGTGACAAATATCACGCAAATACGGTTCCCCTCGTGGAGCAGGAGGAATGTATTAAGGAAAACAAGAACTTGCTCCGTTACGGTACGCAAGGCGTTAATGGCCTCGGAAGTGTTCCCAGCGGACTGCTCGGTAAGATTGTGCCATGATCTGACTGACACGTCAAAAATTAGAGTAAGGAGACTAGGTGGATCATCGGCAGCGCGCACTAAAATGTCGTCTTTGGGAGCGCGCATTGGTGCCGACTACCGAAGTATGGCCTCTCAGCGCTAGAACTGGCAGGTTTGTCGGTTCTCAAGGAAGCGAAGGTTTCGACTGTCGTCAGATTTACGACGGAATCCGCCCAGGACTGTCCTTCCCAATTTCAATTCCCTGAATTTTTTCGACCTATCGGCAAGTACTGTACTGCTAGAGAAAGTGTCATACAGTATAAGAACGATGGATGCTTTAGGGCACACCCTCGCTGACCAAGCACTGGGGCAAAATGGGGGTTTCTATTGCAAAGGATCAATTAGGTTGGGATCGAGCATCGAGTCTCCTGTGGGGGGCCACGCAGCGCTCCTACCCCGGCTCTTCCGCTCCCTCCGATGTGAAGCGTTCTTGGCGGGCGGAACCCCTCTGCGCTGATGCTCGCTACGGTAAGCCTATGCGCATCCTTCAGAAAGCCCACTGTGCATGCGTGAACGCCCCCTACCACTGTACAGCAACTCCGGGACATTCACCCACCGCCACGGCCTGTCACTCCGCTTCCCGAAGACGTCCTTCGGGCCTCCTCGCATCACGAAGGCCATCGTGGCACGGGCAACATTCTGCATGCCACGCGAAATCACGGCAGGCCCTGGCCACATGCCCTCCCGGTGGTCCCATCAGCTCTCCAAGACCCCCCTCAGCCCTGAAACCGGTGTCACTGGACTCAGTGTTTTGTCTATACTGGTCATCTCGATAGCAAAGGGGGACCATCCCGACGCCACCCTCCGCATTATTCTCACTACCGCAATACTTTTCCCACTCCAGACAAAGCCCGGGAAGATCCGTCCGATAGCTGTGGGATCTGTCCTTAGGGGAATTGTGAAAAAGACGTTACTTCCATCGGCTATTGATGACTCTCGTCATTTCCTGGCCCCCTTCCAATTGGCCAACGGTATCAAGGCCGTCACGGACGCCATCGACCATGTTGATCGCACCTTGCTGCGCGGGGTTTCCTCTGACCCCCTCGTCGCCACTGTCCCCCCAGACGCCCGCAACGCCTTCAGTTGCGTTGATACGCAGTCAGTGCTAGATATCCTTCCATCTCCTGCCCCGTAGACCGCACGGTTCGCTAACATGATCTATGGTCCGACCCAGCCATCATTAATCATTCCGAACCGCGACCGCGCGCTTTTATCAAGTGCACAGGGAACCCAGCAGGGCGACCCTGATAGTATGCTGCTATTCTCTCTCGCTACCTAGCCACTCATTCAGCGGATAGTCCTAGGGGACGGAATTTTCTGAATCAGTGGTATGCTGATGACGGCACGATCGTGGGGTCACTGGACAGTCTCAGGAGAGCCCTTCGGTCCCTCGCCCTGAAGAAGACCCCCACTTACAGGCCGCAAATCATGCCTTGGACTGCGCAGCTTTCCTCGCTGAATTTCCTCTTTAGTGCGGCAGCGCCGGCTTAGAGATACTCGGCGCCGCGATTGGTAACGCTACCTTTTCAAAGGCTTTCCTTTTACACTGAGCTGACGCGTGTCGACGCACCCTAAAGCCCTTTGACCACCTCCAGGGCCCGCGGGTTCGTTTTCATATGCACAAACTCTGTGCATCGGCATGCCGAGTCAATTACGCGTTCAAACTTGCCGACCCAAAACACTCCCCTTACCCTTCAGCTGAGTTTACTCCATGCAGCAATCCGCCTATGAATCTCTTTCATGACGTAGCTCTCACGGACTCAGTCTGGACCTAAGCGTTTCTCCCGTCACGCCTCGGCGGTCATGATTTCTCCATGATGAGCCCTTTGTCTCCACGGGGCTGTGGTTGCCAGCCTTATGGATGCAGCTGCCGCCCACCTCCGCACCGTGTCGTACTCTGCGCTGCGGTTCGAGGTCATCCTTCGGAAGCACTCTCGCCGCGACAGGACTCTCTTCTCTCTTGGCCAACTGAAGTTGCCCCGTCTTGAGTTTGTACGCCGTCTCCACGGCGATCCTTTCGTCAAAGGCCTCGGCCCCTTCGACCCTATCAACTTTGCTCACAAGCTAGTCAACCTCTAAACACATCGAAGTCGAGCGCAGCATGAGGCAATGGTCAAACAGTTCAGGGAGGAAGACCTCTGGAGGGATGTACCTTGCCCAAGACATCACAAAGCTTACAAGACCCGTAGTGATACTTGGCCTTGCTTTCCGCAACAGTGGTGCCGCAGCTTTTCTGCAAGCGCACCAACCACTACCACAAAAGTCTCCACCACACATTGGAGCATAATGCTATGTCGCCACCTTGGCCTTCCAGTCTACATAGACTCGACCCGTCACTACTGCCAGCAATCGCTGGATGGCTACGGTGATCACGCTACGGACATGTGCCCCTCGGAGTTTGGACATCGACACCGGCATGACTCTATTTGGAACGCCCTCGCCATCACCTCTTCTGTGCCGCTGGTTTGGATACTCAGCTTGAGGTTCGAGACCTCATCTCTGGTTCCGATCCTCGGCCGGGAGACATTCTCGTACACCCTACCGGCTCCCCCACTGGCGTCTGCGAGAAACTCGCGACTCGTCGCCTGCGACGGTGTAATTACATCGCCGTTTGCGTTGGCCGCCGCTATAGCTGCGACGCGAGTCGCCGGCAGCGCTGCTGCCTAAGGATACCGATGCAGGATTCAGAAGTTAGAGCACGAGCTATCCAGCAGATTGCCCCCCCTTCCCTAGACCTCTCTCGTGGTAATCGCGACCTCGGATTCCGCTTCCAGCCAGTCGCCTCGGACTCCCTAGGTGCGACATGCCCCGATACCGTCGTGTTCCAAAAAAACTTTATGAATGGGGTTGCTAGCAAGTGTCAAGTTTCTCCATTACTTATCCGTGCGTGCTTAAATTAGCGCGTCATTTGCATCGTATGGTCGTCAGCAGCGATGGCCAGTATTTCGCTAGCCCCACCGGACGTGACCGACTTGGACCATCCAGTTAGGTCTTAACTTATACGTAGTCGGTCAGTCAGTGTACACTGAAAATGAGTAATGAATACATATTATCACATTGGGCAAGAGATTCCGGAGACAAGGCCTAGTTTGCGTAGCTAGTGATGCACCCTAAGGACGGAAGTTACTTGTTGTGGCATTACAGGGTCGCTGAAAACCCCTGGCAGTGGACAACTGGCGTTATTCTGGACGAGTTGTGCCGCGTGACGAGCGAAGAGTCTTTGCCGCTCCTCAGCAATCGGAACCGCTGCAAGTGCGGCTATGCCAGTCGCAACCCGGTTAGTGAAGTCCCGAGCAGCATGCCATCCCCCCAATGCGCAGAGTGGAAGGGCTGCGAAGCGATGACCGGGATCCTTTGCTCGAATTACCTCGGTAAAGCAGTGTCTCTGCCAATGCGGGTATGGAAAAGGGGCCGTAAGAAGGACATCGCGCAAAGGAGGGGAATCAGAAGGTTTTGCCAAACACCGCTTGGTAAATATTTGATACAAATTTAACACAAAGCGCCAACACCTACCACTCTCCCTGCGGCAGCAGCTTCAGCCCTTGCTCGCAGCGGACCACCTGCGAGGAAGTTCACGTCCGATTTAGATCTTGCTCTTTTAAAAGAAGTGCAAGCTGCTGGAGCTCACCGCGAGGCCCATGGACAAATGGTAGTGCTCTTTGAAGAAGTGGCAAAGCATTTCAATGTTGCGGGATTGGCGGGATGGAAAACGGACGGCAAGCATTGCCAGAACCGCTTCAAACTTATCACAGCAAAATCTCGCAAAAACGACGCAGACAGAGCGGTTAGATCTGGTGGGGCTGAGGAATACGGTGGATATGAGCAGTTCTGTCAAGATCTAGTGAAGGAAATCGATGACTTCAAGCAAGAAAAGCCAAGCGACAAGTCGGAGGCGATAGACAGGGAGACAGCGTTTGTAGCTACAGGAGAAAAGGTATGAGACATGTCAATGGCGAGACCGTCGAAGCGTGGAAGCCCTGATGGAGAAGAGGAGGTAAAAACGCCTAAGAAGCAACGAATAGTCACAGGCAAGTGGCGACCAGCATGAACCGAGCCATTAAGACGATTGAGAAAGCGGAGGCGAAGCGTGTATGTTTGCTTGGATTACAGGAAGGTTGCAACGAGAAGATATTGGCGTTCCAGGAAAAGCGCGTTGGGCGCGAAGAACACCGTATTGAAACCGAGACGATTGCTGCAGAACACTGTAGAAATATTGAGGGACCCAGAGTAGACTTGGATACGCAAGGGGTCGAGAAAGAGAAGCAAAGGGCCGAACAAGCGACAACCGAACCACGAATGGAATTAGAAATACGGCGTTCCACGTTGGAGTTTATCCGAGCAATGCGCTCGAGCTCGAAGAGAGAGTTAAGTGGTTTATTTATTTCTCCGAGAAAGCAGCGAGGGCAAAAATATTTGAATTCTCTCCCGTGCAAGGAGCGAATCGAAGAGCCGGCGCAGCTTTCAAACGACTTCGTTGGGATGTGGGGGCAAAACACCAGCGGGGCTCGGGGCATAGCCACGGAAGCTGATGAGATCTTGCTAGCTTTCACCTGCTCCTAACGCACTTAAGTACGCCTTAAGCTGCTGTGACTGGCATTTTGAAGAACTGGTAGCTTTGAAACCCATATAAGCAGGTGTTAATGTTCCAAAGCACGGTACGAACATGGTAGCACAGCCCACTGATGTCCATCCAAGTCTTAGCTTGCGCTGTGAGACTAGCTGAGTAAATTATTTCTTAATGTCTTCGAAAGCCCGTTCAACCGTTATGAGATCAGCCGAAATACGTCTGTTGAGCTCGGTCTGTTATTTTGTAAGCCACGCGCCATTATATTCTACTTCCAAAATGCTTGTAGCACATGAGCAGGGTCCCCATATATGTAGAATTGCCGACTCACAATTAACAACGTGTTCGCTATGTTCGACCCTCTAAACAACGTCATATCATGACAAAGAACCTCTACTGGATCGAATAAGTTGAAAATAAATCCATCTACAAGACTTAGCGCTTGAAGCTTGAGACAATTTCGCCGCTTGTGATCGCGACATGTAGCTCTTCGACCACTTACTTTTGTACGCGCTATGTGTAAATTAATACCCCCTGTTAAGCCCGAGCATCTGTCCAAAGGAGAACTGCTGCTTTCACAATTTGAGTATATAACTGAACAATTTATTGCAGAAGAGAATCTTTGTATTCGGTCACCACTTTACTAAACCGATTGTACACAGAATCTAACGCCTCATAGAATATTTCGTTTAACTTCGATGCTATCATCTGAAACTACTCTTCAAGTTCCTACCACCTTGACATGGTGCTCATTCTTCTACAAAGCAAACAGAAAATGGCACAAGGTTTGTCTTATAACGAAATCTAGCAGTCTAATTTCGGCTGGAAGGCCACGAAAGCATAGAAAATGTCTTTTAGATATCATTCTTAGTAAAGAAGTCTCGTTTTAAACACACAGAATCGTCGAAGGCGTCGGGCGAGAATTGAAAAAGTCGCACACATAAAAGATGTTCGGTGTATGGCGCTTCTTCAATTTCATCATGCATCAACTCCTTAATAAACAGCACTTTCCGAATGTTAGATAACTCTGCAGTTCCGCATTGCGCTACGCAGACAGCGGCCAAAGTTGCACAGCTTCTTATCTTTCTTATCCCTCCGTCTCGTATTCGAATTGTAATGAGGTTGTGAGGGGGATTCAATATCAAACCTCTCGCATCCACATTTATACCTAACTGCATACTAAAAAAGTTTAATTTTTTCGGTAGCAGTTCAAAAAATGGGTATCGTCTTTCTGAAATTTTTTTCCGGACGGTACTTGCCAAGACCTTCTATTGATAAATGCGAGTGGTCCAATAATTGAGGGCCACACAAATTTCCTTGCAGAACAAGGTTGCCGGGTCTACAATACTGTACTGTACTGTACTTTACACTAGGTCTGTAAACTAAATATTGATTTTATCACTGAACACCAAATATTTTTCGAATGAGACATAAAAATTACAAGAGACCACCCAACATATGAAGCGACCAAGCTTTAAAATGAATGCATAGAAGCATATTTGGGCATTTACTTTCGTGGTTGTACACGACATAAAATGATAAAAGGATTAGTATTATATTAAAAATATCATAACTCATGAAAATATTAATCGTCGTCACAAGGCTGCCTTCTGCGGGCCTCAACAGCCCTAAACTGTACGTCCATGCGTGGCTTACGCCACTTTCTATATTTTTCTTGAATATGGTACCGCTTCTGTATCTTGCATGAGTCAATCTCGTAAATATGATTGCGCGTAAACTGAAAGCGGCTGATGTCCTCCATACGCAAGGGGTGAAACATACATGTAAATTTTTCAAAGATAGAAAAAACCTAAAGGACTTGTGATATTTGTCCTCAGACCATAACATTCCAGAGGCCTCTCGTTCTACCAAAAAAGTTTTCTTCAATAATTCGATCACCGGAACCCTTGAAATTTCGAGCATCGTCAGCTCTCGATGAATTTACGTTCGGCGGCTTCTTCTTAGGCACGAGAGCCCTGCAAATCTCACCGGCTCCTTGATATCCTTTATCCATCAAAACAGCCAACGAAAGCACTATCTCTCAGAATAGCGAAACCGGGAGGTGTCATGGAATCTTCTAGTTTAGGGTATATTAGACCTCATAAAGACGCTAGCTTGCTGTTATGCCAAGATCGTGGATAGTTAATTCCTGCATGGATGAACTCACCCTTGAAGTTGAAGAAAAACAGATTGACGACCTCTGCTTTTGTATTGCATCCTTCCTAGCAGGCATTCTGTACGTTGCCGTCAATGTAGTCGGCACAAGGCATTCTGCCTCCATCAACAACAGCAAATATATTCGGAAGAAGAGAGCCATTTGATCTGTTGTTCGTGAGCAAATTAGCAGACTAACACATCTTATCCATGGTTGGCCATGGAACTTGCATGAAAGTAGCAGTGCTCTCTTTGCGTACTTGTAGCATAAAATATATTCTATAGCCCAGCCAAACGTTTAACAAAGACGGAACCAATCCAAATAATGGACACAGAGCGTATTGTCGACAACTGGACTTGAGGTACCATAAAACTAGACCGAGAAGGTCTTCAGTGGTTAATCGAAGGTCTGCGGCCTCTAGACTTTGGACCACGTCGATAAGAGCTGCCGTAGTTAGTGACCGTGCGATAAATGTTGAATAAAGGGAATAAGACGTTGAAGAAAAAGTGGCGGTCAAAATTGAGAGGTATTAAGAAGTCGGATGATCTTCCGCATGAGATGAGAAGACGCAAGGCAGTTGTACTTTTCAGAGGAAAGCGGCGTATGAGCGGGACTCGTAGGTATCTAGGCTGCCTTTTACGAATACTGACAAGTGCAGCCTTTGTTGTTTACTGCGTCTTCATATGCAGACTGCAGTTTTGACTGCCGATGATTCGGCAACACATATCACAGAAAGGCTTTCTGGGTTCATCGATGAGGTTAAAAAAGGTGTATGGGCTCAACTTTCGAGGACAAATATTTGTCAATTTGTTTTACCTCCCTAGGACCCATAACAAATTGACGAAATTTATCCAAGAGTCACTCGAAACTCTGTAATCTTATTCGTCGCATTTGTCAATTTATCGATTTGTCGAATTTCTGAATGCACTCAGTACATCACAGTGCGAGTATTGTCATTGAGCTTTTCAAATCAATTAAGTAGCTGAAAGCCCAATCAACAAAGGCAAGTAACATTGTGCGCCAAAAATAGACTCAAAGTTTTCTCTGGAACCAGAAATATATTACTGTGACTTCAAGAACTATCGCCTGAAAGATGGTACCATGCAGAGCACAGCAGTGGCAATTAAGTTTGCCTTACATAAAAGATTCAAAATTTAAACGTATGAGACTTACTCTAAATTGGGCATAAACATAAACGACGAACAATCTTTGGCAGATGTGTCTAGAAAAATGATTAATGACACATAAATACAGTGTGATTGCGCCTTAGTCAGCTGTGCATTTATCCAGACTACTAAATAGCTGGACAAGCTCCAGCATCTCAAGAGACAAAGCACTGCCAAAAAAGAAAAAGAAAAATTAGCGCCCCTGGTGGCGAGAATTCCACCTAGAGCAATTGTAAAAAAAGGCAAATCGCTCCTAAACATCCATTAAAAAGTATTTGAGTAATCTTGAGAGGCATAGACCGGGAAAAAAGCAACAGGAGTCGAGTTTTTACTGTTGAAACCGTATTTATAATTAAAAGAGTATCCTAAGCGGCCGAAAGCACAGCACTTCAACCAAAATGCGGCCTAAGATGCATATTTTATACGAACAGTACATAAATCATTCAACAAGGCGCTACGTTTAGTTAAAGCTGGATGGAGCGGATGTTATTTTCGTAAGGCAAAAAAACATAGTAGTGTGAGCTATAAGTATTACGGATTGAGAACCTTTGCATAGGAGAACTTTAGTGTGCTCAGACGAAAAGAAGTGTAGTTCCAGTGTGCTGGATGGGCTGCCGTGTAATTGAAACAAGGGACAAAAAAGACATTTTTCAAAGAAACAGGGGGCGCCAATTGTCCCGGATTGAAAGTGCTTTCATATTATAGTTCATGCGATCGATACTTCGTAATGCACTTCAGGACTACGAGAAGTGTCACAAGACTTTTGAATAAAGTTTTTACTTTGGACTGCTAATACCTGCGGATATAATTTGATTTTTAGCAGGAGAATTGTCCAGTTCATATTTAATGTAAACCGTAAAGTAGTACAAGGGCCAGAATGATCACCTTTTGGACCGGCTATCGAAAATTTCTGGCTTAAGTGCAATAGAAAATTCTTGGCAGTTCGTGGCGAGGAAGTTCCACCGAGAAATGAAACATTATAGCTCATTATAGCTCTTGTAATATCCCCGCCCGGTTCAGCAGCTCAAAGAGTCTTTTGTGCATTTATGGACCAAAAGTTAGGAGATAATTCGTCAAACCTTGGTTAAATTGATAAAGAGACGAGATATTACAGTTTTTAATCAAACAGAGCAAAAATTTATCATTAAGGCAAAAAGTCGTGAATATCTCTTTTAAGAATGATTTGAGTCTGTATTTTTGCCAACCCAATAGAAATTTTTTCATATACGTTTTTTAAATTTATTGTTTAGAGCAAATCAAAATGCCAACGTTTTCAAAAGTTTGTCCATTGCTCTCACTTTTCAAGTCTTTCATGTATTATACCTGATTGATTCCAAGGAAATATGTTAGTTTATATTTTTGGCCCGCACTATTGTACGGTATTATGAATGGGTCATACAGAAATCCCAGTCCCCATATTCGTAAATATTTTGGAGAATGCGAAATTACTATTTCCGAGAAAATTAATTTCCCCCCATATAAGAGCATGTCTACCAGTTTGATTTAATTTGTTTATTTTGTGTATTGGTGGAGAGATACAATAGAAATCAGCCGCATGCAAAGTCTGGCAGTGCTGGTTTATTTTTCCAGCACACAGAAGTCGTACTCCAGGTAATACTCGCCTCAGCCAATGAGAGTGGAGGTCCATAGATATTTCAAAAAAACTAATTTGATTCATACGCCGGCGGTGACCTACACTATTTTGGTTCACATTGGAGGCGACCTACATTTTCGGGCCCACTCGAAGCTCAGGTGTTTCTTTGCGATCCAACACCTCCAATCCGAACTCCCGCCACGAACGACCCCACATCCACCCGACCAACTTCAAATATCCCCTATACCTCCCGCAGCAGAGCCTCTTGCATCCGCCCGTCTGGTACTGGCCCGGCAACCCGTTCCGGAACAGGCCCCGTGCCGCCACCGCCACATTTGAACGACAAGCCTACGCTACCATCATGCACCGGTACGAAAGCTTCGGCAGCTGATCGAAACTGACCTTTTTCCAACTGCATTTCCAGCCGCCCTTCCTCCCATCTCAGCCCTTCACCACTTCCCTGCCCTTCCTCACATTACTTCCCATCCTTCTATCCGCGGCTTCATCGCGGTGAGCTGCACATCAATCCCACAATCCCATATTCCTTCCTTCTGTTGCTTGTCTTGCCGTACAACTTGCCATATCCCGGCCTTTTCGAGGACTACCAACCAGATCAATCGAGCTCTGTTCCCGTCTCTTCGCTGGTGGAGATCTGCCCACCTCCTTCCCAGTACTCGTCTTTCAAGAAGTCCTCCTCTGTTAATTCCAACATACAAAGCACGTTGATAAAGGCTGCGTTACAGGGAATTCAAAGAACGAGAGCAGCTGCAACTGGGGCTGCAACCGCCGTCGCTGTGGCGTTTCGAACAAGGAGAACGAAGAAAAGAAGTGGACGGAAGAATGGGACCGTGGACATCATCAGGGCGTTGAAGTCAATAAGATAGAGGACAATAGAAGTTTAGATATTGAAGGGAGCCGCGAGAGTAGAGTTAGCTGGGTGCTATTCCCAATGCGCCCCCACCTCGCCTCTGCATGTACTGCAGACATTTTTTCACTTCATGCTACCTTGCAATCCTTTATCGCAATTACATCCCTATCCAAACTCACCCAGTTCTTATCCTCCGCAGACAACGCATGACGTTCCATTCTTTCAGTCCATCCACAGATCCTCTTCTGTAGTTTCCTCTCTAATTACTCCCAAACAACTTAATTAAAGTTGAGCTCCATTTTTCGCAGCGAGATCTGTGCATATGCACCCATCTCCCCCATACCACGCCCTCCCCTTCTTTACCCTCTCCCCTCTTGCGCTCCCCATGTTCCAACATTTGACCTTCGCGTCATTGTAGCCTCCGTGCGCTCCAAAGACCCTCATGAACGGGCAAAAGGGCCCATGTGGTCGCATGCGAGATGATCAGCCTCGGCTACTCGATCGTGTACCTATATCGGGGCAGCTTGCCGTGGAGCCGCGAGGGGGGGTAAATGGAGCGCATTGTCGAGACGGCGCGCGAGACGAAGCTGAAGACACGCGCGCGGGTGCTATACAAAGGTCTTCACAGGGAGGTCATGAAGCACTTGCGGTACGTCATGAGGTTTCTACGTCCCTGTTTTGAAAAATGAAGACAATGGATGACACCATGCCACATGTATTTAATTCTTTTGCATCGGCTGCAACTGCAGTCACGGGTGCTGTTAGAACAATAATGAACCACGGAAAATGTCGTGTGCGAATAATTACGCCGTATATACATCGTCAAGCGATCCCATAGTCTCTTCCAAGTCCTCTTTATCCACAATGGATTCAAATATTGTCCTTCGGTTCCTCATCAGACGTTATAAAGTAGCTGAATTTCGACAATCACTGCTTTTGATCTCCCACTCCTCTCTGTTTTATATTGGTTGGACCAACGGTCAATTTTAGATGCCCATTTTTTCGCGCAAAGCATATATTGGGCCTAAATACTCTTTTCCAATCCTTGTACGTGCTGGGACTGAATTAAAAAATTTTTAAAGCCCTGGTCAGTAATGATAATTATGTAGCATATCTGCCATTACATCCATATCTATCTTGGTATAGACGGCCCATATTTTGAAGGTTCTGTTAGAGGTGCTTCGTTACTGCTTTGTACCGGAATTTCGGATTGCGTGACCGGATATGCAGGAGCCTTCAGACTCACACAATCTTCTGCGGATTAATCGCAGTAATAGCAACGTAATGCCAAATTTATTCGCTGTTGTTGATTGTTGAGGGATTCCCGGCGCAAAATACAATGATGAAGACCTTCAAAATAACTAAAAATGTGAGTTTAGAGAATTTCACCGTGTTATTTCTCAACATTCTGGAACAATTATTCACATCAGTGTCAACTTTCCCGGTATATGGCATGATAACAAGGTTTTTATTGCGTCCATATTGTTATCGAAGTATTTATCGGATGAGAAAACACCTATAATATTCGCAAAGCTTGGAGACAACGCGTTTATCGCTCGTTCAAGTGATGTCCACTGAAAGATAATCCGGCTTCGAATGACTGCCATACCGGGAGGAATTCTTACTCTAGAGCTTCTGCAGCAGTTGATTCTTTTCTGTAACAGTTCATACCGAGGAAACAACAGAGCGCAGAGTGGGTCATCCGTGCATCCAAGGCCCCATATGAACAATTTTGTCTTCTCCTATCTGCTGACCCTTGCCTCCGGTCTCGGTAACTGATGGTTTGGGTACATCTTTATAATGTTTGCATCAGTGAAGTTCGCATGAACACAATCTGATTTTTGTATATATATGCCGATCGTAATCTCACCAGCCATAGATCGAGAGTTTGAACGATAAGTAGAGCAATTTATCGAGTACGTAAGGCCAAAGAACAATGTCCGCGGGAACACGAGCAAACCGATGCCGTAAAGTACCTCATATTTAGTCGCGTAATTAGAAGCTCAGAATGAAAGCACTTAAGGTTGGTGTATTATTTGATTAAACTTTTCCCTTACTGCTACCTAATATTCCTATTTATTCTTCTTTAGAAGGATAAAAGGGATCGCCTTCGGCTAATTTTTATCGCTTTTCTGCTTTCAATTATAGGTCTCTTTTCGGCAAGCTCCTTCAAAGCCTTTTTACCACCAATAGCTACGATTTACTCCTTTTCTTTTTTTCTCGCGTTAACTATGCTGCACTTTATAAGTTACGTCCCAGCATTTGAAATAAGCTCTACATTTCCAAACAGCTCATCCTTGTTACTAGAAAGCGTTTCGACCCCACGAAAACTTCCCTCCCTCTTTCTCTTTTTGTCCGACATGCGTACTATTATGTATATCTCTCTCATTCCCTTCCCCTTCCCCTTCATCAGAATACTCTCAAAAAGCCCACTAGTTATCCCTTCCAGCTATCTCAAGCGAAATTTGATTCGATCTGCGCACAGTCGGAGGGCAGTAGTTATACACAGTACTCTTCTTCGTGGCGGCCGGATTGTCGAATTTTTCTTCAGTGAATCCTTATCCCTTAACTGGAGCAGCTGTGAAAGGCTGTAACAAAGCTTCACAGCAACTGGAGCCGATTTAATGAACCCAATGGGATTAGATCCTTTTCCTTGTCCAACAAACGCCAAAATTCTTTCTCAGTGTAGTTGTAAGACACAGTGTGCGTTATTATTATTGATTTTTTCTGTATTCTTTTAACCATCCCATTTTTTAGAATGCGTCGGTATTTACGGCAACCATACTTGGCGCTTTTTTATTAAGCGTTATTGAAGCAAGTAATGCTATTGTTGTCGATGAAAAATGTGCCGTCCGAATTCAATACGTACTAACTCTCCGAACTCGGCATCAGTGGAAGTTTTAGTGGCAGCAGAGGAGAAGGAAAGTTGTAGTTTTACATTTTCGAGAAGACAAAGCTGTTGAAATTTTACTAGACAGTAATGATAATGAGAGTAGATATAATGGCTAAGGACTATATGCTTTGTTACTTCCCGAACTTTCAAATGATGATAGGTGATTACATAAAAGCCTATAAATTCATTTGGGAAAGCTTATGTTACTAGCGAAAGTAAACTTAACAAAGAAGTACACGTTGAAAATGCGAGAAAATATCTTCATTTCTCCAATTTTATTTATGAATCAGTTCAGTCCCCAAACCGCAAAACTTATTTGGAGATTTGGGAGATCTGCGTGACTGTAGTTCAATTGGCACTTATACTATAATGCTACAGGCAGAGATGGTTTTGGTGATTTTTTTAACTAATTCTCTGTACAGGCCATACCACTGCCATCCGCAGGTACTAGACTGCTAGTAAGGGCATTTAAATGTCGACTGGTGGCGACCAACATCGGCCATGGTACTGTATACCAACCCGAGTGTGCCCGAGGGCGTGTATTCTGAAAGTTAAGACCCCAGTTTGGCCCTGATATTTTCACAGGTGAAAGGTACCTGTTGGGCCAAGTGTCGACTTTACTAATATCCTACTTGGATATCTAGTGCTCAGCTGACATTGACTTTAATTACATGGCTATCATAGACTTTAATTACCCCGCTGTCATAGATAACCCTAACCTACCTAACTAGTATTTATATTTGCTTGACCAGTAGGGCCCCAGAACAAACAGCCACCCGGTGTTGGCTCTGACCTTGACTCTAAACTTCCGCCTTTGCAGCGACCTTACCAACGGCAATTTTGGCTATAGCCACGTTTATCCAAGCGGGTTTCCCTTTTATTCCTATCCAATATTAAACTACCCATTTCGTTGTTTGTTTGTGATATTTACTCACACTTGGCGCCCCGGACTACGACGTCTATACACGAATAGGAAATTTAGGATTGTAGTTGATGAAAACACCCATATCCCCAGAGGAGGTAATCAGCACGGCTGGCCCACTATTACATCTTCTTTGTCCAATATTGTACGCCTCGTGTCTACGGTTCTTTGAACTCGATTCTTATCAAGGTTCTACCATCCCGTGGATCACGGTCCTGCCTTACAACTTGGAGGACAAGTATACCGTCTAACCGTCCGAGTAATCAACCCCGCTCTACCACCCCAAGCACAGCTCGCCGTCGGCGTGCTGTGCTACTGCATTGCAGGGTGCATAAAGAGAAAGAGTGACAGCGAACACCTTGTGAGCCGTAGTTTATATGTGTTTTTTTCTCATTGTCTGACGCCTTCCTGTAACTAGACGAGAAGAAATTCGCACCGTGCATTGCACTACAGCGACCCCAATTTTGCTACGCTGCACTATTTAAGAATCAGACCTACCAACTGACCTGAGTTCTCGCGATTATATGCTTCTTTTTCTGGATGTTACAGGAGGAAAAAAGTGTCACAGACAGTTAGAGAGGTGTCGAGGGCAGAAAGGAAATCCACCCCCGGAGTAATTTTGGTAGAACGATCAACGTGGAGCGACGACCGCAGTACGAATAAATTTTCAAAAAAAGATATACCACGATACTTCTACTTAGCGCTCTACCAGCCGCCAAAGTATCAAATTACCATCTTTTCAGTGTTATCAGGTTGTTTTTCGAAGGAGCGCCTCGGGCATCTCATTGTTCTACAACTTTCTCGATACATCCGTTTGATTCTCAAAAATTGTTGATAAGCCCCATTTGTGTCATCTCACGCTTTTATGGCATTCACACCGACAAATTTTCAACAATTAGTCTTTTTCAGTTATTTTCGCCCTTTTTTACCGACTTTAACAGCTGCTTGGTGTATTTAAAGCTATACAGCGCGATGTAGCAGCCCAAAATACCTCAAAACCTTTCGAAAACATAAAGGAACTATAAAAACTGTCAGAGAATGGGTGTTCCTCACCTCCTATAACTAGTCTGACAAGTATTATCGATTTACTGCTTGAATAATCAACTGAATGGACTGCACCAGACTTTTAGATAGGAATTATGTTGGACCCAAGTTTGCGAAGAAAAATTCCGGACGACGAACACATCATCGACTTAAAATATATGGCGAAGAAAGTATTGGTCTTGTTCTCATAGGATTGACCCTCAACGTCATAACTCTTCGCAACTTTAACAGCCTTCCTAAATTCATCAAACGCATTACTTAAGTAGTTATTCTCAGCCACCATAGCTAGCCTGTTGATAAGGCAGCATAGCACAGGGAGCAAGTTTTACAAGCAGCATAGCATTGAACGAAGTTTCTTCAAATTACATAATGGGCAAATTTTGAGTGCTATAATAAGCTTCTTGATGTGTCTATCTTTTTCAATGTCAAAATTTCAGGAGAAACCTTGTATATCAAAACAATAAAAAACAAATTGGTCATACGCTTCAAGCTTAGAATCAAACCTCAGGCCTTTTGTAGTGATATTATCAAATTATTTCTTTCCAGCATGCAAGTTATCATTAGCATATGTTCTAAATAGGCCTTTTAAGAAAATATATGAGATATTGAGGTACAACGCTAGGTCTCCAATTATCGGAGTCATTTATAGACCTTCTTTTATGTATTATGGTATGATAGAACCGCAAAATATCAATTGTCGAATATTACATACAAGTGGTTGAGTGACTACGGTACTGCACTCTTTCTGATTTCAATTATATCGAGGTAGTCGGGCCTATGTATAATGAAAATTATTCGGACCAGATTATCATTTCTTTGAATATACGAACGATTTAAATCATGCGTAAAACAGGAAAAAATTTTACTGAATCTATGTAAAGTGTCAGGCGAATTGTGGAATTTCATAACTTCGGAGTTTCGTGTACCATATACGGTCTGTCCCCATCGATGTATTCCTAGGCTTTGCATTGATATTTTTATTTCTAGTCATCACTACAAATGTTCCCGATTGCAAATAACAAAACAACCACTAACTATTTTGGCACCATTTGTAACTTTGGATTGGGAACAAAATGTTAGAGTTTCCACTCTTTGATTCCCTTTATATCAGTGTGCTTGACTAACTTTAGCGCGGTTGTTTTTTCGGCGGGTCACTAGTGGTTTGAAACTTGATGATATCCGCTCAAATCGTTGCGAAGTCCAAAAGGATTTGATCAAGTGTACTATGTACTCGTTTCCTTCTTCATTTTCCATTTACTTTACTCGATAATAGTTTGTAAATTGGCTCTCTTGGATCTCCTCAGACTTAGGCTCGGTTATAGTGGATTACAAAGTTCTGTGGTATCCTTCGTCCGTTATTTCCTTGACAGTGCGCTTGGCGCTGTAAAAAGCAACTTTTTATTCCGGTCCTTCATTTTCTGACGAATATTAAGATTTTAACTCATGTGTCCCGAGGAAATGTTATCTTCTCAATCTATTAGGGCCTCTTCTTTTATATTGTTATGGTACTATCTCACCTTGTTCTCTGAAGCAGTGACGATGAAATCACTATTGTCCTGGGCAAGTACTTATCTTTCAGTTTTAAGAAAAATTTCAGGTGACATCAAATTTCCCACGTGATTATCTCTGTATAAGCAATGCCTCTCCATTGCAGTATAATTCATCGATCGTATGGAGAAGAGATTTATGTTTTGGTGCCGCGGAAAATCCTTAATTATCGATATTTTTGTCATTTTCTTACATGCATTCATTGCTTATCGCATGTTGTAACCCAAAGCAGCAGCAACCGAATTCGGATGTAGTGCTGTAGCGTGCATAGCAGAGACATAGCTCTAAACTGTTTAGCTTTCAACTGTGTAGGTGACATAATTTGCGCGATGCACGAGAAATCACCGCTTTTGGTTTCGCCATGGTCGGTAGACAACCGACCAAGGCGAAGGGCGTGCATAGAAGGCCTCCTGCGCTGAGGGCGGCAACTCGCAAGCAACACACAGCAACGTGAGGTGCCCACTCTGTTTACCGCGCACTGTCCCTGCAAACCATTGCGACGTTCTTCACCGTTCTTTTCTGTTCCTCTTCGATCCCTTTCTGTTCCCTCCGCCGCTCTCTCTCTTCGGCTTCTTGCCGCCTTTGACATTGTGGGAACCTTTTGTGAGGCCAAAATCGAACAACAAAGCCATTTGCTCTTAAAGAGTACGATTTTGGTCGGATAAAAGCTTTTCCAAGCAACATGGTGACCTCGAATTATGGAGGAGTGGTTTCGGTTATTCAGCATCCTTGTTTAAATAACGTTGATGAACCATCGCTCATCAAGTTTGAAACCGAATACGCAGCATAAAAGGTAAAAGTTGAAGATGTCAACAAAGACAGAGCAGTCGAACGGCAACTGTCAACGGCCTCTATTAAGGACTGTTTGAACTCTGCCACTCTTCTCGCACTCTACATGATTGGGGATATAGAGGGCGCATCTCTGTTGAAGAAGCTACAGCGGAGAATGTCAAACTTTGGTTCGAAAACGCTTCGACTTCCACCAAAAGGATCTGCCCGAAGGGACTGACGCTGCTCTACGTATGGTGTCGTATCAATCTAACAAAGAGGAACCTGCTGGTGGTGTGTTCAACTTTATCATCAGCGTCATCACATCCCTCGGTCAGTGTAATACCTCCGAGGTGTTGAAGGACAAAGACATGTCCAGGAAGTTCATCGATCGACTGGTGAACAAATTCAAGCCGGAAGTACTTGTTGAGAGGATAAAGATGATGCGCATAGGATGGAACAAAGATCAGCTGTCCAGCATCAAACTCTAGAAGGAAGAAGCAGCTTCAACTGCCCTGGAAATCGTACTCACAGAAACTGCACTTGCACATGTGAACCCCGCAAAGGCAAAGAATTTACGTCAGCAGGGCGGGAAGTCCGCTAAACCAACTGAAACCAGCAGGCAAAATCATTCCGAGTCGAATTCAAAGACGAAGGATGTTAAGCGATCTAATAAGCATAAGAGTACTGAATGGACAGACCCATGCCTCAACAAGGACTGCCCTGAGAAGCATCTTCTTAAGGATTGTAAGAACACACCTGGAGAGCGTAAGTCCGAACTTTTTGAGAAGTACTACAACTCTGTGGCTACTAAGAAGGATAAAAAGGTATAAGACTTGTCGACAGCCAGTCGTACTGTGCCAGAAGCCGACTCGGGGCGATTCAAAGTTGCCTTGAAAGACGACGTAGTGGAGACTGTGTTAGGTGACTCAGGTGCTGACTTTAGCGCAATTGGATCAAACTTATTCAGCCTAGTAACTGCTAAGATGCCGAAAATTAGAGCAGAGATATTGGGCCGAACGATTGCACCTGCAGGTGCATTCTGCACTGCTGACGATGCTAACGTCTATGCCTCTCGATCAGTGAAGCTGAATATCACAATCTATCTACTGGGTTGTGGCATACAAGCTCGGGTCCGGGGAGTTGAATTCTTCGTCGTGGATCATCCAATCGAGGAAAAGCTCTTAGGAAGACCGTTCCTACAATCTATCGGGTTCAATCTCCAGGAGCACCTCTTCCGTGTCAGGGACGCAATTGACGGCAAACATGTCGATGAACTAGATCCAGAACTTCTGAAACTTGCCGCAGCAAAGTACAGAGGATTGTCATACACCGACTTTGACGATGACCCCGTAGAACTTCCCGAACGTCTATCTGCTGGGATCGGCAAAGACAGCGAAGAATCCATCAATGACGCTTTCTCTTTCTCCAAGATCATCGAAGAAGCAGAGGCCAACGGATTATCTGAGCAGGGACGGCAGAAACTCAAGAAAATGCTCCAGGAATATCGCAACGTGTTCAGGATCAAGCTTGGCCCCGATCCACCCGTAAACGTCCCGCCTCTGGTAATAACTCCAACAAAGAATGCTAAACCATACAGGTCTCCTCAACGACGCTACGCACCGCAACAAAGGGACTTCATTGTCCAGACCATTCGTGAATTGGAGGCCGTGGGAGCCATATACAAGAATTCCACGGCACGGTGGGCCTCACCAGCCCTCGCCGTTCTTAAAACAGATTCAACCAGACTGCGATTCACAGTAAACCTGCGTGGACCAAACTCTCGTACGGTTCCAATACAATCATCAATGCCACATCTTGAATCGAAATTTCAGGATATGTCCGAGAGTACTTGTTTCGCTAATTTGGATTTGGCTCACGGCTACTGGCAGCTTCCCCTTTCGAAGGAATCTCAGGAAATGATTTCAGTACAGACGCCTCTGGGTGTCTATTCCTCAAAACGCCTACTACAAGGATAGCGACTCAGGAACCATTTTCAAGCAGTGTTGGTTCACAACCTCGAAGGAAGAGTGGACAAATTTCTGCAGTGGATAGATGACTTCGTTTCCTTTGCCAAGACAAAGGAACAACTACTGATAAACATAGAAAACTTCTTTCAAGTATGCCTCGAAATCGGTCTCAAGATACATGCCGAAAAGACGCACCTATTTCAAAGGGAAGTTCAATTCTGTGGACGTATCATATCCGCGGAAGGAATACATTAACATCTACGACACTATGATACTCTTGTATCTATGAAACCACCAACCATGGCAGCGGAACTACAACAGTTTGTATGTGGAACAAACTGGATGCGAAACTCCATCCCGGAGTACTCCCGACGCATTGAACCACTACATCGGCTTCTCCAATATTGTTGCAAGGAAGTTGGCAAACGCACTCGCAAAGGACTTTGCAAGTTCACTCTCAGCGACCAGTGGGGTGCAGAGCGCGAGTCAGCTTTTGCTGACATCAAACAATAACCGGCCGGTTCAGTCAAACTAGCTCATCCAATTGCTGATCACGCCATGTGTCTCTTCACAGATGCATCTGAGACTCACTGGGTAGCCGTATTGACCCTGATACCCAGCGAGGATCGAATCAAACCAATTATTTTCATTTTGATGATGGGAATTGTGGTCTCTAGCCCATTGTCACAGTTTGTGGGAATCTGATGTGCAATGAGACCTAATTTTTCATGAATGTGGTTCACACTAAGTTTGTCTCATTTCTGGAAATATAAGCGGCGCTAAATTTATTATTCCTGTCCACAATATGCAATGTAGTGTTATATTCGAGCCATGATGTCCGAAGCAGACGTGCGGTTAAAGCCGAGATACTAGTTCAGGAGAGATACCCAAAGTGGTTTCCTGAAATCGATTTTCTTTGTCAAATATCATACGTTGACATAATTCTCTCAGGGCTACCGAGAAGTTTAAGGGATGTTCCCCTGGGAATCAGTGCATGAGTAGATATATATAGCGAGTAAATTCCTTGAGTGATGTTTTTAGGAGCTATTATCTATCTTAAAACCACCTGAGACTGATAAGTAGATATTCACGGGCCTTTTCACATACACTGAGCTCCCTTTTCAGAAGAAAAATACATCTTCCATTGGATTTGGATATAATAGCATCATCGTCGAAGCATAGTATGAGTATGGATTGAGCTAGAACATCAGGTGCAAGTAGTAGAGGGACTTCGTTACTTACTATGTAATCCTTAATATTCAGGAAGAAACATATTTGTACGAGACTGTAAGTTTTTAGTGGCCAGTGCCTCGATACTTGGCCTCTTACAGCTTCAATATTAGTTTCTTTCCCGTAGCTGTATCTGAAGGGTTGACATTCAGTAACTCTCGCAAGCCAGAACTTGTAGTACACCAGTGACAGTGCATTAAGCGACTGAATTGACGTACGCCCCCTCGAATCCTGAAGAGGTTGTATTGTCACAACTGAATGAAGGAAGAAGATTTCTATTCGTATATGGATCGACTTCAGGGTCTAAATTGATTTGCATACTGATTCTATTAGTTTTATGTCGATTAATGTGTCATAACACACTTGTAAGCCCTCTTCACCCTCTTTTACTGGTAAAAATATCACCTGATCCTCATGTTAACCACGTGCTGCCATTAGTCCTTCGGCATTTGTATCCCTTTCATCTACTTGATTGGGTCATCCTGCAAGGACATTGTTTACGAAGTGCTCCCTAGAATCTTTCTTGTGGTAAATTTCCACTCTCTTTCTAGCAGCCAAAGAAATATTGATAGGCTTTTTGAATTGTTTCATTGATGGTTAGGATCCCCGCAGGTAAGGCACTCAGAAGCTTTGGCAATTGAAAATATAATGGCTAGGGGCGCTTGAAGTACTTTTTTATCATTGATCTCGGTCATATCTCATTCAGAAAGGCTACTGTGTGACTGTAGCTTCGTCATGTCGATAATTAAAATTTCCGAATGCGTTTTTTCGCGCTGTTACAACACGAGATTCTTTTTTCCAACCGAATATCTGCTTCTAATTCCCCATAAAATATTTTGAACGATAAATTTTGTGTCTAAAGTCTGTTGAGAGGTTCATAGGACCAAATGAATCCGATATTAGCACATCAACGTACTATTTGATATGCTATTCTTCACTACAGGGCAGTAAAACTTCGCCTGATAAATTTCATTTGGATTGTTTACCTTTTCTATCACCGCAGATGTTTTTACTCCTCCATTCAAGAAGTTAGTAACATGCAGTGAGTTCAGATATTTTCTAACTTTTTTCCTGGAAGACAGAAGTTTTTAATTTGTTTTTAATACTCTCGGTAGCTTTCTGAAAAGTTTTTGCGTATGTCTCCAATTCTGCCAAGTATTAAAGACTGAATTCTTTAGATGGGGCACTGTGCAGGTGCTACTATTTCTGGGCAGGGCTTAGGCAGTAGTCGCGTAATTCTTGGGAGTGTTTTTCGACAGAATCCATCCGTCGTTCTACCAGTTCCCCAGACATTTTTAGTCGAAGTTATTCAATTGCATGTGTATATCATTTGCAAGTTCACTGTTCACAATTACGGAGGGCCCCAATGCAATATCATAGCAGGTGAGTTCAAAATTAACAGGGAGTTGATTTGGAGATCCTGACATAGTCGGTTATCTCTTTCCAATATGTATTTTGCAATTTTAATTGCAGTTTAGAAGTCCTCAGCATTCTATTAGAGTCCATGAGCAACATTCTGTAAGATTATCCGTAACAAGAGAAGTTTTAACTGATCCCTCAAGCCTTTACGGAGTTTCTCACCTCTATCTGAAGAAGGGTAGATGGAAAATCTCCTTTGAGAACTCCGTTGTAGGATATTTTTAAACTCTGCAACAATATTTTTAAATTATCAACGTGATAAATCAGTATATCAGGACCGTATAAAGACTTTGAATACTTTCAGGGTACCTATAAGCAAGTTAAGCTACATATTAGTCATGAAATACATGAATAAATAGTTATCGCCACCCGATCAAGTCCCACACTGGCTGCTTTCAGCCATGTTAGGGTCGCAGTTCTCGCGCCACGCTGTAGTAGATAATGTCCGCTATTCACTATAGATTTCAAACCATGGAAGCTAAATCATAGCTGTCTCTGTGTGTCTTTGAAGTACCGATTATCTAGTAATATAGTAGATTATTTTGATCCTTGGAGGACAGGTTCCTTCTGGTGACTGGGGGACAGAGTATCCTGACCCCTGAAACAGTCCCTTTTTGGCAGACGGCTCAAAGTATTGACCCTAGGCACGTAGTCACCCCCTATACGGGGAGATATATTTTTACTACAGTCAGAAACCTACACAGGAGCGGTGCATGTGGTTATAAACCTACTTGATATATCATGTGGGGCTTTTAGAGATATCTGCGACACGGCCCTTACCCAATAAGAATATTCGACGTGACTTTCCCATCAGTTATCACAGCGAGGAGGCTATTATTAAGAACAACCGAAAATTTTTCTAGCAGAGCTTCTTTTTATTCGTCGATTGTGATTCTTAGAAAGAGTTTATCTCGTTAACCAATGCCGTGATATAAAAATGTGACTCCAACAATATTTTCTCAAGCAGTAGCGCTATCAGTCGGGAGATCGTTGAATGTGGAGAAATGGTATCCCATTTGCTCGTAAAGGAGCAGAAATTTGAGCGGAGATTTAGACAAAATACTTCTTTCCTCTATAGCTGTACCCAGATATGCGCTGAGCCTTGACAGCTTAAACCCACCGTCGTCACCAGATTGCGCGCCGTCTTAGACCACCATCAAACCTAGTATAGTTATTTCCACGCAATACTAAGATTACAGGGAGCTTCGGTAGCCGTTAGCACCTTCGAACTTTAATAGCCACAAAAGAAAGGGTTATATGATCGTTTGTATTTCTGAAAAATCGGCTCTAGGGTAGTATTCGCGAAGATCGTTTTCAGTCGTGACTATCGAGAGGCATCCTGATGAGCTCCAATTGCGTTTTAATGTTAACAATCATCTCCAGTGCGGTAGCTGATCGATGTAAGGGGGCGGAAGGGGGACAAATTGGCCGGTAGAGAAGGGAGGATGTTTTAAATGGGTGAGGGGGAGTTTGGTCCGTTGAGGATGGAGATGAGCAGTGAAAGGAGGGGTTAAATGAGTATGGAAGCGATCGGTGAGAGAGCGGAAATGAAGACGACCGATGGAGGAGAAGGATTATGTGTCAAATGAAGGGAAAGATAGGCGGGCTAGGTGAGCGATTGGTGCAACTGACTAATTGATGTTATTATGCTCCACCTTTCGGGTACAAAGGTACTAAAAGACTTCAGTTCTCGTGTTTGAGTGCTTCCTGCGTCGGTCATTGCTGGATGCTACAAGAGGCGATAAGTTTCACAAACAAACCAATCGGTTCTGTCGCATAGGACAAGCTACACTTCCAGCAGCATGGTCGTATATATTGGTAGCGCCGTCGTTGGCTGCAGTCACTGTAGAATTTATTCATAAAAACAGATAGAAAGGATCTGAAATTGAATTGCAAGCTATCAAAAATCACACCATCAGCAGTCAAAGTACCATAATGGAAGTAATAACGGATCATTAAGGAACAATTTGGTCAATCGCCTCATTGGGGCCTGAAACCTTGAAAACAGAACATATTTTTACAAAATTCAATGTTTTGATGTTTGATCTACTGAAAGGTGAAAAACAAAGCGATAGTTTTCGTAAGAAACCAAAAGTATTATGATGATATCTAGAGCGTTGAGAGTGCTTTTGATACCTTAATAAACCTTTTTGTCTCGATTCAATGTCAAATTATCGTTTATGCTTGATCCAGATGGCCTCTGGATTTTTTCCCCATCGATTGAGTTCCATTATTTAGTACACATTAGTCCTCTACTTCGGAAATAGTAGTAAAATATTAGTTCTTAGCGTTTTCACAGGGGCGGGCTGTGTAGGTGGCAGTGCCACCGCCAGATACAGTAAGCTCGTCTGTGAGTGGATTAGTCGCGGGTTTAGTCTTGCAGCTATGGTATCACTTGGGATGTTATCGTTCCTTTTGATTTCTGTTATGTTAGCCTTTGATATCAGTTTTATTTTTCATGTAATTTGTGGTTCCGACCGTAGGTAGCACAGCTTTGCAGATCCTGGACCTCACCCCTAAGTAGCATCTACGTCTGACCTGAACTACGGCCAGAATGCAATGGTGTTATTCTATAAACACCACTGCTGTTGCCATGTGTTTAATCGGTATATAATCTCCGTTAAAGGGAAAACTCGGACCGGCTTGGGAGCAGAGTCATTAAATAACTAAAAATCCCAACTCTCCGAAGACTTAGCAAAAGTGATCAATTCAGCCAACGAAAATCTACTCTCTTTCTCAACATGACTTTTTCGCCGGACGGGGCAAAGTCGGGGCAGCCCATGGTTGCCCCTATTGTCCATGTAGAGCTTCGACAGCTCGGTCAGAAGCATATTCACATATTTTTGCGTGAGTAGGATAGATACCTGCCTCGCAATGAAGACCTTTGCTTAAGCATGCCAGATGTACACATCAAACCCATCCGTATGATTTCTGCCATTGATGTCGACTTGCTTGAATCTATCATTGACCTAGAGGAGTTCGGAAGCGAAATCGACTGCATTTCGAAGCTTACAAACGAGATGCTTCGGGATTTCTTCGAGTATAATCATGGAGAATCGTTTTTACCCTCACTTTGGACAAGTTAGAGACAGCAAAGAAGTCATCGGTTCGTATGAATCTTTACAAACCGAGCCCTAAGCTCCGTTTCATGAAACTGTTCAGGACTACAAGACTCTTACAACTAAGAAGTGGGAGCAACTTATCGAGAACAACCCGAAGGGGCAGTTGGACATTTGGTGGAGATTTTGAAGCCCTAAACTTTGAAGATCAAAGTGGAGAATGATCTCGAACTTTCGAAGGTTTCCCTTCAGAAAGATTGACGAGGGTTCTACAAGTATGATATCGAGCAGGCGGTTGCATGTGAGGCCTTTTTCCCTGCTCGCCCTGAAAGGAACCATGAAAAGGGAAAAGGCACGGAATCCAACAATCAACCGTCTTGTAATTCAAATAGCAGTGGATCATTCCACAAAGGGGGGTTATCGCATGGAGCAAAGTTGAGGGATGTAAAATGTAATACTGGAAACGAAAAGAAGGGCGAAGCACAAGAGGCTGGTTCTAAGACAAATTATTCCAATTATTCTCGTCGCTCCGATGGTATTCGCAAGAAGGTAGCCAGAACAGTGATCTGCCCGATGCCTAAACCCTGAAGAGTGTAACGGATATCATCTCATGAAAAATTGCCCAAAGACAGACAAAGCCAAGGCGAGAGAGCCGCTTCAAGCCCATTTCAAAATCGAAGCGAGCGACCAATGGAAGTCTGAACCAGCTCGCCATTCCTGGCTTGGACAATGGGAGTACCTAAGCTACACTCGATGACTGTGTTAGTGTCGTCATGAAGGTTGATTACGGCGCAGACCATGCTGCGTTGAGTGCGGAACGTCTGGATAAATGCGCTGAAAACGGAGTGTGTGTCCTGATACTTCCACTCAAAACACGGGTTGGAATGTAACTGGCGATGTCAGCGTTCTCTACTGCTGAAGCTCACATCTTTGAAAGAAAATGGAAAGCCTGTATTTCCATCACTTTGAAACCATGGCAGGACCGTTGTGCCTAAGGAATGTCGAGTACCTCGTGTTCGATGAGCACATGGATGAGGTTTTGCTATCGCGCCCTATCCTACAGAGCCTCGGATTTGATCTCGATAGACATTTTTCGTCTGTTCGAGCAACATTCCATGACACAGATTTCTCCCACATCGTTTTCTTCTCAGCAATATACAAGTCAGATTGTGCACCTTTGAGGCCTGGTAGTCCATCCATAATTTTACTGGATAGCAGCAATGAGTCTTTGAGCAGTAGTTCTCAAGAACCGGATCCTGTTTTCTATGGACACAACCCGGATTCTCAATCAGATATCGAGGGGTCGGCAGCTGGTGACCACATCGAAGATGATGCGGCAACAGTACTTCAACGAATTTGGAGAACACATTCAAACCCCCACCGCAGGCATCTTCTTCGATCCTCTGCCTCTCTCCTTCCGCACCCCCTCAACAAAAATTTCGATATTCTTCTCTAAAAACAACTACCAGCAATATGGCTCGTATTGCAAAGAAAAGGAAACGCCAGACACAATTTTTGGCGCCATTAGCTGCATGCGAGCCAAGGAACTTCCTCTTGAAAAAGAGCTCGCAGGGTAGACCACTTTCCGTCAACTACCAGTAAAAGATCATCCCAAAACCAATCCGGGCCTGTGACAAACATTGAGGGGGATATGGGTGCAGGAAAAGGGTGGAAACCGGAGGAAAGCATGGCTGCATGTAGGGCGTATATTGCCGCATCAGAAGATCCCTCGTCCGGTTCTGGGAAAAAGAAACAAATCTTTCGATCTCAAGCTTTTCAAGCTTACGAATCCTTCATGGCTCAAGTGAATCGTAGTAATCCAGGAATTATGTATCCGCAGAGAACAGGGGAAGGTATCGTCCAACGTCATCCGAAGGAAACATGTGAAGCAGTGAAATTCGAAGGTATTATTGGAACGATTGGGAAGAACCCAACCGGTTTCCCGACGGAGGAAAATATCATTCGCGAAGCCACTGCCGTCTACAATGGAGATGCAAATGTACACATTTTTACGAGAACCCTCTGTAGATGTAGGCCCTGGGCTCATTTTTCTGGAATGCCTCCATTTCTTTAGAACAACTCATTCATGGACTTTAATATTGGGATCGAAAGATCAAGTAGAGTCATTTGATGAAATCGATGCTGTTACCCATGTCCCCAGCTCTATTATTATTGAAAATGGCAATGGCACGAATAGCAGCTCTAAGTCTCAATCAAACCAAGTGGGCAGTACAGTACTTCCGGAAGTACCCCTAAAAAAAGATCGACCAATTGGGACGAGGCGCTACCAAGAACTGTCAAAGAAAGTTGATGCCTTGCTTAAAGAGGGGAGCGGAAGGTATTGAAAAATTGGCGGAAACTTCCGCAAAAAGATATAAAGTCACTCAGGAGCTAGTAGAAGTCGAGCGGGATGAATACATGCTCAACCTTTTTTCAATGCCCGGCCCAGACCTTGCTTTAAAGCAGCGTTACATGGGCATAGCTCAAACAAAGGCACTAGAGGCCCTCGAAAGAAATGGTGTCGCAGAGCAAAGAGATGAAGGCGGTAACCGTGTGCAAATGTCGGCAACTCCTGCGGTGCATGCACCGCAGGAGTTGCTGAATGCCTCTGGAGGACAACCTCAGGCGTTGCAGAATTCCACAACAAGTCCACACAACAATGCCTCCCATGGAGGCGAAAGAGGCAATGATTCTATGTCCAATGGTTTAATCGCTATTCTCACATAGTTCTGTCTGTTTACTGTTAAAATATCACTATTAAACGCCTAGTCGCTTCTTTTTGCAACGGGAACATAAATAAATTCCCTATTTGCAACTGTTTACAAAGAAAATTCTGTGTTTCGCTTGCCTAGCCCTCTCTGTTCCCAAGCTGGTTCCACTGGTGGTTTATTAAAGCGTTTGTTATCTGCCTATTTAAACCTCGTACTTTAATGTCATCCGCTACTTCATTTTCATTTATACCAAGCAAAGCCTCACTGTCCTCAAAAGGAACAATAACAAGATCAGTATCATCGTCGATGTCCTTGTAAAGGGCGGAGAATCCCCCAGATCCATCGCTAGTATGCTCCTTTTTTCGTACTTCCACTTTCATGTTGTGCAGCACTATTGCTGCTTTCGCAATGGTTGCCATTCTCGATACATTCCAAAGCTCACTTGGGATAAAAAGCATTGTAAATCTGCGGAATAAAACCCCGAACACCCGCCCAACATATTTTCGTACCCCTTCCTGTCGCTTAGAGAAAGCCTCACTCTTTGCATTCACAGCGTTAATCAATGTCTTGACGAATATCTCCCACGAAGGATCTATTCCGTCCGTTGGATAATAAAACCACGTGAAATTCTTAACATCTACTGTATAGCTCAGACAAGCATGTGGAAACGTTCCAGTAAGTACCATGTTGAAATGGTCGCTCATCTCTAAAATATTGAGGTCATTAAATGCCCCGGGTAGCCTAAACTGGAACGACCAAACCCACAAACCCAATGAAAAATAACTTCCATGCGACCGCTAAGTGAACCATCCTTTCCCCTCATTATTCCTTGCAATGCCTTGGACAATGTCTCCATTCCCACCTAGCACAATCCAAGCACCCAATGCACCCTAGAAAATCGACAGACGTAAACGTCCTTTCAGTGCACTCCAAATAACACGGATTTGGAGTCCTTGGGTATTCTCCCCCGAAGCAATCTGAAACAGCTTTACAAAATGCTTGCATGCATTGCGATGCCGTAATTTCACAGACATCAAACATATCATCTGCAAGGTCTGCAGGTAGTGCATACGCGAGGGATCGGGGTTCAATTATTACTTTGAGAAGCGGAGATATTCCAAAACGACCAGTCGCATCGGGTCTCATTTCCTTACGAAGACACTCCGAGCGGGTGACCACAGCTGTGCATACTCGATTGAACACAGGCTGAGGCATTCTAAACCGCCTTTCAAAAGCATGTTCTGGTTGCTCCGGCCCCATTTGAGTAGTACCCGGACGTGATTGATCATGAGGCCAGAAGTACTTAAACATGTAATGTTGATGCGCGCCCTCGTAGTTCCTGTGCGCATTTCCTGCCTTTCCTGGGACCGAACCATAGCGTCCCGCCTTAGAAGCAGTAAAAGTAACAATACCAGTCGTCTGGAGCCAAAAAGCAGCTGTAAAAGCCTCTTGGTCGTCAAATTCTATCTCCTCAAATACCAAACACGCAGCGACTTTCATTGTATATCTTTAGTCACACAATCACAGCTTTGGCTACTCAAATCAAATGTACGACAGAGTACGTTTTGGTGGGCTGCCCTGGTTGGGCTCGCAACAGTGGGCATGGTCAACAAACGAGGTCATCTTGAGTATATTGTTACGCACAGCAGGGAGGTTGCCATTCAGCGAATGCTGATGACTTGCACACAGCGTGGAGTTGTGATTGCACACAGCCGGTGGTTTTTGGCTGCACACAGCGGGGGGTCGATTGGAGAGAGAGGGGGATTCTGCACTGGAGGGTAAGTTTGGCTGCACACGGCAAGGGGCGGAGTAGTTGTACAAAGCGGGTGTGAGAGGGTTCGCACACAGCTGGGAGGAGGGTGATTGCGCATAGAATTTTTTTAACTTGCACATGGCGAGTCTCTATCCCTTGCACAGTTCGGGGGAGTTGTTATGTTTTGGGTTGCACACAAGGAGGGGTGCGAGTAGTAATGCAGATGGGGTGGGGGGGGGTGAGTGAGACCACAAAGCAGCAGGAGGGGGAGCGCACAAGACAGGAGCGGGAGGAGTGCACAAAGCAGGAGGGGGGTTGAGTGCACACAGTGGAGGATTGTGGTTGCACACGGCTGTGGTGGGAGTGATCTTGTTAAATGGAAAGTTCCTCGTCGGATCGTTCGGGCGGAGTCTTCATTCGTTTACGAGGTTGAAATTTTGATCAACCATCTTACCTCCTTGGTCTATGCAACGCGAATCAAGTATTTCGCAGAATCCTCTCTCAATTTCACAGAGAAATTATTGGATACCATTTCCCATAATAAGCCACACTACGAGACCGTTACGAAGATAATGGGACTTCGCTTCAATCAGCACTCAAATTCATTTGGAGTTTTGTATAAGTGGCGCAGATTCCAGGGGAAGACCCTATTTGGGAGCCTTTCCACATCATGAGAGAATATATCTCGGATATGCTGGAACGATTCCTTCAAGATCATGGCAATCAGGAACACACCGCCACCGCTCAAGCATCCCGAGTCGTTGCCATTCGAAGACGGGAGTGTACGTGGAAGTGCCACCGCCAGATACAGTAGGCTTGTCTTTGTGTGAATTAGTCGGGGATTTAGTCTTGCAGCTATGGTATCACTTGGGACGTTATCTTTCCTTTTGATAACTGTTATGCTAGCCTTTGATATAGGTCCTAGTTTTCATGTAATTTGTGATTCCGACTGTGGGTAGCACAATTTTGCAGATCCTGGACCTCAGCCCTGGGTAGCATCTACGTCTGACCTGAACTACGTCCAGAATGCAGTGCTGTTATTCTATTGCCATCACTGTTGTTGCCATGTGTTTAATCGGTATATAATCTTCGTTAAAGGGAAAACGCAGACCGACAGGAGAGAAGAGTCATTAAATCACCAAAAATCCCAAATCTCCGGAGACGCAGCAAAAGTCTGGATGACCCTTGAATTAATCGAACGACTTATGACATGAAAAATATCTCTGCAACGATGAAGGAGTGAAAGGGAGTATTATCCTATTGATACAACCAGTGAAGGTGTATATTATCAGCAGTGCAGGACAACAGCTCCATTTTGTATTTTCACTTACTTTCGTTCATTTAGAATGCATCAAAGTTGCTCTAATTTTCAATTTCCCAGCAAAAAAGCCGCCCCAAAAATTATTATATTTCCCTTTGGTTGACGTTTGGAAATCTTAGTTCCTTTTTTTCAAATCGTGCCAATAGAACTCCATTTTTTCTGAACTGTTGGAATTGAACCTTTTGTTATCGCACAATACTATGTATTGTGCTGCAATGCATCAAGTTCGACCTAAAAATGTTACGATCGCTATTGCATAAGTCAGTCAGTACACTTTGTTCGACGCCGATTTCTCCTTAATCCCTCTGCAGGGTAGTAGCTCAAGATTTGTGAGAACTCACATGGGATAGGCTTAAAATAAAAAAATGAACGAGGTAAATAGCTTTTTTCCTGAAAGATAACGAATTAGAAAGAGCCGCCGATAATCGTTCTCAGCGCAAAAGGACAGAATTGGATACTCGCCCTCCTATGAGGGGCACAAGCGACACAAGTCCTCCCTATCAGGACAAACACACAAAAAAGGTATAAACCTGAGTGCGAAACAGGCTACCAAGCTGAGCGGGCAGTCGTGGGGCCGAAAGGGATAGTAGCTACTATAGCTGTAGTATAGACACCTTCGCTAGAGTTGAAACTCAATTGGCAGGAACAGACACAAGAGTCAAAGCCGAACAATGTTAATGAAGCCATTGCCCTCTTTATTTGTTTGCTATGAGTGGCGCTAAGGCCAAGCAATAAACACCAAGTGAAATTTAGGTCGTTAATTGAGCTCGAAAGTTGGGATCAGTGTCTTTCAATTATATGTTTGGCCGTTAGGAATATTAGGTTCAGGTAGTGGTCCAGGTCCAAGCCCAATAGGGGAAAATACTTCATATTGCAATTATAGGAGTTGAAAAAAATGGGGTAAGTTCCATCTAACATTTGGGATTTGAAAAATGAGTGCTGGAATAGGTTATTAGAACCAATTTTTCATAAAAAGTGCAATTGTACTGCAAATACACTGCCACCTATAATTATAAACAACCCCTTCAAAATACAGGCCCATCAATACTTCACGTATATTATTAAAAAATAGTTCCGGGTATGAATTCAGTAAACTCAGAGAGGGTAAACAAACAAGGCATTTTTTTGCATTTCGTGCATCTTTGATGCAAATAGTATAAAGACACTGATATGGAGGCAACCGCAATTGTACAGCACCTCAACTCAGCAAAGCAAGACTGAAGACGAGTTTGAGGCCACTTTATTCAAGTCTTAATAACTTTTTGTTCCTTCTGAACGTTTTAGGATCTCAATGAACCAGTAAGTTATGGATTTTAGTACATAATCAACAACAGAATGAGGCGTTTCACTCCGGCAGATTTTCACAACCTCAACTAGCTCTTTAACTGCCATGAAATACCTATTAGTCGTGTATGTCTTTCGCCAAACCCACCAAAAGATATTATCGACAGTTTTGTAGTCTGGATATCACGCGGGGCAGTACATCAGCCAAATTCCATTCTCCGCAAAGCAATTTCTTGCCTGATGCCTGACATGGCTGGGAGCATTGCCTTGCTAGTATATCTAGTCGAGCGGCATTATGTTGTCCGTAATCGTAATTAGATGTCCTCTATCACATTTAGATATGCCGTTGTCGTTATTCTTCCATTCAAAGGAATAAAATCTGTTTCCCAGTACCCATAAACACTCCCCAAACCATTGCACCCTCTGCACCCTGCTGCCTTCTGCTGATAAACGTCTCAATTGTACTTAAGTCATTCAAATCAGCCTGAAAGCCATCAGGACCGTCCAAACAGAAGCACTTTTCATCACGATGTAATTTTTTTTCCATTTTCCTTGATTCCATGTAACATTATCTCTTTTTCAGTTCAGTTTGATTTATTTATGCCTTTGACCCTGAAACAGAGCATTCTAGGCCTTTCAAAATTCCATATGGGGATCTTTAACCAGAATTGCACGCGTACACGACATGGAAACAGGAAGGGCGCACTTCTGGTGCAAGGATGGTTACTGTTAAAATATTTCCTAGCCTCAAGGAAGAGGCCTCACCTATCTTGCTCGTTCGTTTTGTAACTGCAGCCCGGATGAGGCTTTTTGTGTGCTTCATTAGGGCCTTTGAGGTAGGTTTGGTCCGCAGAGCGAATCTGTTCAGTATTCTCTGCGATTCAAGCTTCTAACTTTCCTTCTTGGTGTAACGCTTGGTATTTTTCCTCTCAGTGTCCACAAGTGCTTTTCCACGTGGTATTTATGTGTCTTAAAGTTGATGCAAGACTAGCACAGTGTGTTTTAATTGTATAACAGAGAACGGTTTCCTACATCCCCTTTGATAGAATTTCTTTCCGATAAAACTTTAATATTAGCTTTTTTTGTAATTTTTGCAGTACAGTTGCACAAGATACAAGAAATGTCCCACTGTCTACCCTTTCAGAGTGTGTGCGGGCGAAATGCCGCAGTGCGGAGCGTTTAGAACTCATGTTAGCGCTTCTGTAATAGTCCTTACAGTGATTCTTGGCAACTACTGTACTGCTATGCGACCGTGCCCTCCGATACAGAGCGCGCTGTACAATGAATATTTTTCGCGCGCTGCACAGTAACAATCAAGTTAGGAACGCTTGATTAATTGGGACTAAAAGGGAGAGATTTTTCACTGTCCCGCGAAGGTTCGAATCTCTTTCGAATAAAACGAACCAGGTAAAAATGGATAGGTCCCAGCGAAACGTTAATTGGAAAAGAGAGCTGCAATCAATAAGATATACCAAAAAAAAAAGCAGGTACGGTCCTTCTCACTCCTACTCGCCTCCTAAAAATCACCTCTTCAGACCGATATTCACTTTGACCTTGACTTCTGCTTGACAAAATACATCAGATGGAAGACGTTTAAATGGTGAGAGACACCTCTCTCCTGCTTTTTTTTTGTGTAAGCTGAGCAAGTAACTATAGGAAGAAAAAGAGGAAAGCATAAAAATTTATCTGGGCAATGCTGGAAAGAAACGACTGGAGTGAATAAAGAGGTCTTGGAGGCATTTTGAAGGAGACTTGAATGAATATGAGAGTTTTTCCGTGGATAAAGAAAGCCCGTGCAAAGAAAGCTCAAGCCAAAATAGATGACCAAAATAATTAATTCGATGATGCACCCGGCGACCAATGGTAAAAGCGATTGTATAATTGAATCGATACTCTTCAGTGAATTTTCAAAATAACTAAATTACGATTTCATGTCAGAAAAGTTGTATGCAAGTGCTGAGGAGTCGAATGATCTGTCTGGCTACCATATGATAGCCGAAGAGCCCTTCACCATGCGATCTCTTTAGAAAGCTCAGGGAAATTTCGACGTCTACTATAGGTGAAAAAGATCTGTTTAGTTTTATCCCGTGTTTCTGCAAGATTTTCGAAGACAGAGGAAAATCCAGTGCAATCAAGGAAACTCTCAAGGATTTTTGCAAGTACTTAGGCGTTGTGGTTCCGACAGGCGACTATGGAGGATGTTAAAGAAATTCTTCCTTTATAATGTTTGTTGATCATTTAATTGTACTTTAGCGGCCGAAATCTGCCTGTTATAAGTTCATCGGTGATGATTATTGGTCTGTTCAGCAGCATTTTTGCTATTTAAGAGCTATGCAATCCATTTCCCGCACCTCGTTGAACACGAAGAGGATAAAATAAAGGTTTAAAAATAAATAGGTCTTAACATACTGGATAAGCTCTCTGTAATTATACATCCCGTTACAACTCTGCTGATAATCAAAAATATATACATATTTTAAGTCCGTAGCAGACTTGATACACCACTTTATGTGTAAGGTATGGATATTTATTTCCAATTTAACTTTATTGGTTGTAGAACTCGCAGAATGTATTGACTTTAAAGATAGAGAAAAGTATTTTAACGTCCATTTTTGTTCTTGGCGACATAACTAATAAATAATAATGTGGACGGAATTCATTATTTGCATCTGCACATTTGTAATATAGGATATCATAATTAATTATTGACAATCAGGACTCCTACAAAATAAAAGGACACGTATTTTTTCCCGTTTTTTTCATGAATACTTTTGCTTGACCAGTTGAATGTTTCTCAATATCTTTTACGCTATTATAAAAAATATTTCAAGCTTCTTAGCGGAAAAGTATGAGGTTGTAATATGACATTATCTCGTCACATATTTCATCAAGGCTGAGATCAAACTTTCAGTTCTATTAATTCTATGCAACTGATCAGTGGATGACATACGAAATCCATCTCAGATTGAAAATAATCCGTCCATTCTTTTCTTAATTATTTGCTCCATGTTTCACTCAAAGTTCTGCAATTTCAGGAGCTATCTGCTACCGAGGACCTTTTACTATCGTTTCTTGTAATTTCTAACTACCACGCCGAATTATTACCCTTTTTTAAGATATCTTGGTGCTTTTATCTATACTCATTTTTGCTGCTGAGAACAATCTGTAGATTAAAATCAGATTTCTTTTTTTTAGTATATTCAACATTAACGTCGCAAGCATTCAGATATATTCACTATGGCCTCATTATTTCGTCAGCAATTCTTAAAATATCAGCAAATTTACTCGGTTCAAAACATACCCGATGGCAGCAAGGAATGTTTCGGGTTTTTATTGATAGATATAACGCCTATATACAGTTCACTTTCAAGATAATTCAAATCAATTCAGATTTCGCAACAAATTATTATAACGATCTCATTTTATTCCTTCGTCAATTTCCATTCATGTGGAGAAAATTTTTGTTATCTTAAAAATATAGTACGTAAATTAATGTAAATATTTGACTTTTAATATGCGCTAGGTGATAAAAAGTAATTTCTGTGGTTAAGCGTTTATTCTTCAGTGAAATAAATTGCTAAGAGAATTATTTGATGATGAATTCGTGTCTATTATCACCGTAGAAGACATGTCTACGCTGCCGTTTAAAGAAGAGTAGAAGTTTGATATTCGAAATAAATTTTCATTTGAACTATATTACAGAAATTTACCTCATCCCCAACAACGTGATGACACCAATTTTGAATATCCCAAAATGGCTGTGCAGGAGATCTTAGGAGTATATTCCGTCCCTAACGAAATTTTTCAAAACCAAAGCGTAACCTGAACTGGTTCTAACAAAATAGATAGGAACTTAGTTTAAGTATAGTACCCAAAGACAGGTCATTTACATCCTGAAGGTCCCATGAATGAATGATGAGGCGATAAAATGGTTATGTAGTCGGTTAGTTGACATTACGGTAGATTACTCTTGTATAATAATTTTTAAGAAAATTAATGATCGCTTTTTCGGAGAAGATATTAAAATTCATTGAAATTGTATAGTGTTAAAGCATTTAACCTCATCCCTTTATTATTATTTACACCTCTTAAACTCAAAATAGGTTTGAAACAAACTAATGTAGAGCGTGCTTCTGATCCATCTTTAACATCTTCTCTGTTTCATTCCTTGTCAGATATCCAAAAAAAACACCACTCTAACCGCATATCATTGATTCCTCAGACTACCAAGCTCACAGTTACGAAATTCTCTCTTAAATGGCGTATGTCTAGTGAGTCTTTGTGAGAGGGTGGAGATTTCAAATATAATAAATCTAGTCTGGAATAGTAATTTAATGAATCTTGGGATATTTAGAGAGCAGTTGCAATTTTATTTTGGTCCTTTTCGTCTAATTTCCATAATTTTTTACTTTATCGGCAGTGACGAGATATAAATAAAGGGATAATCTTTCACGCTCTCTTTATATATGGGTTTTTACAAATATTAAATTTTGATTTTAATGTTCCATGAATAGAAGCCATAGGATTCATTTCCGCGTTTAATTTTTTGACAAGAGGGAGGTAATATAGTTTTGGAATTAAATGGATAAAAAAACGTCACCACACAGCAAAAAACCTCGAAAAAATATGTAGTACCCATTTATATCTGCGAAAAAACAAGATACTTAAGCTTATTGTATTTCACATAGACCTGTTCCGGTATAGACGGCTAGACGGTGGATAATTTTCTAGATTTAATCAGCAGTAAAGCAGCATTTAGCAGTAGAGTGGGCTTCCATAGAATCAAATGCGATCCAATGAATGGAAAAGGTGGTGAATAATAAGGGGTAGTCGATTTGGATATGGGCTCAGCGCTCAAATACACAGTCGAGATCGCGAAACTTTTTCCACCAGTTGATAATGAAAGCTCCGAGACTCGGGTAACCTTACTGCGTATTTCCATTTCTGCATTCTCGTGTCACTACTGTAGTGCAGAATGAAGTGAAATTATTTTAATTGACTACGCAAAATTGCAGGCTCGATAAGTACTAATTTTAAACCAGTAAGCATTAGTACACTAAAACCACTCTGGTAAAGCATGCAATTAAGAGAAAAAAGCAAGCCGAACAATCCCTGCAGGTACATAGCAGGAAACAAAGCGCACAATTTGAGATGAGATGTAGATTTTGTGGCAAGGAATGCAGTCAGAAACACAAAGATGTCAAAGGTCTAAACATGCTGAAAAAAGCGACTTCATTCGTATGAAATTTTAGCTATAGAAGCTAAAGATCTCAAAAATAGAACAGCGCCTGAATTGACGCAAATTATAAAACAGCCATTCCCGAATAATTCACAAAAATCACTTTACCTACCTTCACATGGCGCGATTCTTCTATTTCCACAGTGTAGTCAGGGCATCATTATATGTGTAGCAATTTCATCTTTAGAGTTAATCCGCTATGGTTCTGCTATAAATAGACTACTGTGTCTATAAAAAATGCTTTCGGCTCCATTTTTTAAAAAATTCGAAATGACACATTTCAGAGTTTCGGATGTATGCAAAACTTTGTATGATTATGCCCCAACAAGTATTTATGAGGGATTCATTTGGATTCATGCCTAAAAGGGAACCGAATCATTGAAATTAAATTAATCGATTCGGAAGGCTGCGTTTTCTAAAACCTAATCGTGAGCGAGACTCAGAGGAAAAAATACGTTGGACAAGGAATTTTCGAATTTACTTCTTTTTGTTTATCTGAGGACAATTTGACGAAAAATTAATCTCTATTGTATACTTCATTGGCTTTTTGATGTACTAATGAACTCTTCCATATTTGCTCCCTTTATTGTCAATACTACATATACAAACCTAGAATCATTGCTCAGAAAACGAATTAATTCATTCGAGCACAGTCAATAAACTTCAATTCAATACGTTAGATGGTAAAATGAACAGGTATTGGTGCAGAACCCGGTTCGATGAAAGAGGTTGAACTATGCAAGCACAATAGATTTAAAAATTTAATGCACGTAAAAGCTGAAAGGAACACTGTAAACGTTACCAAAAGTATGTAGTTGCTCTTCAACATACGCATTCGATAGAAGCTTTGATCTTGCCTAAACCTATTTAATTTTATTAGAGAGAGAGCTTATCAGATCATTTCTATATATTTTGATGACATTGATTTCATAGACTGGCTCCAACAATGACCTTATAAAGACAAGTTCATGGTAAGCTGATTGGAACACAAGAAAAAGTGACGCGGGTAGTATTTTACACACGTTACGACGCATTACTGAATAAAAGGAAGCAATTTCATTCAAGCTGATTTCCCGGAAAGACGTCAGGTTAATCCGAGACTAATATATAATATTCATATGATTTATCAACACTTAATGGCTAATTTAATTACAAATATAATTCATCTTTACTTTTGAATATAGAAACGACATCAAAACAGCTTTCTTACAGTATTCTTAGGAGTACTCAGAGAGTTTAGTGCTATGTTTTGCCTAACGTTACTTTTTCTTACGGAAGGCAGTTCAGTTTATTTTTAGATTAGTAAATTCAGAAATCATTGGTTTACTTTCAGTATGAAGCGGAATAGGATTATTCAGGCTTACTCAATCCTTCATTCTGTGATTTCAATTGAATCAAGAGCTCCAATTTAGAAGTAGTCCTTTTTAAAGATCTGGTGCGACCAGTTTCCAACTTTGCAAGACTCAAAAATGAGATAGTGGCTTTCGTGGCACATAGACAACTATACTGAATTACCTGAACGCTACTACCAATTTCAAGGCTGTAAAGTCAGTCTGTCTCGCCGACATGATAGGGGTCATAGAAAAAGGCTACCCATCAGAACTAATTGCATGCTCAAAGTAACTGCAGTGGGCTAATTGGAATGCCTGTATTATTAGCCTTTGTACCGTTCCGAGTTCATTTCACAAACTCCTTAACCCCTAATAAAAATTCTGGGAGCTAAATGAAAGGATACTTTTTGTCAATAAATTAATTAATTCTCCCATAAATTTGCATTAATGTCTGTCATCCTGTAAAACATCCTAAGAAGTATTAGATGGTTTTTATATTATTTTTACAAAGTAAATTTCTTTCCAAATTTTCAAAAATATGGTAGCTTTTAGCTATAACTTTCTTCCGCGAAATTTGCCATTTAATGATTCTGAAATGGATTAATTTACAAATCATCAAAGGCCTCGCCTACCAGTAATCGTGTAAAATGCCCCTGAATACTCGTTCCTTGGCCATCTGTCCAGTACAAATATATGCTTCAATAATCAGGAAGAAACTTTACTTCATTGAGTATCTATCGTGTAGACTGCAGGACTGACTACACAGCTAAGAAGAGACTTCCAATATTTCCTCATTCAACTCAAAAATTTTAAACTGCCCCTCATTGCTGTCAACATTCGGTCCTATCACTTCCAAAAATACATCTTTAAATTATATTTCTACGGATTTCATCATTCACTGTAAACTGTCAACGTACCTTCCTTCAACTGTTCCTTAGCGTCCCAAATTATGTAAGCAAGAGCGTCGTCTTGTTGAGAAGTCCAAGTTTTTCGTCAAAGATTGGCAATAGTGGCTCTTTGACAATGCAATGACATTAATTGCAACAAACTGTGTTCACTCAGGACGCAATTGCGCGTTCTACCCTGCATTTTTATGGGCCTTTATGCAGTTGAATCTACTTTCATGGTTTTCTCCATGGTTTAAAATTGCTCTACGGTGGTTACTCTACTGCGTTTAGGGGTTTACATAGACTACAACTACTGTGAAAGCTGTTATGCTCATGCGTTAGCAGTAGTTTATGTCGATTTGCTATGATTTTCACGGGTATTTCGCGTTGTTGTTTCTTTTTTATCTCGTGGGCTCGGTTACACTAAGTTTAGTGAGTTCAACTATAATTATGCTGAATTTTCCCTTTACTCTAGCTCACTACAGTAGAGTTAGTACTAGAAGTCTAGAGTTCCATATAAGCTTGAATTTAGAAGTAGTAAAAAAATATCAACTAAGCCACCACTAAACGCTCACTTATCCTGTAACCTTCACAATATCTAGTTCCCTGGCCCTGTCTCTCTAACCATCTGCGGCTCCCCTGCTCTTACAGGTAAGCCTCCGCGGGCCGCCCCTAGCACAGTTTCATTTCACTCTGTTTCATCAATCCAGGTCAACATTATCTGTCAAATACATTAAAATTAACATTTATTATAAAAAATGGCTACTCAAACCAAAATTGACTCCTTTCTCCGTTGAACGCCGAGAAAATTCGATGCCCTTTTCTCAGGTCATGCCGATAAGAGCAATAGCCACCAATCTCATCCAGATTACATTTATTCTCATTCGAAAAAATTGCTTTTCGCCAAAATTGTCTTCTTTTGCCATCATTTTTCGCGGATCTACACGAAAGGTTTTATTCCCTCTAACGCATAAATAGACTCTTGTGTGATATTCTTGTACTGTAAATTTAGAGCAGCTTAAGCAGCTCTAAATTTACAGTACAGCTCTTGCATGCAGCCGACCTATACGGTATAGTCAACTCAGAGGCAGCTTATCGTTATGACGCACATTTTTCTCCTTTGAAAGCTATCAATTTTTTTCAATACAGTCTTCGCATTTCGAGACTTTTCCTGCATCAACCTCCTCTGGTCTGCTTTAAATTTTTTTTACAGCTGACGGGGACCGCTTGAGCCAGTGAGCGAGCTTCTCAATGCTGTAACATTCGTGATGCGATGTCAATGTTTGACTTTGTTATGTCAGGGAACAATTTCTCCCTTGACATGTTAAAGCCAAAATTTGGGAGTCAGTTCCCAACTTTTGGAGTTGAAGATGGATCGAACGGAAGATACCTACATAAATAAGGTTTACTTGGAGAGTTTCGGTTTTCGTCAGTTTGCGCACCTTTTATACCTTAGCGTTTCGGGTATTTATTCGAATTTCATTGATAGTGTTTGTAATACAGCTATCTGCCATGAAATTGGTTTCAATTGGGGCCTATATTCTTCTTTAGGGCTCAATTAGACGTTAATTCTTTGATCGGGTCGCCCTGAGGCGTTATTTACGTAAGTGCCATTTGTAGACGTCTGTCCCTTTGCATTTATAGACATTTCGTACTCTGCAGAAGGATACAATGATGACAAAGCCGAAGTTCCGGAGATACAAATATAACACTTTCAATTGACGAAATTGGTTGCGACTGCAATTTGTATCGGCTAATTTTTGGGTGTCTGCACTGGCTAACCTTCCCTTACAGTTAGGAGCTGACCGTAATATCCACGTCGGCGCCGTACAAGGGCACACGAGTTAGGGCATATACGTATCGCTACAGACGACCAAGTGATAAAACTCAGGCGTTACGATTCTCCGCCGAGCAGTACCTGTAGTAGTATAGAAGCGGCGGGCAGTAATAGGGATAAAACCATTCAGGAAGCGAGTGGTGGTAGTTGACGGGATCCCGGTAGAGTCGCAGGTAATGGGCTAGAATGAAAAATGCGGGGAGGGTCTTGTGCCGCTGCGGAGGTTGAGGGGTTGTCGGACCAACTTGCGCTCAACGTCGCGGATCCTGCCATAGTGGGCGGTTTCAGCAGCACAACCACCGATTATTGCCGCCTATGATTGTGTGGTGGATACGAAAGGTGAGACGATGGTGCTACATGTATCACATGCGGTGAGAGAGAGGCGGATGAGGAGGATGCGGCCTTTCGGTGCAACAGAAAGTCAACGTGCTAATTTTTTTTTGTACAGTACAGTATTGTAGAATACATACCGTAGCTTATTCTTCATTATTATGGAGTCTTTGAAGTGTACACTGAATGGCCGACTATTTAAATACAATTAAGATCTAACTGGTTGGTCCACGTCGGCCACGTACAATGGATAACCCAATCGTGACGGGCATAAGGTTACAGGGACCATGATTACCGCACAGCGTGGTACAGTACAGTTCTACTGATCGGCGATCGCTATACAGTGTACAGTACAGTATAGCGAAAATCCATTACTGAATAATGAAGTTACCGAACAGTCGGCGGAGAGTCCAGTACTATTCAGTGAGCATGGTTGGGGTCCCAGTCTTGTTCTCGATCGATGGATCACTGCTAGCTTTAACTCACCAGATCGCACTATTTTCAGGCCTTAGACTCGATAAGCTAATTGATTGCAACGTTAAATTCTGAACATTGCTTAATGTCTGGCCAGCTTCAGTGGCGGGGGGAGGTTTTTTCGTTTGATAGGCAATCGAGAGTAAGAGTAGTTGGCAGCTCTTCAGATTGCATTGCTAATCCGAATGAGTGCTTCGGTCGCTGCCGTATGAAGCATTTTACACTTTAGAAGAATATACTCGTTGGGCCTCTTCAGGCACTCAGGTCCACAGACAATGATAATAAAAAAACTTCCGAAATTGAAGGAGTCAGCCCGTGTCATTTAACACATTTTTGCGTTTGCATTCCCTGTTGGAATTTTTCTCACCGATTTTGTCACTTCCTAATATTTAATTTTTGAGCAAGAATAGTTGTGTAAGTGGCAATTCCATGCTGATGAGGCCTCTCTCTAGCTAGAGACCCATGCCTCAAGTATCCAACAGACCAGTACTGTAGTGTAACGACAATAGCATGCATGTGATAGATTACTTTAGCAAACAGTCAGTTTCGACGAGATTACGCGAGGAACGCTATCCTGCATCCCTGTATGGGATCTCTCTACTATTTTAAGGTTGTGTTATGAGCATGACTGAGCCCGTCCGCACCAAGCAATACGGAATTAAAATGAACAGCGTTCTTCATGAGATGCAAGTCTTGATGTCCTGCAGGGATTTTTGGGTGACTCTGAGAACAGAACGTGGGCAAGTGGCATATCAATATGCCACTTGCTCAATTCCTTGATGAGCACTGACTTTATACTCCCAATGCTGGCCCTGATATATTAGTCTATTATCAACGCACCAAAAATTGATTCACGCTTCCCTCCGATGGCCGATTCCAACCACCAGGAATGGTTTTCAGAGTTCTAGTTTTCTGATTCGGACCCGAGTTTCGGACCCGAATTTGTTCTCAGTGAACTTTTTTCCGCAGGAATCGGATTTTGACAACGATAACATTCGCGCTGTGAATCTCCATAACAACGATGCCAACAGTGATAGCAGCCATACAGTTGCTCTGGTATATGACCCTGTCAGACTATTTTGGATGTTCTGGAATCCTTTTTCTGCACGGAGCTGATTTGAACTGAAATATCATCAAATCGAAGAAGATAGGGCAGCTGAGTATATTCTCTCGATGGTTCGATAGGTGTAAGCCTTAGTGTCAAAGTTTCTAAGCACCTCCATCGATTTAATACTAAGCGCTTCACTACTCTGATGCACCTTGGTCGGATATGAATATTTTCGAACTTCAAATCGAAATTGAACGAAATAAGTTTTTTCCGGCCCTCACAAGCTGAGATTTACCGCTTTCTCTAATACAGAACTGGATTGTATCTCATCAAACTCCTGTGCAGCATCCTAACCGAGATAGAAAAATGGTAATGTTTCTACTGGTTTACACCCTTGCGACACGGTGCAACATCAAATAAATTCACCACTGATAATCCAGAGGAAGTGCCCTCGGTATTCAGTCTCGCAATCATATGTAAGAGTTGTAGGGACTGTGCGGTTCCTTATCTTCGAGTCTTCTTGCAGAGGAAGGCCTTTCATTTTTTACTCAGCTCGCAATATGTATCCCTTCAAGCCGACCTCTACTCTAGATCGCCATCGTTTGGTATTCACCTCATAGGATAGGGCTCTGATACTCCCATAACTATAGGTATTGTGCACGGATGTTCCTCAGGTTTTCTATCAGTGGAGTATTGCAGAGCATCCACAGAGTTACCCAAGTAATATCTACTGACTACGGCTCTTCCACAAAAAAAGGAGCAAGAGAGGTCTCCAAAAGAGATAATTGGTCAGGGATGATCCGGGCAACCGCAGAATAATTGCCAAAGCTACATTTTTCTCATTGTGCAATCTATTCCGGATAGCGCACCTTGTAAGGCTTTTGCTTTGAGTAAAATTAACGCCAAAAGCTGTTTTGACATCACACTATTGCATTCTGATTTGGAACAACGTGCTAAAAAATGAACGTTTAAATTCTCCCGTCCCCTACTCAATGATGATGATAGTGATAATTTTATTGCATTAAGTATCAGGTGAAATTAAAGTACAGATACAGTAGTCTCAATGGGTTCCACAATTACGGTTCCATGACAACTTCCATTTTCAACTTTTTTAAAGAAGGTATAAAATTTTTAAAAGAACAATGCGATCTCCGTGATCGCAATTTTTGAGTACGTCGAGGTCGTGAACAACGATTTTGCGACGTTCTGTATTTTGCATAGGAAACTGAGCAAAATTAGCTTCGGCTACTGGAGAGCATTCACCGCATTCGGTAAGAGAATCATTGTACGTACTGTACAGTTCTGGAGTAGGAATGGCTGCTATTCGATACTGCTCGCGGATTTCTACAGTCCAGTACTGTCATCGCATATCAAAGATTCCAAACTAGTGCGAAACTTTACCATAGAAACCGTTTAATTCAAGAACAAACTTGTGCTTCAAATTGACCACGTACTCGTCACACCGCAGACATAATGACTTAAAGTGGCGTTCAACCAACGCTTTTTCCTCTGTGGCAAGTGCTTAATGGAAAGCTTTGCAGTCTTAAACTAAAAGGAAGGCTTCATGTTAGCATGCCTCACCATCGAACATAAACAGCGCTTCTGTGTTGCCTGGGGATTTGCAACCAAACCCTTCTCACATAGGTAGTTCTCCGTTCTCTGTTCCAAAGATTCATTCTGTTATGAGTTCAAGATCAACAGACCTTTTTATGCATGTTGCCATGAAAGTCAGTCAATAGTTCCCTAAACTCATCAGCATAATTCATCCTGTGAAAGAGCAGCAAGCTGTAGTGATTCACCAGAGTGCGCGGCTATCATTTTCCTTTCAAAACACTCACAGATCAACTTAAAAGATGCACTCTCGAAGGCGACGATTCGCATCCCACATGAACCAGAGTATTGAAGCGGGAACCAGTCCAGACTTAACTTAAGAAGGAACAAAATTTTCAACTAGTTGAAACAAGTCACTGCTCTTCCAAAATCTACCATGTCGTCATACGGTCTCTTACGAGTAGTCATCGTTCTCGTGTTTCTCTTCCACAGGACCAACGCAAAGTGCAGAGCCGTGAAGGAATGTCTAAAAGGAGACACATGCAATGTACTACCCTTTCCGCGGAGCTCCATGGCCCGTCCAGTTCCGAGTCGAGGCTATTCGTTGGCTGAATTACGTCCAGGAGTGTATTCTCATTTTGACGGAATTTACAGGAGCCTAATATTGTACAAGGAAGGGAAGTTGGCTGTAGTGGATTTTCCAGAGTCTTCGTTCCACAATGACAGCTATACGCCAACCCTGGCTACATTGAAGATTTTAAAGGGAGAAAAGCCTCTAAGATTAGAAATGGTGTACAGTCATCGACACATGGACCACATTGGCGGTGCAGGAAGGTACTACGCAGACATGAAGGCCCTTTTTCCAGAAATGACTATAAATGTTTGGGGAACAAAGGAAACAGTGGAATTCACGAGGCGGTTGAATGTATCAATTCCGGATGTAAACATTTTCGTGTCGGAGCAAGGACGCACAGTTAATCTGGATGGGAATTTAGAGATGAAATTGATGCCAGTCGGTGGACATACAAGGGAGGACCTGAGCGGCCACATACTGCCCAGTAGCGATGGGCCTGGCGTACTGCACTTTGTTGATGTTGTCACTCCAGGAGTTGCGCCATTCCTCTCGTTTGCGTTTACATATGACCTGTCACGATATATCAGTGTGCAAGAGGAACTATTGGAATTGGATTGGAAGTTTTTTAGTGCTGGACACGGACGAATGGGACGGAGAAAAGACATGGAAGTTAATGTTGAGTATACCAAAGATTCTATACGGTTCATTCATGAGGCAATGGCAGAAGTCACCCCTCAGCAGCTGAATGACGCAGGCCTCGGACGGGTCAGTGATCCGGCGGCAGTTGAGTTTGGAAATGTTGGATTCTCATTTAAGGTTGTGTTTGAAAATCATAGCAAGCTATGTGCTAGGAAGTTAATTGAGAAGTATGGGTGTGAACTTGGCCAGGTCGCAGTGTTCGGCGAGTCTCATTGCTTAACGGCATGGTTCCATGAACTCCTTGATGTGTGAAGCTTTACGGGCTCTGACGTTACCCTCAGATGTTTTCTAATTACTTATGTCCTTTCGATACTCGTTACTTGCACGCATTTTGACAAACCGACTGCTGAGGCTTAGTTGCTGTCTCTAAATGCTGAGCATTCGGCACTGATGGGCAGTGGGAGTGCAACTGCTTTAGTGCATGTACATTTCGGCTGACTGGGTCCCTTCTCTATGGGTCTGGAATAAAAACATTTTACGTTGTTTCTTTTCCAATCTCCCATATTAGTATGGTATATTGTACATCACCTGATGTAGAGGCGATTGGTTTCTGAAACACATCGTAGGCAGGGAGGCTTGAAACGGTCAACAATCGTTGAAAGAAACAAAGATTCAATCCGATCATCGCTACGCTAGTGAACAACTTCTGAGGTCAGTCTCCCAGCAGGTTGCCGAAAGCTTTGGACAATAACTGCACGTGAAAGGTGCAAAGAATTGGAAAGAGCTCAGAGCACTTCTCGAAACCTCTCATCGCTAGGGCCTCAAGACCGCCGCTTTCCGATTTTCTCACTCGCAGCATTCCACGGATTCTGCATTCGATAAAATAAATTGCACCGGGCATCTTACTGTAAGTTCCTAACCAACGTTGGCCTCAAAAGGCCACGCATGGATGGAAGGCTGCATCACCTTCCGCCTGTGCGGCCAAGGCTTCTTTGCGGTCCAACTGTTTCTCCATGCTGCCATCAGCAACAGCATGATTGCCGACACCGAGGTCCACGAATGGACCACCCGTTGTTCCATGCTCCCCATCACGACGCTTACCGATGGTGCATGTCACAGTGAACAACTTTTTCGCTCAGATACCAGACCCCGATACAATTTCCTCTCCTCGGCCCACACGAGCCTACGTTCTCGCTGCGGCAGCGGTTCGCCGCAAAATGCCCCGACACAGGAAAGGCCGTGACTGGGAGGCCCTACCAACTTTTCACCAAGACGGCGCCGAGTTCCGTCTTGACATGTGCTACCAGGGTTTCCGCCGTAGCCCCCCCGGCCACCTCCCTTACCGTCCGGCCCACCAACTTGACGATGGTACTGACCAAACGCTGACGACATATTCAACATTCATACAACGAAGGGCAACCTGGAAGGCTAGTCCTTCCCGATCCGTCCACCACTGGGATGTCAACACTATTACAAGACAACGGAAGGCAGTGAGGAACATTGGTGGGACATGCGGTCCGTAACGTCGGTGTCAAGTGCGCTCCGAATCCACGTCATTCCTGCTGAGTTTTTGTTCGTCGGCGGCTGTCCCGCGTATCCTACCTAACCTCCCAGGGGTGGGCGGACAGACCGAACATGGTAGGCAGGCTGGTGATGGGCCTCTCGTGACAGAAGGTGCTGCTGTTGGGTGCGACCGGGACCGGGCAGCGGGACCGGGCAGTTGTGCCATCATCCATTCAGGGAGGCCTGTTGCAGTAAATGAGCGGGAGCCACGTAGGTTGACAGGGATGTGTCCCATTTAGGCTTTGGTTGTTTCGGCGAGACTGTAGTGCGACAGGGACTTGAGGGCAAATTACAGTCCAAGCTTGTATCGTAGCAGTGCATGCATACACATTGGATCCCACTTTCTCCGATATATTTAGATGACGCATGGCTAATTTGTTTTAAGTGAAGCTAACATTACAGTACTTACTGTAAATACCAATGGAGCATTAACAAGTGACATTCATCCATTACAGTAGTTGTTTGGTGTCACATTGCATACCTGTTACAGTAATTGTGTCGCCCCCTCTTCAAGGTGCAGGTGCAGGACAAGTTGGACAGATAGCCACAATCCGCATGGTTTATTCAATCGACTCCAAAATCGAGTGCTCACCCATCGTTTCATACCACGTCGGCGACCAGCTGACACGTTCAAATGCCTCCACATTCTCGTCACCATACCAACTCAAAAGCGCCAAATCCTCCGCCTCCAATTCAACATCCAACGTCCCAACCCCCCTACCCATCCCTTTGCATCCCTCGCATCATGCCCGTATCGAGACGGCAGCTCATTTCAAACCAAGTTCCGTCTCTCGCCTAGAATGGGTCGTGAGCCCGAATTGTCTCCCCGACCGGGATCGGAACGTCGCGCCATTTTCGCAGACCTACTCGCAGGTGCTGCCGCCGGTCTCGCCTGCGACCTAGCCCTTCATCCTGTCGACACTGTCAAATCTCGCCTGCACGTGCAAAGGGGCCCGCCTTTCAAATACCAATCCATGTTGCATGGTTTTCGCCTCATTGCTCAGCAAGAAGGTATCCGTCGTGGTTTGTACGCCGGTTTCGGCGCTGTACTTGCTGGCACTATTCCTACACATGCCCTCATGTTTGCTGGATATAAAGCTGTCAAGCGACGATGTGAAGAGGGCGTATACGATGAACATGGCCTTGCAGCTGTTGACTTGGCGAGCGGCGCGTTTGGAGAGGTTTGCGCATTGCCGTTCTATGTTCCAGCAGAGGTGATTGCAAAGAGGATGCAGGTTGCCACTTTGGGACCGGCCCGGGGCTATCATTCCACAGTGCATGCCGCAAGATCTATCTACATGACAGAGGGTGCAGGTGGGTTGATGTCTGGGTTTTGGCCCACAATGCTGCGCGATGTTCCGTATACGGCGTTGCAGTTTAGTCTGTTCACCTTGAGTAAGGATCGTTGGAAGTGCCATTTTGGGAAGCGAGAAATAAGTAATGTGGAGGCTACGGGGACTCGGCGTGTTTGTGGGGGCAATTGCTGCAACGGCAACCAACCCTTTCGATGTAATCAAGACGCGCTTCATGACCCAAGGCACAGGGTCAGACCGAAAATACTACACCATCGCACAATGCATAAGAAGGATAATTGCAGAGGAAGGAATTGCTGCTCTATGGAGAGGACTATTGGCCAGGGTTTTGTGGGTCGGACCTGGCAGCGGCATCACGCTTGCGGTTTACGAGCGTACGTCAAGATACCTCAAGACTTCATGGCAAGTAGAAATGGATACTGGCTTGTCATGAAGCGCGTTAGAATACCACAAAATTGGGTTGTATTGTTACTGGGTTTCCGAGGTGGGGTGCGGAAGCACGCGAAACGATCTAACGTGCGCGATTACGGCCATTTTTGTATAATTTCGGAAGATTCCGAGAGAGCGTTGCCATGTCAAAAACATGAGAGAGGGTGAGAATGTTGAGGCTGCCAAGTAATCCAAAAATCAAAAGTGGGTTCATGTAGTGATATACTCAGCGGGTCAAAATCCAAGGTCTGACGGGAGGATGTAGCCCATGTCTCGTTTGACGGCTTGAATGGTGCGCTCTGCTTCCTCATTAGCGACCTCAAAGCCCTCTTTGAGGACAGAAGCGATGTATGAGCGGTCTTCCATAAGCTCATTGTAACGATTTTGAATTGGAGCAATATGGTCGGCTACGGTGTCTGCGAGTAGCGGCTTGAATTGTCCCCATCGCATGTGAGCACATTCGGCTTGTACCTCTTCTTTCGTTTTCCCGGATACAATTTGGTAAATGGAAAGGAGGTTATTGCACTCTGGGCGGTCTGGGTTGTCAAATTGCAGGCCCTCAAACGAGTCTGTCTTGCATTTCTTAATTTTCTTGCGTATCACGTCGGGGGGGTCGGTGAGGTTTATTCTTGAGGCGTCATTTTCAGCGCTCTTTGACATCTTGTTTGTGCCATCGTCCAGACTCATGACCCTGGCTCCAGCGGTTTGCATCATTGCCTTTGGTTCTCTGAATGTCCTTGGGCGCTTTTTTTTGCAGTAAATATCATTGTACCTCCTCGCTATATTCCTTGCCAGTTCAATGTGCTGCTGCTGATCTTGGCCAACCGGAACAAGATCGGCTTGATACAACAAAACATCAGCAGCCATCAATACCGGATAGTCAAACAATCCGACACTGACATTTTCGCCCTGCTTGCGGCCCTTCTCCTTATACTGTATCATGCGTTCAAGCCAACCCATGGGAGTGACACAATTAAGCAACCAAGTAAGTTCAGCATGTGCCCTGACATGACTCTGAACGAAAATGCGACTCTTTTCAGGATCGATTCCACAGGCAATGTACATAGCGGCGGCGGCCAGGGTGCAGTGGGACAAGGTTTTGCGATCATGAGGCACTGTAACGGCATGCAAATCGACGATGAAGAAGAAATTGTCATACAAGTGCTGATTGGCGGTCCATTGACTCATGGCCCCGAGATAATTACCGAGGTGTAGCGAACCGGTGGGCTGTACGCCGGAGAGGACGCGCTTGTTACGGGCGGTTTGTACGGGGGTGGTGGTGGGGGCGGTGGTGTTGACGGTGGCGTCGGGGGGGGGAGATGCAGGCGCGGAGGAGGGGACGGGATAGGCGGAGGCTGTGGTGCAGAAGGCGGAGAGGGGGGGATGTTGCAAAGGCGGCGGAGCACATGGTGGGTGATGATGGAGGGGGCTGAGTGGAGTGGTGGGGGGGTGTGGGATGGAGCGTGGTGGATGACAAATAGCATTGCCGTGCCAATTGGATCGGCATGATCGGTGGTTTACGGGACTGTGAAGTTTTCTCGTTTACTGCAACAGAGGCTAGTGTACTGTACTGTACTGCCACGAGGGGGCTGTTTAATTTTTATGGACGGTACTGTACGTACGGTACAGGATGGACTTGGCATTCTGACAGTATCCAACCTTTGAGGGTAATTGTACGAGGTACGGCATTGTGAAAGGGAGCTCGCCCTCCTCCCGCATTCCCTTTTTCTCAACCGGCAAGTCTTCGCTTGTTCACGTTGCTTTTGTGCGACACGTGGCCACTTGTTTGGTTTCTGGCGGCGCAATGAGGCCGAGGTCAGCGTCTTTGTCAACCGCACAGTGGACAATTTCCTTGCGGAAATAACGTAGAATTTCGATAATTTTGAGATCATCTCGGCCACGGCGCTTTCCACACATGGTTCCCAGCCACTAAGCGTTTACCACTCTTCTCAACAAAAAGAATCGAGCCACCGCACCACCCCTCACGCCCTTCACTTCGCACTTAACCCCAGGCGACTGCGCTGCAGCTTTAGTCAAACCAAACTCACCAACTACCTCTGAGACTTACCAATCTAGTTCAAATGGCATTCGTCAACCCGCCCGGTGCAAACGTTTTCGGTACACCATCCGCCAGGAGGGCCACCGCCACGTGCCCGGTCCGCTCGAAACGAAATGTCGTCACCATGAAAAAGTTTCGCAGGAGTGTGGAGGAGGACTCGGAAAAAGCTGTCGACGTGTTTGGTGGCGCAGGTCTCTCTCAGGAACAACTGCTTGCGGACGCATTGGGGCAGGACTCGGCGGTCGACCTACAGGCTCCGAGGGAGGACAAAAAGAAGAGGAAAAAGAAGAAAAAGGGGCTTGTCGACGAGTCGGATAATGCTGTTGATGTCTTCGCAGGGTCCAAGCAGTCACAGGAGGAGTTGCTCAGAGATGCGCTTGGTGACAGTCAAAATGCTGTACAAGTTTCCTCCAGGAAAAAGAAAGGGAAAAACAACAGTGCCGGAGAGGATGAAAATGCGGTCGATGTTTTCGGTGGAAACGGCATTTCTCAGCAGGATTTATTGCGAAATGCTCTAGGCGATAATGACACCCCTGCCCCCACTCAACAGAAAAAGAAAAAGAAAAAGGCCAAGAAAGGAGTCGTTGAAGATAATGAAAATGCCGTTGATGTGTTCGGAGGTGCCTCAATGTCTCCGGAAGAACTACTGGCTGATGCACTGGGGGGATACCAATCCCATCGAACCAGGAGTCGACAAGAAACCTAAGGGAAAGCGCTCCGCTGATGCCAATGGAAACGCAACCGATGTTTCTATAGGTGGCCCAGTATCTCAGGACGAGTCGCTGCCTGCTGCACGTGACAGCGACAAACCGGACAGTGCCTCCACCAACATTGTGGAAAAGGGAGATGCCTTGGGTCGTGATGCGGGAGACGTGAATCAAGTTCCCTTTGGCCGACGCCAAGGTTCAACCAGGTGGTCTGGAGAGTGGCCATGTTTTCGGCGAACAAGTGCTCGCCTCAGAACCTTCTAAACAAGGCGTTGACATTGTCACGCAGGACCAGAACGGCACGGCTCAAGAGGAAGACAATTTTGAGCCAGATACGGAAGTCCTTCAGGAGTTCGAAACTGCGGCAAAGGAATTTAAAGAGTTTACGAGAGGGGGCCGGCGGGAATCAAAAAAGGCAAAGCGACGCGAGCGTAACGAAGCTGAGGGTAGACTTGCAAATACTAGAATGCCCAACTTGGGCGTCGGTGGTGAAAAGTTTACTTCCGTTCGACTGGAGGATGTCACAGTCACGTTCAGGAATACCACGGTTTTGCAGGGAGTCACCTGGGGCGTTCGGACTGGCGAAAGAGTAGGTCTTGTTGGCGAAAATGGCTGTGGCAAAACGACCCAGTTACGGATCATCGCAGGGGTTGTTGGAGCCGTCCTCGGGCGAGGTTGTCAGGTCTTCACGACGCGTCAAAGCCTCGTTTTTGCGGCAAGAGTTTATCGATGAATTAGATCCAACCCGCACTCTGCGCGAGGAGTTTTATTCGGCCTTTACCGAAGAGTCTCAATTACTGGCTGAATACCAGCAATGCGAGCAAGATATTGAGCAGGCGGGTGATGACCTTGAGAAGTTGGAGGTCTTTTTGAACAGACTAGAGGAATTACGAACGAAGTGTGATCAAAAGGACGCTTGGAATCTGGACGGACGCTCGTATTGACAGGGTTCTTCCTAGCCTAGGTTTCGTTGAGGATGACAATGACAAGCTTGTTGCTGCATTTTCTGGCGGCTGGAAGGTTCGCATCGGCCTCGGGAAGGTCCTTCTTCAGGACCCAGACCTACTGCTTCTCGATGAGCCGTCAAATCATTTGGATAATGAATCTGTAGAATGGCTAGAAGAGTACTTGCAGTCATGCAGGCTGCCTATGGTCGTGGTGTCTCATGACCGAGAATTCCTGGATCGCGTTTGCACAAAGATAGTAGATATTGACGGGGGGGAGGCATTCGAATACCCTGGCAACTACACAACATTCGTGAAGTTGAAAGCGGAGCAACGAAAAGCATGGGAAGCAGCCTATGAACGCCAGCAAAAGTTCATCAAGGAACAGGAGAGTTACATCAAACGAAACCGGCGGTCACCTGCACGGGCGAGCCAAGTTAAGAGCCGTGAGAAAATGCTTCAAAGAATGGAGAGAACTGGTCAGCTAGTCCGGCAACCTCCCCGGCAAGGGAAGCCGCTTGTTTTTCGATTCCCAGCAGCCCCTCGGTCCGGTCGAGACTGCATTATTGTCGACGAGGTTACTCACGGTTACAATGGGCGGAACTTATTTGAGGATGCTTCAATCGCAATCGAAAGAGGTGACCGCATAGCTTTGATAGGCCCTAACGGTAGCGGGAAGAGTACACTACTAAGGATGATTACTGGCAGAGAGGAGCCGCAGGGAGGAAAGGTGGAGTGCAAGGGGCTGACCAACATCTCACTTGCTTACTACGAACAGAACCAGGCAGATGCGCTTGACCTAGATGTCACTGTTCTCGACACACTGCGAAAAGCTGCACCAGCTGATATGAGGTATGAGGAAATCAGAGCGCTTCTCGGGAAGTTTTTGTTTAAAGGGGATGATGTTGAGAAAAAAGTGGGCGCGCTGAGCGGAGGAGAGAAAGCAAGGCTCGCACTAGCAAAGATTATGTTGGAGCCTGCGAATGTGCTAGTGCTGGATGAGCCAGGTAACCACCTTTCCATATCAGCGAAGGAAATGCTGGAAGAGGCGCTACAACATTTTGATGGAACATTGCTCATTGTAAGCCACGACCGTTACTTGATATCGCAAGTAGCTACGCAAATATTGGCGGTAGAGGATCAAGGCCTCGTTTTGTACGATGGGGATTACAAGTCTTACATGGAGAAGAATGCCGAGTTGCGAGCACGACTACAAGCACGATTCATCCCAGGGGTGGCAGAGATCAAGAGCGCCCCGAAGATTGTTGTTGAGGAACCAGCGCCATTGTTGGACAAGAAGCAAAAACGGAAACGGAATTTCGGAGGGAGCGGTATTAACAGCGGCAAGACAAAGGAAATGAACGCCAAGCGATGGAACAGATGAGGACTGCGATTCAAACCTGAGAGCGGCTGGGATTGCATTTCTACTGCGAGTGGCGGGAAACGAGGAATTGGAATACAGCCGTTGAGAAACGCTAACAATTGGAAGAGAAGAATTTTGCGGATGTCATAAGGGGTTTAGCCGAACACTCTCCCCATAGCTCAGTAGTACAATAAGTCATCCATCGGCTTGAGTGGCCATCGAAAGATTAATTTGCTCAGTTCATTGTGCTTGCCGCGCATTCATATACCCCGTTATGAATTTACAGCTCTAAAGAATTTAAGCTTTGACCTCGATAGATAGGAAAGTGTGTGCCGAGCGAGATCAGACGACTAAAACAGAGTCAACTGCAGGAATTGTAATCCTTCACCTTGAGGTACCGTGCGATCAACAAGGATAAAGGCAACATTGGACAATGCAGCTCCCCTCCAAAATTGCAGAGTTCCTTATTTCACAACGGTTTAGTACTGTAGAGTGCCGATGGAAAGGAATAGAAACTAGTAGCGCGATAGAATTCTGTCTGCATAGAAGTAATCGTCCCTCTTCGCGACCTGCCCATTGCAAGCCGCGCGACATCAGATTGCGCGCACAATAATTTACTGCTGTATGAAGTTGTGGATCAGATCAAACGTAACCTTGTTTCATCAAACAGGGCAGCGAGTTCTAATAAGCAAGGCCAGGTCGCTTCCTGTTTGCATAACTGAAATTACTCTCATTGCTCCTGTGCCCCGTCCCCTTCGAAACTTATGTTTGATTTGTACTTTCAGTGATACTGCGAAGCTTGATAGCACCTTCGGTATTAGTCTGAGCTGCCTGTTCTGTGAATAGTGCAAATCTCGCCTTTCTCGTTATTTCCCCTGTTGTTTAAACCCGCCTTCACCTGCATAACGTATTAGCCTCGTGGATATAACCGACCACATCTTCCATGCATTAAAATAACCCAAAAATTCCCCCCTGTGATTATGCTCGGTTGTTTGAGGACAGCAATTCGACTGACCTGTCATCTCCAAGGACGCGCTTTCCAACGATGGGACGGCGCGACTCGATATGACTCTACAGAAAACGACGGTGGCGACAAAGTAACAACATTCCGCTACTGCATTCCCGCCTTGGAATTTCTAATGGGCCTCGCCGCCGGCCACCCGCTAGAACTACAACAGTCGTGTAAGAAACACACCGTGCTTCAATGAAGACATGCGAACGGTCCTGCATGCGAGACGCCTCGGCAGCGCGCGGGTAGCCGATTACTGTCGATTCGATACTGACAGCGACTCATTGTTCAAAAGTTCGACGATGTGGAGGGGGTAAATGGAGTTAGTTTACTGCGCGTGGAGTCAAGGTTGGGGGTCCTATCATGGTTTGGAGTCCTATGAATTTGCATTTAAATCATTTTTCAGGGTGTACTGACCGGACGAATAATGGAGCACTTCTACTAAATAAAAAGTAGCTGATAGCCACGTCAGTAAGCAAGAAGCGTTGGAGGGGTCCATCAACGCAGCGTGTCGTTGAAGGAGAATGGCCCTCATCCTAGAGTATTGGTCCAAGGCTCGGTTGGCTACCGATCGTGCCACTTCCTTGATTGTGGAGAACGCATAGGGGCCACCCTCTGAGCGCGTAGATGGGAACTGGGACTATCCTGTTTCTATCAAGTTACTCTGCTACGAACCCCTGGGATTTTCGTAGCTTGTCAGCCTGGGCTGCGTTCAAACTCATGAGGGGTTTAAGGTCCTCATCCCAAGGTGACAAGGGGCCAGTGGGCTCACGAAAGTAACATCAGGGTAACCGTAGAACAGCTAATATTATATTTCCAAATTGTACAGAATCTGTGCAATGTACAAAACAATAGTACAGCTGTCCACTGTGTAACGGCCGCAGAACTCCGTCCGCTGCTTGGAATGTTTGCAGTACAGTATTTGGAACCCAGCGAACGATGCACACTGGATTCAAGTGTACCCAAGTGGCTTGACCATCATAGTCATACTGGTACCTTGCCACTCAGACCTTTCAAGGGCAAAGCTGATTATTCTTTACTCCGGGCTCAGTGCCAACAGCACGTTAACTGTCAACTTGAGACAATCAACTCCTCTAAAGAAACACAGAATATTTATGTCACCCGGCATGTCCGCCAGAGTAACAGGAGGCGCAGCTGGCCAGGGGGAAAGCCGCAACTCTCCGCGAACCCCATATGTTTCAGCGGAATGCCGTGACCTCTTGCCTACCTCAAAGTAAGTTGCGGATATTGGCCCAACTTGTTTGATGCAGTCGTTCGGTGTTGCTGCTTTATCCAAGTGATTGTGCAGCCTCATATCTACCGTCATGGAACTTTGCATCCGGAATGTTCCAGAGATTTGAACTAATGGTTTCTCATTCGTCGTGATCATGTGCGCGTTACTAGGATTACAGAGCTAATGGAAGAGGTAGCGCCAGGAGAAAGCCTTGATCCAGATGTGGAGGAAGTAAGTATCAGTCGCTGCGAATCCACGACATGGCAAAGCAACTTGCAACCGGGACAAAAGACTCACTCATAGTATTCTTACGACACATCCCATGCATGGAAAACTGCGGTTTCCGTTTGAATTTCTCTTCCATCTAACAACATCATTGCACACCTGCTTTCCATACCGTGCCGCGTAGTTTCTGCAAGAGCATGTGGAGGAGTTTGTCGACAGTGTCACAGAGTTTGCGTGTCGACTCGCAAAGCATCGCAAGAGCAAAGTTTTGGAACCTCGAGATATTCAACTACATCTGGAGAAGAATTGGAACATTCGAGTCCCGGGTTATGGCGATGACCCGCGCCCAGCGAAAAGGGCAACACCAACATCTATCCATAACCTTCGGATGCAAGCAATATCAAAGTCTCAACAGAACCACGGTGGCGGTAACTGACACCTTGTACCACTAATTGGTTGATGCTGCTACTAGGCGCCGGTCCTATGGCGGAATTCGTAGAGAGGACAGCACTTGCTGTTGACTTCTCAACGATTGAGGGCTTAAGAATTTGCTGGCTTCTAGAGAGGATCTCAATTAACATAAAGCGGGTTTTGAATAGGGCGACGCTTGAGCACTGACATCGTCAGGTCTTAACAGAGGATTTCGTCATACACGTAGACATCGATCATTCAGTCTGGCCAAGGCCGACACTTGTGTTGTCTCGACCAGTGGTCTGTTAAAGGAACTATTGTAATGACAAACATTTACGGTGCAGTTTAATAAACAGCGTAAGGCATCATTTCAATGCTGTGTTCTGCTATGAGGCGTTGAAACTCTTCCGCCGATACAGTCTCCTTCTCAATGAGCATTCCAGCAAGAGAGTCAAGAAGCGAGCGGTTATTTGTGAGTAGTGTCTTCGCGCGGGTATACGCAACATTCACTAAGCGCCGGACTTCATCATCAATGTCGGCACGCAACACAGAACTCAACTGAGGAGAACCCGAAGCCATTTGTCGCCCCAAAAAGGGGTTGCTTCCTTCCGTACTGATGGCAAGCTGACCAACTTTCTTCGACATTCCAAACCGAGTGACCATCTGTTTCGCAACTTGAGTTACTCGCTGAAGATCGTTTGATGCACCAGTGGTGACTTCATCATCTCCGAATATGATTTCCTCTGCGATGCGACCGCCGAGAGCAACGGCCAACTGACCTTCTAGGAATTGTCGTGAGTAGAGACCAGAGTCGACTCGTTGCTCATTCGGGGCGAAGAACGTTAATCCTCCAGCACCACCACGAGGAATGATAGTGATTTTCGCAACTTGGTCGTAATCCGGGGTCAGAGCTCCGACAATAGCATGACCAGCCTCATGGTAAGCGACGAGCTTCTGGCGATACGGGGTCATCACCGCATCCTTCTTCTCGGCGCCAATAGTAATGCGGTCCAACGCATCACTCACCTCATCAGGTCCGATTTCCGTCTTCTTTCGACGTGCGGTGAAAATGGCGGCCTCATTGAGCAAGTTTTGCAATGACGCGCCCGAAAATCCAGGGGTACGGCGAGCAATGCTCTCGAGGTCTACGTCCTTTGCTAACGGTTTTCCACGAGCGTGAACATCGAGGATCGCACAGCGTCCGTTGAAGTCAGGCAGGTCTACGACAACACGTCGATCGAAGCGACCTGGACGCAGCAAAGCCTGGTCAAGAACATCCGCACGGTTTGTGGCAGCTATGACAATGACACCAGAGTTGCCTTCAAACCCGTCCATCTCAGTCAACATTTGGTTCAGAGTCTGTTCACGCTCATCATTACCCCCAGCAATTCCGGCACCCCTCTGCCGTCCGACAGCATCAATCTCATCAATGAAAACGATGCAAGGAGCGTTCTTTTTCGCGTTCGCGAAGAGGTCCCGGACTCGAGAAGCACCCACACCAACAAACATTTCCACGAATTCAGAGCCAGATATGGAGAAAAACGGCACGCCAGCCTCTCCGGCAACGGCGCGAGCCAACAAAGTCTTTCCGGTTCCTGGGGGACCTTCTAGGATGACACCTCTAGGAATCCTTGCACCGAGCTCCGTAAACCTTTCAGATTCTTTGAGGAACTGTACGACCTCCTGCAACTCAAGTTTCGCGCCATCAACTCCAGCAACGTCCTTGAAAAGAACCCCTGTCTCAGGAACCATGGCTACACGAGCGCCTGACCGCTGTAAATCCATCGGACCGCCCATACCTCCGAACCCGCCTCCTGCACCACCACCCGCGCGACGTGACAGCAGAAACAACCCGCCAAATAGTAGAGCCGGGAAAATCAATGAGCGAATGAAATCACCAGCCCCAGACTCTGGCTGGGATGGCAATACAGTGACATCAACCTTGTGGCCGGTCAATGTCTTGAGCAGGTCCGGGTCATTGGGCAATGCATCTAGTTTGAACCGATTCCCATCTGTGTCGACCGCCAGCAACCGCTGACCGTCTGCCGAGAAGGTAACTTTCTCAACTTGGTCCTTTTCTACAGCACGAATGAATTCAGAGTAACGCCAGTCTTGGACGCCATTTGCTGCAGGAGCTGGGGTCGCAATGTCCAAGGAGCGGGACATTGAGGCCGAGGTCTCCTGGCGCGCACCCGACATTTGGACAGGGTCCGCTGCCGCGTTAACAGACACGCCATTGGACAAAGCGACTGAGGCAATTAGGGCAGCAGCGGCGGCTACGGTAGCAGCTCGACGAGCTTCGTTGGAAAGAAGGGCGGAAACCTCTTGCAGGGGTGAGATAGTTTTGGAAGGTGAGAGGAAAATCGCTGGAAGGGGGCGAGGGGAGGTTTTCATCACAGGTTTCGAGGTGCGCGAAAGTACCTTCTTCGCCCGTCGCAAGGGCAGCCCTGCGTGGGATACAAAAGCCATGACGGGGGTCGGGATGCTCACACGTATGCTGCGAAAATGTGCTTCTTCACAAAGATGGGTCGACACAAGCAATTGAAGGAGTGAAGAATGTCGTTGCCGCCGTCTCGATGAGGAACAGAGTGCGTAGAAGGAGAACGAATAGTGGCGGTATACGTAAAGAAAAACGCGGCGAGGGCTGAGTGAATAAGATTTATGGAGAGAATGCAGAGACCACGGAATGTGTGGTCACTCAGTTTGTGGGCAAGAAGATCAACGCCTCTCCAGATTTGACCGCAAAGAATTCCTACTGTGGTCATGCTTATTTTTTCATAAAAATTAGGGAGTCGATGCAAATCAAAGACCAAAAATTAAAATTTCTGTATAATGGAGATTCGTTAATACTGTACTGTATGTATAGTTATGTATAGTACAGTATAATACCTACAGGTCAACATGAATATGGTCCTACTGGGCCAATACATGGACCAGTTTATAAACAAACGTGCCTCGACACACGCAGACTTTTGTCATCCGATTCCGATATCTCGCCGGTGTCATTGGCAACGCGGGACGAGTGCGATCCGTCCATACGGAAGAACTCGCTGCGGCCACCGTTTCGTCGAACGCGGCATGTCTTACGGCCGATCTTACCCCAGCCTTGTATGATAGTTTCGCCTAACTCTGTCTCCCTTTCAGACCCTCCAGTAAACAGACGTACCCTTTCCGCCCCGGGAAATTCCCGTCTACATCTCTGATCAGTAAGGCACCCTAAATTCCCCTCCCTTTGGCAGTGCTGCACAAGCATACATCAGTGATTATAGTAAAGATCAGCGACGGTCGAAATCTCTCTGGGTTGCTTGGGGAAGAAAGGCAGCTCAACAGCAAATGGTAGGTTTATATATCCCGGCTAGATGTCTGTTCTGGTATCTGAGGTCGAGGCAGTTTCTTCCAGCTTAGACCTCTGGGAATATGAACACTGCCACGACGAACCGGGTAAGTGGGCTTGACATTAAACCAATACACAGCGTTTGCGGAGGGGTACTTCTAAGGTTGTTGAGTACTGTATTGAAACAGGGGGTTTTCGAGTGAGGGTTTTCTGCAGTTGGAATAAGCCCCTGCAACTGGGTCAGGCAATATTTTGAAACAAGAGCACCGAGGGAGTCGAAAGCTAGAGGGGATGGAATTGGAATCCTGGCTCGCGGAAGGGGTTGTAGCAGGGGGGCAACAGACGTCTCGGGAGCTTTTTCTGAGGGTCCCGGACCTTGAGGTGGTGCGTTTAGGCGGCAGCCCCGCTGATAGCTTGGGTAGCGTCCTTGAGAGCGAACTGCTTGAACAGGGACGTGACAGCGACGTCACTTGCGATGGGCGGGTCTAGGAGGCCGACGCAAGGGTCGCGAGGGATTGCAGGCTCATGCTGAATTGTAGTCCATACTGGGGACGAGATTCTGAACCTCGAACTTAAGGTCAGGATTCAGGGCGCGGTTATATGTTTGAAGAATTCATTAGATCGTTTGTCAAGGTACTGAGCGGTTGTGCAAACATCCTCGAGGAAGCAACAGTTTACTTGCCACAGAAGTAGAAACTTTTCCTTAATGAGAATCTATCGTGCTCACTGCAGGTCCACCTACACGGCTAAGAACTAACCGGATGTTCCACGTCAGTAACGTACCCGCAACCCATTTCAGCTTGAATCTTGTTCTCAACCTCGTCAACCAGCCCTCCTTCTTCTCTTTCAACCTTTCCAGCTGGTCTCTTTCAATATTTGCTCCACATTGCTCGGCGCCCAGGCCATGCGGGGCTCGGAAGCCGAGGCATAAACGCCAAGCGGGTCCTACGGATAGCACGTTCTCGCTTCGGAGCCCTCGATGTGTCGATTTTGTTTTTTGCCGCTCTGGTTGGATTGCCATCCCTCGCTCGCACTGCACTGTGGATCGATCTGGGAAAGGCGTGTAAGGAATGCCGTCCTCTTCGATCAGGCTCAGCAATGCTGAGCATACCCTGCAGAACTCAACCATTGCTGTCTTTGTCACAGCAAGCGAGGGGTCTCAGCTGGCGCTGTCTTATTGGTGTTACTCAAGATCCCTCACTCGGAGAATTCGTCGTTGTCGTCGTCGCCCGGAATTTTCAACCCGCTGCTTTCTCGGCTTACCGAGATTTCATTGGGGGCTGCTGAAGTAGGCATCAGTTAAACCCTTCCTGGGTTGTGTCTGTGTAGCCGGCCAACTTAAATATTTAAATAAAGGTCCCAGTTTCTCTCACTTGTATACAACCCTGCCAAATCAAAGATCTTCACAGAAGTACATTGAATTCAATGGGCCATCCTCTTCCCCCTCCGCATACCAATATTCTTGCAGGCTCAATCTCCTTCCTTAGGCTAGTGCAAGAATGAATTTCGGAACCAACAATAAGGCTTAAAAAAGCTCGGATACGTCTCAGATAAGACGAGTCAATGCTGAAAGGCACATCAATGAATTAAGCGATGTCTCATCTGTTCCATAGTTATCTGTTCGGTTATATCATTATTGGAACTACTCATGGATTGAATTGTTTCGTATGCCTTGTTTCTTTATTCTACTTTACTAAGTTATTATTTTATGCATAATTGTAGTTCAAATGGTCTGACTGAAAGGTAGACAAACACACACACCGATGGCCGGTGTGTACATCCCGAGTCACGTCCTCGACGACCAAGGTAAGTGTGACACTTTGGCGCTGCTTTGATGCAATCGAAACCTTCTACTATCAATTTTGCTTTTTCCACCACGCTGTTACTCGGGACTGCAGCGGGTTAAGTAGAAAAGTAAAAAATCCAAACACGTAAAATAGGAGCATATGTGAGGTTAAATCTAAAGGTCACTTGCGGGTTACATCAGTGTGCATCCTGCACACCATGCGCCCAATGGGGTTCGGCTAGGTCGTCTACATTTAATGGATTGTTGGGGAATACATGACGTCTGAGAGTTACGTTACGGTGTATATGCGTAATTAAGAAGAAATCACCCTTCCTGACATGTTCTTTGAATTGATGCGCAAGGTGTCATTCATCCTTCGAAAGTTACTTGAATTCGTATTGATTTCTGGTTATGTTCGGTGTCATCTCGCGTCTAATTCCGCAGCACTCATGTGGTCGTGTTTATTGATATTGAGATCTGGATTTCCCAGATTTAATAGGTCTCTGTAAGATAGAGCTGCGAGGCAATCGAATAAAAAGTATTCAACACATAGGTTTGCAGAGGAGAAGCTTTCATTGAGAAAAGTCAACAGTTCTATTCTCAACTAACGTTAGCCATCAAGTAACAATTTATTGCTCATGATCGATTGAAGTAACGCTATCAGATGTACTCGAGGTACTGCAGTTTCTATCATCGACTCATAATATTCGAGCTACGAGAAAGTAAGTTTTATTGAACGATGCTACCAGCCCTGACTTATTGAGTGGCGACAATGGTCTTCGAAATATAATGATGAAAGTATGTACTTTTATCTATCCAGCCGATTCCACAACTACTGCATAAATTTTGAGACCAAGGTATGATTAGAGCTACTTGGTGAGTTTTGTACCGCAATCCAACCCTATAGGCAGGATTAATTTGAGATGAGGGTCCTGAGATCAGTTTAATTCATTTAAAAGAAAGAGAAGGATGTAGATCGTTACCTACAGGGTGTTGCGGTGGGTACGAGGAGCACAAAGGCAAATCTTGGGTTCTTTGGTTACCTCCTCCGACTGCACGATGCTGACATAGACCCGGGGTTATATAAACGATTGGAGTTGAGTCCCCTCAAGAGACAGAAAGTCGTACCCTAATCTGGATCATTCCAGACTGACATTACCTAAACTTAATGGAAGCTATCCATTGGATTCTTCATTAATATCGTTACCTAGATACTGTCAAACTTATTGAATTCCAGTAGCCCCTAATTATCCCCAGGACAAACAGGTGAAAAATGGTGCTTTCGAAAAGCTAAAACGCAAAGAAAAGAACTGTAATGTAAAAGCAGGCGGTGAAGAGTGTTTAAAGGGGTAAGTACGTTGAGTCTACGCCGCATCACTCCTCCCTAAGAATTAAAATAGACTTAATTTTGAAATAATGTAGGAGGTCCTGGCAATTAACTAGATTCTGCTCAGATATCCAGGAGTGTTCGTGATCGTCATATCCTTTCCATTTGACTAACTACTTAACATTATTTCGCCGAACTTTTTGACTGAGAATAGCTTCAACTTCATGCTCCTCATGTCCGTCCTCGAATTGTAGTGGAGGAGGTGGAGGGATATAACGGTGAAATTCCTCAGGTTAATATGGTTTCAGCAAGCTGACATGAAAAAATTTTTGTATATTTCGTGCAATCACTGGATGAGAAAGCTTCAATCGCTAAGAGAATTCATTAATATTCTTGAGTATTTCGAATGGTCCCCAATACTTTGGGTTATTTTTTTGGGACCCTGATCCTTCTGAAAGTGACAATTTCTTTTATTGTTGTTGAAGAATGGTTCCTAGATCAAATACGAGTGCAATGGATGAGCATAACTTGTTCATGTCAAAGCGTGAAATTTTCAAGTTTCGCGGAGTTTTGGTGCCAGGAGGAGTAACTCTACTATTGTTTTCATGCTAAATGTATCGTCGTGCAAGTTAAAGTTTTGCGAGGTCTGTTGATCAATGCCCGATACCCCTCTATACTAGGTTTCTTTTTCGTAAAAAGGGCTCCTTACACTAAAGTGTATGCGCGTGACAGCTGTGACGATGTATTTCTTTAGACTTTCCGGATCATGAAGAGGAAGAGGAACCAAAAAATGAAATAGGTAGAGTAAAATTCGGGAGAGTTAACCAAATAAATGCCCCTCAACGCAGCAGTTGATGTTCATTACTCAATAGCCGGGTATTAAGCCACGAAACCAATTCAGATTTACGAGCCGAGATGCAGCAAAATCTTGTTACACTCCCCTGTTTAAGCTAAGAATACACCTTACCTTCATAGCAAGTGCTACAGGCGTATTCTTGCGGTTGATTAAGCGTTGCAACATCTGAGGTACTTCTTCGTGAATCAAATGTAGCGGCCCGAGGCTGTACTCAGAATGCGATAGTCTACGACAGCGGACACGCACTTACATGCCATCAAACTAGTTCACGAGGTTTATCAACCTTCAAACAGGCACCCTTCGTTCAGAGGAGACAATATTTGATATTACTGGGGGGACGCTAAAGACATATTATAGTAAAAATACAGTCTGGAAGCATGGGTATCTTCCAGATACTCATTACAGATGTCTTCAATCTGATAAAAATAATCGTTCAGTGCCTTAATAACGCGTCTCGTTCCTCTCCAGCATAGTGCAAGTTTCTCGATAGCGTGTAAGCCCTCTCTTTAAACGAGGAAAAAGCCCCCTTCGCAGAAATTGGCGAGCACCCCCGGGAGGTTGACTTACGAGAGCGGTCTCAGTTTGACTTCAGCACGTCTTGAACTAGCGGGTTCAGCTCGGCAATATTCTTCTTTAAATAATTGATGTTAAAGGAGCGCTCGAGCTGCAGTTCAGTGATTGTAACTGGTTTTCAAGTAGATGATATGAGGAAGGTCTAAATAGGAGGAGACGGATCCATCACGGTTAAGGCACTAATTAGAGATTATCATCTTCGATACGGCGAAGGGGTGTTGTTTAGGGTGCTTTGTACCAAGGGGACAAGATCCGGCCACTCGTTAAGTTCCATCTGCAACTCTTAAACCATAGTGTGTGAAATAATCCGATCGGTTCTTTAGTAGCGTAGAGAGTTGGTAGAGCCGGGATAAACCTATAGGCTACAGTAAATACCAATTGGGAGAAAGGGTTTGCAAGGAAGCGTAGGATAGTACGGCGTCCAATGGGCGGACGGTTAACCAACTGGGGTGAAGGAGTCCAGGGAGGTGCCGGCGGCTTGGAGACAGATTTGTGGGTCATCAGGTGCTTACCTCTTTACTCGAACCATCAAGGATTGACAAACCTATATAGGGAAAAGATCTAAAACGCCGGCGATGGGACTGTAAGGGAGCAATGGCCCAAAGGAAAGGGGATCTAACAGGGAATCCAGCGCCTGTAGGAAAGGTGAGCCACGAGCTCACCTTTCCAAACCCTCTGACGGTGCGTACCTTGCGGGAGTCTACGACATTTCCCTGAGGGCTGCACTGTATCGAACGGGACCTTACAGTAATCTCCCATAGGGATCCTAAAATCTCCATCCATGACGGCCAGCAATGCACGTCAGGCAACCCACTGGAACATTAAACCAAACCACTCGGCTTACATTAATCCAACAGGGAGCGGACGCCAACTTGGGAGCGAGCGCGCAAACCATTTGGGACGCCATTATACCACATGTAGCACGAAAAAAGCGGAGAAAATTCTTAGCGAGGCTCTCAACAGCCTCATTGCGCCATGGCGTATACGGTATTGTAAAATGATGTGGCACTTTCAAGCCTTTAGAGATCAAGCGGATGGTTTCGTTTCGAAAATTTGTCGGTGCGTCCGACATCAGGCCATTCAGGACGGAGAATGCTGCGCACCAGTCTATGATTGCGTGTGCAGCATTTTATAAAGCAGTGCTTGGGAATGAGAACAGACACTTATAGTCGGAATGGTTATCGCGTAGAAGCAGAATATACTTCTCACCTGTACCGCTTTTCACAATCTCCAGGTAATCGAATTGTAACAGGTCATTTGGTGCAGTTCCATGGACAGCAGGTCCGAAGGGACGTGGAACATTTCCACCTCCGACTATTGAAAGACAGTGTATGCAAGCACGTATAAAGGAGCGGATTTACGTTGCTTACGTAGACCAAAAGCAGCGCTTTAGAAGTGCCGGTTACGTTGGGATGGAACCGCGACGTCCACTTGGTCCCGTATGGGGAATTATACACAGTCGCAACTGGAAATACGTGTCCGAGTCTGGGAACCCTATAGCCTCATCGGGGTTCATCCATAATCCGTCTGATAAAGAGAAGTTAGGTGGCCTCTCTGATTCTGACTCTCTCTCTAAGTTGGCGACTTCATCTGCAGAGGGCCATTCGAAGTCATCATCAGATGAAGAAGGTAGAGAGGAGATATGAAAAAGGCCGCGAACAGTGTTTGGAGATATCCAGCGAGAGAATACGTATGCCCATACGTTGTCGGAGCATTTAATGTGGAATCAAGTACGCAAATACATGCTTAGTCTTACATCCCTGCGTGTGATCTTACGTACCGATGTTTTTGACGGGCAAGGGACCACAGATAGGTGGTCAAATAAAAAGATAAAGTTGTTGTGACATGTATGGAGGTCAAAACAGGAAGGCACAGAGACGGGCCAATGGGCACCTTGTAAGGTCGCTAGTACGGCATAAGACTCCTTTTAGACCGTACACCATCCCACGTGAGTTTTGTTGAACCGGCCAGAACCAAATGCAGGAGGGCTGTGTCGCTGTTCGGCATGTGGCAGCTGCAGATCGGCGGGTGGGATTTGATTGACTATAACGGACCACAAAAATTCGGAGGCGTCGGTGTAAACAGATTGCTGGTTTGATACTCACAGTCCCGGCTCGGCTGTGGGAACCCTCAGAGTTGAATTATATCTTTCCAGCTTGTGTCATTATTCAAAATATGATTGTGGAAGAACGCGGATACAATGGCACAGCAAAGTTTCGTATGAGCCCTGAGGAAGTGCAGGAAGTTCCAACATCGTAGCGTAGTCGCCAAATTCGGGCAGACTGTATCTAGCAGCCGGCAGCAATATGGCGTTCAGAAGTAGACGGGATTGAAAGCCTTGAAGATCCCAACAAGTTACTCCTTGCTTTAATGGAAAACACGTGGAGCACGTATGGGAACCAAGAACTGTAGGAAGTGGAATGCCATGGTAAATGAAATTAGTACAATCTTGCCTCCTTTCTAAGCACGTTTAGTGCGGTCGACGGCAACAGATCTTTTGATAACTAAATGGAGTTTGCCCCACATAAGAATTTCCTGACACTTCGAAGAAACTCTCGTTTTGTGCCAGTTATTGCCCTTTGTGTATGGCCACCCTTGCAGGGTCACTGGTAGCATCGGTAATGAGTTCACCGACAGGAATATAATTAACACCCTTTGTATTGTGCTGCTCAACTATCGTATCATCAGCTAGGTGGACGTTGGTGACCGCATCTGAGGGTGCACATGCAACTACACCGAAGCGAGGCAGCTTCGCAGCTCTTTGTCCAGCTGTCATAGAAATACTATCTATTAGCCGTTTGCGTAATAATATAGCTAGTTCTGCACGATCTTCTTCAGGTGGGACAGATCCCGGTCCGATAAGAGCTTTAACCATCCCACTACATTTTTTCTCGTTAAAATTCAATTATCTCACGCAGGATGTATCTCTTACTCTCAATGTTCGGACACAACATTTTTTCAACTCTTAGCATACGTTCAGCAACACTTCTGCATTCGGATCCATTTGCTTTCGTTTTGGCCTCCTCGCGCAATTTTTCGCTGCCTTCGTCCCTATAGGACGGGGCATCTTCCGTCCCGATGAAGCAGAAACATCGATGCCGGTAGCGACCAGAAGTGTAGTAGTGCTTTGTAGAATGTGGAATGACTCCCAGTGTTTGAACGGTTTTTCTATGTGTTAGTTGGGATTTAGGATGCAGTCGTACAAGTGAGAAGTTGAAACTACTACATCACTGTACAGCACTGAGGCACACCGAAGTAATTCATCATCTGTGGGGTTCCCGGTGAGATTTCTGCAATGGACTCAAGCAACGCAACTCTCAAAATTTGTGCACTCTCTTCGCAGGTTATCCCATTGCTTTTGGCATTCCGTCGAAGATCTACCATCACATCTCCTTGACTCACATTCATATTTATCGCGGGTTGTGCATACATGAGATGGACGGCGTGAGTCAACAACAAACTTCGCGCAGATCTGGCGACCTATTTCTGCGAACTTCATACTTGAACATGTGGCTGGATCACAGCAAGCGACGGCAGCTGCTCTATAAAGAGCAGCGTTTTCATTTTCCAACCACAGCAATCCTTTGCTTTTTCCTTTAGTACTTTCATCCGGCTTTTGTCCTGCTTGAAATTCTGTAGCGGTTACCGACAGAGTAGAGTGAGGCGGAGTAGCCATCTCGTCAAAAAAGGTTAGAAAAGAACGGGTGGGATGCTAGAGTAGACTGACCTGAGGGGGATAGAGATGTTGACGGGTGTGGATATGCCTGTTATGGTTGTTGCTGTACGGTAATACTGCCAGTCTCGCGCCAACATTTTTGGAATAGCTGTTGCAAAATGTTTTCTTTTTCTCAAGGTTATCCCTTTTAGTCGGGGTATTGGGTTTTAGGCGACACCGTTAGGGCCCATGTTATCGCAAAAAAACGCCAAAAGAAATTTTTTGGGGTTTGGGACAAGGGCTAGCCATCCCCTAAGTATTGTTATTTATGCAAAATAAATAGAGTTTACGAATAAGAATTTTGAAATAAATGTGTCGAAAATATGATCTTATGACACGTGTCATATCTGAGAAATTCTGAAACAAGATTTATCAACGATTAAGGAAATTAGGAGAATGTGTCCCTTTTATTAAATCGTTACAGCGGGTCTTTGCGTTTGACCTTCGCAAGAGCTCAGCGGAGGCAGGGCGCAATGGATATCTTCTTCGACGACCCTTTACTGGACAGTATTCGCGCCCACAGTAAAGGTACTGTAAGCACTGCACGTGCCTGACGTGGAACATCCGGTTTGTTTTTAGCCGTATACAGTAGTCATACCTGCAGTGTACTGCAAAGTACTGATGCCATACGACACCCCCAAAATCTTCAGTTTACAAGGTTTCTCTTGAGTTTTGTTTAAAAGTAATAGTGTCAATCGATCCGTACGGCCTTTTCATATAAAGAAACGTACAAAGCTAGAAAATCAGTTGATGTGGTGAGAAAAAGTACACCTATTTCTGAGAAATAGTACACCTATTTCTCACTAAAAATCGAGGTGACTGATGCAATACGACACCCCACGCTTTACTGGGCAGAACTAAAACTTTAAACGCAACTAGTAATCTGTCATCCCCCCCTGCCTCGAAATGACTTCAATGCAGCGATTGTGCATTGAATTCACCAGCCTTTGGACAATGCCAGGGTCAATGTTATTCCAGCAATCAGTGATGCAATTCATGAGTTCCTTCAGCGTAGAAAATTGCCTTGTATTGGCATAAACGGCCCTAATCAGCACATCCCAGAGGTTCTCTAGCGGGTTTAGATCTGGAGAGCGAGCTGCCCTTTCAAGCAGGGGTATTTCTTGATCTTTAAACCACTTCTCAGCTACTTTTGACGCGTGGGCCGGAGCATTATCCTGCTGGAATATCCATCCAACTGGCAGTTCTTCATCAGCCCAGTCGAGCAATTCCTTCTCCAGAATCTTCACGTACTCCCCTCTATTTAACCTCACGGTTACCCTCACTAATTTTGTCTTTCTGTGCGCACAAAATGCGGCCCAAACCCTCACTCCGTTCCCCCCATGCTGACGTTTTGACAAAATTATTTCCTCGTGCCTCAAATCGTGCCAATAGCACTGAATACCGTCTGATCCATCACAATTGAATCTTTTTCATCACTCCAAACGACCTTACCCCACTATTTCGCGCTCTTGCTTGAATGGGTTCTCGCAAATTTTATTCGAGACTCACGGTGTCTCTGCTGAAGCGGAGGCTGTCGCTTTATTTTTTTATATCGTAGAAACCCTGAGCCATTAAGATATGCCCTCGTTCTACTTGGAGAAATGGGAAGATTGAGTTCATTTCTTAGAGTCCTTGAGCTTTTTGTCGAGTTACCTGCTGCCCTAAGCAATCTTCGTTGGTCTCGTTCAGTCATTTTTTCCCGATTTGCTCGAAAGTTTTTGCTTCCATAGGTTGCTGGACTCTTTAAGAATGACGAAAGAACCACTCCCAATCGACCAAGCTGCCTTGAAATCGCCTGAATCGATGAACCGGCTTCCTTCAAGCCCGAAATTTTGGCTCGCTCCTCTAAGCTCAACTGCGTTCCCTTTGGCATCGTTGATAGGCCGGCTTGCTGTTATACCTCTCTTGGGGTCTCTAAAGCTTGGGAGAAAGTGAATGGAGCGTGTTGGAAGGCTCTAAAAGCTTGTTAGTTAATGATTAAGGGTGCATGTCGTATGGCATCAGTCACCCCCTCTTTATGTTTCTAAAGTATTACACCGATGCCCCGTGTACGTTACCGTTTAACGGACATCTTCCTAACGTTATTTTATGCAAGCTTTTCATTGGTGGAAACGGTTTTTTAATTGCCTGCTTGGAAGTAGCAAATATCAGCGAAACAGGGGGGTGTCGTATGGCATCAGTCAGCAGTGTACACGATAAATACTCAATAGAGAGTTACGCATGTACTTTTCAGAATGAAATATGACTAGAAATGGGAAATGAATTACAGTCTGTAACGAATGAAAGAATTCTGCTATTGAATTACAGACTGTAATTTAATTGCAGAATTCTGTCAGTATGTTGTGAGCAAAATAACTGAAATCGCATTAATTAGTGAACACCTGTGAGAAATGTTTCCGCAGAAAGTATTCTAGGTTGGCATAATTTGGCGCGGCCACTGCAGCAGAGAAAACCGCAGCACCCTCTATCACTTCCCCCCACACCCAAACCTCCCCATTTCAACATCTCCCCGTCCCCCCAATCCCCCACTTCCATCATCTCGTCCTTGCCCCTCTCTTTCCACAACCGTCCACTCCCAAACCACTACCTCCCCCCCTCATTCTCAGTATTCAACGCGCAAAATGGTCAAAGGAAACATAGTTAATATGCACCCCCTATCTAGACCGCCTACCCCTGGTACCTCTCCAAACCCTCCAGATGCGATTGAACCAACAGCCCCAGCAGCCATGCCCTCCCCAAATCAAGATCACGAAATAACCGCTACAATTAGAGCGCAATTACTTCCCCCATCCCCGCCGGGGAAAGAGAGGAAAGGGTACCATTCGCGATTCACCCCAGAGGGGGATCCGATTATCGTACGCGAAGTTGCCAGGGCCAAGGTTCCCATAGCATCCTATGGTTCAATGTCAAAGCAATTCGAGGCGGTCGATAAGAAAATTAACGCGTATCCGAAGATAAATCAGAAAGTGTCAACCAAGTGCGCTCCTGACAGATATAAAAGGCTTCAGAGCCTCTTCGATAAAGCAGACAGGAAGGACAAGCTTTGCTCTGATGTAAAGGCTGAGGTCGGGAAGATGGATGAGCTTTTGCTCACCATTAGGCAAGCAAGGGATGATATGGAGGCCAAGAAGGGCCTAGAGAGGAAGGTCGTCGAGAAATTGATAGGGAAAAAGAAAGAGTGGGAATGGAGCCACTCGTAATGGCAACTAAACGACCAAGATCTGACAACTGGGACACTAACAGATCAGGCAATTCGAGAGAGAAATCTGGGTCGCCGCACCCGCCCAAAGGAGCAAGGACGAGTGGTGATGTTATTATTTTTGGTGATGTTGATAGATTCGCTATGCATCTTCGGGAAGCGGACCTTGCGCGCGTGCAAGTTGCGAAGGATCGTCTCCAGCTGGAGTGTGACCGTCCTGGGTTTGAATCTGCTGAGAGCGAGGGATAGGGTTGAAAAACGTCGGGAACTGCAGACATCGCAGAAACCGGAACTGTAGAAGTTCAAGCAGTTAATGGAGGTCTTTTCCCTGAAATGATCTTGCACTTTTTCTAGTTTAAGATTGATTACTGCTACTTAGAAAATTGAGGAGTTTTGTTGAGGTCTCGGAGCTTCCGCTCGCGCGGGCTCCCTGCGGGACTGCGGACTGTCTCTTCGCTTGGACTGTGTTATGTGGACTTTTTTCTCGCTCCCCGTGGCCCCGCTAAATCGTTAAGTAAACATTTTTCGCAAGATTTTTACTGGTGGCTAATTTCCGAAAGTTCAATCTACTCCTGGATTGATGGAGGGGGACACTTGAAATATGATGATGTTTGCGTTGGGTACAAGCAGACCCTCAAGTTATAAAATAGCAAAAAGATTAAGTAAAGGGATCCCACAGGAGACCCAAAAAATTTCACCTTTCTTTACTTAAAGTCCACTCAACAGGCTGTTGTGAAGTAGGCTTTGACTTCCTTAAAAATTCATTCGACAGTGACACGTCCAACAGACATACCTTTGTTGAATGCAGTTTGAAATTGTTCAAGGTTGTTACCTTCATAAGGAACCTCCAGGAACCATCACCGATTGTACCCAGAGTCTCCATAGAGGCAGTATTGGGTTTCATATACGTCCAATACTGAGGGGAAGATTTCTTCTAGATTACTTCTTAGATATAGTGTGCAGTCATGCCTGTGACCTTCTATAGGATCAAACGCGTGTAATAAGAGCCCATTCGGGGCTGTTACGGACTGTAACCTCATGGCATGCTTTATTTTATGTCTATTGTACGCGACGAGTTGCATCATGTGACTTTTGCCAGGTCTTGCGATTCCAATTACGTTGACGTTTATAAAACCCACACAGTTTCTTAGCCCATTTGCTTTGGATTTTATAGGCTCCGAGTATAGAGCAGCTTTGCACTGCATAAATCTGGTCGTCAGCCCTACTTTGAGTAGGGATTGACGGGTGGTCAAAATCCACTCAACGCACTACCCAAATATATCAGAGAGCTGAGAAGAGTTCTTGCCGAATAGCACTTCAAGTTCGCACCACTTGGCTGGACTTGCTAGTCTTCTCAAAAAACGCAGATAACTAGTATGTTGTTGACAGCGTATCGGTTCTCACTTGTTGCAGTCTTAGACAACGGCCACAAAATTATTTTAGAGAAAAGCTCGATGTGGCATTTCTCGAATCTGAATAGTCGTAGACAGTCGGCGTTTGATAGAATGTTGAAGTTGAAGGTAAAGCTAGATAAGCTGATCCTTGTGCTTCGATGAGCGATCTTTTTAAAATATTGTTTGGCTTGCTCCACTTTCGCTCCACTTTGTTAGCTGCGTATAGTACTGTAGCTGATATGGTGAATGCTGAGTGCAATAGGGGATGGCCGTGCTTGAGGATTCATAAGAATTTTGCCCTCCAGTGTGTCCGTCTTTTTCGGCATTCGTTCTTTGTAAAGTCATTTAGCCTCCCTTTAGTTGACTCGATTTAGAGAGGAGATGGGGTGGGATTTGCTGCGATTGACGGGCTCCCGAATGGGAAGGGTGGAGGCAATGAATCGCGGTATTTGCACGCAAAGGGCATTCTACTGTAATACTCATATCTATCTATTCATTGCTTGTAGCGTAATGCGCAGGGGGCCTCATAGGATAATAAATTCTTTTCACTAAAGTAGATGACGACTCGGGTTGCCCACTGAGATTTTTTCCTGAATTATTTATGCGTAAAATCAAAAATGAAGTAAAGTTAATGGGGTGAGTTCCCGACCTGACTACTGTACAGTTCTACATTATACTGTACAGTACAGTATCTTTACGTACAAGTAACCCGAAACTATTTTGTTCTTTTTAAAAATATCCCAATTAATTTGGAATGGGCGACGTCGGTAGTTAGATGTACATGTTTACTCATTAATTTTCTTAAATACTTGTAAAGGGCCACTAAAATTGACTAGGTTTGGAGCGGGAGACAAACTTCTGCATGTTATGGGCTATGACCAATAACTGAAGCTGCACACGTGGACCAAATGGCATAGCTGAGGTTTTTCATAAAGCCGAGAGAATATCTGATAGGGCCGAAAAGGGGATATCTTAAAAATGGGTTGGCGACCTTAGGAATCGGGGGGGGGGGTTCTGTCGTTGTGTCCTGTCCTCTGCTCCCCCCTTAAAAAATAAGAAGTGCGATTCCATCTTTCTACTGCGCCATTGGCCTGCGGATGTAGTGGATATGTCTTGGTAATCGCAATACCCAGCATTGACGTTAGATCCTCCATCACCTGACTGACTAAGTTGGTGCCGCTGTCAGAATGCATGTTCTCCATTGGTCCAAAGATAGACACCCATTCTTCTACCAACACTCTAGCGATGGTATGCGCCTTCTCGTGCGGTATTGCCTTTGCCCTTGCGAATCGCATGAACAGATCGATCAATGCCAATACTTTAACGTTGCCACTGCGGGTCCTTGGCGTGATAGTTTGCACGTCAAATGCAATACGTTGAAAACGGCGTCTTGGATGTACAATCTCCAGCGGGGCTTGCCTTCATGGTGGGCTGTCTTCTGCTACCGTACAGTTCAAACAGTTCCAGACAAACAGTGCAGTATCCCTTTTCATACCTCTCCATCGGTAGCGGTTCACGAGTTTCGATAACGTCCGCTGCAATCGGTACTGCCCAGTCAATCGCGAACCATGTACATATGCCAGCACCTCCTTCACCAGTGATTTGGGAACCACGACAGGGAGTTCTTCTCGGCGTGTAGTGCGCGGCCGACATCATCTACGACCAGGCTCTTCTTTCTGCGTACATACTCGCGCAGGTCCCCTAACTCTGACATTTGCGCAGCCCTGATTTCCGCCTCGCTGGGGACAGTTGCCTTCGATTGCTGCATGAGCTGGCGTTGCCTCAGTAGCAGTTCCGTTCACAACCTCTCCACTATATACCGGCGAAAAGTTCTTTCTCCATTTCTTTCTAGATTTCTTCTTGTCGGGCACGCTCCACAGGATTGTAGCATAGTTGGCAAAGGGGCTTCGGGACGACATCCTTGCTAAGAGCATCGGGAACGACAAGTTCCAGTCCGTTGCGATGCTCAATTGTAAAGTCGAGATCTTGAATGCTAACCACCCATCGGGCTAACTTCTCCCGAGGGTCCTTTAGACTGAGGAGCCATTTCAACGACAGGTGATCGGTTACTGTACTGAATTCTTCACCATGAAGGTAGTGCCTCCACTTTTGCAAGGCATGCACTACTGCGTGTAACGATTGTGCCCCCCAAATCAACTAAGACATTACTGAAAGTATCCCGCCAGTAACCGTTACCAAGATTTACACTGTACCAAGACATCAGTGCAACTCGTGCACTGTGCCCAGACACCGGTGTAAAACACAAGACCCCGTACCACCCCGTGCCAAACCAATCACATAACGCCATTGTGGCGATCTCGCGTGGTTTTCGAAACTTCTCCCACCTCGCCAATCAGCAATTACTTTATGTATTCTTGCCAATTGGACCAATGGAACTTTGCCATGATGTTTTCTGCTGTCAATCTCCCTGATAGTATCTACGTGAACCTTCACACCCTTTCAGTTTCATGCCTTTAGGGCCGTTCTTCTAGAACAACTCTGAATTTAGCATCGTCTGCCTACAATTTACCATTGCCGTCGTTGAGTACTTTTTCTATATAAACCCTGGTCTGAAGCTCCGGCCTGTTTACCGGAAGCATCAAACAACAGTTCAACCATCGATTACCTTGTGTGCGCCCAAACCCCCACACTGCGGCTTTGGCCTCTAAATGGCTGCCAGCAACCTCCTCGTACACAAGCTGAGCATCTTTGCCGAATGTAAAAGGCAACAGTCTCCGTTCCGCCGGTAGTGTGATTGCGAATTCCTTGAGCAGACTTTTACCACCTCCGTTTTGCATCATGGAATTACCCATCCCCGATACGACGGAATTGATTGTTCTCAAATGCGCTCCTGTAGATTTTGTACGCGACAGAGATTGGGTAGATTTCTTAGTCGTCTTCGCTCCATGTTTTGCGGCTTGGTAGTCCTTTACTACGGAATTTTGGGGCTTCACGAATCATTTGGTCTAACACGGTCTTCTTCCTTCCAGTAACATTCGGACGATGGGGATAGTGCAGCTCGCAGTCGGCGTTGTCCTCATCACAGATTGGCGGGTGGGGGCATCCAGATATGGGCATAGGACCATCATCAGATGCATCCGAGATATCGGCCTCCTCTCCTTCATTAATATGGAAGCCATTGGGCCTCCAATCTGGATCATTGATATCAGCTTCAACAGCAGCGATGCGGTCAGCTAAGCTGTTCATAGCTTTCTGCTGCTGCTCCGTGTGATCCGCCACACGTTTCAAAGTGTTTCTGATATCTTTCAAAGCACGCTCAACAATACTGGCGTTTGCCGTTTCAGGCATCTGACCCTCTTCACTATCGGACGGCTCAGCCGGCTTCTGTAACTCACCAGCATTAGCCACGACAGTCTGAATCTCATCGGTGAGGGGAGCTCCATGGTTCCTTTCGACTGGTCCTCCATGTTGTCGACAGGGTGCGGGTTTGCCCTTGTACTACGACGCTTACGGGTCTCCTCGACGGTTGTTCTTTGGCAATACTTTCGTACCTTGTCAGTCACCCGGTGGCAGTCTCCTGAGACTTCTGAGCCACGCGCGATTAAAATGTTTTAATGTTGCAGCTACCCCAGCTGCAAGCGCTTGAAAGGTACAAGAACAGGAACAGACGGTCAGCCAGTCCCAACACAGCGACGGCATTCGCGAACAGTGACAGACAGGTCACAATGACCACAACAAGCTTTATCCTCTGGTGTAGTCCGTGCTGCGTTGGTCCAGAACCCACAGACCCGGGCCCTTATAATGGCCGTAGTATCTAAGCTACAGTACCTCAGCACTTAAATGTGTAGTGTTACCCATCAGCGAGGACTTATCCCGCATAACGTATTAGCCTCGTGGATATAACCGACCACATCTTCCATGCATTAAAATAACCCAAAATTCCCCCTTAAATGTGTACGGTCGTTAAGTGCACGAGAGCTTATTCAAATACAAACTTACAAATATGAGATTGTGCACGCCATCTCCTGCCTGTAATTCCCGCCAACATCCACGTTGCCACGTCGCCCACGGTTGCCCTGCAACAGCATCCCAGGGAATCGAAGGCCAGCGGGACTACTGTACTGTTCCAGAATTTTCCATGTCTCTCTAGGAATGTTGGTGTAACCTTAGACTGTACTGTAAATAAAAAAGTTTTCGACTGCGCTCACCGAAGCAATGCCCGTCGTCGTTTAGCAGTATTTAGGTTTTTTCGGACTACATGTACAGTAATATTTGAACGGCAACGGGGGACCATTTAAAACATGCGTCCGGCTTGGATCAGGCCTTAAGAAGATCTTTGTCCAGGAACACCGCCGCCCTAACGCCCGAACACTATTCTCAACCCATATTCATTCCAGTGGCCGCTTGATTGTGGCATTTACTTCAATCCGGCCTGGCCTTGGATGAATGAGGGAATTGAGGCACATGTGGTGCCGGTAAGGACCACTAAAATAGTTTCAAGCTGCCTGTCGAAGCCTCCGATGATGTCAAAGCTATTGCAGGGTCTTTGTTACCTCTGCGCCGATTGTACAGCATGATTGTATCGCGTGCCGTCATGTTGTACATGAGGTTAATTGATAGTCCTGGTAAGTTGCTGAGGATAGCATCGACATGGTTATTATCGAAATTAAGATACACGAATGCAGGCATGCATTCAAAACAAAACTTAGACTGTCCCTAGCGTTTGTGCGAGGTTCCATCGAGACTGCAAAAAGAGTGAACCATTTCCCCAATCACCGTAAGCTATCACATACGGGTCAGGGGATCCTGATGCCCACGGGTAGAACAAGCAGACATTGCTACCAGATGGATCATGTAATGATGAAACACAGCTCGCTCGGTCTTTTGATCTAGCTGCCGCGGGGTATGTTGACCGTCCTTAGTCCGGCCTCGCGTACCAATCCGCACTTAAACCGTAATACAAGTGAGAGCAAAGAACTCTAGGGACGCTAAGTTTACATCGGGTCAAGTTAGGTATTCAGTGACTACCCTTGGACGGGTCATCTACCCTGTGCACACCAGAATCTGAGGAGCCCTGTGCTCCCTCTGGTCGGGTTAGTAGCGAAAGCACCCCAGCTACATTACTTTGTCCACGTCCAATAGTCTCTGCTAGATGCATGGCGGCAAGTGGGCGAGCCTCCCCGCAAACCCCTCCCTGAAGTGCCATGAGAAAGGCATCCGTTGCCACTGTGCTATTGGCTTGAACTTGGCAGTTCCCATAACGCCATATCGCCCCCATGTTCATTACGGCTTTCGCGTTTTGAGACGTCACCGCGATCCTGAATAAGTTGTACACTTGTTCCATGGTCATGTTTCGCAAAACTTCGGCACTCTCAAGATCCCCTTCAGCCCAAATATGCGACAGGGCTGTGCATGCTTCCAAGTCACCGGCCTCCGCCGATGAGTACAACTTTTGCATACCGTCAACAACAGACACCTTGCAATTCGCCCAGGATCGCGCGACGTCCCAGTACTCACCTTTCCCAGCCAGCAATAACCCGTGTGTCGTCTGAGCACAAAAATTTTGCTCCCTCACCGCTGCCTCCAGCAAAGGGATAGTATCAGCGGAAAAGTTTCCACCCTCGTGGAGAGACCGCTGATCGAAAAGGGGTTGTAATCTCTCCATTATTAATGAAGTCTGGTGAGATTTGCCACGGAAAATTAAGAGGCGACAAAGAGAAATTCGCCGAAAATCCCAAAGGGGTACCCCTTCAGTACCCTCGCAGACATCTTTCACTTTTTTCCTCGACAAGCCGATTGCCTTGTCGATTAGTTTCAAGGCTCTTTGGGGATCCCACGGCACGATAGCGGTCGCGAGATATACTGGATCCGTGAGGTCTAGACTTGCTACCCAAAAGCAAGGCATCTGCGAACCATTCCCTTTTTGGGCAAATTTTGCTTGCGACATTGGCTGCACCATGTATCGAACTGCCCTGGTAAAGGGCATCCATGATGCCTCTGAAAAGGCGCTCTGTATCGCTCGATCGATGTCCTCGCACATTTGCTTGCTACCGAACAGTGCCTCACGGTAATACCTCGAAATCTCCAGGGATTTAACGCTCCAGTCAATCATCGCTAGTTCCCGACAACTCCCTGCAACAAGAACAGTTCTGATTCCCGCCAAGAGCTGTACAAGGCCTTCGTAGCATAAAACTCCCCAAGTAATGCAGCTCCCGACGGCTGACTCGTTTGCATATGTCTCAACGAAGAAGGAGTATACTTGCTCCAGACCTAAGGCCATGTCCAGTAGCCGACGGACTGTCAGTCGCGAGTTGTCATATCGCATTTGTTGGGTAACCAGACTATCCAGAAGCTCATTGTCAACTGATAAATGAGAATTTGCAACAAGATTGCACACAATAGACCGACAGGCCATCTCACGGACTTGCTCTTCTGGGATGAGTCCTGTGAGAATAATGTAGTTGCAATCATTAGCAAGTTCCGCCCAATGTACCCACATGTGTTCTTGCAACGACTCTTGCAACCAGGGAGAGAAAGCATGCTCGCGAAGCTGCGAGACCCGCTTCACATTCGTTAGTGGCATGCGCTGCGTAAAAACGTGGGCTGCCTGTGCAATACCATCCCTGGCGCGTCCGCCTTGGATGTAAAGTAATGGTGCCACCGACGTGCGTTGTTCGCTGTCAGTAGATTCTCAATTACCTGAATTATTTTTGTCACATTATCAATAATCCAAGTGTCAGAGGATCCCTCTGGCCTTGTATGAACGACGTCCAATATGCGGCACACGACCGGATCCACTGATATTAGCTGCTTGGGGCGGATCGAAGACTTTCTTGTCTGCTTTGAGGTCGAAGACAAACACGAGGGAGACAATGTCGTGGATGGCGGTTGTAATGGGGTCTTTGTTAGAGGGATTGGAATGTTCAGTAACGTCCTTGTCTGCTTGAAGTAGAACGTTAGTGGACGGATCCGTGGAGCGGCGGCAATAGGTAGCGACATCGAACACGGCAAATGCTAAGTCCAACAGCAGAATCAGGGTGGGCTTGCGAGCATGCCGTCCACGTTGACGAGAAGCTACAGAAGTAATCCAGTTGCGATCCTCCGGGGTCAGAGAGTCACCGCTGCGGGAAACTAAGTGCGAAACAACCTCTGCGACGACGATTCTGACAAGTGCGGCTTTGACGTCAGGAACATGATGAAGATCGACATGAGGTGGTTTTGCGGCTGTGCAACAGGCAATCAAGCGATGCCAAGGCCCACGACGACCCCAGAGGTTTGGCGAGAGAAGGGCGACAGCCCATGCGTCCCAATCGTAGAATGGTTTTCCCCGGACGGCAACTTTTCTTGGCAAGGGCAGGGCGCCGTGTGCGGCCACAAAATGTCGATGAGGTAAGAACAGCCAGCGGGGTAGTCGCTCAAGAGTGGGTGCTCGTTTGCGGAAGGTAAGGGAGGCGGGGAGGGAGATGGGGACAAAGCGGGTGAGGAGGAAGGGGATTTACGACGATCTACTCGGCGTTTCTTCCGAACAGGGAGGTCAACGGTTGTAGACGACGAGGGAGGGGAGGAGGTGGTTCGGGGTTTCGGCATGATCTGCACAGGGGTAGAATTGGTTTGGGAGGTGGGAGACGGGGGCCATGGGTGAATGAAAAGTGGTATGGAAGGCGGAGGGGAAGAGGTTTTAATACGTGGTTGGGAATGTGGGAAAGGCGTGGGGGGCGAGTTTCTCGCGGAAGTTTTGAGTATGTTGAACGGCAGGTGGAATTTGAATGGTAGGCTCGTTTGGATGGGAGCAAGAAATAAACGAGAGAAGCATGGAGGGTTGATGAGGACAACGATCTGGTTGAATGCGAGTCCCCGCCAAAAATCAGGCGATAACAACAGCCGGAATTGGCGGAAGCGCATCGCTGACCGGGCCATTCGAGCAGGCGACGGCGGGGTGTTACCGACGGTAACACACGGCCAATGAACGGGGTGTATTTAACTGTAAGGGATAATGTATTGGCCAATGAAATGGAAGAATGTGGCATTCGTTACCAGTTATCAAGGCCTTAGATGTGTGGTGCATGTCCGTTTCTTTTGCTTATTTTGCCGCCTTCCCGGCTTTATAATTTAAAATTAAAAATTTCATGTGCTCTTTGCTTTGTGGGTAACGCTACGCAAGGGCATTTTCAGAAAATTTACGCTGTACTGCACTGCACCGCGAGAATGCACCTTGGTGCTGTACAGTACATTACTGTACTTCCGCTATTTGAGGGTTTCAATTGGAATTCCGAGTTGCGCCGCCCCTGTAAATCTTTGCTATTTTTTTGAGATTTTCTCGATATAGCCCTCGCGTTGTGTACTTGGCCGAAATTTGAAATTACCTAGTAGTCTTTTGTAAATTTTACCAACTGACGAGCACATGGGCGTTTGGAAATAAAATGATTCGAAACGAATCCTGCCACTTCCGTAAAATGGATTACAGGGAAAGTCTGTGCAACTCCTTTTTCATGCCAGCCTAGCTACTGTATTCCGAGTCCTGTACAGTATCATTTTGCACAAAATATCCTATCTTTGTACGTGATCTACACTACGGTGGATCCGGCGGTTAGAGTTTCAAATTTTATCATCTCAGTGGATCCCAAACTGGATTACAACTGTAATGACATTACATACCAAAAATGCTGTACGCGACGTACTGTCAGTGCTACACTTTTTTTCCTGTATAACCGTAGTTGAGGAAACAAGCTGCATTCACCCTCCAACTGCAGCTCCGTGCTTTGCTCCGCAGATATCGGTCATTCCGAGCCCGGGGTCTTGATCCAACGCCATCTCCGCCCGTACACGCTCCTCCTCCAGCTGATCCAATCGACCGACGCCCGCACCTTTTGGGAAGATGACCGCCGCAACGCTCAACCTAACCTCTCCGCCCACAGCGCAGCGTCTTCTCAACTCCGCGCCCGCCGCAACTCCCTTCTCTACCCCGCCACCTGCGCTGCCCTCACTGCCCATCCTTCCTCCATTTCTCATGTCAGCAATGATGTCTGGTCTGTAATGCCTCGCCGACACCTGGACCACCCCGTGTTCGAGGATTCGGCCCCGCTGATCCAGTGCCATCTCTGTCACTCTCAAATAGACTCTCGCGGCAACCATGCCCCCATTTGCAAGTGCGGTTTTGGCATTGCGCACCGCCACAACAACGTCCGCAACATGTCCACCAGACATGTATTCAAGCCTGCCGGTCTCGTGTGCCATCAGGAGGTCCCCTTCCTCCTCTCTGCTACTGCCCGTCGCCCTGCTGATATCTTGCTTCAGCCTCGCCTTTCATTCCATAATATTCCTCCCGACAAACAGACGGTGTATGGCATCACGGCCCGCTCAATGTTCGTCCCTGGCTCGATACACTATGCAGCGAAGCAGTACGCTGGCGCTGCGGAATCAGATGATGGCGCCAAACTTCGGTCACAGGACCGAGTGATGCGTGACGCGCTCCTCCTGCCCAGCGACATGGATCCGTCCCCACATGTCCAGTGGCATTTTGTTCCCCTAGCTTTTCATGCACTTGATGCCCTCTCTACTCGTCCGCCAGAAATTACCGACCACAGTACTAAACATATCGCGTTTCGGTCTGCGCGCCAACTCAATCATGCATAGTGCAAAATATTGTAGCGCCTCAGTTATGCTGTCTGGTTCAGTATTGCTACTGCTCTTTTTTCTCGCATGCCGGGTCACGGCGGGGTCTTTCTCAACCTGAGCAACCCGTGATCCCTCGCATGACATTGTTTGACGACCACCCTAACAAAAATATCGGGCATACCCCCAATACCGATTTCGCTCAGTATACTGTACAATATGTATTGATGCCAGTTTGATTGATTTCACCTATTGCACTGTACAGTATACTGTGCAACAGGAGCTTATAGTGTCTATTGGACCGTTGTCCTCATATGAGGACAACTTTTAGCCCTTTTTTTCAATACAATTCTTTTTTACCTCAGCGCATTTCTTGTCCCTCCGCATTAGTTCATGAGTGTAGATGGCCGATCAAAACAAACTTTTCAAGATTGTTGACCTCGGTTAACCCTAGAGCAATTTTCCCTCACCAGCTTCCGCTCTTCGCAAGAAGTTGTGAAAACGACTACATTTTGGAAGGAAAAATAGTTCGTATTATCGTGGGGGGGTTTCAGAAACGAGGGCGCACGTACAGTAAAAATTACTGTACTGTAACTTAACATGAAAAAACCTTTTTTCCAGTAAAAATTTCGGCCTTCCAAAACATTTACCTTTCCAAAAATGTAACGGAAACTGTCCTCATATGAGGACAAAGTGTGCCTCATATGAGGACAGAGCATGGTCGTATAGACAATAGTAAGGGTATTTTGTCCCTGAGCTAGTTGTAAGCAGACACCCAGAAGGGGAATCCTAGATCCATTTTGTGATCTGGAGATATTATTGCGTTGATCGAATGTACAATTTCCGGAATCGGCCATCTTATAGCAAGTCATTTTGCTCTTTCGATCCACGTCAACCCATCCCCTCAACGCGACATTGAAGTACAGCTTCCTGACCACTTTGCTGATCTCAAACCACCTCCAACGCCCTGCTTGGAGCGTCGACAGGTACAGCGAAATCAAATGTTGCCTGTATCTGCTTCTCCAGTCGGACACCAACCTCTGAGGACTTGAAATCTGACTATGTCATCACATTCTGCGGTTAGACAAGCCCCCTCTGCTGCAAAAGTAATTCAATCTACCCCAATCCGTGGAAGTTCAGTTGCAAATGTGGCCAGGTCGTTAGAGCCACAACTGGAGGTGATGGGAGAGGATAATGGGAGAAAACGTGGTTTGGGACACACGCGTGGAGATGAAGGAGTAGGAAGGGATCCTGTGGGTCCGAGGGCAAATGTGGGAAGAATTTCTGGTTCAGTAAGAGGTGGTAGTAGTGGGAGCGCTGGAATTCAAAGAGGTTTGGATGGACCAAGAGGGAGGCCAAGAGGAAGGGAAAGGGGTCGTGTAAGAGGTCGGAGTGGAATACAAGTGAATCTAGATGATCCTAGTTTGGGTTGGAAGCTTGAGAGTCACTCACTATCTATAATAATGGAGAAATAGTTTGCAAATAATGCAGTTCACAACAGGGCAAGGTTGTTTTGTAATTCAGTTGTCAACAAAATGAGATTGGAGTGTCGTATTAGGTATATTGCTCCAACAAGAGGTGGACTAATGGTTTTCTTGATGAATATTGTACTGATGAAGCTCATGAGTTGGCTAAATGGATGGATAAGCTTGCACAAGAAGGATATACCAGTCATTACGTTGGCAGATATGTATCGCTATGTAGCTGTCCTGCTCTATGCTCACTCATCCAGCCATAGTCTTGAAAGATCCGTTCAACATTTTAGAAAGTCTGTATTTGTCGTTCCAGCCCTAAAAAGAGTGAGATTTATCGCTTAACATTTAATTGCCTTCTCACCAACGGGCAGAGGAGGGGTGAAGCAGTGTGGAAGTCACAGCGTGATATAACAAGGCAGCTTTCAGAGTTTGAGACACTTGCTTTCCGAAACACTCAGGCTATGTTTTTCAATCCCTTGTATTTGTCGGAAAATCTAGATGATGAGCTTTTTGGCACTACAGCGAGTAACTATCAGGTTAACTATTTCTCAACGGAAGGTTGACACTGAAGGACACTCAGCTGACTCTATCGCATGCGCATTTTTCCGAATAACGTTTGTGTCGAGATTTAGGCGACGGCAAGAGACGCAAGTTGAAAATGTGAGGAAGATTATGGAGCTTCTCATGGATGATCGAGGCGAAGAGGCGTTGTACGGCATGATTGTTACGGCTGATCTTGGATATGGTAAAGAGGCCTTTATGTCTCTTCTGTCCCAATTTGCGGTTAGTTCTGTCTTTGTCACGCCAGATAGTCTTTTATCTGTTCCACCCTTTGTTGCATTGTCCAACTTTGATCCTGGTCTGGAAGATTTAGTTTTGCAACATGGAGATAAGACTAATGCGGATCAAAAAGATCCTATTACAGTAAGAAATGCATCACAGGTAGGAGAGGACGGAAATGGACCGGCTGTTGCCGGCAATGAAGATATTCTTGGGGAAGTTGCATCACCTAATATTCAAAGGAAAGAAAGGGACAATACTTTCGTAACTGGGAAATATACTAAGATGGTTAGGAGAAATGATTTCATTATTGACAATAACACTCTTGTGATGGAGGCATTTATGGCTTCTTAGTCTTTGCGTACAAGTGTTGGGAGGTCTACTGGAGAGAGGAAGATGATGGTTGTTGAGGTTCGAGGACATGGGAATAAAATATTTTCAAAGGTTTTGATATTCATGTATACAGTCCCGACGAGAATTAGAGAGACTCCCATGTCTGGGGTGGCAGTTCCCAAGTTGAATGTAAAAATGGACAATCTTTTGTTTTTTAAACAGCGAAACGATTCCAACGTGTTGCAGAAGACTGTGGAGAGTTACCTCAAAAATCGATGTTCCATTCTGACTGTCGGTCAGAGATGCGCAGACTGGTTTGTTTTGCGACAGTTCAGAGTAAACAGGACTAATGTCGGAAGGGTGCTGACCAGTAGTTTGCCGGTTCGTGATCTACTCGGTATTGGAAATCCAGAGAGAGCGTCAAATAGAGATAACTCTCAATGGCTTGACATTTTCTCGGATAGTTGGTTTTCTTCCAAGGTTTCTACTGAGGCAATGAAAAGGAGAAGCATTTGTGAAGATGCAGCTATCAGCGCATTAAAGCGTCAAGCAGATTTGGTCGACGTTTTCCATGTGGGAATGTTGGGAAAGAAGGACAAAGACTATTTTGCTTGCTCACCGGATGGTTTTGTGGTCATGACGGCAGACTAATTGCGTCGTTGGGCTGATGATGACGTTGATGAAAATTCAGATGAGTCCAGTATCTTTATAGCGGGCCTGGAGATCAAGACTCGTGTCGCACCTAAAAGATTACGGAGTGAAATCATTTTGGCTAGCCCCGATCTACAGAAATGCAGAGTTGGTGATGATATATTGAAGAAGTACGTGCCCGCAGAGCACAGGGGACAATTTTTGCAAAAGGCCGTTGTTATTAATTGTAAGTACGTTGTTTACTTGGCCGCAGCGGAATCTGGTACTCTTTATTCAGTGATTCAGTGCTTCTTCGTTTTCCTTTGGAGGCAAGGCAAGAAGGTTGATGTTCTTGAAGAAGTTGCCTTTCCAGTGGTGAAATGGACTCATGCCCAGAATTCATCTATTCCAAGCTTTGTTGGAAAAGCTTGGAAGAGCCATTTTCCTGTGCGACTTAAGTTTTGGTAGGCAGTGAATCTTCATGTGAAGCAAAGAGGCCCCTTTGTACCTCTAAAGCTTTTCAAGCACGCAACGAAATCTTTCTATTGTATAACAATGGGGGTCGTTGATGGCGCTACGCAATTCAGAGCTAGTATGCGCGCGCCGACAAGCTATTTCAAGTGGGAACAAAAGATAGTTTCACAGGTTATAAAGACGCTGGCTATCAACGCATTCATTGGGTACAGAATGTTTTAGCGTCAAGATTTGCTTGAAACTGACGACTTATTTGCTTCTCTTGACGACTATCGAAACAATTTAAACAAGGTTAAGTGTATCGGGTACTTTATGGAAGAGGCGGCGGAGGAGCTTCTAACATATGCTGCCTCTCTTGTGGAGGAAAGCGCTGCAGTGATGGCGGAAAATGTTGCAGATAAGAAGGAATCGAATCGTCTGATCACAACCGCTCATAACTGGAAAAGAAAAAGGCTCACTTAGCTTAACAGTTCTGATGGGATAAAGCACAGGTTCTTTGTTAATGGCCACTCTCTAGTACAAGAAAAGACCTTCTTATTCTGTGCATTATGTGGACAAAACAGGCACATGTGGTCTGGACATAGGTCTTCTTATAAGTGCAAGATATGTGGTGTCACACTGTGTCTGAGAACATATGACGGACTTCGGAAAAGTTGTTTTAATGTATGGCATGACAGCAAAGTGTTGGATCATAGGAACTGCTCTGGCGGTTCATTCAAGTCTTCGAGTAGCAGAAGTTCTGGTATGAGCATTAAAGTCTCTTCAAGGCAAAACAGTAGTGTGGATAATGCAAGCAAAGTGGCACAAGAAGAACAAACATTTCATGAACCGAGGATCTCTTGAGTCAAGGACAAGGTCGCGTAAGGGGCGAAAAACTGTCAGCAGAGATGTGAACGCTGGTGGTGAGCAAGAGGATGATGGGTTGGTTAATAGAAATGGAGATAAACAGATAGTTTGTGACTCTCCCGCTCCAAGGACTAGAGTGAGAGGTTGTAAGAGCAATGGAAACACCATGGGAATGTTTAATACATCACCTGTTGATGCATCAGCTCCAGCGACAACGCAGAGAACTGTAGCGGGGCAAACGGTATTTTAAAAGATGCAAATAGAACGGTAGATTTAGATGTTCAGACGACCTTGCATGCAAGGGTGGAGACACGATCTTCTTCTAGAACGAAGCGAAAGCGAGCTAGAGCGGAGAGAAGTGGAATGGGGACTTCAGCTGACAAGAGACGCAAGACTTAGAACGTTAGGTTTGTACACTGCTTGGTAAACATTCGCAGTTGCAGTGCACTGTATACTGTGCAATAGACGTTTTTGAGGATTCTAAAGCCTCTTCGGGAAGCAATTTTTCTCAGTCATTAACTCTGAAACTACTAAGCCGTTTCATATGAAACTCTGTGGAACCATAGTCCCAATCCTAGAGATTACGGCCATGGCCTTAGATTTCGGAAAAACCATCCAAAGATGAACTTTTGTTGCTTCAAAGTTATTGTACTGTATACTGATAAAAAAATCTTGGCACTGGGGATGTAGATGTGGGGGGTCAGAAATGGCTGGAATAGAACTGATTGACATAAACAGTGGTGCGAAGAATGTTGGAAGCCAATCTTGTGCGGCGCTCATGTAGGGACTGAACAATTTGTGACGGGACTGTGCACTTGTGGCCCGCACAGGGGCAAGCCGGGTCTGGCTGAAGGGACCATGAATTACTGCACTGTACCTGGGCCACTGTAAACTGCCGGAAATGATTATAGAGCCATCAATTTTTTTAAGCAATTGGACTTCATAGAGGTCAAAATAAACGACAAATCTGTCGAATACTTTTACACTTTGGTACTTGCTCTTGTGCCAAAACGATTTTCGATTTGAGTAAAAATATTTTAATTTTTTTTGCCCATTCGGCTACTTCAGGGTCGGAAAAGAGTATAAAGCCACGTCTCTTAAAAGACAATAGCATGAAAACTAGTACCCATTTCGCCCCCCTCGCACACTCAGCACCTTGCCACAACGCCGAAGATGCAAATCGACTAATGAAACGAAAGTAGAGCGATCAATTTCATGCCAACAACGCTTCACACAATCAACTAACTCAGCCACGGACCCAAACTGCCTCTTCTCCTTTTGAACGCGCCTAGCAAGAATGGCCAATAGATTTTCTATAGTGTTTAAGTCCGGTGGCCTCTAGGGCCACTCTATTACAGAGACATTGTGTGCAGCAAACCAGTCCTTGGTATGCTTCAAGTTATGCATCGATGCCCCGTCCTGCTGAAATATCCAGTATGAGTGGTGCTTTTCTGCAGTGAATGGAAGCAAAGAGCTCTCCAGGGTTTCTGTGTAGACCTTTGAATTCTGTCAACCCGATAAAACTGCCAGTGGCGTCTTTCTAGAGATCGATAACCAAACCCAAACCATTACCTATCCACCCGCATGCTGTCTGGTAGAGATAATGGCTTTGTTTTTCTTCAAAAAGTGCCAATTCGAAGCCTATTCATCCGGTTCTCCTAAATTTATTTCTTTTACGTCGCTAAAGACCACGCGACACCACTGGTGGTGATTCCATGTAACATTTTTTTCTGCAAACGGGACCCGCTTTTCCTTGTGCTCCGAAGTCATAGCTTGAGCGCGTAGCATCCGCTTATACTAAAAAAATCCACTCCCATTTAACATCTGCCGGACTTTTCTGGATAAGATCAGAAGGCTGAGGGCTTTGCGGAGGTCAGATGAGGATTTATCTTGGTTTGACGCCTCCCTTATGAGCAGTCGGTATGACCTCTCTGTAAATTTTTTCGCACCTCCTCATCTCTTTTTTACGCCATATTGATGCTGAAATCGAATGTGGTTGCGTACTACGTCTTTAGAGAGATTAATGAGCTCGGCGATTGACCTAATTGACAGTTTCTGACTTTAGAGGACATCAATATGCTGTCGCTCAAACTCAGTGAGAGTTTTTCCTCGAGTCATGTTGGAAAAAGCTAGCAGGGTACGTAATGCCGTAAGAGCATCGGAGATTACAGCCACATAAGAAATGTTGTGTTTTAGTCTTTCGGAATGAAGGGAATTTCTTCCCAAATACCGTGCCTTTTTACCGTCTTCCGACCCTGAGATAACCGATTTTGAAATAAACTAAAAGGTTTTTATTCGATTTTCAAACCCTTTTGGCGCATGATTCAAGTAACAAAGGGATTACTTTTGAACAGTTTTGTTTTTTAATTTACCATTTTTAAGCCGAGATTTTAAAAATATGTATGGCTTTATAACCATTTACGGCAGCGAACCTTAATGAGAAAGAGATTATAGTTTCCGCCGGACATTGGGTAGCAGTCCCAAAAGGTTGCCGATGATTTTTTGCTGTAAAGTACACTGGTCGGTAAGAATGAGACCGCAGAGGCTCAATAATTAACGAGTTGAGACGGTCGATGAGGGTGTGCAGAGACACAACACAGACCACAAAAATCCTATTCATTGTCAAAGAATGGCTATTGTACGAAGCACGGAAGGACGCCATGAAGACTGATATTGATCTCTGCTTATTACGACTTCCCTGTGACGGCATGCTTTTATTTATTCACCCATTCATTTAATAGCTCTTTCCAAATTTGCATTCCGCCTTGTTACATCCTTTCATGTTGCTATCAGACGTACAATGTGTTTGGCTTTCTTAATATGTGCTCATAAAGTTTTAAGTGATAATTTCGCGGGCCTTCCAGTTAGCACTCTTCTTAAGAGTAATAGGGACCTTGCCAGCAAAGTAGGAGCCACCCCCTATGAAGCGCGCCCAAGACGATCAAAATTGGGATGGAATTTTGTGCGTTTAACCTTCGACTCGCTTGGATCTCCGTCTGCGACGACTTCAAAGGTAATCGACGAATACGCGGCCGCTATCGTAACCCACGGCCGATGCTCGACGGGAGGAGTGAAGACTCGGCTTTATCAGCGGCTTAATTCTGCAACTTGTTCCGCTTGTGCTGCGTCTTTAATACAGTATGTCACGCCCCTCAACACGCAGAGTTTAGCCTAATTCTTTTAAATTGCTTTGAATTCAAATAACACTCAAAAAATGAATAAAATCCAGCCAATCAATTCATACAACTTGTAAGGAAGGATGATGTCTTCTCAATAACGCACAAACATCGTAACGTAACTCTGACACATCAGTTATTCCCCAGCAATGCATTAAATGTAGCCGAATTAGCCAAACACCATTGGGCACTCGGTGTTTAGGATGCAAACTAGTGTAAACCGCAATTGACCTTTAGATTTATCCTCATATTTCCTCTTATTTTCCGTGTTTGGTTTTTCGGTTTTCTACTTCAGCCGCAGCAGGCCCGAGCAACTGCGTGGTGGAAAAGCAGATTAAATAGTAAAAGGTTGCAAATGCATCAAAGCAGCGCCAAAGTACCGCACTTACCTCGGTCGTCGAGGACGTGACTCGGGGTGTACACAGCGGAGGTCAGTGTATATGTTTGTTTACTTTTCAGACAGACCAGTCGAACCACATTCGCGAATCTGCCTGGTTTTGTCTACTTTGAATTAACAAAGCCCTACAGTTTTCAGTGTTCTGCTTTTCAGAGGCTCTGCTTGTAGGTTTTTGGGTCTCATCGATCCGTACCGACAGAGAAGCCTCTCCCAGGTGGAGCAGGTGGTCACTTGAAACAAGGAATTGGGGTGAACGGGTAGGCACTGGATCGTCAGGGTAGGAACTACTGTTTCCATACTATACCCTAGTCCCGACAGACAGGGCTGTCTTAGAATTCCTGGGCCCTAGAAGTCGCTTACACGAGGTGAGGTCACACTATGTGAAAAACGGGTACCGGCTGTCAGAGCTGTGGGCCTCGGAGCCTAGCCGCCCATCACGTTAGAACCAAATCTTTGTATCTCTTCGTGTCGGCCTATCTTTATTTGCTGTGATACTGCGTAGCGAACGGGCCGTGAGAAAACACTATAGGGCACTTCTGATATTTGTAGTCTAGGAAGAAGATACGGAACAAATGAAAAGGACGGGAAACTGAAAAAGGAAGAGATTTAAACAAAGCCTACGAGTAATGGATTCAACGGTTGTAAATGGTGCTAGCAGTGCTGACAACCCTTAGTCTTCTGATAGTAGCAATAACCGCGTATTCATGGAAGACGTAACCCCTGCTGGCCGTAATATTACCGTCGGGGGTTTATAAGCATTCGATTGTTGGAAGCTGATGAGACAATGGTTGGAGCTGCCCTACTGCGTGCTTTCACTGACATGTTCTTACCGTCTGTATTGTTTGGAACAGAACTTCGTTCTCTCCCAGCGCTTCATTCGGAATTGCGAGATTTTCTGGACATGATAGGCGCAAACATGCAACAACATTCGTCGAGACGTATCATGATGACCCTTGCGAATTATATTTACTAGGACAGCGAGGATAAGACCGCTGCAGTCGAGATTATCAAGGGAATTATTGCAGCCGGAAGGCGTAACCCAGTTGTTATACCACGACCGCCGCCTGCTATGGCACAAAAAAACAACCAAAAACAGGGTATGACGGTCGAAAAGCTAGCCCAGGATGCGGCTATGCGCCTGCGAGATGATGGGGAAAATTTCGCCGGAGACATCGGTGAATGTTGGCAGGTATATGTCGACGAGTACAGGCAGGTCGCAACGGACTACAATCTCTCCCCCATCCAAAAGCTCCAATTCTTGCACAATCTGCTCTCGGGGAATTCCAAACAGTATTACCTTGATATTGATGATGGATATGCAATTTACTTTCAGCAAGCTGTAGACATGGTGTAGCGGGAGTACAACTCGCACATCTGACAGAATAAGGTCAAGAATTACCTCAAATCACTTTGGATGTCCAAGTTTGTGTCCTATGGTATGGAAATGACGTCAGTGTTGGAAAGAGTATACAAGCGGATAACTAAATTGTCTGCACAGGCCCGAGGTCACACCGGGGCGACGCGCACAAGGTATAATTCCAGTCCTCCGCCGTTTTAGGTTACTCCTGGGCAATCGGGCCACTCTCAAGGTTTGCTACAACTCGGCTCAACTTCCAGCAAATGTATGGGGAGCTTGAATCACAGCTGCAACTATGCAACTATGCAAGGAGGCGGAGGTCGCCCGGCTGAGAGGTGAGATATTCTCTTGCGGACGGGGTCCGAAGCTTTCACGTATTGACAATGTCCCCGGTATCCTATTCTTTGACCAGGGGAGATATGGTTGAAACCCGTCGACAATGCGATTCCAAAACCAGAACAGGGAGAAACATTTCGGCACAAATTACAGAGTCGCCAAGTTCGACCAAATAGCAATCAAAGGGTGCTTTAATTGTGGTGCCAAGGACCATCTGGTCAAGTATTGAAACAAACCCATGAATTTCGCTAGAGCTGCTGCCAATAAGCTTGGGTACTACGATAAGAAGAGCGCAAGCCCTACTTATCGGACGCATCTCGTCCTCGCCGAACTTTGTTACCAACTAGACTGTGAGTAAGCCGACGAAAACACCGGTGGTTCACTAGAAGAGGTAGGGCACTGCGACAGGGAGATATTTGAAACCTTCTGTCAAATGTGGAGGCGTAAATCAATCTCAACATGGTGTCCGAGGATACACAGGGGACAAAAAAGCCTACCGCACTAGTACCTAGTGGAAATGAATGCGGAGATGATGTTGTCACGCTATGCAGCGGACTGAGCAACAACAGGCAGGAGTGTATGATCCGGGATTCCGTTAAGAAAATATTTGACGATGAAAACCTTGAATGGGATATTTTTTAAGCACAGGAGGAAGACCAGTTTACGTTGCCTTCGTGGACTTAGGCGCAAAAAATCTCTGTTATTGGAGAGAAACAAGCGATTCCCTATTGCAACCAGAGGGGAATGCCACTCTCGCTAAAAGGAGAGACAAGCAGTAAGCGCTATTAGAAGTTTGGTAAGCAATGATTTGTTGGTGTTGGACTCGTCGAAATTTGTATATCTGCTGGGAATCTTAGTTTCCCTTATTTGATGGCGAGGTAGTTGACGCTGATGTTCCACTACTCATAGGATTGGAATTCCTTGATTACGTTGGGGCAACTGTGGAATTGTCGGTTAAAAAAATATCTGGTGGCCGTGAAGAGTGGAAGATACCTTTAGTAAGAAAGAGAGGGAACCTCTACGTCATTTGGGACGAAAATGAGCTCACGTACACCACTGAAGAATTAAGAAGAGTACTTAAGTACTTTTAACACTTGGAGTCCCAGAGGCTTTTCTAAACCCCTAATCCTTCGCCGAGCCAACCCTGAGGAATGCAGTAGTGACACTCTCAAATAACTTGAGAACATCGAAAGGAGATGCAATGTATGTCAGCGCCTGTCAGAGGACCCCGGTCGTTTCCACGTGACTTTTTCCGAGAAGGACATCTTATTCAGCAGAAAAATTTGTGTAGACTTATTCAGCCTTCATGGGGATACTATTTTCCATATCTTTGGCAAAGATGCGAAGTTCGGTGCGGCTGAATTCCTCGCAGGGGGGAGCGTTAAGGATGTCTGGAGGACATATTATGGATTGCGGGCAAGTAATTACGTCAGCCATCTAATAGAGATGCAAGCGGACACCGGACCGCAGTTCTGAGCCGCTAAGTTCAAAAGCTTGTGTAAACTTGCAGGCACAAAGCTGACATTGTCTGGGATTGAAAGCCAAAATGCTATCGGCGTAGGGGAAATTTATCACTCTTATTTGAGCAGTACCTTTAAGAAGACGAAGGCGGATCACCCGAACATATAAAAGCACAGGGTCATTGATAATGCTGTGAAGGCCTTGAACGACACGGCAGGGCCTAATGGGCTCTTGCCCACACTACTCGTATTCTACGTTATGCAAAGGTTTTCTGTAATGCCTACTGAAGTAACTGCCCAAGTCCAACTCATGACAGTCATGGAAAACACTCGGGCGGAGCTTTCCAAAGTGACCGCTAGGAGCCGCGTCCAGAGAGCTCGGGAGCGCAATGTCCCGACGGCTGTAATGACAGAATTGTCTATCTAGTTTGACGTCCTTGTCTACAGGGAAAGGAAAAGGGAATGGAAGGGCCCATTCACTGTTATGGACGTCTCTGGGAAGTTATCGCACCTAGATATCAATGGCAAACTCAGGAAATTCTCAATTGATAAGCTAAAGCCTTTCCGCCGCGACGATCAGACACTGCTGGAGAGTTTCACTACCCTAGCACATGGAAGCCCGGAGAGAACCAACCTGAGAGAAATTTATAGGGCTATGGACGATTCGCGGGGCTGTTACGACACTAAGTACAAAGCTATGAACTTATTCTAGCCGACGAGTTCTATTACGACATGAGCCCCTTCATGACAAAAATTGTCCGAACAGATGACCAGGAGGCTGGCAGTATGGAATTCCAGCGCGCTAAAGAAAAGGAAACGAATGGGCCTCAATCCCATGGCGTATTTGAGCCCGTACTCTTTGAGGATGTCCCAGGTGGTTCCAAGATACTAGGTGGCAGATTTGATTTGCCTCTAAAAGGAGTCGGAAATGCTAAAGAAAAAACGAAATCATGCTACATAGTGCGGGGTTTCAAGGACTCCGAGAGAGACTTCGTCCTCCACAGCGTAGCAGTGGTGCAGCAGCGATAGACTCGATTAATCGTATATTTTGCGGCAACAAAGCGCTATCAAGTCTTCAGTAATTACATATCACAAGCTTACCTGTAGAGCGACCAGCTCCTTAGTCGAGACGTTTATTTGGTCCCCAAGAATAATGAAAGGTAGTACTTCGGAGCCACCGATGGGCAAAGACTTAGGATTACTCGACCCTTGTACAACTTTTGTGACTCTCGGGATTACTGGGTCACTACCATCGACAAGTACTTACGAGACGAACTCAGATTGGAACCACTTAAGGCTGGCCCATCAGTCTATACATTGAAGGAGCGGGAATCTAGTGAATCCGTCGTATCCGGGTTCTATGTCAATGACTCCCTTGGCACAGGAAGTGATCGATTTGGACTTTAATTGAAGGGTCAGTGACCGCTTTGAATCGAAACAAGTGGAATGGGACAACACAGAATTTGATGGAGTTCGAATCAAAAGAAAAGTGGATGGAAGTCTCTCTATTTACCAGTAAAAACCGCAGGGTAGGCCTGTACATAAGGCCGCCGTCTACCACGCACGCCAACAGTAACAGCAAGTCACTTTTACCTGTGAAAAATTCGCTTACGGTAAACTGTCCTCGATTGGTCATCGTTTACGCCTAGGTTTCCCTCTCGCCGCTCCCATTTTTGGTCATCCCCACTGTATACCGGTCGGGCGCGCTTCTAAAACGGATTACCCTCTACCTTGGTCTGGTGCCGCCATATCTTTTCTCCCTGCGTGTCCTGTGTTGAGCCTGGTCGTACTTCGGTACCTACGGTTACGATCCTGTGCTATCGATGTTTTCAGTGATCTCTTTACGACTTACCGCGAGCCTGGTTTTATCTCAAAATTGGGACAGGGAAAAGTTCTACAGTCGAGCCAGTCTGCATTCATATTTGTTCTTCCTAGTGCAACTCTGTTGCATCTCTGTCCGTTTATTTTTCATGTTTTTGACCACATTATGGCGCAATTCACGACTCAGCGTAGCCCTCTCCGCAAGATTTCACTTCTTAAGGTCGGCGAAAGACTCTAGCTGCCTTTCATTGCCATGAAAAACTCTGCAGAGGACATCAATATGTACTAAATAGGGTTCAAATCAGGAAACTGTGCAGGCTAGGGCATACAATTAACATTCTAATATAGAAAGAAGTGTAATTTTGGATTATCTTTGCCTATAGTGGCGTCATACTGCTGAAATTAAGAAGTTAATGAAACATGAAGTTCGTATAATGCAGCAAGTATGTTTCCAATGTTGTGCAATGTTTTGATGTGTTCTGCTTTCCATTCATAAAAACCATTTCACAGAATCCAGCCTCACAAAGTGCAGCCAAAACTACCACTCCATCTTCCATTTTCAGGGATCAGTAGGGTCGCTTTCTCTTAACTAAAAGGGGCCATGACAAGGAAATGTGTACCCCTCAAGGCCATGTAAAACTCACTTTGTTTATTTCAAAATAACACAAAAGCTAAATGCGACAACAACTTGTGCCTTTCCGGAGCCCAATTCTGGCGAACTTTGATATGGCTTGACTACATTAGTACGGATCTTGTAAGAGGTTTAAACCTAAATAAAGGCGATACAGACCGTGACTTACGTATGCGGAGACTCTTGACCGGAAGTGACAGTTCCCATTTGATTTTGGTTGAGGCTGTTAGCGTTTCAAAGCCTTGCAGAAAACAAGTTTTCAGAACCACCCAAGTTCCTGTTTCCTTTTGAGCCTTTTGAAATTCCATTACTTTTGTAAATTACACACAATATTACCTCAAAAGAGACCGATTCATCCTTCTCGTAATTTATGCGCTCATCAATTTCATTATTTTCAGCTTAATAATCTCTCTCTTCCCTCTTTCCGTAGAATTTACCCTACTAATACTTTTGGTGCTAAGAAAATATACAAAAACAAAACTTCTTCAAGTATCGGCCAAATTTTGTGATCAAAATTTTCAACTTATGGTATTAATTTATTCTAAACCCTGAAATAGTTAGCCAATGTTCTTAGATTTCTTCTTAACTTATAAGATATAAGATATATTAAAAGGAATATATTCGGTATTTATTTGAGCAAGTTGAAGACTTTACACCCTTATAATTGCCAATAGGGGGTGTTTTTATTGAATTCTAGACACACTTTATGTGTACTTTTCTCTCGAAGTTTTTCAAAACGTAAGTGCAAATTGTTGTTTATAGTATTAATATATCTCGTGACTCTTAAATCTCGTGCACAGCTCTGCTTGTGGAAATGATGGTAGAGTCAACCCAGATTCGGATCATGCAGTACTGTACATTATAGTACTATCCCGCTAATTGGCTCTCCCGCAAATGGCAAATACCTATAATTGTCCAATATTTTCAGTGAAAAAGGAGTCTTGGCTGTACTTTTACGTACATATTAGGGTTGGTTACCATCATTCTAATTGGCAGGTTTAAGGCAAATTTCTGGTCACATATGGTACCTCGCCTCCCTTATTACGCTTCAAATCAAACAAAATCTAGTATATTGTTCTCTGCACAAATTTTACACAACAGAATATTGCATACTGGCCTTAATCGGATAATCTAAACCCATGTTATGTACTTTACTATTCTATCTGGTGACCAAAAAACGGCCCACCGTTGCCGCGGCATCAGTTTCCGTTTTCCGGACGGAGCTAGATTAATATAATGCATTTTCAGTTCTGTGCGGTATGAATCTATATGCAAAACAGCCTAGGATTACCCCAAGTGTGATTTCTTCTCAAAATGATGTATCGTAACACAAAACTCCTTCCCCGCTTTCGCTAACGGTGAAAAGACTTCAGTAAATTAAATGCATTAATAAATAAAATAAAAAGCTCCCGGATGAAGCTGAGAGAAGGCAAATGAAGCAGTTTGGCTTAAGTGAAAAGTGTGAAATAATTCTGCATTGTAGACATTTTTGCTCCAGTGAGATTTATTTAAAGAATTTCTAAAGATGCTGATGGGGATAGAATTAAGAAATTTTAGGAGCACAAAAAGCGGTTGCGAGACTAAAATAGGTAGGCCCGTTGCTGGTGCCACCTGAGCTCATTCATTTCAATTTTTATAGGTATCGAACTGCTATGTGTACTGAGTAGCTACTGTTTGTCAGATCTGGAATGACTTTGGGTAACATTTTAAGCCTTGAGAATAAGGACGACTGTGTGCAAAAATTTGAGCGATACTTTGACATTTCTGCCACAGTGGAAGCGTTTATAGCAGAGGAGAGTGGTGAAAATGCTGAAATGGGTGAAGTTCGTGTTTGGTCTGTATTTCACCTGCTTCAAGTTATATCCATTTTAAAGCAAATGGAATTCTCTTTAATATAGGATATTTCACTCCTCCTCTCATATGTAAGGTTTATAAATCAAATCTGAGACATGAAAACACCAAGAAAATGGACCCAAAGAAAATTGGTAGCCCTTCTGAGGTCTGATACGTGTATTAGTCGTGTCCTCAAATACGGCAAATATTTTCCTAGCTATTCGCTGCCAAATTAAGCCGTTATGAATTTCAACCGTTGAATTCAATATGGACAGATAGGGGATTGGAATATCATTTACGGGAGATGTGGCCTTAAAATATCATGGCATTGCCTGCGTTTGGGAGCATTGCAAGAGAACTCAATGCAACAAAGAGTATAAGTTTGAGACTTTTAGGAGGGTAACAAAGATGAACTGCGGAATTTGTTTAGAGATTATTTTTTGCACGCGAAAAAATCAGTAGCAAACTGAAGCGAAATGTGAATATTCTTGGACAAGAATTAGGAAATAATTAAATCATTGCCTTAGCGTGAAATTTTAAAACTACTGCAGTTCTACACACTGATACGAAATTGAAATTTTCGCGGATTTTCTTCATATAAATAGAGCAGTCATGGTTCATTTCCAATTTCCCTAGGTTTTTTTCTGCATAAATATATATAGCTCCTCATCTAAATCACTTTGGTACAAACTTCCAAGTAAGAGATCTTAACTTTAATGTTGATACTAACTGTCGAAAACTGATGGTTGAAGCAGGGTAGCACTGTATTCTGATGGCATTTGACCGTATACAGATCTATAAATTAGACGCAACCATACCAAGCAATCGATGTTGTGTGGCGGGTTCATGTAGTCAAAGGCGCTAAGAAAATATTAAGGTGTATTAATGAAAGGTGGGTGGTGAAATTGCACCGAAATATCTCATACGTATCACAAAAATAATTTAGGGGTAGGAATGACATCTTATTATGAATTGAAATTGCAACTATTGGGTTTCATCAAAATGTGCAGTTCGACTCATTCACTACTAATCCCGCTCTGATTAACTTTTTAATGATTCCAAAGCTTTTGAAGAGTACCGGAGAGTATTTGAAACTTAATGTGATCCATTTACATTTCTTGATGAAGCAAAAATATTCATCACAGATGCCAGCTGTACAAATAAAAAAGATGAAATATACGCTCTACTTAATTATCTATGGAATATTTTACGATCAAAAATTGCAACTTTGCCTCTTCTGGTTTACCAAGAAAAATTTTCGAGATTTACTTTGGACTATATATATTTGAGCACCCTTTAAGTCCTCTCTGGCCAAATAATGATCCTCAATTGTCTTGAAATATAATGAAATCTCCATAAAATAATCTAGATAATTTAGATAATTCTTATGAACCATTTTAGTTTTTTAATGGTTGCTCCGAAGTTTCACAAGCTGTACTTCTCCCAAATTATTCTTACAGGAGTAAACGGAAGAGTTAATATACTATGTAGTAAAGCCATGATCCAAGTGAATGGCAATTAATAGTCTGGATACTTTACCATGTTTCGCAGTAAACTTTCTAATACTTTTTTTCACATTTAAAAAGGAAAAGTTCAGAAAGTGCATAGAAATGAATCATCATCAACGCCATAATTGATTCAACGTTCATTTGCAGTAGAAGAAACTTTCTTACTCTTCCCAATATCGTGATAATAACTTCAAAACATTCAAGTTTATATTTCTAATCATAATTTAATTAAAATTTACCTCTTCAGTGAAACCTTATAGTCGTGGATTGATGAATCGGAAATGACCAATATATTGATGAGAAAAACTTTAGAGATTTTTCATGCCCTGAAACATTAACTCGCCTTATTTCGATATATCTGAATGCAAAAATCGATCCAGAGGGTCATTTTCACCCTATGCTTAAAATTAACTGCATTGTTTACTGCTCCTTAAAAATTCAAGAGAGAAAAATAAATAAAATTGGTGTCCGGCTACAAAATTTTGTGACGTTTTTTAATGATCTAACAAAGTCTTTTTCACCTCTAATTAATCAATTATGACATTTCGGAACGGTTTAGAACGCCATTTATTGATCCAATTGACGTTTTATCGAATTTATTCTCTTCTTATTGTTATAATCCTCTGTTAATTGCAGAGGAAACATATGGGCCGATCATATGCTCGACGGTTGCCTGAATACTGTTTAAATGGCCTTAACTACGATTAAAGTACTAGTTAAGGATAATTTAGTCCATTAATATGATTATTCTTACTGATGTTCGACCTTTTCGAACATTTTTAACATGTGCTGCTTTCTGGTGTAAATTGAACAAATAGATTTTGAAATCACTTGTTCTTTTTATTTGCTTTTAATTACAGTCATTTAACTGTACTTTGCCTTCATTGCAGTCGGGGTTTATTTTAACTGGGTAATTTTATGCAACTGAAGCTAAGTGGACGAACTCGACGGCGACTCTTAGCTCATTATAGTCACATTCCATTAATTTAGAGACCTTGAGTAAAGCATAAACGAGAAACAGACCTCATTAAGATATGCAGATTCAGAGAATTTTCAGTTTCTTTCTTTTCAATTGATTTGATGTGATATAATAGTTCCACAGGATGGCGAAAACGCAAAAGGTGTTGTATTGAAGTCCAATTCCTTCTTCGGATAATGCATTTTCCTTCCACTGCGTACAGATTACGGCTTATATTGAGCTTGGAGTTGATCGAAATACCAAAAAGCTCTCCGGAAAAGAAAATAATACCTGATTTCCATAAAAAAACTAAAGCCGTCCACATCCAGACGTCCATGGAATTCAGAATTTGCAGTCCAAATTCTCATTATCACGAAAAACTTCGCTCGAGCCTCAATCATGTCTTCAATCTAATACTGAAGTATTGAAATAATTGCTCCATCTAGATTGGTCTGAGTTTTGATTTTGTCTTTATTTTCACTGTAATGCTCTTCATCTTAATATTCAGGACGTTAATATCTACCAAACTCAAATGAAGTGCGTCGGTTCCATTATGGTCAAAAAATAAGGTTGCGGAATATATGATAGGATGGGACCTATCGGTTCCAGTATGGTGAAAAAAATGAGGTCGCGGAATATGTGATTCGAAGGAGAATTTTCAAGCTCCAGATACCTTTGAGTTAAGCCATAAATGTTCTTCTCTCAATAAATGTTCTTCTTTCAATAAATCCCCTTTTTAATTCTATTTTTTCTTACTAAAACCATATTGTGTATAAATTCCATTTCTCCCCATGGGCCCGCGCCTTCCTCATAATACCGGTATTTGAATGGTGGATAGGGGACTAAATCACTAATAGAGTATTTCGGGATGAAAAAAGTTTTTACGAGAAGGAGCAGTCCCAGAGAAGAAACTGTCTCAGCACCAGAGATATCTTGGGCCCCCTTAAAATTACTTAAAGCGATTATTCAATTGAAAATATCAATCCTTATCAGTTCTGTAGACAAAAAATTCTTATCACACGCAAATATACATTGAAACATATTTTTTTCATTTTCATCTAGAAATTTTCTCCTAGCGCCAAAGCAAAGCTAAGATAAAATAAAATACTTATTTTATGAAATAAAATTATCTGAAGTTAACAAAATAATTCTCTTTAATAATGGTTAACTAATACCAGAAGTTTTTGAACTCTCACTAGATACTGGCTGCCGGCTTCGCAAGGCTGCAGAATTACCGTGTATCTTTTTATAAATATATTACGTCCCTGTTGTAAGGGATAGCTTCTAAGTCTAGCCAGACTACTGGACGGGACAAAACATAGAATTATTTAAGGGTGTAATCTGTCAAGAGACCCTAAATTCGCTACTCGTGTGGCACTTTGAAACACGGGAGCGCAATCTTTTCCTTTCAAAGTGTCGCTGGTAAATTATCAGAACCCTTTCCTCTCGCAGGCGCGGACTTAGTTCAAATTAAGGATAAGCAAAGGATTTTGTAGGGGGAAAACTGGATGAAAACAATGGTATGATTAACATTTACTTATTTCATCAACGAAAATATTGCAATAAGCAACGGAGATATGCTGGGGAAAGATGTTACAAAAAATTCATTACAAAAACCGTTATCGTACTTTCATAGTGGAGCTCTTAGGGAAATAACAAAGAAAAGATGAATATCTGATTTTAAAAAGGTCAGAGAGTCCGTGCAAGAAGCTTATGTCGATTGCCTGTGAGATCGAACAAATTCCTAAGAACTATATCAGTGCCAGGATAACAGAACTCGTTGACAACTTGGGTGACAGTATCCTTGAGTTTGTAAATAGTAGTTAAAAACGATTTGTGACATTTTCTGAAGCATTTAAAGTGGACGCAACGATCTTTAATGAAGTTCTGGTCCCAAGGCTCACCGATTATTTTTGTCTGTTTTCACCAGGAAGGGTCATCCGCGAACGTCACACTATGAGTGACGCCAAATATGTTTCATAACGAGCAGTAACTTGTATATAATATGTCTAAGCAGACCTTTAGTCAGTAAGTTTGGTGGTGAACTGGGCAGAAGCATTGTTTTGGCTCTGAAAAAAATTCTTAATGTATTAAAAGTTAAATATTTGTAAGTCTGTAGATTTTTAAGTTCTCTACAAAGAACCGTAAAATAAAGCACGTAAAAAAGTGAAGTGATTGCTCCAGAAATAAGTCATTGGTCAAAGTATCAAATAAAAAACAACATTAATATTGGATAACCAGCGCAAATATTAACTTTTTTATGCCTAAATCTCAAACAAAGCAAAAAATTGCCAAAAAAATTAACAGCAATAAATAACTCCCAAGACTAATTACTTCAAAAATGATTTCAGGATGATATACTAGAGTAATATTCTTATTTTAAAAAAAGCAAAAACTGCAATAATCAAAATATTTAGAGTATAAATCGGTGATTAAGATCCACTCCAGTCATTTGCGGCAGCAGTAATATACTTCATGTCAGAATAGAAAACGGTTCTCGCGATACTTTGCGGATATATTTCGACGGTTTTCAAGCTGCATTTAGAAATATTTTATCTTTAATTTTGTATTTCGTAGAAACCTTTCACGTCATCCGCTCTTAACGTGTCACATAACGTATTCAAATCGTTCGAACAAGACAAAAACGAAATTTAAGATAATTTTCCTGCGTATATTTGAATACGATATCAAGGGTATTACGCATTGTGCTTCTCGCATTATATCTAAATAACTCTCGTCAAATCCGTATTATTGAATTCTTACTAATTTCAAAAAAACCTTCATTTCGAAAAGTTTCTCATTTCAACCATATAAGAAGTGAGTGTCCACTGACTTTCAGGGTTTAAAGCAGTTTATTTACTGTGTTTAACATCTTTAGGAGCATGACTACCTTTATTGCATCAAAAATTGCAAAATCTCGACTCAATGAAAAATTGGAAACATTTCCATATTCAATTGCATTATTGGGGGGTCTTAATACTTTTTTTCCCCTCTTTTGCTACAAATATGTTCAATGAAAGCACCAGTGAGAACGCGAATGCTGTCGTTTTTCTTTCCAGTATCCTTACAAATGGGAAAAGGTCTTTTCTAGTTGTGTTTGAGATCCTGAACGACAAAATATCAGTCATAAATTAAGGATCTAAATTCTTTTGAGATCTAATAGCTCAACACTGTGATAGATATATGACAAGTGGGGGCTGGTCCCTGACTAATTTGCTGTGGAAAGTTTCCGTGAACACAAGACACTTTATTGTTTTAGAGCATATTTGTAGGCTAATAAGAGTCATCTCTTTCTGCAATGAGAACGAAAATTCTTGTTTTGCGAAGAATTTCTTATTTCCTAAATTAAAAATTGGAATCCAGATTCTCTCGTCATTTCATGTGCGGCGCCATTTTACTTGTCTCTCACTTATGATATGAATATTTATTATTATTTTCGCTCCATTTTGTGCACCCCTACAGCGGTGTACAAAATTATAAGTTTTGAGGGAATCTATATTTATTGCCAAAGTACGAAAGAAAGTATAAGATGATCTCACTTAGGGCATTATCCGTACTTAACATATTACATCAATATGATTATAAAAAAGGTGTCTCAAAGTTTATGATGCCAACTAATCAGTATTTAAACTTGAACAGAAATATAAAGCTATTTAAAGAGAAAACTTAAATCTTCTTGGATTATTAGGAGAAGTACTTTGTAGTATATCTATTTACACGTCTAACCATCCTGTACCTTTTCTACATGGAGCTAACTAGATTCAGATGCAAATTTACATCAATAACGTTCCAACAGTGAAGCACAGTTTTAACTTCAATAAAAACAGTTTACAGTGTCTCGCATTCATGTAATGTGATTTTTATCTGATGAATAAGCAAGCCAGTCAACTTCAAGCACTAATTCATCCTGTAAACATTTGTGATGCTCCTAGACAGATATACTGGAGCCCTGAATTCCCTTAAGGTCAATCAGAAGATGAATTACATCTGAAAGAGAGAAAATATCCTTCAAAATGTGCAGATAAGATTTGTTCGTCACTTAATCATTTAAAATGACAAACATTCTTTTCTTTGTACCTCAAAATATTCGCTAAACCATAAAATTACCACTTCCGCTTCCATATTTCTAAAATACATGGGGAAAGCAAAGCTTTCTTTTCAAGTCAATGGTTTACTATCTGGGCTGTTCAAATTAAAATTTTATCATCCGCCCATGCAATCAGAGAACATTCTTAATACCTCTAGTTAATCCCATCAAACATCGATTTAATTCTATATATTTTGGTCTTCGCCTTCATAGCGTCAGCATTCATGATATTACTATAATTCATGGAAGGAGAAATACTCGTGCAATGGCGAGTCTAATACGATGTGTGGTCCACTTGCACGCAATTCTCGATGTATAAGAACTCCTTTTTAATTAAAATTTAAACGAAAAGTATCCATTCTTCTTCGTTGCTGAGTTTGGTCCAGTACTCCATTTTTAGGCAGCAATGTTTCCTCTCCGGTATAACAAAGAGCGTTGAAGTCAATATCAGGTTCCTTTTATTCATTTGAATTTCATATCTATTCAAGTTAATCTGTTTATTGTAGGTACATTTTACCGTTTTATTATATGATTTTCTCCTACGACAGGAATATGCCGGTTTATATCTCTAAAAATTATACTGTACCTCTTTCTCAAATCTTTCTGCTGTAATGTTATCAGCACGTCGTACTGAGCACGAAAAAGAGGGAAGTTTACTTCACTTTAATATTCTGTTTTCATTTTCACTTTACAGTAGAACTTTTCGATAAAGCCGGGGATATGTCACGAGGAATAAATAGCCTGTCAGAAAAAAATAAATTGTAAGCCTTTCAGTGATTAGCTATATGCCCTTTTTTGTGTAAATAATGTAACTTATGTCTTAAACTGATAAGGTAGAAAATGACTAACAGAGATGTAGTTATGCTTTCCAACACGAGAACACTACTTTTGACCTCTAAAGAGCCCACCTCTTCAATAATAGTTAGGTTACTAGGTAAAATAATCTTGGGACCCCTACCTTACCATCAAAAGCCTCGAACAGCTCCACTCAAGCGCACAATTTCTCTGTGAAATACATTTTCAGCCCACTCCGGCGTGGTTGACGATTCCACTGAACATGCCCAGAGTGGTGAAACATTTTTGGCTGATGCAGCCCTGCTCCACCAAAATGAACTGAAAGCCTTTGGAAATCATCAATTCGTTGAATAATCTTATGAAAGTAACGGCTCTAAATACCCTAGACTTGATCTTTTTATGAAACGGTGACGCTGTGGCTGTCAATTACATGGGATTTTGAGATCCCCACTAGTTTATGACGTTGTGATGCTGATTTTACGTCTTTCATATTTGCCAACAATACTCAGGGCCGTGATTGGGAGTCTCGGTACGAGACCAAGGATGTAATTCTCATTCAACTCTGTGCCTTGAAGCATGCTACTACTTGTGATCTAATTGTGATAGTTTTTAACATCAGTGGAATCAAATTCGAGTGGTTGATGATGTGTTTCACTTTTCTGATTTCCAAGAAGATCTACAAAAAATTAAAACAACTACTACACTACCAAAGCGACCATGACATCGATTTAATCTCAAAACTGGTGCTCTTTTGCATACTCCAATAGCACCATATGTCACTCATGCCACTTTTCAACCGCCATACCGTCCTTCCGTAAGTTTGGCTGAAGGAAAAGTTTAGTACAGCATCGATCATAAACTGAAAGGGTTTAAAGAAGAATATTCTGTCTTCTTAACTGTATTCGCTACTTTTTCAGCTGCCATCATCCTGATGGAATTTCTACTCTAGATAAAGTAAATATATACAATTTTTTCATCATAAAATGATGAAATGCTACCTGTTGAAAAATGTTTCAGGAAATACATCTGTTGGTGGATGGTTAACAAGTGAGTTGCACTGTTCTCTAAGATAAGGGGTATCAGGAGGCAGCTGTTTTTTTCGCTTAATCGCTACGACAAAGAAGTCGCAGGGAGGTGTCCTATCTCCGGGAGAGGTTGTGGTCAGAAGTAAGATTGCAAGGGACCTCATCGTCGAGGGAACACACTTCGGGCGTCTTTGCGAGCTTTGGAGAAAGTAGATCGTAACTATAAATGGCCAGAGAGTTCCTATATTAAGATCTTGCGTTTATATTTGGCTTTAACAAATTAGAACGTTTTATGCTGCCCTCTGCGTCTTGACGATATACTGGCTTGCCGTTAAGTTTTTAATCATTGGTAACACATTGAAAACTAGCAAGATCAAAATCTACGCCAAGTAAACAGAAGGTACCTCGAGAAACACAGACGCATCTTTGAGATACGTTTTGGAGCTATTGAGACCGGGAGGTTTCCGGATCGTTTGCCGAAAGCCTAGGTTTTAGGTCTTATAAAATAATTGAACTTTTGCACAACAAGATAACCTCTGCAATTAACGCCATACATTTCTTTTGTTTAAAATATTAAAGAAAAATTTTAACAAAGTCAGGAAAAATACCTTTTTGTGAAATAATTATTTATTCTTTCCTCAGGGGCATCCTTCCGCAAACACTCGGTCTTTGTTGAAATGAACTAATGGAAGAGAAAAAGGGCCAATCTATTTCATAGAGTTCACATTGTAAGTACTCCGAAATTTTTTGTATTTTTGCTACCACTTCACAGCTTCCGCGGCGGTCATGTCTAACGTGTATTCCCTGCTGGCTGCCATTGGGCCGTCCCTGTAAGTAATGTTATTTGGTTTTACCTATAAGTGGAGACTTATCCCGCACAACGCACTAGCGGCATGGATACAACCGAACTCATCTTCCGTAACTCACAAAGTCCCCCACTTCACAGTATAATATGTTGTAAATATGTACAAAGGCCCTCTTTATGAAAGACTGAGATATTACAAAACCCTTGGACATGTGCAACAGTAAATTATTTTAATTTTACTGACTGGCAAAAAATTGGGATGGGAGTATTTGTTCCGTACCTAGAAAATTTAGTTATTTGCGAAAACACCATGTTCAACAAAACGGCATCTAATCAGATAACAAGTAATGAGATGCAACGAAAATGTAGCTTGATACTGTAATTTGACCTATTTGACAAGTTTTATCCAATCTCTACCGCTATACTCCTCCATTTTCAGATAAAAGAGGGAAATATCGGCCCTATGACAATCGGGGCTGTTCTTCTCCCCATCGGTACGAGGAACCTCCTCCATCACGCCATTGATGAGACTAGAGAGTTTCTCGCCCCAAAACGGGTGGCATACCAGAATCTCCGCTCTGTCCTAATCCGGGAGCTTATATTGGCTCTAAACGCACACGTGGTGTCCCGCAGCCTAGAGGGGAAATTTGTTGCCTTTTTTGTAGCATAATGATTAGGTCAGATATCTGTAAGTCTTTTCATAAGCGAGAGAGGTTAGTAGTGTTACATTACCTCTCGACTGCAGTATAAATACGAAGGGAAGCTTCGCATAGGTACGTCCTGTGAAAGACCATATGCGAAACTTAGCCATGACGAGCTGGTCGTATCTTTAAGGGGTAATTTTCATCCATATGTAAGTTGACTTGTCGGATAGATTCATTAACATCGATTGTATCATAAGAGTTAGAAATGGGTGAGCCGGGTCCTGTGTCATCACTGCAAACCGGAATCAAGATGCTCGTGGCCCAATTGTGTTGGTACTGGTGAGTTCAGCCGATTGTCCTGCACAATATATAGGGGAGGATGGAGGGGAAAACTGGCACTTTCTACACCATTTTGACGTGTCCTACATCATTTGCCCCCGCCTTTTTGTGTGACGTGGTGCTGATGTGGTTGAAAATGTGTCGTTCAAGCGCTGTCGGGGGGAGTGAAGCTCACAATTTGTACCGGAGGTTGGTCTTGGCTATTGGCGGCGTTCATGAAAATAGTTAAGTCCAGCGCGGAGAGCTCGAGTCCGTTGTGTAGATTTTTCGCTATTCTTCTAGTGTATCGACGTCTATCACTTTAAATGGCCTTGTTAAATGGGTCGATGAACAGGTCGGCGCAGCTGAGCAAGGTTAGCTTTAAAAACATCGTTTCGGTTGCTTATTTATGGTTAGAATCGAGGAAAGAGTGCTAACTGCAGATTAATCTACACTTTTGTAGGATTCTGTGATGTAATTAAGTTCTTTCGAAAGCTACAAACAGCCAATATCCTGCGCCTATCACATTAAACACGCTGCGACTCGAGTTCACTCCTGTGGATTTGCTTCCCGGTGTAGTACATTCGGTTTCGCATGCAGGGTAAATGAGCGATATATTCCCCAGACAGGGCGCGGAATTGAGTATAGGGGTTTTCCAGTGCCTCTCAAAGCTTAAATAAAGCATAATAACGCTCCTATTTCTACGTCCACGTCCCCCTCATGACCCTCACAAAAGACACAACCACCCTAAAAAAGTCTCCACCGAAATCCTGTCGGAGATAGTTTTGCGGTTTAAAATTTCACTTGGACTCGTCAAGTGGTTGTTATCAAGCTTTTTCTGCGGGATGACTGCACCTACTACTTCAGTCGCGGGTTGATAAATCTTATCCATCAACGCGCTCCTTTTTCTCTAGCATTCTCCTCCCAGATCCACCGTATCCATAATTTCAGTCTCTCCATCTTTTTTTGCGCCAAGCCAACTTTTGAAACGTATGTATCGCTGAACTGTCTCCAAATCGGAAATATATCCAGGTTAGCAATAAGTCAAGTTGAATGCCATGTCTTTCGGCAAAAAAAAATTACCTCTGCCTTGAATCCGTAACGCTTGCGCCTCCCACTGTAGTACTTCTTGCCTTCTTGGACATAACTTCTCGGGCGGTTGGCTTCTTAAAACGTAAAAATATTCGAGTAGCGAGCTGTCGATTAATTGCGAGACTTCCTTCCATCCGTTAATAAATCAGCGAATTTCATTGCGGTTCCAAGTCCACTTCCGTAAATCGTATGCGCAGGCTTGCTCTTACTGTCGATGAACTTCATAATTAGGCGCTGAAATTTTTTAGCATTCCTGACAAAAAATCCGAAAGATCCTTGCTAGTATGTCCTAATTTTCATCATGTTTTAAAACAACAAATGCCATAAAAATGTCTTTATCGTCATATATAGAATTTTGACCGGGATCATTGATGTGGAATCTATCCATTGTTTCAAGAAGCATGTACAAAATCGCATGGAACTCAGTCGCATCGAGACGTTTCATTTCTTGGATCGAGTTTTCTTCACTGCACTCTTAAAATGCACTCTTAAAATACATTAAAAGATGTTAATTCGAATCTTTTTCATCTCCAATGTCTTCATTGCGTTGCGTAACAGCATATCTATATACCTACTCTCGTTCAAAATTAATTGTTGCGAGGTGTTGTGACTATTTTTGAGTAGGTGTATGTCTGGTTTTTGGGTGTTAGGAGCCGAGGGTAGTTTGCCGGACATGTTGGATGTTGCTGGCTCACTCGTTGGGCTATGTGCAAATTGTGCAGCAGTAAAGTTGCCAGTTTATAGGGAAGATGAAGAGTAGTTCTACAATTACTGATATTCATAGTAAATGAATGATTTATAAGTATCCAAATTCTAAACTTCACAAGATACAAACATCTCAAACATTAGAAAGGTGCGGCAAATAACTGCTTTCGTTTTAAAAAGAAAAAAAATATATCTTTAACTGTACAAATTTAAAGTATTTTGGCTCAAAAAATCTACTGTATGTACCTATTTTTATAAAACTCCTTTATAAAACCTAAAAATACACCAAAGACTGATAAAACTTTCATTAAGGTTTACAGAATAATTTTAGTGGTGCAAAAGGATAGTAAGGTTCTGGACAGTATACGACTGATCCTAAATGGAACTTAAACCAATATTCAAAATGCTTGTAGAAATATCGGCCCATCCCAAATAAAATTGTTCTTCTAGAAAATCATAAAATCTAAACAGTAACTTAAGTATACCATTAAGCATAACTTTCTCGTGCGCCAGTTCCTTGTGCTCGCTTAATTTCATACCGAAAGCCTAAAACTTTGCATGCGTAACAAGGGGGTCCGCAGGATCTTCTAACCTACCCCAGGCCTTGATCAGGAGCTTCGGGATCAACAGCTCGGCGGACCGAAAACCTTGATTTACATAACAATTTCCACCATCCCCTACCTGCAGCTGAAAGTCCTTGGAGAACACTCCAGTAAGTAGTATAACAGCAACCGACAGCCGCTTCATGTCTTTCTCCTCTACTCACCAGATGGAATACTCATATACAAGACAAATTTCAGTCCACATCCAGTAACGCCACCCGTACCTGATCCATCCTTCCCCTCCCCCTCACCAGAATCACACAAAAACTCTTCAAACTCCTCTTTCTCCTTCAAACTAAGCAAAGAAACAATTCGGGAGTGTTGAGCTGTAAAAATGGCTGGTAACAATAGTAAATTGAGACAATAGTGAAACTCATACTTTAATTTTCTCATAACTATCGCGGACTTTAGCTTGTTCTAGCAGACCTGGAAGTTATTCCCACCAATATCATGAAGCAGAGGGTCTATTTTTTGACAAAAGCGGCAGTTTCAGGCCGATTGATTTCGCCATCTACCAGCATGGACCTAAGCAAGGCCCTAATTCACTTAACTGGGTGCGTTTTTTTTAATAAAAGCTGGTAGGGAGCAAATACTTTTGATTCCGACCTTATATATTTAGACTTTCTGCTACTAGAATTTTGCCCTATTCATCTCAATTCATGAAAGTTCTTTGCACTTTCCGCCAACCATAGTTACATTTTTCGCGCCAAAATTGCTGCCCTTTTTGTGGGGGTTTAGAATCACACCTTAAAGTCTCCGTTTCTGCTTTTAATTCTGTTCGAGTGTCAAATAATGCACTTTACAGTCTACAATGCTTTGTACGCCTCACTTGGAGCAGTGGACAGTTGGTATGACTTTTGAAATTCCCGTGAATGTTGACGTACTGTAATTTAAACTTTTTTGTGTATAACATTACATTCCCAGGACAGTAACTGTTTTTGATTTGCATGCCAAATACAATACTATGCAGAAATTTGTACAATACTGTGCTTTATACTGCATAAATTAATGAAAAGTAGTAGTCTACTACTGTAGATAGCTTAGTTCAGTACTGCGCAATTCACTGCTAGAATGCGCCTATTGAAAACGGAAGGCAATGCGATTTCTGTGTTACTGGAACTTCCGACCACAACTACATTGAATTATACCACAAATAATTTGCTTCCACCTCATAAATAAAGAATATATAGGATATTTACTCCATACTACCTTACATACGTTATAAAAGTAACATTTCCCCTTTAGAATAGATAATAGAAGTACAAAATTTTAACCGTTGTAAAAATTATCAACCTAAACCCTTCGATAAACGGAAAGCGATCCATTTATCTACAAAGAAGTGAAAAAACCCTCCCCAGCTACGCGTCAACACGCAACGACACACAGAAAGCTCCACCTCTATAATGTCCCAAAGTGACAGGAAGCACTTGATCCACGCGCACACACAAGAGAGTAAAGTCTACTGGACAGCTGTGTGCATCTCTCGATTTACCACATTAAAAAGAGAGTGAAACGCATATTGAGACCATGCAGAACTATGCTGCATCGGGTATCTTAGCGGATTTTTGTCATAAGCGTTGAGGAGGGGAGGTATGGGAGATTTTTTTCGAATTTTACATGAAGGCATGATAAAGTGATGTGCATGGGTCAAGGGGGAGACGTCATCCTAGCGGCGCAGTTGATCCCTTTTGAGTGCAATGTTCCATATCTTTATTGAATGGTACTGGAGGGGTGGAGGTATCATAACATGTCGGTACGACGATAGGAGTTTCTCCAAGTGTGGTTGAAGTCTTTACACTGCAGTGTACAAAAATTTTAAGCAGGCCCCGTGTATTACAGCCATCCAAGAAAGAAAATATTTGAGTGGGCAACAAAAAAGGTTGGCAAAAACCATGATACTTGGGAAAAATCATATTTCTGATAAAAAAGTTTAATTTAAACACGGCAGGTGGTTTCAAAAAGGGAAAAATCATAGTTCCTGATGAAGAAACTAATTTGAACAGGTCAGACGGGTTCAAGAATACCGGCATGATGTTCGCAAAGAGGATAAAATATTGTCCTAGCACCAGAATGGTGGCGATTCCGCTTTGATTTGGGCATGTTTACATATTTTCACGAGTGTTTTCTCGATTATTTGAATGATAAGAAGGTGCATGGGAGTTATTTCAAGACATTACAGAACGTCATTTTTCTTATTTTGCAGCCACTAGTCATGGATTTGATTGGTTCCTTCAACAGAAAAATACTCTGATCCGTAATTTTCTGATTTTTTGCTGACAAAAATATTACTGTAATGTATTATCCCGCCCGCCCTCCTCAATTAAACCCTATCGCAGACCTGTGAGGAATCTAAGCCTGTTTTATTGGCAACAATGGGGAGCATTTGATTCCGTTACTTCCCAGAAATTGGCTAATGATGATAAATGGGCCAAAAAGTCACACTATTCAAAACTAATTTTGTAGCGACTTCAATGTGTTGCTTATACATATTGAAGTGATTAAGTACATTGTAAAATAGGCAAAGTGCGGGCCAGGACTGTTGCACTTTCAATGACTGATGCCCCTATGGTCCTGGATACCAGGTCAGGGGCACTTTATATAGACCACGGTAGGGAATTGAATGCACTCTGGGTGAGGTTTGCGTTTTACCAATGATCTACTTGGGTGCAACATGCGGAGTCATTGAAGACCCCTAAAGTAACTGAAAAACAATTCTCAATGAATTAGGTTTGAATAGGGTGGCTAATCTCTGCATGTTTCAGGGCGCGACATATTATGGACGCCGCGCACGTCGACCATATTGCATAACTTAGCTTCTGGTTGATCCGGGTCTTCACTCCTCCCCTTTTTTTCTTGGTGAGCTACTGATACTGTAGTACACCACCGTACGTATTACTAGATTTCAGCTAACAATACACTTGTACATGGCACGTACTAATTGGCCCCTAAAATTACAGTAATGGACTTAATACAGAAGTATTGAGTTCCCACGGGTCTAGGCGAAAGTTTTGCCCAGCAAAAAGATCAGGAGTTCGTGTTCAATAATACAGATCCAACACTTGACTAAAATCTTAGCTCAGAGTAAGCACACATCGTACTAATAAATTTTGAATGTCTTCATCAAAAAGGCCTCATCTCTGATTACAAAATGACTATTATAAACATAAGAAACATGATACCAAAAAAATTCAAAAAATATTATTGCACGATTTGGAATTATTTCCTTCACTTTCAGGGAAGGTGTTTCGGAGCCACATGATCGTTTCTTAAGTTGATACGTATTCTTTATTACCTGGTACCAAACAGGAAAGACACCTGTAATTAAAGAAGGGATAGGAAAATTCACCCACGAAGCATGGGCTCGAAAGTTTAGGTATTTTAATTGGACAAAAGTTTGGACGGAATTTCCGCCGAGACTTTGGAATCAAAATTAATCAAATCTACAAATACCTTTTAGTAGTCACTTAAGCCATAACAGTAAAATTTACGCCATTATTAAATTTATAAAAATGCTTATTTTGAAAACTTTAGAGCCACTTATTAATCAACATGGAAAACAATATATCAAGGGATTTTTTTGAATTAAAAAATGTATAATATATTCAAATGAGTTTATTACAAACCCCTAAAACGAAACTTTTCATCAAAGATCAGGTATGCAAAGAAAAGGCAGTATGAATGCTAATGGCTGATATAGTCTTAAAAATGCGAATGCGGAAAACTAAAATTTTTTTTAAGTCATAACAGCTTAATTCGAATAAAAACAAATAGGTAAAATGCGGCACAACATTCGATGTACAAAATTAACAAAAAATATTTTTTGAAGATGTCAGTAGAGAATAACTAGGTCATTCATTCTTTTCCATTTTCTTTACAATTTTTAAGACGATTCAGAAAAAATTATAACCTCTTTTTGAAGCGAATAATTATATTTTTGAAGACTTATTAGCTACTTTATTGGAAATAATCGAAAATAAATAAACCAAACGCCAAAAACTTGATACCTTTACAGTTAAGAACACAAAATAACTTTCGATCGCTTTTCATTGAATTTTGCCGTCTCAACATTCTTCTCATTCGGTTTGAGTCTTATGGTGGACCATTCAAGTCAGTCTGTGTCTTGTCGAAAAATTTTATTAGCAATTCTTCCCGTTCTTTGGAGTAACTTCTTTAATTTATTGCAAAATGGCATCGAATCTAGAAAATAATGCAAAGAGGAACAATTCTAGTTCTATGCTCTCGTTTGGAGTTTATACACAGTCTTTTTTGATTCCTTTCTCTCTATAAATTATGCACTGAGTATGCAATGTACAGTGTACAATGTAGTTTCTATCGGCATCAGTTTCAATCACATGTTATATTTTAGACTCCTTCAAATAATCGCTAATTGTGTAAATGGGGGGTTAATTTACTGTGGTGGATATGTGGGTTGGTATCCAGTAAATATGTACCGGAGCGTAGATATCGTATCATTGTCAAGCCAATCGCTAGTTTGTAGCATGGTTTCGGATTTTTTTTGTTTTATTAGAAGTCGTTTAGCTTTTTTCGGAATGGAATTTTTATGGGTTCTAGAACGTAGTTCCAGTGAACCACGGGTGGGAAGCCCGTCTTCGAACGCACGCTTGCATTTTAATGCCATTTTCCCACACCCTCCAGGTTTGTAGAGTATTCTATACCATTACTCGTAATTTATTGACTCTTTTCAGTATCAACCCATCGTTGATCAAGAAGTCTAGTACTGCATTGTTATGATTCAATTAGTACGTGGAACTTACACGTGTATTGTCAGCAAAGTGCATTAACACGTACAGTCGTATTCTGTAAGCAACGTACCTAGTTTGTATTCAGAGCCCCGCAACGGTCTATATAAAGTCCCCTGACCTGGTCCCCAAGGCCAGATAGGCATCGTTGATTGGAAGTACAACAGTCCTGGTCCGTGCTTTACAACTTCCGAGTTAAGTTGTAGCATAAAATCGATTCTTCGATTTTATGAGATTCCGAGTTAAGTTGTAGCATAAAATCGATTTTACGATTTTAAGATTTTATGTTACAACCTGAAAATGAAGTTGTAATGCAGGGACCAGAACTGAGAGTAGCACGAGTGAAGTTGTAACATAAAATCGATTTTATGAATTTATGTTACAACTTGACAATGAGGTTGTGAAGCACGGACCAGGAATGATAGTAGCACAATCACCGATGCCTATCTGGCCTTGGAGACCAGGTCAGGGGCACTTTATATAGACCTTTGCGGGCTCTAAATGCAAACTAGGTACGTTGCTGACAACATACCACTGTACGTGTACGTGAAAACGCAAAATGCTGACTCTACACGTGTACATGCCACATACAAATTGAACACTAACATTATCAGAATTGGGCAGTAGGGAACAGGAGGTGGGTTGGCGCCTTTCGAGAAATTAATTCGGGGAGTCGGGTCCGGTGCCCAATTGGGCAAGATGGGCAAGGGACCTAAAAAGGGATGCGTCGTTCACATAAGAGGAGGCAGTCCGGGAGTTAAAGAGGAGTAGACAGACAGGGCGTAGGAAGGAATGATGGACCAATTGGAGCGCGCTTGTGCAGTAGCGAGACAGGCTGTAAAGGGGATGGTGATGGTGTTGCGCCTAGCGAAGAAGATGGATGAGAAGGTTGAGGCAGTGGTCAATACGGAGGAGGAGAAGTTTGGAGCGCGGGACAAGGAACTACGATAGGCGATGATAATAGCGTTGTATGGAGTCCACAACGTGGGAAAGACGCAAGTGTTGGAAGGGGAGTTGGTTGATTGCTGGACCGGACTTGGGAAGGGCTGCGTTCGCGGGAGGAGAAAGAAGCGGTATTCGTCAGAGAGGTGCGCCGCCGGGCACGAGGATGGTTGACAAGCAAGGTTGGGGTGGACGAGTTGCAGTTCCGAAGGAAGGCCGGGCACACGGGTGCGAAGGGGAAGGGAAAAACGAGTGGAACAGAGGATGCGGAGGCGGGCGCTACATTTTGATGTGTTTTGTTTTTTTTTGTTATTGTTGTTGTATTTGTTTGAATTTTTAATTTTACGCGAGGTGTGCACAAGGTAGGAATGTTAGGATTCAATTAGTACGTGGCATGTACACGTGTATTGTCAGAAAAGTGCATTAGCACGTACAGTAATATTCTGTCAGCAACGTACCTAGTTTGCATTTAGAGCCCCGCAAAGGTCTGTATAAAGTGCCCCTGACCTGGTCTTCAAGGCGAGATGTGCAACACAGTGAAGTCGCTACAGAACTAATTATCACCGGTGCGGCCCCATTCCGGATACAGCACAGTACTGGGCTGCAAATGAATTTTACGAATTGTAATGTCCCACCTTACACCGGCACCCCATATTTCAGCATGTAGCCCACTGAACTGTACAGTATGCTTTGATCCCGCACCAATCACAGATATCGAAATGTGTGCGATACAGACAGTTCAGCATCTTCCTCAACCAGACTTTCTGTGTAGTGAGCCCAAAACGGGGGAAACACAACTGCGTCCCCTGCTTGCAGTATGACCTCAATCGCTTGAGACGCACATTTTCCCCAGAAAGATTCAAACACATCAGTTTCCCGCCGCGTCAAATTAACTCTGGCGCGTCTATGCAGCGGATGACTAAGGGGATAAATGCCCATATGTTCTAAACAATTGGGCGGAAAAAATATCATTCGCTTCGACCCACTGCGTTGCACCAGAACCGAATAAGAGGCGTCGAAGTGCAGCCCAGAGACTGTTCCGTGTGTGCTGACCCAAATGCGCTCTTGTTGTGCTATTGCGACAGTGCTCCTCGCTTGTTTAAAAAGTTGTTGACCACTACTCACTCTCGTTTGAATGTAGATTTGCTCAGCAATGCTGTCCCCATAGTACAAAGGCTCCAATTCACACCCTTCTCGAAGCCGAGCAATCGCCTCGGTGGTAGGTATGGATCGCAACACGCTTGGCGGTTGAAACTGTTCAGACTGAATCCATTCGTGCGACCCGCGGCAGAAAATGAAAGTGCTATTTGGCGAAACCCGACACTGCACGGATAGTGTCGTCTTTTTTAAATTCTCCAAAATCGTTGCAGTGGTTTCCTCTCTTTGATCCCTCGACGATGCGATTCCCCTGAAAACCTTTGGTCTTGATTCCCTCATCAACAGCCATTCTAAGGACTGTGAATTTGCATTCAGCCCAGCAAAAGCAACATCAGAGGGTTGCTCGTCAGGAATTCGCCTTTGGATAGCAAACGCAACAAGTGGTAATTTTGCTTTCCGATAGATTGGCGCTCTTTGCTCGCTCCCTCGTGACAATATTTCGTTCATCCAATATGCAAAATTTTCCGAGAAGAACTCGTAAACTTTGCGAACTGAAGATTGCTTTGGAAGAAGGTCTGGAGACGTAGTCGAGTACGGTATTGCGCCGTCAAAAGCCGGAAGAGCAAAATTTCTTTTGATAAAGAGCTCTTCTACTATCTCCACCATGTTCCTCGCCACCTTGTAACCTTCTTTTAGAAATTCATCCGTTGAGAGCTCTGCAAATCCGCTCTCTGGACTGGCGCAAGCAATTTGCAGGGCAGCTAGCATAGTACCCGAATACTTTGGGTATGCTAGTGAGCTAAGTCTAAAGCAGGGGACAAGATCTCTGCTATGTTGGAACGTCACTTCGCTTGCCATGTCGGCAATGGCCCTCAACGACCTCTTGCAAATCCACTGAATAGCATCCACTTGCAGGGAAACATTTTGTGCAGCGGTACCCCTCTCCATAAGACGAATGAAGGAGCGCTCATCCCTGCGAATATTCATGGCAGTTGAATCGTCAGGCTTAGTTTTGACTTGTTGCCTCCATCTTGCCTCCCTCTTATCGTAAAGTGCAACAGAATAATTGCAAAGGAGGAAGTCTGTGCCCGATGTTGCGTTCACCGAGTTACTTTCCTGATGGCCCCTATATTGCTCTACGAATCGCATGTCTGCTCGCGTAAAACTAAGTTTTCTTCTTGCATAGTTGGAAGCCTCTCGACGTGTTGCGTCCTTTTGCGTTTGCGAAATTGGTCGCTTTGACAGTACTATAAGATCCAGATCAGATTTCCCGCCGCAAAGGACATGCCCTGCCGCGACTGAGCCTCGCACAAAAATTGCTACTATATCAGACGAAAAATTTCTGTCAAGAATGAGTTTGACAACTGGTTGCAGCTTCTCCTTGGTACTTGCAGAGAGTGCGAATGTATTTTCACTTGGAAAAGATCTATTGTGATCCAACTGAATGATACGACCAAAATCCTTCACGAATCCCTTACTGATTGCCTCTTCCAATGACTTGGCAACGCAAACAGGGCAGTGAGAAGAAACTCTGGGCTGAAACGGCGGCTTCGTCCGGAATCTGGGTCCAATTCCCGGAGCTACAAACGATGAGAAAGCGGAGACAACATGGGGCGGCCTTATCCTCGACCGTTTTTGCCTTAGCGACATATCGGTCTTGGGCTGTCTACCGCTTGAGGTCTTCTGCTACCGAAGACTTATTCTCAATCCAGGGTTTGCAGGTGAAAATCAGAGTAGCATTTCCTGCGGGGCTGTCTGGAGTGGATTTCCGAGCTCGCTAGCTAGATTCAATGTATTGTACGTACAAAAAGCGCCTTGAGTGCATTACAGATGAAAATATTCCTTACATTACTTCCATCTGAACGATGCCAACGTTTTCAACAATTAAGTTCACCACAAAGACACTCGCTTCGCGCACCGTTGCCGATGCAGCGAAAAGACGGAAAATAGGTGAAGCCTTCTCAGGACGATCCAAATTGGGATGGAAGTTTGCGCCGTTGGCCTTCAACTCGTTTGGATCGCCGTCGGCGACGACGCCGAAGGTAATCGACGAATACGCGGCCGCTGTCGCAACCCGCCCCGGATGTTGGACGGGAGGAGTGAAGACTCGGCTTTATCAGCAGCTTAGTTATACGATTTGGTCCACGTTGTGCTGCGTCTGTAATATGTCGTGCCCCATAACGCGCAGAGTTTAGCCACCCTATTCAAACCTAATTCTTTTAGGTTTGATGCAGTGGGGTATTCAGGACTTTGCATGTTGAAACTGCATATATCTGTGGTAAAGTAAAGGCACACTTCACCGCAACTCTCTGCAACACCCACCTGCATCGGCCGTGAAGCGTACATACTGCACTTTGTCTTGCGCGCTTCTCCTTTCCAGCTGCGCCATCATGATGACATTGAACAAATAACTCTACGAGTAGATGCGGATAGTTGCCGTACTACTTTAAAACAGAGTCTACACTCAGTTTGCTACTCACACAGTAATTACATACTTCCGGAAAGCAATGAAATTTAGAAATCCTTGGGAGTCTAGCCAGTCGCTCCTAAAGGGAAATCAGCCTGTCATCCCCCTCTTCATAACAGAATGCCTTGGCTCGAATCTGCGACCTCGCTGAAAACTGTCATCGAAATAATCTCAAGTGACCTTTATTTTAGTCTTCCATATCAAAAATGGCCGCCCGTGCATCCGGCCGGATTGTACTATCCGAGGAACGGGTAAAGAAGCTAATTGCGCATCGCGAGCCCTTCCTTCTCATCCGCCACGCGATCGAAAACGTGGTCGGCGAGCACATCGTTGCAGTCGCGCGACAAAATGCAAAGTTGGACGTACCGATGCCGTTTCTTATGTTAGAAGGCATGGGACAGACGGGTGCAGTGCTGATCCGACAGGTTTGTAATGCCACTTATCCTAATTTCTGCTGCGTCTGCACTTGCGGAGCATATGAGGTTCTAACGAGTAGTATGTGTTGGCTGTGTATTGCTGGACTGTGTACAACGTCCTCCGGTAGATGCCCATGTATGCTGACAAGCGGCTGGTGTCTTTGGCGGGTTTGAAGAACGTCAGGTGGATGAAGGATAGGGACCGGAAAGGGCAAGTGCTGTATACAGCACGGTTGTCAGGACGCGCGCGGAAACGGTTTGGTACTGTTAGCGCCCAAGCGCATCGTGATGGGGAGACTTTGTGCGTCGCAGATTTTCTCTTCTCGTTCATTGAAGATGTAGAATAAACCTGAGCCTGGTCTTGCGGATTAGTAACCGTTCTGTTGACGCTGCGTAAAGGCTATGAATGAGGGTGCGAAACACGTATCCCATTCGCTTAGCTCAATGACAAGGCGCGTAGCGGTTACCGGCTAGTTGCAAATCAGCACGGTCAGAATTGTTGCGTTGAGGCTGGACATATGGAATCTGTGGAAGAAACAGCCTACAGTCCAAGGGAAGTAATCCGTGGGAGACCTGAAAACGCAGCGCAGGCAAGTCGACTGTATTGCGAGCATCCTTGTCTCTGGTCAAGAGATTATTGTGCCGAGATTGTCGAGCAGCCATGTTTTTCGAAGGCCGGGACATGGCAAGGGTGATCCCGCAAATCCCAATGCGATCTGGTTAGAACGCGAGGTATCCAGTCATTACGGTACTGGACAAAGGGGATTCGCTAACTACGCACCGTTTCGAGCTGTTTGAGAATAACTATTCAGTGCGAATGGCGTGGTCCCTAATACTCACCCGAGGAGGATTTTGGATGGTTGGTAGGACGAACACTTTTCCGATTAAAGCAAGTGTACGGTATATAGTTTGTGGGTGCAATGAAGGATTCTGTTTCGTAAAGAGACGCGTGCGACATGCTGAAGCGTAAGACGTGCTGAATCCGTGTGATGAACACGCCTGCAGTTTCAAGTGATCTAAAGATCTTCAACATGCAACATTTGTCCGCGCAGATCATCGTCGCTCTTAGACGGTTACTTGACTGCAGATTGCTTGCACGCGATACCAAGAATTCATACACCCCTAACAAACCTGTTGTAGGTGAACTTTACGTTGCCTGTCTCAACCGACTGTTTACCTGGATCCCAAAAAGACCGCAACAGCACATACATAGCCTTACAGCCACAGCACACACCTACTCAGTCTCCTCGGCCTTCACACGTGCGCCCGGATTAGTGATTTTGATATCCAGCTCCTTCGCGCGGTCAATGATAGCGATCCTCTTTCGGGACGACACGGCATGAGCAATCTCCGCACAGTAAGTCCTGTTCTGCATCATGAGGACCTCAAGTTCGTTGACATTGTGAACCAAGAACTTGTACAAACCAGTGGGAAGCATATGTCGGGTCTTCTTGTTAGACCCATAGCCGATGTTAGGCATGGAGACCTTTCCACGCCATTTGCGCCTGACACGAGAGTCGATACCCTTTTGCCGACGCCACGATTCCGGAACGCGAATCTTCGTATCGGACTGATGGCGCTTAAACTTGCGCGTCCTTTTCTTGACGATCTTCAAGGTGTTGAGAGACGTAGGCATCGTGATATCTAAGCAAATGTGTCATTCAGCAAATCGCAGCATACGTGTTAGTAAAGAGTTGCTGCTTCTGCAGGGACGGAAAAGATCCCGACGACTGCAAAATGATTCGGATGCACAAGACAGATTCAACGTGCTGAGCTTCTTTCCATGACCGGGGAACCTGTTGTACGTGTTAAGTTGAACCTGTTGATCCGCGCGTATGATTTGCTGAAAGGATGTAAACGCCTCAGGGAATGGTACTACGCGCCTCGGCAATGCAGAGGATGCAAGAAAGTCAACATGATCGACTTACCTAAAACGTTCAATTCTGCTGTGTAGGGTGTTTGAGTGCCTTACCGACGGCCGCTCGTGTCGACGAAGAAAGGGTAGCGGCGTATGCCAAACGTCGACAAGTCGAATGTGCCTGCAGTAGCCAGAATATGTTAAACTGTCGACGGCGTCCTCCCTAGCAACCCTAATTTGGAGTCTCGAAAAAAACATTCAAAATACTTACTTCGAAGCATTCAGAAAAATAATTTAATTAATCAAATATCCCAACCACTTGGTCACACTATTTGATCCTTCAAGCTTTAATCGCTTACAGAAACCAATTCGCGCCAAACTAGGGCCCTGCCTTCCTCAGAGGAATTAAGACTTCTCCATCACCTTGCCTATGGTTCGTGAATGAGGCCAAGCCATTATACTTAACCTTAAGCCTCGTCAACATCCCCGTTTGCTGCAGCATCACATCTACGACCAAGGATTCTACCGCTTTGAACTCGCTACAAGCAGCCCAATCTATCTCATCTTTCAGAAAACAATGGCGTCCACAGACCCCGCAGACTCTTCGGACCCCGCGCCCACTGTAACAAATGAACCACCGCCGGCCACGCGCCACATGACTCTTACAGAAATCATTTCCGGGGTGAAGCGACGCAGTGGTGCATTCCCGATGTCCAGTTCCGAGAAATCCAAGGAGGCTCGCAGTAAACAACGTCGTTCAGACTTTGCTGTCCCGGAGGAAGAGCCGGCCCCTGCCACACCTCGCCCGTCTACGCCACCTCCACAGGATGAAGAGCCTCCCCAGGATCAGGCGGTCGCTCCGCAAGTCACACTGGATGCTAAGGGCAATATTGTCGTCGATCCTGATAGTCTCGTAGTTAGTGAAAACACAGCCCGCCCATCGGAAGACGACCACAGGACGGTCACACTTGATAGTGAAGCGCTTGGCACTCGCATTACCAGCGCGACGTATGGAAAACGTGAATCTGCACACAAATGGAGCGAACAGGAGACCGACAGGTTTTACCAAGCATTGAGGATGTTTGGTACTGATTTTTCGCTAATGGAGCGCACATTTCCAAAACGCAGTCGAAGACAACTGAAACTCAAGTTCAAGCGAGAGGAAAAGGAGAATCCGAAGCGGGTGGACGAGACTTTGAATGCACCCTCACTACCAATCCCTCGAATCATTGCGAATGTCCCCGCATCCGAGGGGTCGCAGGTTACGGCTGGGGACGGCGTCACGAGATCGGCTGGTCAGCAACAAGATTCGGGCGATAACGCGGCTATGGGAAGTAAAGGAAACAGCGCGGGAGGGCAAGCAGATGGACAAGACGCTGCCGGAAAAGAAACCAGTGGCGATCAAGCTGTCCGGACAGAAGGCCGGGGTGAGGAGGCTCATGAGGGAAACGGTGGTGAAAATGCAGCCATCCCGAAAGAAGCCAGTACAGAGGGTCAGGAAGGGAATTCGGTTGACAATGTAGCAGTCAAAGAGAAGGGCAACGCAGAGGGCAACGAGGGGAAAGTTATGGGAAAAACGGACGTTGGAACGGAAGGCAGCGGCGAAGAATGCGCGGGAAACAGGAGTAAACAGGACGCAGGTAATGAAGAGGGTTGCGCGGAGGGAGTGGAGAAAAAGGTTGCGGAGAGTGCGGAGGGCAAAAAACAAGGTAGCGCCGAGGAAAACGCCGAAAAGAGCAGCGACCGACAGACCGGAAGTGACTAGGGAAGTTTGATCACAACAAATTTTGTTGTGCTCAACTCCTAGAATGGGACGCAGGCTTTCGCTGGAAAGAGAGCTTGAAATGCAATCGCGAGGAATCGGGACTGGGATAAGCAAGCAAAAATGGATGGGTTTGAGAAAGGGAAGAGGGCAACGGCGATGTTATTCTTCAGGGATCATCACGGATCCTGACAAATCTTGAGGTTTAAAAAATAGTGTGGATAGTTTTATACTGTACATTTTGTGGCTTCTGACAAACTGTTTTGTCGAACAATCGCTTTCCAATCGTTGCTAATGATCTCCAAAGGGTGTACAGAAATCAACTGGACCAGAAAAATTGCCCAACTCGTTTCAGCCTCAATTGAGATAGCCAGCAGCCACTTCATAAAATGAAACCGTTCACAGCATTCCTCTCCCTCACTTCGGCCCATATCCCCGGCCCCTTTCCACAGGTACCAACCGCAGCATCCGCGGCCTTGAACCCACACTTCCCAAACAACGACATGCAGCATCCAGGCATGTCCAAACCCCTCGCTGCTCAGCCCAAACATCCGGAGTAGCGCAACTTCGCCAGGAAATTAAAAGTCTTGTCGGGGTGGATCGAGGCATTTTCGGTCTGGAAGATTCGGACCGCGCCTCACTTGATTCGCTAATACGCACGGTAGAAGCAGAGACGCCAGTGTCGGAACCAACTGCTAAAAACGCAAAGGTTGCTCATGGGTCTTGGCGGTTGATCTATACAAATTGGAAATTTTGGGACAGAGGCGCATCAAGTTGGCGATTGCGACATCTCGCAAGTCGGGATTGGTCAAGCTGGGTGATATTTTTCAGATTATTGACGCGGAGAAAAGGGAAAGTCGAAACGTTGTGGAGTTTGAAGTGATGGGGAGGGTGAGGGGTACCTTTTCTATCGATGCTGAGTACGAGGTGGAGAGTGCCGTGAGAGTAAACGTCATGAAAAAGGGTGCGCGATTGGAACCGGAGAGGTTGGAGATGATGTTGGGGGAAAACGTGGGACTCTTGACCGATATATTTAATCCGGAGGGATGGTTGGACATTACATATATCGATGAAGGACTGCGGATTGGGAGGGATGGCAAAGGGAGAGTATTCGTTTTAGAACGGATACAGCATTGATGCAAACTTCTCTACTCACGCTCAGTCGCTTCACTCATGTGACGGGGCCTCTGCCGTGCAGCATCCGTCGCCAATTTGCGTCTTTTTCGTCTGTAAAGAGTAATCCAGCATGTCCCAATGCACGGATATCTGTAAAGACCGTAGCAAAGAGTTGCGGCCGGATTCTCTACAACAGTGTGCAAGTAGTCTCACTTGCTATGAGAATTTTGCTCTCGCAGGAGAGAAACTACATGAGTTTATACAACTCGCAACCTCATTCGCCATCTAATCAATTATACAATTTCGAATCTCAAGTGAACAACATTTGTTGCGGAAGGCATGCCATCCCAGTGCTTATCAAATGAGGAACCCAGCCTTTGCCCGACCCTTTGTCTTAAAGTCCGCCCGCCAAATTTCAACATCACTCCATCCCCACCTGCTCTGTCGTCGATTCCCATCTCAAACCCCCTCCCGCTCCCTCCAAATGGTCGGTAACGAATTCTCTTCTATCGATCAGATTGACTGGCTTCCAGAACCCATCACTGTCTCTGGCAGGGTACAACGTGGTTTCGGTCGCGGTTCACGCGATCTAGGCACGCCGACCGCCAATCTTCCCGGCACCCTTCTCGATGATGTTCCCCAAGCTCACCGCGACGGCGTGTATCTCGGCTTTGGTCGCGTACCAAAGTACGGTACTCAAGTGGTAAAAATGGTTGCCAATCTCGGTCGCAATATCACATATGGTGATGTCGAAAAGCGCGTTCTAGAGGCATACCTCATGTCTGATATCTTTGACCAAGAGTTTTACGGCGAAGAAATGCGTCTGTGTATTATTGGGTATATGCGCCCCGAGCTCAAGCTTAACTCTTTGGACGAGTTAATCGCTCATATCAAGAACGATGTCGATATTTCGAGTGCAGCACTGGACTTACCGACGGCACTTCCATTCCGATCGCACCCATCATTAGTCGCGCCTTAAAGCATTGGACAACGGTATCACGCTTCTGCGTGTCATTTCTAGATGACACGAGTTTATTCAACGCACCATATTTGCGGAATACGTATGCTTTCACATGAAGTGATCTTTCCCCTTTAAAGAACAGCGCGGCACCCACTGCCTACATCACCCGGTCCTCAGGAGGAACAGCGTATACCCTAATCTAAATATTAACGGGCCCGTTCTCTACTGACAACTGCCGTTGCAAAACTGCCTAAGATTGTTTTTGACGGTCCATAAGCTTTATGCTAGACGAAATCGCAGTGCACAATGTCTTCTTCGCCTCGCACAAACTGTCACTCTGGTTCCTCTCCCGCCAATCCTGACCATACCATTCGGCTTACTCACGGCAACTCCCCCCTCAGTTTTCCCCTGCAGTACGGTGTCCCCTCCCCTACCCTTGAACCCCAGCACCCAAGCCTTGCATACTTCGTAACTTGAAAAGCCAATTGCGGCAAACAGGGCGGCCCATATAACCCTAGGCCTCGTGCCAACGTACAATCCCGCAACGCCCTCTGTTCTGACAACAGCCAGCATGGCCCTCCAAACACCAGTGCCCTCTGCGATCCCACCAGTGGCCAACCGTGTCTTGACAACATCAAATGGGGTCGAACATGCACTTGCAATTGCCCCCGACAAAGCGCCCGCAACCACAAAGTGCAGTCGATTAGTTGCAGCATCACGACATCCCAACTGTTTCAAAAGCAACTTGATTTCCTCATACATGGCAAAGCGAATCATGGTAGACGGAATATTGCGCAACAAAGTAGCCTGATAGCCACGATAAAGGCCTGCAAAGCCCGAGGTACGAATAACAGCAGCGGCAGCTGCGAAGAAGCGACCACGGTGTAACCCAGCTTGCATGCGTTGTTTAACGACCTCCTTGGGAACAAACAAGACACTCGAAGCGAGATTACCACAGGAAGCGGAAATCGCGGTAAGGGGTATGCGGGATTGAAGTGAATTCCATGCGGAAGGGAAGGAGGCCTTCAAGTAGGATTTGACAAGCTCGTAGACGCCGAAATAGAGGGCGGATGAAAGGGCGGAACCGACTAGGGCGGGGGTAAGCCTGCGTAAAGGGCGAGAGGACCGCGGGATTGGATGATTGTGCGAAATGCAGGGGTGACGCCTTGGTAGATTGGGGCTGGTTTGACGGAGGGTCTTGATGGTGTCCAATGGGTGAAGAAGGGTGTTGGTGAACATGCCTGCTAGGGCGCCTGCTAGGGCGAGACGGAGATTGCGGTGTGGGGGTAGCGGGGTTGGGGTTGGGGTGGGGTGGGGTGGGGTGGGGTGGGGGTGGGTCGAGGAGTTGGCATCGTGGATCGAGGGGATTTGTGGCGAGGACGGGGATGGGAGAAGGAGAATGGAGAGAGGGTATCGGGGGGTGGGGCTCGGTAGCTAGAGGGAAGACCCTTGGGCGTCGGGCGAAAGCGTAGGATACAGCACACTGTACTGTACAGTACACTGTACAGTAGTTGGTCAAGGAGAGTGAGGAATCGTTTTGGTTGATTGTGCACATTTGAGTTGTGCTCCATTCGCTGAGAGCGGCGCCAAATATCTCAAGAGGTACAGTATGAAAATCTGAAAACCTGTCATCCCTAAAATCCACACACTCAACTTTCATCTCCAAATAACAAACGCCCCAGTTCCCCTCAACCTCCGCTCATACGTACCCCAATTCGCTCTTAACCCGGCCCCCGCACCTTTTTCAGCTCCACATCAATGACCAAATCCCCCCCCTTCTTGAACCGTCTCGCGTTCAAAACAGTCGCAAACAATCGTCTCCTGTCCCCAAAATCCTTCGGTAGCGGTCCCTTCACCTCATCCACATACCCAAATTCCGCGGGAATGACCAACCGTCGTTTACCCCCTTCCCTCATACCCATCACCCCCAATTCGAATCCCTCAATCAACCCTCCCTTCCCCAACTCCACCACCTCCTCCCCAGCATCCTCCCTCTGAATAGGCCACCCATACCTATCCGCAAGTCGTCCCGTCCACCGTACTGTCAACCTACTACCCACACTCGCCACACGCCCGCTTCCCACACGAAAATCACAGATTTCCACACCCGTACATGAAGGCCTAGAATCCGGGCACGGTAAACGATGGTAAGCCAGCGGCCTAGTGGATTCCAACCCCTTTGTTTCAAAAGCTGACACACCCCCTGCGTCGCAAAATACCGCTGCAGCGAATGAAAATGACATCAGCCGCAGTGTCACCCGACGTGGGAGATACGCACCCGATGGACGGGTTACAGTCGCATTTGCTTGCGAATGCGCAACGGTTAACCATGGGGAGGGGTTCTTGTTACAGGTCGGCGGCACAGGCGATGCGCCGATGAATGCATGCATGGTGTGGTGAAAAAGGCGTGCCGCGATGGATGTGTCGTATCAGCGGTAATCGCCATGTCAGCCGTGCATCAACGGAGATCGTACAATTTGTACGATGCCCGGAAAACCACACAACTCATAGTTCAATTACAGTGTAAAGTTTCACTATGAGGCGTGCCTGCCCGCCCGGCGTGGACAGGAAAGGGGAGGTATCTTACAGTGCTGTACTGTATACTTTGTTTTTATTTTATCCTGTACAGGTAATTACTTTACTACTCTTTCCTGAAGCAAAGGGGGGGAATTGGGTTAAATTGGGTTTACTTGAATGTGTTGGTATACGTAATTTTCCTGCTAAGAGCAATCGCAGACTAGGACTACTGTAAAAAGGGTAATCACTTACTGTACATACCCTCAGAACGGAGGTTCTCTGGAATACACTGTTTTCACAATTTCAAGTTGCGGCCTAAGTCTCGCTCAAAACTCCTTCCAACAAACAACTGGCGTTATAATGACGAGCGAACAATGTTCGCTCGTCACGCGGCGAGACTCGTCCAGAATTGGGTTGGTTTACTGTGACTAATGGAAAGGTTGGGAGTCCTCTGTACTTGTAATGAAGCAAAGTACAATACTGTATGTGGCACAACGATACCATAGGTCTGGAGCGGTGATTGCCTCTACTTGAATCTTGAAGAGGAATGACGCTTTATTGTTTGAAGACAAGTCCGCACTACACATGACCTCGGATTCTGCTAGACGGACGACTCCGGGCAATGGCTGAACCAATTGCCCACTCAAGCGAGAAAGGGACCGGAAGAAAACTCCACCACTTGAACCGAAGATTCAGGAGGCTTAAAAAACTCCCGCTGTAAGCACAGAGGCTTACAGATAGAGACGGCGACGACAACGGCGAGAACATCGGACGAGCGAGCTTGACGACAAGCCATATCATACCATGAATCTTCTTCCTCAGATTCAGTCGCACCGTTCAGTTTTGAAAGTAGATCTTGATGCGACACCTCGTATGTAATGTATTGCGCGTGTGAGGGCGTGCGTTGACAATCACTTTTGTCGTGATAACAGAGCCCGTTTGTTTTCGAGTTGACCGCTTGGATGTGCTCAACTAAGGAACCGTCCAATGAAAACTCCCGCGTGCGCACGAGGAACCGAAAAAGGCTTTTTCTGTCTAGTATTTTGCATTCCAGTCTGTCTGACGACTGTGCAAAGATATTACGTAAGCACGTACTTCACTTCACCCTGATTGGCTATTAGCGATATGAATGAACTGGCTGTGGAAGCAGCCTGTTTAGCACTGCATAGATTAGAAGGGCAGGTGCGCCTGCGATCCTCCAGGGGAGAGAAAAAGGAATAATGGCCGTTGACGGAGGACCCTCTCTAATGGAAGCATCACTGTGAGCTCGACGTGTACAGTTGTACACGTGTGTGCTCTCTTTGTTTCTGGTCCACCAATTTGCAACGGACTTTTATTTGCTGGGGAATATAAGAACTGGAGTGGTCTCAGGGAGAGAGAAGAGAAAAAAGAGAGTGGCAGAGTAAAGACGGGAACTCTGTTTTGTTGTGATTCGTCTCCACATTGCGTCTGGGAACGCTGAGAAAAGCGGACAAGTACACTGCTTTCATTGGTACTTCTGTCGAGGGTCGATTTTGCGGATGTCTCGATTCCAACTAGGATGAGTGAAAGCACCCTGGTATTCGATGGGTCAAATGGGCCTGACATCGACAACTTTCTGTTCTACTTCGAGAACGTGGTGAGAGAAGAGGGATCTCAGGAAGAGAAGGCTCGTTCTCTTATCAAATACCTTCGAGGAGATGCGTTCCAGTTCTTCTACAAGAAGACCCACGTTTCACAGTTGAGAAGGCTCTGTCATTGCGTTTCAAAGGAGGAAACATTGCCGAGTTTGTCAAGAAAGCCGATGAGGCTTATGAAGCCGCTGGGTTTTCGGAAGATCAAAAGTTCTTCTTCCTCAACAAGGCTACCGTTGAGGATGAAACTTTGCGTTTGTTTGTTTTTTTGCATGCACCTGCGTCGTATTCAGAGCTGGTACTACCGATGAAGCAGTATCAGGAGTCAAGTGAACGTTTCGGGTAAGCACTTCCATCTCTAGCGCCGAAGCACGTCTTGCTTCGTGACCCTGTCATAACAGGGGAAGTGCGGAATTTTGAGAGGGAGAATGAGGAGGACAAGATTGATGCCTTAGCCTCTCAACTAGCAGAATTGTCTCTACTTGTGAAAAAGGGCGGGTCGAGCGCAGGAAGCTCCATAGGACAGAGTAATGCTAACCGCGTCGGTGCTGGAATAGGAAGCGAGATTCCTCGTTGCCGCTACTGTGGCAAAACCGGTCATGATGAGAGAAGTTGTTGGAGGAAGGATCGAGAAGAACGTCTTTCAAAGACGTGCCAGAATTGCGGTAAGAGTGGGCATGATGAGGACGATTGTTGGACAAAGAAGAGGAGTGAGGAAGCCCAAAGGTCAAGGAAGATGGAAGGGTCGAATGTTACGGTCATACACGAAGACGAGTCGGTTGCCGCCGTCCGTAGGGAAGGAATGGTGAGCCGTTAACGAAGAGAACGATGACAGACCGGGAGGATCCGATGGGGATCAGCAGAATCATCAACGTGCCAAGACAGGACCCCGCCATGAAGGAGCCCAAGAATAATGCCAAGAAAAAAAGGGCCAAGAAGAAAACAGGTAAGGGCATTGGTAGCAAGAGTCTGGAGGGCTTCGTGGAGAGGTACGATGTGGAAGCAGGCTTTGCCCAAGCGAATGCAGGAGTATCATTTGGACAGATCCTCAGGGGTGACCTGAGGGATGCCGACAAGGTTCTGCGAAAGTTGTTGAAGTCCAGAGCTGGAAGAGTATCCGTTGTGAATGAGCTGTTGGAGGAGAGTTCTGATGAAGAGGGAGTCCTTCCTGGCCAAGGTGTAAATCATGAAGTCCTAGGTGCGGGCCACACTGCAGGCCCTTCGAATCGTCAGGGCTGGTCTTGCTACCAGCGAGACGGAAGGGCGAAGATTGCGCATGGTATCCGTGAAAGTGTACGGAAGTCAAGTCAAGGCTCTCTTGGATACTGGGGCATTACCTAACATCATGTCGCGTAATTTGTGTGAAGAACTTCACCTGAATCCGACTGAGACGGCGCGGCGGATCAAAGTTGCGAACGGTGCGATGGCAAGGGTCCTCAGTGAAGTCAGCGGGGCTTCGGTCACTTTTGATACGTTGACAGTCCCGCTCTCATTCCTAGTGTTGGATGATTCTCCTTTTGACCTGATCATTGGAACCCCGCCATGGAGGCCCTGGGTGCGCGCATTGATTTGCCGCGGCTGTCGGTAACGTTCAACATTGGTGGCGAGGGAGGAATCTCGGTCACACTGCCGTTGCATGCTGAAGGGGTTGACGAAGTGGGTGACGAGGAAGCAGAATTCACAACATCCTCAGAAGATGAGGGACACACGGATGATGAACGCGCCCAGGACGAAGACGAGTCGAGTGACGAGGAGAATGGTCTGAATGGGACGGGCGAACAGGATGGCTCTAGCCGCAATGGGCAAGAAGAGAGGGGCCGCGAAGTTTCCGAAGATGGCAGTGCAAGGAGTCGTCGTGTCGGTCAGGGAGCTCATGTTACAGCCATTGCGTCTGATGAAGAAGACTCAGATGATGAGTGCGTGATATGCGTGAAGGAAATCGGTGCTGAGGAAGCGCAAGAGTCCGAACGAGAAATTGTTGAGAGTAAAGGAGGCGAAGGACATGAAGAGCGAGGGGAATGGAATGGAGCCCGAGAGAGGCTACAGGACATTGAGGAATTCGCTGATCTCGATGATGAGAAAGCCGGAGTGCTCGCGCGTGCTCTGTCCTCGATGCCGGAGAGAGAGCAGAGGGAAGTGACGAGGATGCTCCTGGAGGGGGAGAAGGTTGTCGCGTGGAGCGTGCACGACATAACTCCCGGAAAGGTCCCTTTCACGCATTCCTTTGAGCTCGATGATGAGTCGCCGATTTGTGAGCCAGTGCGGCGGGTTCACCCAAGTATAACCAAGTCATCCGGGAAGAAGTAAGTCGAATGTTGGATGCTGGTATCATCCGGCCCTCTCAGTCACCATAGGGTTTTGGTGTTGTGATAGCGAAGAAGAAGGGAGGTGAGCATCGCTTCTGCGTGGATTTTCGTCCGTTGAACCGCAGGATGAAGGCCGATAAATGGCCGATACCAAACATAGAGGAGTTGATCGACGAGATGCAGGGGTGCTCGCTGTTCACCACGCTTGACTTGTTCACAGGTTATTGGAACATCCGGCTCGATGAATCCGTAAGAAATGACGACCTTCAGATGAAAGTATGGGGCTTACTGTTCTGTAGTGATGCCATTCGGGGTGAAGAATGGACTGCTTGTTTCCAGAGGGTGGCCACAATTTTGTTTGGGGGCCTTCCATTCGTTATTGTGTACGTAGATGACATCGTAGTTTAAGTCCAAGACGTGGGAAGAGCATGTGAGTCACATAAGGGTGGTGCTTAGCCGTTTGAGGGTTGGATTGAAATTGAAGTTAAAGAAATGCGTCTTCGGAGCGCGGGAAGTCGAGATTTTAGGCCACTTGGTTGGCGGATCGAGCGTACGCACCGACCCAAGCAAGATTGCGGCGATATCCAATGCGCCGAGCCCGAAGTCGAAGAAGGAATTGAGGTCGTTCTTGGGAATGACTTCGTATTACAGAAGATTCATTAGAGGGCTCGCACACATTGCGTCCACTCTTCATGAGCTGACAAGTCCCAAGGAGGAGTTTTCGTGGTCTGATGTGGCCGAGAAGGCCTTCATGGAGCTCAAGAAAGTTATGACGTCGCCCTCTGTCCTCATGCTACCTGATCCCGAGAAGCCATTCGTAGTTTACACGGATGCTTCAAAGGCGGCGGTGGGTGCGGTCTTGCTCCAGAAAAATGAGCAGGGGCGTGAGCATCCGATCCATTTGCAAGAAGAACATTACAAGCCAGAGAGGAATTGCAGCACATTTGAGCGGGAAGCATTAGCGGTCATATTTGGTTTGAAGAAGTTCCGTCCCTACCTACTTGGCTCCCCCTTCGTTCTTTTCTCTGATCATCAAGCCCTGCGATCGACGTTCTCCAAAAAGGATTTGCACGGAAGGTTGGCGAGGTGGCTGGACGCGATGGCTGAATTTGAGTTCGAGGTTCGTTACCGTCCCGGAGCTCAGAATGCAACTGCAGATTTTCTGTCGAGGTCAGAAGAGGGAGATGTGGGGGAGGAGGCGGACTTTTCACGTGAGCTCGAAGATTACCTGAAAGGGGGAGAGATCGTGGCCACATTGGATGTCACAGAACAAGGGGGTACGTTTGAAGATAGCTTGGAAGCCGTGCGGAGATTCCTCAATATGGGAGGGGGAACAGTCTCGTCAAAAAGACATAGGCGTCAGGCCAAGGCCTTTTTAGTCTCTCGCTCCGTCTTGTTTCGAAGGACAAGGAATGGCCTGCGAGTCGCGTCCCTCCGATAGAAGCCCGCAGGAAGATATTGGAAGCAGCCCACGATTTGGTTGGTCATTGGGATGTTGGAGTGACGAAGCAATTCGTGCGGGATAGGTTCTGGTGGCCAACGGTGGTCCCAGATGTTACCCACTTCGTTCGGTCCTGTAACGAGTGCCAAAAGGCCGCTCCCGCAAAAACCTACATGACCCGCTTGCGGCAACCAGTGACCAGCTTGTTAGAAGTGTTTTCCCTCGACTTTGCTGGTCCATTTAAGGAAACCAGAAGCGGGAATAGATTCATACTCATCGGTGTAGAACAACTCAGCAGCTGGCCGGTAGTGCCGGCAACGAGGCATGAGACTTGTGAGGAAGCTTTGGCATTCGTGGAGAGGGAGATAGTTTGAGTGTTCGAAAGTCCGCGTACCATCGTAACAGATAATGGCCCGGCTTTCACAGCATCTGCTTTTGGGAACTTTTTGAAAGAGAATAGAATTGCCTGGAAGCCTGTAAGTGCTTACGCACCACAGGCGAACGGGAGGGCGGAGAGGATGGTCGGGACGATGAAGGAAGCAATTGCCAAGGTAGCGTGGACAACCGGTCGCGACTGGGATGAGGAAATCCCGAAGATAGTAGCGGTATACTGAGCGAGGAATGGAAGAAACGGGTTGTCCACGTTCTATTTGATGTTTGGAAAGGAGCCCAGGTGGAGGTTGAAAGATGTTCCAATGTTAGACGACGGCCCGGGAACCGGAGGAGCAGAACCAAGGGTGGTCGAGTTGGTCGAGGGTTTTGGGCGCAGATTCGGGCGAGAAAAGACGGAGCAGGATGGGCACGAGCCCCTTTCACACAACCAGTTATGTGTGGGCGATTCCGTCTTGCTGCGGAAAACGACACAGAAGGTGGGTTTGGAGCCCATATGGCTAGGCCCGTTCACGATCGCAAAAGAAACGCATCCGACGTATTACTTGAGTGGTGATGGGCGGAAAAGAACAAGGCGCAGGATACATGCTCGGAGATTGAAGTTGTATGTGCGAAAGAGTGACGTTGTTGATGGTGCGAGGTTTAGTAAGCAGTCTGTAACAGCTGCTGTGGCGCTGTCTGATGAGAAAAGCATGTGACGGGAGCGATGTCTAGCCGTCGCATGACATACAGTTGCGCGGCTGTGGCGGTCAGTTGGTGCCGGAACCAAAGGGGTAATTGACGGAGGAAGGTGACGTCGCGGGCGAGGCCGATGTGAGCGTAGTTGGGGGGTTGTCAAGGTTGAGAGGAGAGGGGCCGGAAGTGGGGAAGGGCAGGCGCGTAACTGGGAGTACAGGGTTGGAAAAACTTGAGACGGGGTGGAAGGGAAGCGGAGTCGGTTTGATGGAGCACCTTGGTTTCTCCAAGGTTCGGATTGAAATTTATTGTGGAGTTTTTCTGGACAGTCTCAAATTGATGCAGACAAGTAATACATCTAGGGGATGATTTGGTTGCTGCTGACTGGCTCGGGAGGCCCACTGAAATCTTGACGCGTTGCAAAAGATGCGGAGGGGCCCCAATGCACCCCCCCCGAAAGGGGGAGGCTCCCTTCCGCCCGCCCCCCCATCTGAAAGTACGACCGCAACGTCCCCAACGCCAACATATTGACTCCCCTACCCAACTATTTGGCTGAGCGGATATCTGAAGAGGCGTCATTCTCGATAATTGTGTTATTTATACCAAACAGGTGAGAAAGGGTCGGTCGCGGGTTCGAATTCCGATGGGTGCGCTTGATTTGTTTTTTGGCATGTTATATATATTTTTTTTGTTTGTGTGTTTGATTTGATTGTTTTGATTGCTGTGAGGGCACAGCATTTTCTAATCAAGGGGTGATGTGAGCTCGACGTGTACAGTTGTACACGTGTGTGCTCTCTTATTTTCTGGTCCACCAATTTGCAACGGACTTTTATTTGCTGGGGATTATAAGAACTGGAGTGGTCTCGGGGAGAGGGAAGAGAAAAAAGAGAGTGGCAGAGTAAAGACGGGAACTCTGTTTTGTTGTGATTCTTCTCCACATTGCGTCTGGGAACGCTGAGAAAAGCGGACAAGTACAGCTGCTTTCAATCACATTGACCGACAAACTCAGAAAACCTTTCCCGCGAAAAACTTTTGAGACGGACAGTTTTCGTTGTTTTTTCTGCTTTCTCTTTATTGTAATTGTTGCAAGTCCACCTCATATATATACTACTACGTAATCATGAAGCGTTACGGATTGACTCCTGCCAAGCTTGCGCGTCAACTCAATGAGGAAGAGCGAAGTGAGTTGAAATTTCTTGGGATATAATTATTTTGCATATGATTGCGTGGGGACGAAATTAACGCCTAGCTCGGGACTTGCAAGTGCATCAGCAATGTTACAAACCGTTACGAAGGATACATGACACGCCACCTCGAGAATCAGCTAACGTCACAAACTCCCAACCAAGACTGATGGCTCTCGAACTGCTCTCCGAGTAGTGCTCTGGTTAACGAGTCCGAGCGATTATCAGCTGATGTAGTGTGTAAAATCTTGAAGAACCCTTCATCAATCGAGTCACGTATAATGTGGTACCTAATGCTCACCTGTTTTACTTTTCCCAAGCCCTGAATGTCCTCAGTCCACGAAATGACTCCCAAACTGTCTTGAAATATTACGGTAGGTCCCTTTTGAGAATTGCCTACCTGCTTTAGAACTGTACGAATCTACCTAACGTCTTGTAGGCATGATGAAAACGCTCCAAATTCGACTTCAGATGTAGACAGCCCAATAGATGACTGCAATTTCTAAGAACATAGTGTAATACCGTAGTTACAAGACAGCATATATCCAACACATGAACGTTGGTTCGCATGATCGCGCGCCCAGTCAGTATCGCACCACGCTTTTAGGTCAGAGGTTCCAGAGGCACTATGTAGATGTAACGAATAGTTCGCAGTTGCCGAAATATAGCGTATTACGTGCTGTAGAGTGTGCTAGTGCTCCAGACCGGGGTTCGCTTGGTACTTCCCCAGCATAAAAACGGCAACGGAAAGATCAGGACTGGTCACAGTATACAGGTAGAGCAACGCCTCTAGGAGTTTTCGTTACGGCTCATGTGCCGTGAAAGCAATTTAATTTTCCATCAGTGTTCTCTTACAATTATGCAAGGGATGTGATAAAGGCAGGGGCGAACGAGTTGGCTTACAAATTTACGTGCAAGCGGATGCAATAACCATCTGAGCATATGCACTCTGGGAAATATACAGTCTGTTTGTTTTCGAACGACATCGATGCCGAGGAGGTACGAGCACAGTTCAAGGTCTGTAACAGTAAATAGTTTCTGAGCTATTCCTTTGCAACTTTTCACTGCATCTTTCGGTCCTAACTTGAGAAAGTCTTCCATATTCATAATGATCTAGACGGTGAACGTTCTTGGAAGAACAAAGAGACAGTCCGATAATTTCGAACGACAAAAATGCTACGTTCTATAGACTTAGAGAAGTGCTGCTACCACAATTTTAAAGCTTTTTGAATCCCGTATAGTGATTTAACCAAGCGTAGGAGTATTCCATCACCTTCATCGATATCAGGAATATTCGGAATCCGTATCCAGATCGGGTTCGACTTAGGTACTGTTGCCTGCAAAAATGCACCTACCATGTCAACTTGCCCGATATCCCAGTTCTTGGCGACCGCAATGGAGAGTGAATCTTTAACAAGATCAATAAACGCTACAGGAGCGTATAATTCAGTATGATTGGTAGACTGGTCTTTTAGATTGCCGCGCGCAACCAAACTTTCCTTAAAGCGCACAGGGCGGCCAGATGCGTCTCTCCTAACCCGAAGAATAACTACGGACGGTAACGGACGGGTATTTGGTGGCAGTGATCCAGGCTCCCAAGTGCGGTTCTTAGCCAACGAATTAAATTCCTCCTTAATTGCAGCTTTCCTTTCCAAACATTCCGGTGAATCAAGGGCCTCATGAAGAGATGGCTTATCGCCAGTTGTAATAAAAAGAGGTAGAGCGGCGTGAGAATCTGAACGGCTCGGTTAGGCGAAAGTTGTAGCGCGTAGTGCTTGACTGCGTTCCGTTGTCGTCCGTTACACCTTTCGTCTCTTCGAAGAAGTCCATATTCGAGTTTTTTCTCCCGCTCTGTACGTACTCGGAATGGCACAGATGTACGTAATTGGATCGTTAATCTCATCCGTGCAGCTGTTCTTCGAATCAGAATTGGCTAGGGCGTGGTCTTTCCCAGAATCGGCCGGCTTGTCCTGAGTATAGGTGTCAATTTTGACCTTGTCCTCATCATACGTTTCGGAACGCTCCTTTGCACGAATGCTTAGTGAGACAGGAAATTATAGCCCCATAATCCGAACGCTTTGGGTGCGAAGAGTGCCTGCACACGGTTATATATTGTACGCCGCCCTTACTTGGTGCCGTAGCAGTATTACATCATGTACCTGCGGTCTAAATACAGGTATTTTCTTCCAACTAGGACGAAACAGTACGCAACAGACAAATTGGTGGAGATGCGGAACGTACGGAGAGGTATGATCAAATACCGCTTCGTACGGGACAATCTTCGTCCATGAAAGTGGCACCGCATTTCGAGCGTCTATAACGTGCTGTATGGCGTAGTGCCAAAAACGAAGGGGTATATTTGCCTCAACAAGACAAGTGCGCGCTATGGTTGCTGTTACCGAGTGTGTGCGTTATGCTAGTCTACTCAATTCCGGTGCGGACGGCAAGATAACTGAAACGTCCACTCCCTTGGCCTCCAAGGTAGAAACGGCACGCTTAAATTCAGATCTCTCGTATGTGTGGAGCCCGGTGGTTTTTTCAGACTGTTTTTCCAAACGTATGATAAACAGCAACAGTAGGTCGGACGCATCGGAGTTCGAGGCATGGGACAAATATAGGTGAACCTACTGTATTTATCAATCACAGTTAGAAAATAGCTATGAACTGCAATCTACAGTACATCCACTTGGCATTTTGTGTCGCAGAGCGCACGACCACCTTTTCGAGCGGACGTAACGGTACCGGCGAAACGACGACGGTTTTTCCCCTTGACTCATTCCACGCAGTCCACATGTCTTTCTACCGACCGCGCTAGCAATCCATCCGAAACATGCCACATCACTGCTCTTAACAGAAGAGCGTGACCAAATTATTTGTGCCAAAAGTGGTATTCATCCGAGAAAAGTTCCTTCTTTCTGTCACACACGTGGTACTCTGTTTAATTTAGCTGCGCCTTGGACGTTTCCGTTTCCTTCGAAGTCATTTCCTCTGAATTCGAATCGTTGTCTAAAGCGGTGCTAGCGAGATGTGACTCGGCGACGGCCATCATGCTAGAGATTTGGACTCTCTCAGAACTGGACGGTCCGGAAGGTATACGCTTTTGGTAATCCCCTATGTAGTACAGTCCGTCTCCATTCTGTGTTGCGTGCCCTAAGATGCAGCATTTTCCATCTGGGTCAAAAAGCAGATCCTTGTCGGGTAGAAACAGAGTGGCAAGATTCTTGCGCGCAAGCGCTGGAATTGAAAGTAGACTCATATAAAATTTAGAGGCAACTAGAGTCTCCGACAAAAATATAACCATTCACGCGGTTTCATTGGTAAATTACCGAAAGTTCCGGGTACTCATTAACTAAGCCACTACTGTGAAATCGTCTGCCAAACTGATCTTGACATCACAGTAAGTTGTAAACTGTGCGCGATAGGTATGTGCGTGGTGGTCCCGCTGTCGAGTATGAGGAGGTCCGTAATACCTGCATCAACTCGCATCCAATTCGGACGTTCCATGGCAACACAGAAATTTTTCTTATCATTGACGTGAAACTGTCTGTTTCCGCGCGTCTTGCCATTTCTTGTGACCTTGCCGTTCTACGTTGAGGGTACAGTCAACGCTGAGGGTACATTCATCGCATTCGAAATGGCGTCGGCCGAGATGTCAAGCTTGTTTTCGGATTTAGAGGGTTACGAGAACATCTGTCGATAGTATGTCCCTCTTTTGCGCATATCGAGCAGCTGTAGGTCGCAAGTGCCGCGCGATCTGAACTGGCTTTGGTTAGTGACATCCTTTCTTCGATGAGGCGACCGTTTTTGTCCTCCCAGTTGGTGTCTTGCTCAGAGAAAGTCATAATGGTGGCAGTAATAGGGGCACACCCCTTCCTTCCCAACATGTCCCCGTCAGACGCCCTTTAAAACGTGAGATTTCAACCATTGACAAGCTCCAAATATCCTACTTGGTCTGTCCTAGCCCTAGAACACCTTCGCCGAGAAGGATTGCTAGAGTCTTTAATAGATGAGACTCCTGACGTCTACATCGCTAGTACCACAGCAGTCAGTCGATTAAACTTTAACGGCCGCAAGGTAAGATCGCACATTGTTCTTCACCTCGGCACAGAGGCAATCACGAACGTCACGCAGTTATTGATGTCTGAAGCCGCAACCAAAGGAGTCTGGGAAAAGCCCAGAGTAACTTAAAAAGGCGACAAAATTCAAGCTAAGCTGAACCTCGAAGCACAGTTGTACAATCTTTCGTGCGACTGGAACAAAGATATCGATAAAATTTTAGCCGTTTCTTCGTTGAACTTGTCGCTTTTTGAGTCGTCTAAGAAGAATTGGACAAAGTTGGACCTTTTCTTCGCTCATAGTCCGAATATTTCTCCACTCTCGCAAGTATCGCTAGTGCTATGAAGTGTAGCTTCCACCAGCTCGCCGATGAGATCAAAATCAAATGTTGATCGCAGATCTCGAAATTCGAACAAGAACTTGTCTGACCGTAAAAAGGAGAAGAATATCAATCCAGGAACTCGCAAGGCATTTGAGAAGAAAAATAACAGCACTAAAATGTTTTTTTTATTACTGTCACAATACGGGCCGCATGATGAAGGACTGCAGCAAACTTCAACGAGACCGTGCATGGAGAGGTTGAAGACGTGGTCGTAGTGGCCGTGGCCGTGGTTTTGGTAGAGGACATGGAAGAGGAGGATATCATCATGGGAAGAGGCACTACAAAAATACTCAGCCTCTTTGAAAATTTCAGGAAACGCCGGTCCCTGACAATCAGCGGCCGCACCAATACGACAATAATGGAAATAATATCAAGCAAGGTGGAAGATTTGCGCCATCAAGCTCGGCGGATCACAGAAGCCAAGTAAGCAGGGGCTAGCAGACTCACAGAGTTATTACAAAGGCAATCGGCTTCTCATCCAAGAAAAGGAAGAACCGCATCAAGTCGTCAGATGTTTTGATCGATTCTGCAGTAAATGAAGTTTTCGTTTGGGATCTATCAGTTTTCAAGACTTACTCAAAGACCTCTCGAACTACCGCTGAAATGTTCGAGGGAGAATCTAGAATCGCTGTACAGGGTACCTTGTCTATCCAAATCGGAAAAAGGACTGTCGACTTCTTGGCTCAGCAAAAATCCGACCTCAACGAAAAACTGATGTCGATGTCCAAGCTGAAGAAGAAAGTGTATCAGATTCTTTTTGACTAAGGCGGTGATTTGATGGACTCACTGTCATTGAAAAGGAGATTGGGGAGATTGTGCTCAGATGGCCATAAATTAACCGGGCCCACCTACTCCCAAATAGGTTCAAGAAATTTCCGGTCCCAATGAAGACAGAACAGAAGAGCAAAGCACTAATTTTGCATGAAAGACTTGCTCAAATCAAAAAGAAGAGGCTCATCGCTGCGTCAGCCGCTGGACTTGGGATCCTTGTACTCTGGCGTCTCCGCCACGACGCTTGATCGAGGAAGTGAAATAAATTCTCTCCCAAACATTCCAAGTGAATCTGCTGGGCCCCCTCCCCCCCTTTATCGGTTAGGAACTCTCGAGGGCCCCGCCAGGATTATATGTAAGCTAACAAAAATACATCGAGAAATTCGCAGTATCCGTCGACCTTGCTCATTTCAAGCCACAACCAACCCTGGTAGTACGTACCGCTGACTTCTCCGCTATTCACGAAAAAGATTTCCGGCTGGCCCCCTCTGACCACGCCCGGTACCGCTCTTTAGTTGGTGATGTAATGTATGCAGCTGTATGCACACGTGTGGTTATCGCCTTCGCTGCCTCATTGTTAGCAAGACAAGTGAATTCACCTGCTGTACGTCGTCTTTTTCTTGCTAGAAGGCTATTGAGATACCTGATCGGCACGAAGGGAGTGGTCCTGATTTATCCTCCAAGCCCCCCGACTACGCGAAGCATATTCGGACTCAGGTTGGGCCGTATGTAAGGAAACACGCAAGTCTACCTCTAGCATCTTCGCCACATTAAGCTCCGCCGCTATATCTTGGTCGTCAAAGCTTCAGCGCCTTTCGCTCAGCTCTGCAGAATCATAATACATTTAAATGTCATCTTGCGCAAAGACCGCCAAATGGCTTAGTGGTTTATTTTCAGAGATGCTCGAAAACGAGCCGATACAGAATGAAAAAAACTTTACCAGGTCTTTATCAACTCAGACAGCACAGTCGCTCTCTCGCTATCGTCAAATTAGCAAGTCTCGGAACGCAGCAAGCACATAGAGATAAAGATTCATCATGTTCGGGTTCTTCATCAAAACAATTTTATCGATATTGCACATATCCACACACTGGACCATCTCGCAGACATATTGATATGGAAAAATGCCGCACAGCAACGAAACTACCTGTCAACCATTTCATCTCGTACAAGCCAAAACAGAACTAAGGAGGTAAGATTGTTATCTTAGTTATCGTCACATTATGAGTGATACATCTTTTTTATTTTAATGATTATGCTGTTAAAAATTTTTTGTTTTTGAAGTCGAACGAGTGCGCAAGTGACGGAAATCGGTGGCTGCACTTCCCTTTTCCCCAAAAGGCGAGAAGTTTTTGTCCCTCGTGGTTTTAATTGTCGTAGGGATTTAATGGAGTTTCACCCATCGAGCCACCACCTCTTGATTGGTGAAGAAGCCGCAGAGCAATGCGCAGGATACCGGGCACGTCCTAAGGAGCTGCGCTATGTGTCTGGAAAACATGCAGTAGAGATGCTATCGATCTCGAAAATGCAAGAGTAGGACATCGGGATGTATTGATCTGCGTTGCGAAGAAGCCGTCACAGATGCTTTAACACTGAAGAGTTGTATCTACTATCAACACGCGAAGAATTCATGAAAGTTAAATAAGTACATACAGACAACCTAATGCTGTTTTCATTTGGTTTCCCGAGGATCCGATAAGGTACAAAGAAGCCGTATGATGTACGCCGGGTTACTGTTCCGAACACTCCATCACCACATCATGCAGGTAAAGGAATAATCTACTCCTGTACTGAAGCGCGAAATCACAACAGCCACGTGTAAGACACATCACAATTATGTCCCATAAATGGCGACACACATTGCCTGAATGGAATTGTAAAGAATTTTTTGACAAGTCAAGCGAGGACAAAAACGTAACAGGAACTCCATACATGTTCACGCTAACACATCTGCTAACGCCCATTAGCATTTTTCGTGGTCAGACTTCCAGCTCACGACACCACCCCCGTATACCGGGAACGTGGTTTAGTTAAATAACAATAACGTCGGAGCAAAGAGATTGCCCGTATACTATTAACAATTAGCGTCGGTTCGAATAACATCACATCGCATCATGACAGACCCGACAAGAGTAGCAAGAGACAAAATTGGAATAAAATTTGATGATATGGTTGATGAAGCCACCCCCTTTACCTCGGCCGAGACACCCAGAGGCTTAGGGGGTGGCATCAGTTGAAAGTTTGAACAAGAATGATGTTGATAATCGGAACGCGACGCGATCCATTTCCATTTCCAACCTTGAGCTTGATCTTGAGTTCACCGTTGACCTTTCTGTATGCCCTATCCCTTCAAAAACAACCAAGAAAACCCTCTACCCATTCCTTGCAGTAAACCCTACGTTTAGTAGAGATGCAAAAGAGGGAACTCACGGGAGGGATGGCACGGGCTCGCGAGCATGCAAATTGGTGCTGCATGGTGTGGGAGATCACAATTCAAGCTGGGACGGAATGCGAGTTGAAAACTAGCATGGCCAACACGCATTCGCAGGATGTTTGCAGACTTGTTCGGGATAACCGCAAACTCGCTGCTTGCTTATTAGTCTGGACCGGATGAAGAGGGCTGCTTGATTGATAAGGTTGGGATAGAGACAATGCTGGTCGATGATGATGGACTCAAGATCTTGGAAATGGAAGGCGATGCGTGCGATGCGTGCGGTGCGAGCGCGAATGTCACCGAGGTACAGGGGTGGACGTCATAATACGTCATCAAACTTTTGCGATTATCATCACTGCAACACGGATGCGTGGTTGGAAAACTGTTTTGATGCGAATGTGTTCGTCTAAGCGGAGGATTACAGCGTTGTTCCGACTACTTTTGTCAACTTTTGTTATGACCTCAGTTCCTTGGCTTTGTTGTGTGCGCAAGTACTTTCTCTTCAGTACATGCTGCAAAAGATTCTTGTTGCCTCTTTGCCTTGTTTCATGGTCATTTGTATTGGGAACTATGATTTCCATCTATCGATGGAACTGATTGGCCTTAACTCATTTTGCCTGTGCGCGCTGCAGATTTGAGATAGGGTTGAATGAGTTGTTACTGTGAGTTTCAATTGCAGTTACGGGACTGAACCCCGGTGCAGTCGATGCGGCTTCTTCCTTTCTTTTTGGACATTGGATGGTTCACCATTGCAAACGTGTGCAAGGTACCTACGCTCCATGGAGTCTCTTTAGCGACTTCATCGCGATGCGGATGTGTAACACTATTCGACAACGGTGCTTTGTCTAAAGAAGGCTTCTTCGCATGCTGGTGGTACTACATCCATGTCACGCCCCCATATGATCTGGTTCCAGGGCCTCCGCTGCATGTTGGCCGAAACAGATGGCGCGGCTTCTTCGAGATTGACCGGTAACTCGCGTATGGCGCAGTGCGTCTTCTTCACCGACAGATGGTGGCGACTCCACGGATAGCGACTCCGTAAAAAATCCTGCAGTAGCGATGAGTAAAACTACTTTAGGAGAAAACCTCTCGCATCTGAGGAAAAGGTACGACTAACTACGTGCGTCACGTGCCTTATTGCGCTTCGCTAAATTTTGGTACGCAAAAAAGTTTTAAGACATTTTCAACATAACACACAAGTGATTTACTTCGTAAATTGTACTAAGATATCATTCTTACCCCTTAGTTTTTCTTGGGTTTGTGTAGCATGAAGCGGTTGATCAGGTAGTAAAATTGGGGTGCAGAAAAGGACTTGGTTAACATGTATGTGAGCTGTTTGGAGGTCGAGATATGAGAGACGGAAACTATCCCTCTGCGATGGAGGTCCCGGATGTGGTGACCTTTCAGTTTGATGTGCTTTTTTTCGCTCGCACACTTGGTCTTTAGTTGACAAATAAATCGCGGCGTTAATGTCGGTATTAATTACAGTCGGAAGTAACAATGGTTCATCGTCAAGTGGTTCGCCGGTTACCAGTTCCGCAAATAAACGGCGCAACCATGTTACACTTTTGCCACATGTTGAAATAGATATTTACTCAGCTTCTGCAGAGCTCAGTGATACAAAGTGTTGAAGTTTAGAAGACCAACATAATTCGGCGTCATTGAAAGTCTACATAATTCCTGAAGTTGACTTGCATTTGTCTTGCTCGAAACGAGAAAGCGAAGGCAATGCCAGGACGAGTGTATACTGCTGCGTACATCAGTCCGCCGATGATGGATCGGAACAGTTCATGCTCTACTGAACTTAAGGTATGTTCAGAAGCGGGGAGAGCGGAGTAGTCGGCGGTGGTAGCCATTAGACTTGTTTGAGGTTTGACTTGAATGGGGTCAAGAGGCGGCGAAATTCTCGATATACTTGGTTTGATTGACGTAAAGGCCGGACGGTGTGCGATATAGTTCCCAGCCTATGCAATAACGAATGTATCCAAGTAATTTCACTTTGAATGCTTTCTATAGAAGTGCCTTGAATTCTTCAATCAGTCGGCGTGAGGAAGAGGCGAGGGCCATATCATCGAAGATTACTGCAAGTACAAGGAAACTATAAGACTTTCGAAGAAAATACAAGCGATAGTCGCCCTTGGATTGCTTGAATCCCCATGACTTGAACTTCGTATGAAAAAACTGTGCCCCATATCTTTCCTACCTCGCAGTGTCCATAAATGTACTTAACTACTAGGGATACGTGATTTGGCTTGCAAGGAATGCCTGAGGAATTTGTTGGGCGGTCCATTATCACTGGCTTATTGAGTTCTCCGTGCAAGTTGGCAGCAGCGACGTCGATTCCTTCCAAAGTAAGGTCTTGTGTAGCAACCTTTGTGCGCAATATGCGGATCGTTTAAATGCAAACGAAAGGAGAATAAAGTGTTTCCGGATCAAAGTCTCGGTAGGCGACTTGTCTATCGCCACGCAAACAACAACGTGCCTTGAATAGCACAGGGACATCTGTATCAGAGTTTTCCTTGATTCCAAAATCCCATGTAAACGGTACGGGCTGCATTACCTCCTCGAACGGGATGAACTTTTATTTATCTCTTTCTTGAATGGCTTCATACTCCCAATCAATGGCTTCTGCCCATTTTGGAATTGTGCAAGCATGAGCGAAGCAGTTCGTTACTCAGGGATCCCTTCCCTTGGCTTTAAGCGCTATTTTGTTGGATTGTACGGAAATGGTGAACATACAGTACGCCAAGGTGTCATCAGCACCTTCTGCTTCCACTTCTTGCTGCGAATCTTAATCTAGAGATCTTTGGCGAGAGATTCCATCGAGGATGGTAGATAAAGATGGCAGCATTGGGTCTTCCTTTAGCGGGGTAAAGTATTTCACGCACCAGTACATGATGAATTCCTTTGAATGTGCATATAGGAGATAGATTGACTGTTGACTATCCATGCAAACGAAGAAGTAATAGGTGGAGCAAAGTAGCAGCTTCTTTTGCTTGGCTGCGTATAAAAGATATTAGAATGAGTCCCGGGGGTTCAGAAGATTAAGAGCGGGGGATGGTTCAGCTTATAGCCGTACCAAATTTCGAACGGAATTTTCATTTCAACCCTGCTGTTAGGTATGCGCTTTCTCAACCAATTTGAATGCGATACAGCCTCTGCTCAGATATGGAGTGGGAGGTTGGAGGGGAGGAGCATCGTGCGAGCAACTTTCCAAATTTCTTTTATCACCCTCTTGGCTGTTCCATTCGACTGTCTCGCATGCGGAGGGGATAATCATTACTTCATTCCTTGCTGGAGACTGAAGTTGAAGATATATGTGCTCGTATTCTCTCCGGCGCGATCGAGGCGAAGGCGAAACATATGGCTCCTTTATTCGTTTTCGACGAGTGCCTTGTACGCTGTGAGAGCTAGAAAGAATTTCGATCGAGCGGTGAGAACATAGATGACACTCATTCGGGTTGCGTCATCCAGGAATACGGCGACCTACTTATTCTTTGCTATATTCGGGAGATCCATGGGTCCGGTACTATCGGTGTGCGTCAGATCCAATGCATACTGCGCAATGCAGTCAAGCGCATTGACAGGGGTTCGCTTCGTGAAAGCTTCCAATCATGGTATACATTGGTTGCGGTTAGGGACGTTCTTTTCAAGCTGTGGGATTCCAATGTCTGCAACTGAGGCGGTAATCAGCCACTCTTTGCCAATTTGGCCAAAGCGTTCATGCTAAATACGAGCCTCGTTGCTTTTCTTTGTCATTCTTGCTATCGGTAGCATTCCTTGAGGATTTAGGACTGGATGCAATAAGTTCTATTCTGAGCATAGGAATGCAACTTGACCTGTTCGCTTGTCAATAACTTCGAGGCAAGTGGAATCGCCATCTTCATCGAAATCCATTTTGTATTCCCTATTGACGAATTTCGAAATAGACAAGAAATTCCCGTTGAAATATGGAGTTTGCTGTGCAAATATCTACATGGATGTGTCCCCAATGGAGATCTTAACAATGCATTCGCCAACGATGGTTAATTCTACTTCTCCCATTCCGGCAGCGGATCCTTATAACTTGGTGGACGACTTGAAAAGAGAACGATCCCAAACGAAGTCTTCATTCGCAGGACAATCAAGCCAAAACTCGGAAGTCTTCTCTCGTACAGGCCTTGTTGTTGAGAACAGTGAAATAGACTTTTCGATAAAACCGCAGGGTTTGTTCCATCCTCGGGAGGCCTGGCCACTATAAGTAGCGTCGCTTCTTTATGCAGCTGCGTCTCTTTGATAATGGCGTTGTCCTGTGTTTCCTCGTGTACCGGTACGCAGATGGTCGGGAGCAAGTGCGGTATTTTTGTCTTCTTGGTGCTGAGGGTACTCTAGTGGAAAATACCAATGTACATGATTCATTCGCCCACGATCACTGCCTCTCCCTAGTCCGCATCCATGGCCTCCTCGACAATGGCCAAGACCACCTCCCATACAGACTCTCTTGCGCTTGCGACATTCCCTCATCATGTGGCCCATCTTGTGGCAATAATTGCATTTTAAATTGGCTTTTACGTTCCATTTCTTCTTTTCTATGGTCTTTCGTGCGCCGGGAGTGACTAACTCCTCATCCTCTCGGTTGTTGTTTTCCTTTTCAAATTGCGAGTACGGCGGTCGACATTCGACTTAATCTCATCAGCAATCTGGTCAAAGATCCACTTCATTGTTCTTGCGATGCTTGATAGAGCAGCAAAGGAGTCAGGCAAAGATCAAAATAAGTGACCAACCTTGTCAGACTCAGCCTATATGACTCCGAAGGCGGCCAGATCGACAAATATTCGACTAAAATTCTGGAGGTGCTTATCGATGTCTTCTTTATCATCATAGGAAATTCTGTAAAGCTTTGCCTGCAAGTTCAGCTTTGCCTAAATGTTTTCCCTTCGCTACGGGCTCTTTAGCTTTTCCTAAATCTGCTTAGTAGTTACTATGGAGACGAAAAGATGTGTAACATTTGCAAGAGCTTCCGTTCCATGACGAAGAAAGATATGTGAGCGGGCTTAAGTACAAGAAGCCACCAACACTGTACATAGCGTACAGTTCGTGAAGCAATTCCATTTTAAGCTCCCTTTTATTGGTCACGCTATTGGTCGAACTCGATGATGTGTAAAGTTTTACAGCCCCATCGCCAACCTCGCCTGGTCTTCTTGGGATACGTCGCTTTTATTCAGCACCTTCACGCTGTCAAAGCACGAAAAAAAGCGCGTGTACTCTTTCAGGGTCAACTCGCGCCTTTTCTCGATTGGAACAGAGTGCGGAACGTACATTTTGGCTTTCGAAAGACTAAATAAGCCTACTGAAGTAAAGGCTAATTTCAGCATTGTATATTTCTGATTCATCAACAGAATGTTTTGGTCAAGGACCTCTTTTCCTTTTTTCGGATTCTCTTCAATATATTACCCATATTTTTGGAAATCTCAGAGCATTCTAAAGTTTTTGAGGGATAAGAAGAATTTTACTCCAAACTTTTAGCTTTTATGGGTATATTTGGCTCGTATACGACCCCGGAAGTCCCACAGGTAAGTAAACAGAGGTTTTTGTGTATTTTTGCACTCTTCAATACTTCATTTCTGCCCCTAGGGTTGTTTAAATCAGGCAAATCAATGCTAGAAGATTTTAGAAGTCATAAATTCTATTATTTATAATTGTTTCTCTGTATAAATAGCTTCATCGCTTTCCTGAAGTTCGCGAACAATTTCACCCATAGATTGAATTTCGTTTTCTGCTCCTCGAGTTTGGTTTTATCCAGCGTTTCTCTTGTACTCCTTTATCCTACCAGTAGTTAAGAGAACAGTTCTGCCCTTGGAATTGAGTTTTGAAGAGGCCTGTCAGAAGTCGTAATCATCCCGGTACACCTAAAAATCGTTATAAATACAGAGATCAGCCATTTTAGCAGTTAGAAGATGCGTTTGGGGAGATGTCGAATCCTTACCAGTCGTTATAACCCACACTATCTCCTTTTGGGTATCGCTGAGGCTCATTTTGCGCTTTTTGGGTATTTTTGTTGTCAGTCGGTTACTTATTCCGCAATATAACTCCAAAAAAGAGTAGGGTTAGTACCAATTTCTTCAATTCAGCCGTTTTATTGAGTTCCTTGAATGATATCTACTATGCTTCTCGTTTCCACATGTTGCGATGTTCCGACTTAACCTTACTTTACATTTGTCACATAAAAAATGATATTTTTGCCAACCACTAAAGAATTGTGATTTTAAGCTCCGGTCAGGATTATTTCTATCCTAGACTAGTGAGCGATTTTCCTGAATCGGGGGGAGCCAAACTTAGTTTATTGCATCATTATATTTTTTGGGATTATTATGGAACAGAAACGCCACTGCGCTGAACATAGTGTCATTTTTAACGCAGTGAAGGGCTATTCAGTAATTTGAAGCGAAAGTTAGCAAGGAACCTATCATTAAATGACATCTCGAAGGTGTCACGTGTGCATCAAACGCGAAAAATTCTCAGAAGGTGATTTAGGATAAATTGATTCAAAAATAGCTAAATGAACAAAATCTTAGTGAGAAGTTAATATTTTAGTAGCTACTTATTCGAATGCAACGCGTTCATGAAGTATTAGTCGGTCATGTGAGAAACTCTTCTGTTGCAAACGGCGACCACAAATTTAACGAGATTGGGGCATGGAAAACTTGGTACGATGTTGATTGCCGATGTCGTACATTCGTGATCAACGATTCTGGTATGTTAACTTGAGAGGTGGCATGATATAGTTAGTGCAACGCAGTTGTGGTCATGTGCTGACTATTTTATTTGCTTTAAAATTTTAACCCACCCGAATCCGACGCATTCGTGTTGCATCAGTTGTGTCTTCGCCGAAATCTGAACGGTTCTGCTAACTTATGTGCTGCTTGAAGCTGAATCCGATAAGCAGATAAAAGTGAATATTGGTTCCTATAAACACTACTGAATCATGATAAAAAGTAAAAAAGCAGAACTATTCTATTATTTTCTGATGATTCTTCTCTTACCTTTAATCCTAAACTAGAATACAACTGAAAACAAGAAGATCAAGAATAACACAGAGTAAACCGTACTTTACATCGTTCAGAAGTATTACACGAGGAAATCAAAAGGTATAGGTCCAGATGATCTGGTAACAGTATTTAGTAGATCTATCGTTTCGAAACCCCTTAACTTTACCGTAACAAGACTATTAAGGTTCGATAACAAGTTGACCTAATAAACTAGATAGATATGATTCCTGCCTCTGCGAGAGTCGAAAAGAGATCCGAAGCGACTTCAAATTGTTCCGGGTACTTTAATGAAATATTACTTGGTCCTCAGGCCTCAAAAGGTCCGAGATAGTCTGAGAAACTATGGAAATTACCCTAATGAATGATATCATTACCTTTAATGAAATATTACTTGGTCCTCAGGCCTCAAAAGGTCCGAGATAGTCTGAGAAACTATGGAAATTACCCTAACCGGTAATGATACGAAAATGACTTGGGATCAAATGATTTCCGAAATCAATAATGATATTGCGACCGATTCTATAACTGAAAATTACGCAAATAGGTTGATATGCTGACTGAAATACACTTCTGCTAAAAAACGACCAGTGAGAAGAACTTTAGACGTACTTCTCGGTTTTGTACAGTGTTTTGTACGTATGAGAATTAAAGGAGTCCACTAGATGATCTCTTTAGTATAAAGCTACGGTTCAAGTGCTCAATACTGAAATAGTAGGTATAGATAGAGTTAATCAGTCACTGTTCAGGCTTAAAGAATAGTTAAATTACCTATAGTTGAACAGAGAGTCAATTTGGAGCTATTCAGAGAAACTATTCGAAACGTAGCAGATGTTTTGAAGACTTCAAATTTTGACGAAAATGAGAAACATTCAAAGACACATTCATGTGTACCGCCCAGGTAAAAAAATGTGACGCAGACTCGGTTAATTTATCGCTTTCAGATGATTTTTCATGTTTCATGCAAGTAGTACATGATAATACTGCAATCCATTCGATGACTGGTAGAACATTACCCAACACAGAGGAATTTGATGACTTCAAGAGGAGCACGAAATTTAAGAGCTCATGCAACGATTGTTTGATTTTAGTGCACCGGTTCATGGACCGCCCTGAGTATTACGAATTATCTGAAAAGAAAATAAGAGCATGTATCAGAGGTAACGTAAATGTAAAAGACAAGCACAGGACGCACTTTTTCTTTGCTAAGGTTGTCATTTTGATGTACATCAGACGAATTAAATGCTATTCTCGATGAAAGAGCTCTTCGCTCCGTTGGCGAAATCATGTACGTTTTGAAGCTGAGTGACTCAATAAGTTTGTAATTTACTGTGAATCTCCGAGGAAGTTGTGTACCCATAGATTGGTGGACATACGAGTAGATGCGAAGACTGTAGTTAATAATATACAATTTTCATCTCCAGAGAATCATTCAGTGCTAGCATTTTACATAAGAAATCTTCTCTGAGCGCATTTTAGTTGGTCCGCGGGTAAACCTTCGATTATAGATATCAATGGCAGATGAAGTCTGGAATGAATTAAAAGTTTTGTGGCTGCAAGGGGAAAAAAGCCGGTACTGAGATCCAACAACAAAAAAATATCCTCAGCCCATTAAGTTCGAAAAGAAGATGAAATTTGGGCCTTCCAAAGTTCCTCCAAGCAGAAATAAGGCAAGAGTGGATCTAAGCTTTATTTAGGGTGCATTCCAACCCAGTTTCATGTTTCGAACGCCTGGTAGTGTTCTCCCCATGCATATAGCGTAGTAGTACTTACTCTTTACGCCAAGTTTTCATCTGTCTGAGTAGATACGCGAATTTTTTCTTGAAGATCCATTAGACGAGGAGACGTATGGGACTTTATGGCGGAATGAGAAAATAAAAGTGGATACTTATAGTTTCTCGGAGGTCAACTGCAAGGAATATCCACGGCACCATATTTTTCTTCCGTATAACTCTAGAGAGGAAAATGATATAATAACTCACGACTACTTACATAGACCGCAAAAATTTGTATGTATTGAAATAGCTGAACGGGAGGCACCGCAGACATTGAATGAAATGCTCGGAAACGACCATGTGATACTTTCGAGGATTGATTTAGTTCTTGAATATATAGCACAGAAACTCTGTCAAAATGATATTTATAGCGACTAAAATGGTACTTAATTAAAATTAAAAGAGTTCGAAAAACGCGAAAGTAATAACATTTTTTATTGCAAAATAATTGCAAAATAAGTCAAATGAGAAGAAAACACTCAAAGATATATTAACACCTCTTAGTAACATATATAAGTTGCGGGAAAGCATGTAAAATAATTCTACAAGTTCAAACTTCTGTTAAGTAGTGATTAATATATCTCATTCCCGTTTTTCCAATTCTACAATTGGTATCTTGATGCTTGAGAGGCCATTTTGCAAAGTGAAATAATGAAAAGAGTAGTATTTTAGACTGAAACTGGATTAAGTTACACGAAAGGACGTATTATGGAGGAAATTGATTCCAACTTAATATTAGATGTGAGGAAAGCAGCTCTCAGTGCCCATACGTCGATAAATTTATGTAATTGTTATGTTGGAAGCTGCAATTAGCATATAAAAATTCTATCTTCTATATTTTTGATGTAGGTGTTTAAAGCCTTCATCTTACAACCTCAAATTAAAGGTAATGGAGAAATTTTCGATATTTCTGAAGGCAATGATTTCCTGGTTATTCTTTCTGCTTTAAATAATGGGGAACCGTAATAATTTAGGGTGGTTATTTGGATATAAAATTGCGTCATTCGAAAAACATATGAGCCTTTTGGTTCTGTATAGTTTCGTAATTAGTATTTGACGCTCTGGAATCAATTCCAGATGCGAAACAAGAAGTAACAAAAATAGCGGAGTCTAAGAAAGATTGCGAGCCATTTCGAGATGCGAAATCAGATTTGGTTATAAACTTCCAGTAGGCTTTTCGTTCAACTGGCGGCGTTCAGAAGTATAACACTTAGTTTAGCATCAAGCATAAACTTTATATAGTTATAGTAGAAGCTTACGGTACTCCCAAATTGTATTGGGATAGGGTTCATGATTTATTACCGGTTTCCATATCAGATATAGCCGTGCCGCAAGACAACTTTACGTTTAATTCGCAAGAGTCAAGCAGAAGAGAGAAAAAGTCGCAGATCTTGACTTCCAGGATCAAAATGCAAAACATTTGCGTATCTGAAATATTTTTATGGATAAATGGTACACGAGAAACACCGTTTTCTGTCTCAGGTTGATTCCCACAAAATAACTTTCAAATGAAAACTTCAGCTAGTGCATTGCGCACATTAACTCACGGTTTTCTAGCAAAAAGATAATCGTTTAAAATTATTTTGGGAGGATTAAAAGCTTGTGAGATATTATTGGAGGTAAGCAGAAGCTATGTGAAATTAACTAAGATACGAATTTAAGATCGTATGTTTCCCTGTATTTCCCTGGATAATATACAGAAAAGGTTGCATCTTTTGAGGGCCGGCGATTCTGTGGAATTAAGTCATCTATAAACCAGCTTACTTTACTTTTTAACTAGCCCAATTTTGGAAGATTAAACGTAATTAAGAGAAGTACCAGCAGATCTAAATGCTATATATATATTTATTTGCAGTTAGTAGAGGGCTATCTATTAAATTATAATCCAGTACAGTACTATAGATTTACTTCTTAGATATTCGATGATGAATATTCAAAGTAAATTTAAAGCTTCAATATGTTGAATTTTCGTTCTACGAATTTATTGCTCTTGATATCATAATGGAGAAAGGTTTTAGTAAGAGCACAATACTTGATCATCAAGTTGTTTCAGTAACAGTGTTGGTGTGAAGCATAAAATTTCCAGAACTCTTCTATTTTCATGGGCCTGGTCACCTTTTCGCATTTTCAATCTGGGGAAAAATTGAAACAGTGCCAAAGTAGACGTTGAAAATGTCAAAATTAACCCTATTACTACCGTTGATCTACTTGAAATTTTTTGAAAATAATATTAACTGATCTGTAGGTGATATAAAATATATTAAAGAGTAACAATAAGTCAAAAATGGAAATTTTAGAATGATATCACTTTATCGCTGTCTCATTGGAAACCAGACATGTGAAACTGTTTAAAAAAAATTAGTAAATGATTGCTTTGCAGCTTATGTTTTTCTGTTTATAGTACAAAATGTCCTTGAACAGTCTTTTGATCTAATAATACACTAGAGACAAATAAACGATTTTCCAAACATAAATCAATTCATTTCAAGGCTTTTACATTTAGTTTGGGAAGTGATTAATGAACCGTTTATTTTTTATATACAGTCGCTGGTCTTGCAACCAAATGAAACGCCCACTGAGGATTTCTTCATCGTTAAATCGATGAAATAGGCGATTAATGTAGAGCATTAATGTTCAATTTACTTTTTAACAATATGATATTTGAAACCCATGTAGAATTGTAAATGTTTTTACTTTATTGGTTTCAGGGAATAAAGACTCCGTGTGGTTTAAATTTTTCTGAAATGAGTACGTCATTTAGCACTACTGCACAAATTATAATTCTTCTAGAACTGGCAGAAACTCTCGTCCTTCCAGGAATTAACGGGAGTTCTACTTCTTAGAGAGATGTTAATGTATCAATTTGACCCTGTTTCTAATCACAGACGAGATACTGATATTTAATTATATTATTTCAGTTACATATATAATAATGAACTGTTCATGAGCCTAAGACCGTCGCTGGAACAAATTTGAGTTGCGGTTCGCCGCGATGATTTAGTCAAGTAGGGAAATTATCAGAATTTGATGCAAAACTTTATCCTTACACATTCATCCATGCCTCTTAGATATAAAACCGCTTAATATGGATTAAGCATCCTCAAAAAAAATTATTTAAATGAGTCATTTTAAAAGTTCCCATATTCGTACAGGAGTTGCGTGAAAGACATTATCTCTTTTCATCGTGCTCGACAATGAGGTCCCTATATATAATACGACGAATACTTTTACGTGTTTTTTAACTACTTGCCATCAAAACATTAACCATACAGTTCCTGAGAAAAAAACAAAGAGCGGCCCCCCTTCTAAATAATTTTATGAGCACTGATTCACCAATTTGAAAGAAGGCCAGTCCACCCATACATTTATCACATATAAAACGAATGGCCATGTTTTCGTATCAATCCAAACAGATCGCCTGATTAAATCCATATAGGGCTTCTTGAGGGAAAGAAATAACTATAGAGCAAAGCAACATTAGTCTCAAATTTGACTCTCTTTCTCTATAAAAAATAGGGGGAATGTTCCGGCAGGCGAATGGGTTCGAAAAGCGTATTTCATTCTCAGCATACCACTCCGGAAAAAATTAAATTCTTTAGAAAAAGGGAAGATCCTCGGATTTCTCGATGGATTTTCAGTTTGTTAAATGGCATCTCGGCTTCAAAGGTTTTTGAAATTCATATTGGAGTTCCTCAAAGACACAGATGGTTACAAAAACAAGCATCAGGGAGGTAGAAGGCCAAACTTTACACCACAAGACAAGCTAGGGATGATTGGAGAGGCCTCTAAGGGGGAGGCGAGCGCCTACAGAATCCAGAATAGTTAGAACTGCCGATTACTGTGAGAAGTACGCAAATTCTATTTTCCGCGCCTAACCGGGACTACAAGAAGCCCGTAAATTTATTCCATTTATCTCAGGATCACATGAAAATCGTATGCAGTAGGTAAGTACTCGAGCATTTTGGAACATGGAAGATTGGGGCCGAATTAATTTTTAAGACGAGATGAAATATAAATTTGATTGTTTAGACAGACAGTTCTTCCGCCTAGGTGTAAGAAAACTTAAAAATAGAAGACGGAAAGAGTAAGAAAAAGTAACAATCTTATAGTTGATAGCACGTTATGAGTCTTATAACGACAGATATTTGCACTGCGTTTGCCATAAGAGGTCTAGGCCGTATATATGTATAAATAAATTGGAAATAAAAAACAAATGCTCCAAAAATAATATGAATAGTGGCAAGTATAGCATCTAATGTTAGTCATTCAGTGTCCTCACATACACATTAGAGAGTCTGTTATGACATGTGACTTTAAGGTCATATATTTGGATTTTCAAAGCATTTCTACTACGCTTTAGTAGTATTTCCGGGAGATAATGGCTTATTTCGTCATACTTTGTTGAGGCTGTGTGTTCCAAATTGGAAAATCAGAGTACGCTGGGTGCAAGTACAATTTACAGTAATTATAGTTCTTTGCAGTCATGTGAAGTCCAACCCTGGGACTACATAGTTTTGTGAAAGTGTTCTCGAAAGGGAATTTACCCGCTAATCAAGGAGCATGGTCGAAATTATTTTTAGTTTAGAATCTGGTTCGGATCGGCAAAGATGATAGCTACAAAGCCATCATCAAAGAATCAGCATTATGGTGTACTCTTTGGCCAATTTCTTACACATCGGACAACTTTTACAGATTTAGTATAACCCTCTCAATGGTAAGAATTGTGCTACTTGGTTTTTTAGCACCCAATAATGAATACGTAGTCAGGCCGAGGACGACCATAACAATTTTTTCGGACATTCCTCCAGACCCTGTAGGTGCTATAGCCTCCGACGTCAATTGATTCAAGAATAATGATTGAAGATCTCTTTAGCATATCTTTGACCAATTCGGTTCTTAAGTTTTCAATAATTTCCTCTTCAATCCTCGCCGGAGACGTTCCACCGAAATATGTTGCAAAACATAAAAAGCAGGTATCAACAGAAACATGTCAAGCCAATCCAAACCTTGAATCTAAACTATACAATCTCCAATACCAAGACAAGGAATTAGTACACTAATAGTTGCAGAAGCTCAGAAAAATCTTCGTGGGCTCAGCCGCCTTTGAAGTTAAAGTGACAGATTTTGAGGAAGTTATTTACTTTCCACATTCGCTACTTGATTACTTTAATAAACTATAAATTATCTCAGTATCCATGAGCTTTAGTTATGACCAGTTAGTACCAAAAGTAAAACCTATTATCTGCTATCTAAAAAAGACTCTCGAAAAGCCAAAAGAAGAACCTATCACACCCAGATCTCGCAAGAGTATTTCTAAGACAAAAAAGACGATACTAGAGTGAAGTTCTACTGCTATTTTGGGATCAATATCTCGGCCTTATTAATGATGAATTCCTAATTTCTCGTTACCATGTGGTAAATAGAGTGCCCGTTGCTTAAAGAAAAGGTCTGAAAGATCATCAACGTATTGTCCGTTTTGATTCTGCGAAGAAACAAGCTACACTATTCAGTGTTGATGATGCTACACTAAACTAACTAGACTCAACGCAAACTGAAATGAACAGACCTATCAAACCTCCTTCTTTTTGACCAAATAAATATATCGCTATTTTTATACATACTATTATTCTCATATCAGCTGTTTAATTCTTTCCTCATCGCTCACGCTTCTACGAGTCACGAACAGCCTGTAAGATTATTTTCCAAGAAGAAAATCTTTTTGTAAGGTATCGACTTTTGCTGAATAGGTTAGTAAAATAAAAGAGCTTATCCATCACCGAAATAATTATTATGAGTATAACTAATCCAGATTACTCGCTTATGGACGACAGTCAGCCAAAGTGCATTACAAAGATGCTGACTAATTATTTACGGAATTTTACCCACTCGATGGTACTAGCTTCGAGACTCTCTCTCATTCCATAGAAAAAGGCCTTCATGTATTCTAATTTGATTCTAATTAAGCTATATAACGGCCGCATTGAACCTGTAAGATTAATTTTCGAAAAAAGACGAACCCAGCTTTTCTTCCAAAATTTTGAACACCACTATATGCATTTCATTAAAAATCAGAAACAGTGGGAGGTAAGAATTTACTACCCCGTTCACTGTGCTCGCCGAAATAGGGAGACTAAATCAACATACCGCATCTATCTCCCCCCTAAGCAGGGCATTACTTTCTTTCGGGTTGCTGACTTCACTATGCTCACGGAAGAAAATATTCTTCCTTCTCCACAAATTTTACTAGGTGACTTTTAATATACATTGGGTCTGGACTAATAGAATAAGAGCCTCATAATGTAGATTAATTATAACAAACTCTTACCGGAAATAAATTCCCACTCGCATTGAAGAAGGAATTTTAAGGGAAGAAAAGAGTGCGAACACGAAGGGTACTCATTTTTAAGGAATCATGTGAAAAAAAGGATAGCGGAACTATCTCAGAGCCAATACATCTCCTATTTTCTTGCTTTTTTCAATCTCTTTCATATAATGCCTAAAGCTACGGCGGTGCCCAAAAACACAACTTCGCCCGCCCTAATTGACTCCGATATCCCTCACTCAGCTTCTGACCACGCTCATTGCCGCACTATTTTGTTAGTTGTGATGTATGTAGCTATTTTTTCGTGCTGCTAAGCTTCCTTTTCTATATCAGTTCTCGAGATTCAAATGTATACTTCAATTTACTGCCATTTTTACTGCTAATATGCTGTCACATTACCTCCTTGGAACCAAGGAAATTAATTTAATGAATAACGCATCTCAAAACTTTTTAATCGCTCACAGCATATACGGTCACATGTTGGGTAGGCTGAGGCGACACTCACAAGTAAGCCACCTGTATTATCATAGGCTTCAACTCTGCTTAAGAGCTCCCAACTTCGAAGAGACAGCACATCGTCTCGATGAGCTCAGCAGAAGGTGAGTATATCGAGATATACAGATCATTAAATGCAATCAATTAAATACACTGCTTACATATGTAGATGATAATGCAAAATAAGTTTGCAGAAGAGTCAAAAACATCTCCGAAATTTATCCGCGCGAACAATACTGCCGATATCTTACTTTCTTCGCACCATCAAGAATAAGAGCGCGGTAAGTACATTGAGCTCAAATTTCATCTCGCCAGATAACTTCATCTGATGAAAAACGTCGTGTTTGAATACTTTGGGACGGGGGAAAAGCTTTCGGAATGATGATGACCCTTTTTCATCTAATAGACCTCAATGCCTCCTCCATAACTTCATGGCCAACTTACTGCGCACAATAATTGAACAAGGCAAGTTTTAGTATCTCTGCGCAAACTGCTGTTGTCTTATGTAAGATTGGTCAACTTTTATTTCTTTTTCCAGCTGAATCGTTGTATCTATATCCAGCAAAAGGCGTTCTGAACGCCTATCGCTAAATAACCCGCCATACATTTTATCACAAGGCGTTTGAGTATTTGATAATATTCTTTTACACCAAGCTGAATTTTGGGACAATTTTAGACGATAAAATAGCCATTGATATCGCTCTAACTTCAAAAAATAAAAAAGGCGCTGTTCACGCTGCAGAGTTAGCGCAGTATTCAACTCAGAAGCTCCAAGAAGCCGTACCGATATAATCAAGACACATAACAGGGTCCAATATGTTCATACATCAGCTTGGGTGTACGAAGCCGTGAGAATAAAACCTTTTCTGGGTACTGCGTGTGGAGAAGATGCTACCGAGGTTAATCATTGCGGTACTGAAGAAAAATGCGCAAATAAACACTGTGAAGAAGGTTCTATCACAGAGGCGCGTATTTGTCTCTTCTGATGAGATCGATGCCATTTGACTGAAGTAAAGTACTCACACTAAGCGTGAAGAGCTACTAATCAAGTATAGTAGTTTCAAAGGGTTTCAATTCAACTCAACTGCAGAGTTAAAAAAGCTGAATCGCTCAAGCGCCGTTACATTGGAGTACTGCTACGAATCCTCGAAATCATTGGGAATTATAAGGAATTGCGACGCTAATTAGCTACATAATTCCAATTGCAACCACCGTCAGCAACTGATCTCAGGAGAAAAAGCATAATATGATGAAATGGATCGATCTAATCTTGCATACACAATTTTCACACCTATATTTGTAAAATTGTAAACATGAATTTAGAGAGTGCAATAATCCTGCAGCGCGAGCGTTGGCGCATTTCTGTGCCAAAAATATCCCCAGCCACCTTCACATGCTTTAAAATCTCCTTTTGGCCTTCCTGAGACATTGGATCGCTCAAAATTTCAAACTTCCATCCCTCAAAATATATGCACCGATTATCTAATGCTTGAAACCCATGCATACTAAATGTATAAACCTCCTTAATTTCTCAAATCTCACCTATGAACGCCAGCCATGTGATTGCACTTGATTCCAGCGAAGTAGTATACAAATTACTGACAAGCAGAGTTAAAAATCACACGCATCTCTGAATTTGGACGGATCCAGCAAATATCTTAAGAATTAAATAAACATCTTAATGCAGCGAACTTGGAGCGCAAACTGTGGTCAAAAACTACAAATGTTTTTAGTACAGGGACGGTGTGAGAATATATTACCCCATCACTACGCGTTGAGGACAGTAGACCCATTTGGGAAATTGGAATACGCTAACTTTAAATATAATTAATACAAATAATAGGTCAAAGAAGCTCTTTATTTAGTACATAAAACCACATAGCCTTAAAAGAAGTGGCATCAATCAGAATTACTCCCGCTAATGGAGGGTCAAAGGTGCGATTCATTCCATATTGAACTAAGCAAAAAAATGGATAATTGTAAATGAAATTCCGATGGCAAATTAAAGGAGCCTGATAGCTTCAGTGCCAACAATAATTTGGGGAGACCAATAATCAATGATTGGATCAGAATCTGTCCGGCTTCCGTCAGCATATGAAGGGCTTAAGGTTGAACGAAATGTTTAACCTACTTGGAACTTTATTCACGATAGTCCAAGTCACATCTATGTTTCCTACCACCTCATTTTCTATTAGTGACGCATCTTTGATATCAATAGACTGTATTATCTGATTATTTAGACGAACAGATCTTGCTAGAAAACCATTCTGTAGTTGTTCAGATTCTCCTTTCAGTGCTCCTCGTGCTGAGACCGTAGGTCCTCGACTGTAAATGCACGGAGGAAGTTCATCCCATATACTTCTATAATATCAGTCTTATATGCATAAGTATTAGCCTTATTGAAAATGCTCTCGATTATGATTCTAAACTTTCTAGATTTGACATATTTACCTTCCCTAAAAACCTTTTGGACACGTATTTATGATTTGATTAATCTCTTTCTGCAGTTCGGTGATAACAACATTCTCGACTCGACGCCACCTATCTCAGTAGTAGAGCTTATTTGTACAGCTCGGCGTATTTATGAGCCAATTTAATTTACATAATTCAGAAACTCCTTTTAGAAGTCTGGCTTGCAAACACCATTGCAATTGAATTGGAATCTTCGTGGCGTACCGATGTCTGAGTACCGATGGCATACTACAGACACTTTATAACAGAAGATGGCCATCCAAAGTAGTTTTCTTCGCTATTACGCCCAATAAATTGGATTCCTTTACATCATCTTTATTTAACTTCTCCCATTCAATCGGTTTCCGTTTGCTCCATAAATTCGAACTGATTACGCAGATTATTTTGCAAACGCTCCTTTAAAACTCAACGCGACAAGTACAGAGGGTGTACTCATGCAGTTCTCCTGTGCTAAATGGATGAAACGTACCTCATTGCAATTACAAAATGAGCATCCGCTAGTGACTTTCCATCTTCAGTCCCTAAATGTATAGAAGTAATTAATAAAAGCCTAGTAGACTTGGAAATAGATAATTTTATAATAAAAAGACTCGCATTATGATAGCACCAAGCTTTTTCAATGACTAAAAACATTTCTACGCAAATGGCAGCTCTTTTTCAGCAGAAAGCGCTTTGATCAAGAAGCAATGGTAAGCAAGTTATGTTTCGAATTTACATGAACGATATGATAATACAACAACACACTGAGATGGCCTTAGTCATTATAAAATAATTTTTTCATACTTTATCCAGACGAGGAAAATAAAATACAGTGCCATGTGGCTTCGCGTTTCCTTAAAAAAGTCAGTTGTCCTCTTTCGTAACCTAATAGGCTCAAATTTCAGTTTTTAGTCTGCGAGTTCAACTTCCCTGTTATGCAAAATTTTGGCGATGATGTCTGCCGTAGGGAGCTCGATGATTCTCTGGCGAAAACTTACTCTATCTAAATGAGCGAAGTAATTTTAAAATTTGCTTCCGCAGTCTTGAACAACTTGTAAGTCATTAACTCTTCCGATGTTGGTTATCCTTTGTACAGACTCTGTAAACAGTGAAAACTGGACTAATTCGCCGCTGCATGTTATAGGAACCGCTCTCGAATAAAATCCTGTAGTTTTGTGTGAAGAGTTTGCAGTATCATGATAAACGGTAATGTGTTTCCCTACTTCAGTCTCGACAAATTTATCTTTCATTAAATTGTGAGCCCTGGCAATAATATCTTATAGGTAACTCTGAATCGGAATTATTTCGATCATTTGCACCATTTCATTCAGCATATATGAACTTTCATTGACAAATGCACTAATTACATAGTCAGAAGCATTTCTTCCATTCATTTCGCGTCAAGTAAGTGTACCAACAACCTCAAAAAGCATATTGTTACCTTTTCACTTCATTGTATCTCTGCAGCAAGCATTAATATTATCTCGAAACATTTGTTCTCCACTCTTCTCTCAATTCAAAGAACGCAACCATATATTCTCGCTTCCCAGCATTAAATTCTTCATACCAAAAGAGAACACCTAAACATTTCTACGCAAAATATATCCCGGAACGATTGCGTGCTTCGTGACATTTTCTCCTGCAATTTTAATGTCCAGATTTATGTAGAATTACATAGTTTATGAAAAAATATCAGTCCAATCTGAAAGGAGTATGCATCCCTTAGCAATGAATTTGCAGTCGAGTAATCTCGGCTGATATTTCTTGTAAAATTTCTGCTGCCGTTCCGCGCGTCCTCACCTCAAACGACACCACTTATGAAATGGCCATCATTACCTTGATAATTTTCAAATAATCCCTTCCTTCTTCTATATCACTATTCCCCTTTCTTCCTATAATTAAATCTCTTAATCTTTAGTCAGCTCTTTCAGTTTGCTTCGCGGCAGGTGCGCATAATAAGAGCCCCTAAACACCTTTCTTTCAATAGATCCCTGCTTAGTAGCGCTAATTACAAGAAACAGAGACCTAATAATTTCATTAAAGACCTGCAAAGTCATCTTTATGTCTCTTACGAAATGCTTCACAATCATATGCGTGGATTTAATTGCATATTATCTTACTGACTGTACATAAATCAGCGTCTTATCGCACCAGATCCGAGTTCTGTGTAAAGTAAAACAGACCTGTGGGATTTTGAGATAAAATGAATAATTTAGAGTAAATTTAGCAGTTCGAGAAGCTTGAATGCGGGCATATGTTGCGTACATGCTTTGAATTGCTTTCTAAGAGTTTAACATTGCATGAGGTCGTCGTCTCTTGATCTTGTCGACATAGTTTACGAATTGTTGAAGTCATTTACCAAGAATCCGATGCAGACCGCGTCGAGAAAGGCAGACTCCGCTGTGCATGCACATGCATCCAAGGCAAGAGCCCCAGCGCCCACAAAAGTTTCTTCTCGCCTTTGCAGCTCATGAAGTGTTCGGTAAACTGTCTCAACAGAAATGATAAACAAGCCACAAGTCCTGGGGTGGCTGTGTTTTTGAGTAATACTATTCTAAGAACGTTATGGTAGTCACAATGGAGCCTACTACCAGTAATGACTATGCTTTGTCACTTGTGGGCGGAGATCATATGCTCGTTCTTGTGACCCTATAATAATTGCAGGGAAACATGTTTTATCATTATTTCTATCAGTGGTCAAATTATCAAAATCTCTCCCTTCATCCCCTTCCGTTTTCATTCATTGGTGCATCTTTCTCCTGAAATAATTCTCGCCTTGTTCTGAAAGTTCGCTTTGCTTTCCACTTTGCATGCAGATTACGAGGACATCACAATTGTTATTCTTCGTAAGAAATTGTATTTATGGTAATCTGGGCGTTCCTCGCTAGATAGGTCAGCTGAGTAGCTGCTTGCGTCTTGATAATTATACAGCAAAAACACTATACTCTCGAAATGTGGTTAGTATCAGTCTCTGACGTCAGTTTATCGCCTGTAAAGTCGAAGTATTAGAAAAGCTAGGAGATTGGGGGGGGGAGAAGTTAATTCAATTGGTCGTGAGAATCAGGGGAATATTAGATCATATCACTCTTACGTCAATTTTTCTGCTGATAGAATTCCATACAAGGCTTTAATCAGAATGGTAAAGGGAAGGTCAAGAACGTGATTTTGGCATCACCATGATCCAACCGGTGTAAAATTTTCTATTATGCACATTTGGGGTCCAAAATCCTTTGGAAGGGCACAGAAATTGGGGGGGCAAGGACAATGTCAGCTTTTGCTTCTGAAAGTATACAGAGCCCACGTCCAGTACTAGAATCTGAATATATTTTAAAACCCGTGTAGTTGTGATCGCGTTTCGTGAAAAGGATTCATAAGATATCCAGCCACTGTATTTATCTATTTTATCCGTGTACAAATCCACTGTACGGCAAGATTTTCACCCTGCCGCACACTCTAGGAATTCATGGGATGCTTTTGATGTTTGATTTATACTACGTAATTGTTACATATTTCGGACATAGTGCCGAATATTTGGTCCATGATCTATCGAACCGGTATACATAGCCCGTATATTAGAGGTACAATACTATGCCGACGAAAAATTTACGTAAGATACGGTTTGCGCGCTAGGCAATAACTCTGTAATAATTGTTGTGTCCCTCAAGTAAAATTCAAATTCATCGTAGAGTCGTACAAATGGAGAAGGGCGGGAACATTTATGTCAATATTTCGGGCGAACCTCATCTGAAATTTGATCCTGTAGTGTTGGTCCTTAAGAATTATGATCCGGCCAAAGACATGAAAGCCAAGAGGACTGCTAATAAAGTAGATGACTTCAATTCCTATTATTAGCCAGATGAAGACGAGATACGCCTATTCTATATATCTCCAAAGCCATTTACCAGGCGAAATAACTCGTTACGGATTCTGTAAATTCTTCCGTTTCTCGAAAGCAAGCGCGTAATGCGATGAATGTTACTGCTATATTTAAGCTATTCTCGTTGCACTAAATTGAAAGAAATAAGTAGCAGCCTAGTCTTTTTTCAGTAAATCTATTGCCTATTGTGCCATCTTGCCTTGTTGAATTAGAAAATGTTCATTTTTGACCTTGTTTGGCGAGATCAATTCACATAATTCTACCTTTGGGTGTACTCAGATTCGTATTTTATTCCTTAAATGTGCATAGAAATAAATTTCACGTTTAAATTTAGACATTCATAAGTAAATCGGTGAAAATTGCGGAGGAATGGTCAATTTCCTGGGCGTGATGCCCAAGTTTGTCGAATTAGAGAAGAAACGGTTACCCACTGTACTGGTATTATAATCGATCTCGAGAAAATAACCCTTTTCCATTATGATGTTGACCATTCAAGCGAATGGTCCACTTCCTCCTTTAGAAATGTAAACACTTAAACCATGAAACCCCTATCTCCAAGATAAAAATCCAACTATCAGCTTTCACTCAACTGGGCATGGGGCTTTTAAGAACGATAACGGCCACTATTTTAATCACTTGTCATAGTCGTGGGTAATTAATGCTTTTTATGCCCCAAGTACATGAATTTAATTGATGAGTCTCACGGTAACCTTTCTGTCTATTCCATGTGGAAAAATACAAGTGAATATGTAGTAGGGAATTCAGACAAATCTTCACCTTGCGCAAGCAATTCAATTTCGCCCTTTATCTCTCAGTTTATTGTGTTTCCTATATTAATCCATACATTTGTGGTCGCATGTTGAATCATATATGATAGTTACGCTTCTAGATTTGTAGGGTAACTTTTTGAGTAATTTATTATTTTAAAAAAGTAATTTCATTTCCTGTATGTAGGGGGGAGGTATTTTGAGCTCTTTAATATTTGAAAGATTTGGCCGTTTTCGGCCCGGGATATCCTAGATGTTATGTAGGTGCTTTGTTGGCTGTATGTTCGTCGTGCTAATTTTTTATCGAATGTGTTATTTATAAGTCCGATGCTAAAATTATTAACAGCTATCGCTGAGTATAGCTGGGGAGGGATGTTTAAGTCATACCTGAACTCTTCTTTGAGTAAAAGTAGTTACCACACAATCACTGCCTTCAAGAAGCCAGTGGACTAACACTTATGATCGAGGCGTCTCAAATTGAGCGGAAGTTGAACTGCAAGAATGAATATGGAAAGTTCGAACCTATTTCATTGAAGTCTTTACCTTCCGATCGAAAATGGTGCTGTCTTCTGATGATGAAAGTTCACTGCGATGAAAGTTGTACCTTTCACGACTTGTTCCGCGGGGTTTGTCTACCACTCGACGCTCTCGAGTTTTTATTGTTATATACCCGGATGATGTGAACCAAAACTCCCGAGATCTCGGATGGAACCTGCCAGGCCAATAGCAGTCATCAGTTCATGACATGTGTACAGTGATTCTTGCCAATAAATGACACGTTACCACGTGTGAATCTGACAAAATGAGAAGGATTTGCATCTGCCCTATTTAATGTAGCAACATTAGATTTCCTAGTTTGCAACATTCAAAGAGGGTGCAATCTATCTAATAATTAGAATTAATCACTATGGTCAGCTAAGATCCCGCATTCATCAAGATTTCCTGTTCAATCCGAAATTAGTACAGATGCAGTGGATGCGCTGCTAAAGGCTTAAGGGTGGAAACAGCAAAAGTTCTTAGAAAAAATACAAGATTACGATGAAATGTGCTTCGATTCCTGAACAGTATTCAGTTAATCCGTTCTTTTTATACTCATTATTCGACCTGTAGTACAGCATCTATTTATTCTATCTGAGGCATTGAAACCAAAACAGCAACTGGAGAGATCAGCAATTTGTAAGCGGGAACTAATATTTATGAGGTCGATAAAATAATACATAAAAAATTCCTAAAGGAAACAGATACATGGGGAGACATCTTCGTCCCCTTTAAATAAAAATTACTAATAGTGAAATATTAACCAATAAGTCCATAGATGTGTGAGGCATGCACAACGCGCCAGGACGTTTATTACACCAATGTTTAATAGATAACTAAAGTAAAAGGAAGACCCTAAGTCTATTACACAGTAGTCTATGTGAAACCGCTTCGGTAGCCAGGAGGACAAGCGGAGTGTCGGGGCGAGGTACAGTGGCGGTGTTGGAATTTTTGGGCGAAAAAAGTCAAATGAGAACGAGATAGCAGATCCATTTATTCAGAGAACCGAGACTTTTCGTTACCTTTTTATACTGAGAGAGGGGAAAAGGGGGGGGTGTCTTTATTGAGATATATGGATTGGCTGGAACCCATTTGGAGTTGCAAATCTGCATGTCATATTAAATACATGTACCGATGGTCGAGGCAATGTAGGAATCATTGCTGTCGAATGCTAGCACCAGCAACAGTCTACAAGAGAGTCGATGGGAGGCCAGCAAGCAGACAAGCAGCGTTAGAAGTTACTACCAACGCCGAGTGTCGTTGTAGAAGAATGCCTCGAACCTTCACAAACCGTTCCATTGCGCGGCTGGCGACGGTTCTTGCAATCTCCGTGACCACTGAAAACGCCTCTGGATGCCATCCGCCAAGAGTAGAGATTGGAACAGGAACTGAGAGAGTACTGGCCATGGCTCGAAAGCATCAGCAGTTCAAAAAAAGATTTGAAAAATAATTAATCAGAATACAAAAGCATTGTCCGGTCGCGTTAACAATTAGAACACAAAAGCATTGTCCGGTAGCGACTACAATGGTCGCGATTAGTTTGAGCTCAATGGATAGAGTGGATGGTTACCTCGTACGGCTCGGGCGGTCGTGGCTAATTTGGATCCTTTCCTCTCCCTCCTGTTTCGCTTTTGACTCCTCGTATAGACTCGGCCCGAGTCGATGAGGGGGTTTCCGCAGATGGACAGTAGTCGTACAGAATATCGGCGTTAGAAAGGTGAATTTTGGAGGAGATTCAATCTAGCTGACTGAGATTATTTTTCTCCATCATATACCGGGGAAGGACTTCGGTGATTTTGTTATCAGGGTCGAGAAAATCGCCGAGTGGCTTCCATTGTGCCTCATGCGCCGGCGCATTTTTGTAAAGAGTCAGAAACATGAAACGGCGATCTCTCTTTCTATGGGCGAGAAATTTGCGGACTTCCTGTACCAGTTCACTGTTCTCGTCTATGAACGGCCTGGATACGAGGGGGGGTTCGGGTTTAGTTTCGGGAGGTTGGCGCTGTGCCCGTACAATATGTTCCACTTGAACGACCGTGTGAATCCGGATGATTGCAAAGAGCTCTAAGCGGTCGGCGTTGTCGCCGATTAAGTCGATGACATTGAAAGGTCCAAACCGTTTGCGGCCTAGCTTGCGTGACGGTTGCGAGTCTTAGGCAGCCGTTCAAAAAAATTTGCAGCTGAGAAGAACTTCGTCGCCTATTTTGTAGGCGGGGGGTTGTAACGTTTAGCGTTGTAGACGAATTGGCACGCTTGTGCAAGTTTCAACGCAAATAGTGGGTCCATAGCGCTCTTTGGCAACCACTGCGTCAAATCTTCTACACAGTGGACGGTTAAGTCGTGTCTCCTGGGCATTAAATCCAAAGGTGATCGAGGTATCCAGCAGAGGTCTACCTAAAAGGGGTTCATCCCTAGTGACTCATTCTTCGACGATTTATAGGGGAACTCCGCTGATGATAGCAGCAAGTCCCAATCGCCTTGGTGGTGATTGCAATAAAATCGGAGATAATTGGCTGCAATTCTGTTCATTATCTTCGTTGAGCCATCCTTTTATGGATGCTTAACCGTAGCCATCCTTTTATGGATGCTTAACCGTAGCCATCCTTAGCCTTATTCCATACATCCTCATTAGTTGGTCCCAGAATTTAGGGGTGAAAAGTGGGTCTCTGTCAGATATGATGGAGTTCAGTAGTCCATGTAATCTGAACATATGGTTGAAAAAAGTCGCATAGAGCGTCTTCCGCGCTGTCTGTCGTGTGGAAAGGTATCAAATGGATGCGCTTGGAAAATCTGTCGACAAATGTCGTGATCGCATCAAATCCCTTTCTAGTCATAGGGAGATATGTGACAAAATCGGCAGATATTGACCCCCACTTCCTATCGAGGAGCTCGAGTGGCTGAGTAGTGCCGAATGGCTTTGTCCTTCCGTCTTTTTTTCTTGCAGTTCGTGCAGCCCACTCAGTGGTCTTTTACATCCTTCTCCTTTCCTTTGTAAAGAACGACTTTCAGTCTCGCTATTTTTTTGGAAAATGAGAAGTGACCTGATGTTTCGTTATCATGGGAATCTTCCAGCAGGTCGCGTACATTTTTGAGCGGGATGCAATTGTTATTCGTATAATTTAGTAGGTCCATATCCAGCGAGAACTCTGGGAGGAGACGTTCTATTTTATCCTTTTGTATTGGATCGGATGAACACTTTCCTTTCAGCGCTCGGTACATGTGTTTGAAGGCTTGGTCAGTTTGATAATTGCCTTTCATCCCGTCGGGGAAGCCAAGTGACATGCCTTCCATAGTGGACGAGCATGTTTCTGTCCTCGCTTTTGTGATATCTAACGCTTTATAGAGGTTGTCCCCGAATACGTACACTTTTCCCTTCACGGGCATAAATTCGTTAACGCCTATTTGCTCCATGAACGCGAGTCAACGGACCTCGGGATGGCTTGGGTTGTTCTTTTGAAGAATTTTTTCATTAACTGAGTGTCAGTCATTATTTCAAATTCACTTTCTTCTGGGTAGCGATGTAATCGTTGCAAAAAGTAGATCATTCCCAAAAGTTCTCTATCATTTGCTGAGTAGTTCTCTTCAGCTTCTGATAGTCTTTTGGAGAAGTAATTATCGCGTGCTCGCCGTCTTGGTGAATTTGGGTGAGTGTTACACCCACAGCCAGTTCGCTGTCACATTGGCTGGCGTCATCGTGACAGCGAAACGCCAAGGACCGGTTCGGTGCTTTCAAAATTGCGGCACTAATCAGCTTAATTTTGAGTTCTTGGAACGCGCAGTCGGAGTCTTCATCCCGGTTTTGTATTAATCGTCCCTTCCTATTGAGGTTCTTGAGGGGTGCCTCAATCACAGTGAAGATCTGTAGAAAGCGCCGAAAGAACTGAAGCAGACCAACAAAGCTTCTTAATTAAGAGACAGATTCTGGAAGTCTCCAATTTTTGACTAGAGCCTTCCTGCTTCTCCAATGCTGATACCCTTTCTCCCTACAATAAGGCCGAGAAACTCTGTCTCTGTGGTCATTATTACGAACTTATCGTGCCCGACATAGAGAACTTCTCTTGAAGTGCTACAATCTCATGGTCCGTGGCCGAGTTGATGGATTGTGAGAAATGGTGTTTCTCATCTGTCTTCTGAGAGATACTAGATATTTGAAGGGGGACGAAATCGTCGCCACATTTTTTTCCTCCTCAAAAGTGACCTGAACTTTTTGATTCGTACGTTTGAGACGGGGATGTAGTCACTGCGGCATTCTCTCTGATGCAGCTCTTGACTGTTCACAGTCACCCTCTTGGACTTGTAGTCAGTCGTGGGTTGGACCTCTCAGTGCCATGGCATTCCCAGTAATAGGTCGTACCTACAGTTGGCTATTACCCAGTTCGAGGTATATCGATGAGGACCCAGCTGTACCTCTGATCCTATCACGGACTCGTGGGAGACTTCGGACCTCTCTTTGTCCGAGAAGAGGATAATAGAGAGTACTTTTCGAAATCCCAATAGGTGACGTTTCTCGACACCCAAATTCTTCTGACATCACGTTTGTGTTGCACCCGTCGTCATTAAGTGCGACGACTTTTCTTCCACCCACTGCACCCTGCAGTGTTATAAAGGTCCTGGCCGGCACGCTAGTATCTAAATTGGCCACGGTGTTGTTTAACAACTCGGTGGTGGCGGCGTTTTGGCTCTAGTTTCTGATCCACTGAGAGCGAGAACAGGTCTTCTTTTAATGGATCAACCCTTCCCCCAAATCCACTTCGGAGTATTCATCCTCGCATCATCTTGATTGTTAACTTCGGTGTTAGACACGCAAGGTCTACATTTGTGCGGTCAGCAGCCTACTTTATGGCATGCAAAGGACGCACCAACTTTTCTGTCTTTCCTCCACTGCTTTATTTGAGAACGTGAAAGCGTATAATGTGAGTTATGTTGCACATTTCCCACTTCTATAGGCCTCGGTCCATCATTAGAGGGGTAAGGGCCGCTCTTCCCTGCTCTCCATATGGCGGTGTCGGCATTGAGGGCCACACGGGCGCACTCATCCAAGGTGCCGGCCCTTGCCTTGAGTACCTCTACCCTGATATTGCATTTGAAACCCTCGATGAACCTGTCCACCTTTTCATCTTCCTGTGCGCCAGAGATAGTGAGATTTATATTCCTGAAATCAGGCAAATAACGGATCACCGTGCGAGTCTGTCGTAGCTCGTGGAGCTGGTCTCTATCTCGCTTTGAGTGATCGGCTGGGACAAACTCCTGGATGATTGCAGGCTTGAAATCATTCCTATTCCACCTGTTTCACTGCGGGAGACTTACTACGCAATACTGGCATCATTTAGTATGCAAATGGCTATGAACTCTTAAATCGGAGGAAAAGGTTTGGGTGTTTTACTCTTGGAAGATAATATCCGATCTATGCCGTGGTTTTCCAGACAACCGCAATCGACTCGAAAAGGGTATGCCGACACAGTAATGGGGAAGGAACTACGCTCCCTAAAAAGATACCTTCAGGCCAGCCATCAAACAGGCCGCATTGGACATGACGGCTGCTGCAGCGTGCCTTTGCATCAAAACCCCCCGAACCTTTCCGTACGTCTCCAATGCCCTCACGGCCACTTAAATCTAACATAACGTTTATAAATTGGAATGAAGAAGATGCTTCACAGCAAGATCTCGAAAACAAGACACGGTCTTTGGCGAGTTGTTACCCCCTTGACTACAAGTGGTTAGTTCGTTGTACGAAAAAAAAGCCCAGTAACCATTTGAATGGGAATACCACGGTAGCCACTTGTTCGATTCTAAGCACAGTCTTGATGCGTTCATCCTCCTGAAGGTAGTTGAGGAGTATCGTTTTGGTGCTTTACTCTTGGAAGACACATTCGAATCTATTGTTGATGCAACCCCAGGACTAGGCCTAATCAAGTATTGTCTTCTGTGTCTCAAAAATGCCAAGTTTATGGAACGAACGACCTTGCACCTTGTAATTTGTTACCAAGTACTGGTAGAATCTTCGTACTGGCCGTCCTTGAAGGCAACGTTCCATCGGTCTATCTTTTTTCTCCAATTGTTGAAGTCGCACTCTGGTGAACAGAGAGAAAGTTAAAACGATATAAGCGGTTCATTTATGTTATCCCTCTAGACCCGTAACTCTGTCTTCAGTACGATAGGAGGTGACGGTGCAAGGAAGAGATGGCAAGTAGCCTTGAGGATAGCCGGGGTCCTTTGGGACGGCAGAGGACTAGACGACATGTTGGGAAATGCCGTATCGCCTCCAGACCTGAAACTCAGTCTCCGGGTAGTAACTATTGAAAAATAGGTCCCTCGTAGAAGAATAACGGAGCTGCCCCACGCCGTAGAGGTGCGTTGTAAAATCCACCTCACGTCCCAAGGTCCCCCAAATCGTCGCGGGAGTGTCCGAGATCACCTACCACGACCTCGAGGGCCTAGTGATCCGATGACTCCTCAATCTACCAACCGGCTGAGTAGCCATGGTCCATTGCCCTCGACTCCCTAGAGGCACTATCGGAGGCCAATACTTGGACAATTGGTTTAGCTTATCCAAAAATACGCAGGCCGCACCTTTACAATTGTTCAAGTTTGGTATGCCAGATGATCCATTAAGGCCTCAGCCCCATAATTTGGCAGTCTGCAGCGATATCCGTCCAATCTCAGGCCCTTTCAGATGTCCCTGATACTGCAGAGCCTATCCGGTCAGTTCCTGGGTGTTGGTCAGGAGAGTCAGTGCTCCTACAGTAACATGTGGAATGAATCAATGAGTACCGCTACACGTATCAACCTACCGTACGGTACAATACTTTTCGAATTGAGGCAGAATCTGGCTGTACAGTACTGTACTGTAATATTGTAGCCAGAATACTGGCTACAATGGGATTGACACTGGCGGACAAAATTGGTATACTGTAAGGAGCCCACCATAAACATGTTACGAACATTACAGTGCTTGCAGTATCTCTCTTGAAGTTTTTGACCCTAAGAGACTGGCAGCAATGCCTTTCATCACTACAGTACAGTAAATGTATGGCATTGTTCGATCACGACTAGATGGGAAGGCAAGGGCTGCATCCTACGAGACCACTGCAAATGAGCGACTGTAGAAACATTTTTTCATCCTTCAGCGACAGCGAGACTGATTCTTTCAGCTGCTGGACGATGTGGATAGGTTGCATCAATTGATGTGAATAAGTTGTGTGGAAAGAGCACTGATTTTTGAAGCTGCAGGATTCTGCACCGGAGTGAATTTACGGAATTCCTCCGCTGGGCTTCATTTATGTCTAATTTTGGTCGTTTTCTGCCCAAATTTACAACACTTGTCTACGGAATGGTACAGTATCAATGACTGTAATTTAGCTCTTACAGCGACAAGTGATGATTTTAGCAGAGTCAGGACTTTAGTACAATGGATTTGCTGTAATTTTGAGGCAAATAACGAGCATTCTGAGCGATCCCTCGCTGCAACGCTTCTGTACGGCTTTTTTTTTGATTCCCGCCCCTGGTTGTGGTCTTGTCATGTTTGCCACGTCTCAAAGGAACAAAGATGTAGAGTTTTTGAAGCCACATGGTATTGTACTGTACTGTACTGTACTGTACTGTACATTGGAGTACAGTGTACAGTGTACACACATTCGCCAAACCGCATGACATTCATTGTCTCAATCGTCCTTGACACGATTCCCCCGCACCTCTAACTCCGCGTCCTCTACGCCACCAGTACGGTTTATCAACCCTCACGCCAAACAGCGTGCTAGAAATGCCCCCATCCTTCCTGCTGAAGCACCCCACATCATCACCCCCATGTTTCAGTCTATCAACCTTTTCTCTAGCCTCGGCTGGAAGGTCGGTTCATGGTGGCCAGGCGTCGTCCTGGCAATCATTGGCAGGTAAGTGTGCACATCACAACCTTACATTCTTTCATCCTCCACCACTTGTGCGCCCTATCCCCTTCGAACCTCGGCTTCGTTCCAGGCTTCACGTACGCACCCCGTCATGTCCTTCTCACGACTAACACCCGCAATTCCCGCCCCCCTCTACGCCACTTATCATCCGCGAACTGCCGCCTACCTACGCCGGTCTCCGTATTTGCCTTGTATCTATCCAGTGTTGTACGTCCATCTCATTCTCTTGCGAGACGACTTACCTAATCTACGGTGCGAAACGGCCATGGACTAACTTTGCAACGTGCACCACTTCCCTCTGATTCCCAACTTTCGGCTCTTACAGCTTAACAACATGGGCACCAACGTAATGAAACTTGCGATCAATCGTCGTCTCCTCCTGCCTCCTGACGAAAGGCCTCGTCTCTCCCGGCTCCCATTATGGACCGGCGGTTTCGCCATGTTTGCCTTCGGCACCGCCATGTCGTTTGGAGCCTTTAAATTCGCCGCTCAATCTCTTCTCTCCGGCTTAGGATCAGTTCAATTTCTCTCTCAGGTCTTTTTTTCCAGATTCATTCTTCACGAGAAGATAGAGCGCTACGCCTATGCAGGAGTTGCACTAATTATAACCGGTTGCGTCTTTATCGTCATTTTTGGTGCCCATGGTACCAAAAACTATAGACCAGAGGAGCTCGCCGCCTTGTATGGTCGTTCTGAGTACGTCTGCTACCTTCTTGGTGCTGGCTTTGTCGCATGTTTTGTGTCTCTCGCGTATTCCTCAATGAAGCAGAAGATTATGCGAGAACGCGGTATAGGCCGCTTTGACATTTCCAAGAGTACCATCCGGGAACGCCAGGTCCTCGCCGTATTTTTCTCCATCAAGTCGGCCCTGTTTGGCACCCAAGCAGTAGTTCTGGCAAAATCACTCTCCATGTTGTTAATACAGGCCCTTCACCCGAATCCAGCCTATTCCAACCCGCTTTTTTCATATCAGACCTATTTCATCATCCTGGGGCTTCATAGCAGCTGCGACCTACTGGGTAACTCGGTTAAACTATGGACTAAGGTTATTCGAAGCTGTCTACCTCATCCCAATGATGCAGATATGTTGGATCCTGTTCAGTACCGTTGCGGGAGGTATATATTATGAGGAGTTTATCGGATTTGGAAGGAAAGAGTACGGTGCATATGCGGTAGGTTTTCTGTGTGTGCTCATCGGAGTCGCAATGCTGTGTCCACGGGATGATACCAAGTCGCTGAACGCCGCTGATGTCATCTATGATATCGTGTCGGACGAGAACCCTCTTGTCTCTTCCTCGCCAAGGCCCAAATTCCAGCCGTTTTCAGAGGAGGACGAGGAGCAGATGGGATCATCACGGCGCTATCGAATCGTAAGCACGGATGACTTAGATGCGGTGCCTGACGGGAGTGGTAACGAAGCAAAGAAGGCAGAACGACAATCGTGTGGATCCCCGAAAACAAAAGGCTGTACCTACCGAGGTGACTAAGAAAACGGTTGATATTGGCGCTGAAGAAGGCGGCGAGAAAATGGTATGAGTTGACTAGAATAGGTCTTGCGGAGGTTTGATGAGGATTTATCTGACATGGTACTAAATGTAAATACACTATCAAGGCTCAGATGTTTTATAACTTGAAAGAAACACACATCGCAAGTGATTGTTGATCGTTGGCTCGTAGTTGACATGAATAGAACACCTGCATACTGCAGGCAAAGAGCTGCAACATTTTGGAAATCCCTACGAGTTGTACGATTTGCAAGCCGACAAAGTCGAGCAGTGCCTCATCCCAAGAACAAAAATAGTCCAGCGCAGTGGTCAAAATCTATGTATAGCTTTCAGAAGCGAATCACTCTTTTATCCCCAACTCAATATGACCGTAGCCAACAAAAAGAGATAATCAATGCGGCAAGAACAAATCCCCTCCAGCACCCGGCGAAGGATACTGCCAAGGTTTGATGAAACAATCCACGCAGAAAATAGTGTGGGGGGGAGAAAGGTAGTACCTCGGAGTCAGGCATGAAGCAAGGAACAGGAAATTTTTCGCCACGGGACGCACATTGGCAACAAACAGGCACAACAAAGGTTTTGAGAAAAGCGCGAGGTTAAAGTCAAGACAAGCAAGATGTACAAGTAATCTCCAATCGGCAACTACGGACAAACAGCTTTCCACTAGCATGATTTTAGCCTTCTTCCCACTCAAAAATCCCGTACGGAGTAACCAAACTCGCCCTTACTAGACAATGATCCGATGTATTCCCAACCTGTCACAGAAACCTTCAACAAACTACCCTAACAATCCAATTGCGTCCTCCGTAATGTTGTTCCCAAGCCGCGTGAGAAAAAGCGAGAAAACTAATAGTAGTCATTACTCGGACGACGCTGCCTCTGGGGACGGCGGTTAGCACGATCGACCCTGACATTCCTGCCATCAAGCTCAAAGCCATTCATAGCCTCAAGGGCCTCTGCGGCACTATCAGCGGCATCATATTCAATAAAACCAAAACCACGACTCCTTCCGGTGAAACGGTCTGTGACGACGCGGGCGTCAACAACGGTACCATAACGAGAGAAAGCTTCACCGAGTGAAGAATCTGTCGTGCCCCATGCAAGGTTGCCTACAAAGAGTTTAGTCTCTTCGATGGCGGGGGGTGAGGCAGGCTCTTCGTCCATACTAGGGCCGGCGTCTTCATCGGTAAGGTCGAGTTGCATTTGCAGAGTGACGGCGCGGGTTGGTAAACGAGCTTGAGGGCAGAGACTAAGTCCGTGGAAGGAGGACGTGATTCTGGAATGTGGAAGAGTGGACGAGTGGGCGTGCGAAAGGGCGAGGGCGGTTGGGGGAATAAAGGCTGACATTGTTGTGAGGAGGAGTGGTAAAGTTGGAGAGTGAGGAAGAGAGCACTTGGGTGGGCAAGGTTGAGGTGCAGACGACGGCGGGAGTTGACCGCTTTAAGTGGCAGCGAAAGGTCGCTGAGCGTCTAGCTAACGTGTGGGTAAAGCAGCTGTGGGATTCGTCGAGATCACGTAACGCCGTGGTGTGAACAAAAACCGGCGCAAGTTTTGAAATTTTGAGGGTGGGGTGACTGGTGGGGAGACTCGCAATTTTTTTGCCATTTTGGGGGCGACATCCTGACTGTAGGCCGGCAACCGTGAGCTCACAAATTTGTTGGTGAAAATCTCGTCTGTCAGGCTGCTTTACAGTATTATTAGTGTCAGACTACTTTACACTTTTCAAATGTAAAGCATAAAATCATTCGAGAATTTGAAACAAGTATGGCACGTGGTCAACCTGGATCAAAAGGGATCAACAGCGCTGTGGCAAAACATGATCTTAACTTTGGCTCACAAATAGATCAGCAGATGACGTCCTGTAAGGATGAGTTTTTGAATTTTTACTTTACAGTTCATTCTCAAGTACAATAAAACAGCAATGCCCGAACGGGTCAACATAACCGCAGCTTGAAGCTCTCACAACTCACAACTGCACGCAGGTGAATACTTCTTGTACAGTAGTGAGTTACGCAAAAACAGAATTCTGAAAGGTCTTCAGAAAGGCGTAGTATGATAAATTTCTGAAAAGTATTTCTGAAATTATTTTCTGAAATTTGAAAACGTGTTTACGCATGGACAAATGGGAATGCACCATGTTTTTTCCTCACAACCATTTCTCACGGGTCTTCACTAACTGGTCACATTTCAGCAATTTACCTCACGACTTCATTCCAGAATTCTGCAATTGAATTACAGACTGTAATTCTATTGCTGAAATTTGGCAGTTTTATTTCTGAGTTCTTTGTGCGTAAGCTCTCTAGTATCTTGTATCTTGCCCGTCAAGTACTGTACAGTACTGTACTGTAATGTTGTAACCCAATGCTGGAGTAACCCCTATCGGATGCTTCACTTTAGGGCCTACCGACCATACCTTTCAAATATTAAATCACCCCACATTTTACCCCCTTCAAGGCCAAAGTTGTCTCTTGCCAAAGACCAAGAGACAACGTGCCTACCCAATCGCCGTTTTTCACTCGATACAGTCGTTGAAAGAGGAAATTTTTAGGTTACTTGAATGCATGGAAGATGTGATCGGTTGTCGCTGAAATGCTCGCTCCCCCCCTCCTAGGTAAAACATCCATCTTTGCGCAAAGGGGGAAAAGTTGGGTGTTTTAATATTTGAAAGATGCCGGCGGCAAAGCGTCTTTGTTAGGAACAGTACAGTACTGTACAGTGCGATACGTAACAAGTTGTTACGATAAATGCGGGGGAAAGCTTGGCTTAATTTACCCCGTAAAGATTACTGATAAAATGAAGGGGGTTTCCCCTTCGCTGTCCAAATTTCGCTAAATATCAACATGGCTTGCCCAATTCGCTTAAAAATACTTGTTGTTCCACTGCACCTGCTGCAATATGCAGCAAGGCTACAATCGTCCTTCCACAAGAGGAAAGTTTGCGGTGTTTTAATGATTGAAGAGAAGGTTCGCCTATGCTCCAAAGCACATCAAATAATTTGTACAAGTGGTCGGCATGGGGAAAGAAGAAAGAAGTTTATTGCGTTCAGTAACCAAGAAACAGAATTAATCCGGTTCAAGGTCGCTAGAAGGCTGGCTCGAGGCCAGCTAGCAGGCAGGCCGCGTTGGACGTGGCAGCGGCCGCAGCATGCCGTTACATGAATATCCCGCGAACTTTCCCGTATGATTCCGTGGTCCTGACTTCAACGCTTCTTGCCACTTCGGTTATGACGGCGTAAGCGTCTGGATGCCAACCGCCGAGATTGGAAATGGGCACGGGGACGACTCTGCCTCGAGAGGAAGTTGCTATGAAGGGTTGATACTTTCTGTGCTACGAGTCAAGTATGCCGCAACCCGGAGGAACTTTATAATTTGCTTGGTCTTCGCCGGGCGCCCGTCCGCGAATGTGTTTTCGCCGAGCGGCCGTCCGCGAAAGCCAGACTTTCGCGGGCCAAACTTTCGCAGACGGCCCTGGCTTTCGCAGTGGAATTTATCTCTATTATTTATAGTAGTCGCCTGGAGCGATGTACAGTACTATACAGTACAGTACAGTACTGTACTTCGTGTCCCGAGCCCTGTCACAGGCGGTGCCCGCAGCATATCGGGTTGATTCCTAACTGTAAGGTCAGCTATATCAGCAAATTTCATTTACAGCAAATAGTTTGTATGGTGTCCACTGCAGTCCGACTAACCGGATGGTAGTGCACTCACCCAGAAAATCTTGGAAATAAATACTGCGAGAGAGACGATATTAACTGCAGAGTGTATGAACCGACGAAATGATTTGCCAGTCGAAGTCAAGGGGCAACGTCATTGGAGGTGACGGCTCCGGCTGACTGGTCCAAGTTGAGATATTGTCAAAACTGAACCCAAAGCGGAAAGCAGCTCCTGTATACTGTACAGTACTGTACATTGGGGGAGAACCTGTGACCCCCTCACTGGACATCCATACAACTTGACCTTAACGGAATTAAAGAAATTTTCTGCACTACCATTTATTCTGTATGTACAGTACGTACTCTTATTTCAAGCGACATTTTCTGAAACACAACTTGTCCTCTGTCCTGTGCAGTACGGGCGGGGTGGCGGCTAGTAGGGATGGGCACTACCGTACTGCCGACCACAGTAGGCGTAAAATTCATTCATTTCCGCCGTCTAGGCCGGTGACCACCATGGCTAGTGATTAGTTCAGTTTGTGATGAAGTGTGATGCTCCCAGGTGGCAGATGGAATACCAACCTACTGTAGGTGGAACGCATGGGGGAAAGAGTGACCTTGCGGTCGGAGCAGTTGACAATCAGAAGTTTGCTGTATCATCCTCAGATGCACATGTTAGGCGAGAACGATAAAGTGTGGTTCCAGCCGCTCTGGCGACAATGACATTGCTCCATGTCTCGGTACAAGTTACACACGTCCATAGCGCCATCGCCTTACGAGCTTTGTGTTGAGCCAACCACCGTAAACTGGGCGCGGCCATCCTTTGCCGGTTGTCCAACTTGTACCGATGGGTGTTCGAATCGACACAAATGGCAGGTGTCTACGGGTTGCGACATACATATTTGGTAACGAGAAAAAAAAAGTGATCGCTGATCTTGCGGTGGAAGCATCAAGTACAATCTTGAGATTTTCCAAGAAATCGAAAACAGGCAATGTATGGCCATTTCAAAAGTCAACGGTCGCATGCGGATATCTACCGGATACCAGAGTTGGAATGATACCGTACCAGCAGCAGTACCAGCAGCAGTGTACCGTAGGATGCGGTTCATGGGAATGGCCAAACCAAACGCATTTGACTGAAAAATGGACGGAAGAGACAGTAAAAAATTATCCCAAGGTCAACACTTTTCAGGGTAGTGGAAAGGGAGACACTTGGAGACCACAAACCTTTGGGCTGATGGCGTATAACCTATGTCTCACTCTCACGAGAGCTTTGAAGGGCCTGGATAACGAGTATTTTCCACTTTCTCAGCCAGCCAAAAAAAATCAATGTCCCATACCTTGCAAAAATGACGGACAAACGCCCTTCTACTATTTGTCAAAATACAAACCCAAATCCCACCGACCCACCAGTTACCATGCGCTTTCTATACCATCGGCCAAACCTGTGCCACTCAATCTAAAGCCTTGTCTCCATTATAATCTTTTTAATACATGAAGTAAAGATGATTATATTATACTTGCCGCTGTATCACCCTACTACTGTACAATATACCAGCTAATGGCCATATTTTTGCTTCCTCCTTACGCAACCTCCAGCACCGCACCTTTAAGTTCCATTACTTCCATACACTTTCTCAGCTGTATGTTTCATCGAAAAGCCATTCCCCTGTCCAATTACATGTCACCTGCGCTTGTGCTCCTCGTGGGTATGTGCGCGCACACCAAAGGAAAAACCTGAAACCCTTCCAGATCATCTTGGTTAGGGAGTGTCCTACTCTACCTTGACCTTGTCATCCACCTTGTAAAACTAAAGTCTTCGGCCAGCACACACGTGCTACAGTAGCCAACCATAGGGACCCACGCAAGAATACCGCAGAGTCTAAACGACTGGGGCCAGAGATGCACTGCTCGTGGACCTGGGAGGAGCGTAGTCGAGAAAAATCGGGCAACCATTCGGAGATAAAATATTCAACCTATCATTGTGTGTATTTAGTGGCTGGTTCCGACTCTCACTGTCCCCAACTGAAAAATTAATGGAAAAAACAAAATGCAGTCCCCGTGAATTCGGCCTCTAGTGAAATCCATTGAGTCCCAACTTTAATCATAACGACACGAGACATCTTTGTTGTTTTACGGTGCTAAGCTGCAACCTGATTGCGAGATGGCTCCTGTTACGGACATCGGCAGAGGAGGTTGACCTTCGGAAGAAGCGTACTGTACTGTACTGTCCTGTCTGAAATATTGCAGTTTTCCTGTAAAGGAAACCTGCTTAAAAATTAAACATTTTAATTGTATTTTCCCTGTAAATTCCTTTCCTTCTCTACATTCATTCATGTCGACATGGTGCGTGAGGCACTAAAAGTGTAGACATCGCAAAGGCGCCGTGGGCACAGCTCTTCTCCACCGAGCTCTCGGCAGCAAGGCGGACGCGTGTTGGCATGATGTGTCCATTCGGCGTCGTGTCGAGTCCCCTGTAGAAATGGCATACTCGAGAATTACGGTATGTGGTGGCATTCTCAGAGGCAATCCCACGACTTGCGTGATACGACCTGGCTAGTTTAGTGCGCTCACTCCAAGTGATCCAATACAGGATAGTGTGAGGTTGGAAGGAATGGCAGTCGTGCAAAACTTGTGTCCAGAGTACAGACTCCCCATAAATATGTGATTCAATTAATATTAATATGGGCTTCAGGGTCTACAACTTTACAGCGCAGAAAGTATATTGGATTAAACATTATGGCAATCATATTAGTGTTACCCATGGACTGCTTGTCCCGCACAACGCACTCCCAGCGGTGTGGATACTACCGACCACATCTTCCAAACATTAAAATAACCCCAAAATTCCCCTTGTATTATTTACACGGTCATGCACTAAATTAGGAAATAAAAAAAAAATCGGAGGACAGCTACACGCACATATAATTTGAAATATGGTTGGACTGCAACGCATTTACGCAAGAAAATACCGTACATATTCTTTTTCAGCAATTGTGCGTTTCAAAAGGTTTTATTTAGTGGCTCACAACAAAATAAAACGATATGGGTCAGACCAAACGGCAGGCAAAACTCGATAGAGATGCCGCATGTATTCAATAATTATACTACTTGGGCAACCAGTCAGTGTTCCCATGTTGCATCTCCAAGCTGCTTGTTCAACAGAGGCTGAGGCTGAACAAAGCCATGTTAATCAGCGTCGGGACTGCCCCCTTGCTTCCACGCAATATCAACGGGTAGACGGGGTGTAATCTTAACCAATCTGAAATTGAAATCACTCTGATTTAGCATCGAAACCCCCCCCTCCTCTCTCTCACGGACTAGCAATTCGGTACAATGAGCATCGATGGATGACTGTTGTTGCTTTCCCTTTATTGAATGCTGCGGGCGGAATCAAGTCCGCATCCCCAATTTTTCCTGTACAAAATACGATTGATATGATAGTTGACTGAATGATACCTATCTTAAAGATGATCATGCAGTTATTACACATCTTTATTGCCATTCTAGAAGGAATTTTTCATACTTGAGCTCTGCCTCCATTAACATAGGTACTGTGCGCGGTATTTTGTCTACGGTTACAATGTGTCACAGTTTTCCTTTGCAAGAAAGTAGGAACGGGAAAAAGGCGTCTGACAAGAATGGGCTCGAAAAAAAATTTGCTGGTGAAGAGGTCAATATTATTTCCAATCTGACTTGATAAAGCGGACACCGCGAGGGAATGGGGACATTTTCTTCTGCTGTATCGCCCCTGGAGAAGAGGTGAGAGGCCAGGTCTAATTTCCCGATGTAGTTAAAAGTTGACGGTTTGCTGCTCTACCGAGAAAATATCTTGATGCATTTGACACATCCGCTGGCCACTGAATGTAGGAAATTTCCGAAATGTACCGTAGTGCATTATAGCCAAGTAGAATGTTGAAGTGGCTCACTGCGAAAAGGAGGACTCGAAAATGAGGAATTGCAAAAAGTTGATGTGGTGTCAGGCGACATTGTTTCTGTGGAGTCACAGCGGCATGTCAAGTATGTACAATATGGGTTGTTCATTATGGTTCATTTTATCATAGACAAGGGCGATCGCTTGGCATGTTTTTGTCATAAGAAAAAGGTTTCCGTTGGTTTTGTTTACCCAAGGGGTACGGTATTGTTATAAGGGATATACGCTCGTGTACTGTAATGTTACCGTGCAGTACCAAGTTCAGAACCCCTAAATGAAATAAATGCGTCAAATAACGTGAGCTTTGAGAGCTTGACATTACAGTACAAAGCCATTGGGTAAAATTAAGTTTTCTAATCTAGTCCAAGCATATACAAGTTTATTCTCCAATAATTTAGACATAAAATGGCAGAGTACCGTACCGTACCGAACTGTATTGTATCGGCTCGTACAAATCCCGATATTAATGATATTTTAAAGTACTTGTATTCACGATATATACTGTACGATTAGATACAGGTTGATTTTTTTTCTGCCGTTTTTTTAAACATCGGGTATGCAATTATGACAAACGGAGAAAAGCATAAAATCGTTTGCGAGTTTGGCCTAGAAATTACGTGCCTTGGCATCACTAATTTGGCTGATAATATTAAGCCGATTTGTTCTCACACTTGTTGTCCATGTTTTATGTTTTGATGAAAAGCATGTTACAGTATGTCAACAATTCCATTATTGGACAGCACTTGTAAGGTACTGTAGCTTTTGATTTCCCGCTACAACTTTCGCTTGCGCTTGCGCTTGTGCCAATATCTACGCCTCGACGTCTCGACGCCCCCATCCATCCAACCGCGTATGTCGTCTCCCACAACAGTTCTACCGTCCCTTCCTCACCAAATCACACGCTTTCTTAACAATTCTCATCCATCCCCTCCATCTGCACACCCTTCCATGCCCCCGCAAGTTGCCGCAGGCATTTCAGGTGGCCCCACCAACGATTCTACTCCTCAGGTCGGCAATGTACCCACCCCTGCTACCCCGGGTGTATGGGCCGTTTCGCACAGAGATATTGATCGCGCCCACGCTGAACGAGCTCACAACTCTGGCCCGCGCTCCTACTTTGAGCTAGTCACCGATGTAACCTTTATCTGGAACTATCCTGCAAAGTCCGCCTTTGTCACTGGTACCTTCTCCAACTGGGAGACCACCGTCCCTATGACCTTAACCCACGGCCCGGAGGGTGCCGTCTGGGTTCTCTCCAAAGCCCTCCCTCCTGGAGATTATCAGTACAAGTGTAAGTCTATGCGCGATACTTTCCTACTCTGCCCACCCCGTTCTTCCTTTCCGTATCTCTGCGCAATCAAACTCACACACCGTCCCTCTGCAATTCCCGTCTCGCGTCCTGTTATCAGTTATCATCGACAATGTCTGGCGTCATGCTCCCGATCAACCCATTGCCTTTGATGAGCGAGGCATCATCAACAATGTCCTGTCTGTCACTGTCGAACCATGCGGCGATATCACCTGTTTTTGCTCTTCATTCTTCGACAAAACCGGTCTGAGCCTCTGGACTGGGAAAAACCCGACGTACAAATAGAACGCGGCATCATGACCCCCGCCACCATGAAGCGCTTCCAACGGAATGTTGGCGTCGCCTACCGTTATGTCGAGCGCGACGACATCCAGGCCGTACCCTTCCGAAAGGCTTACATGCATACCGAAATTTCAGATAGACCCTTCGATGTCACTGTCGTTAACGTCAACCACCTCCCCGCCACCCGCAACATCATCGATGCCCACCCATCCGATGGCACCATCTCTCGAGCTTCATCATTCGAGAACTTTGATGAAAACTTTCCCTATGATCCCACCGTCCCCATCGTCGAGGACGCCGCCTACGCTGCAACTCTTAACAACAAAGCAGGTTCCCTCCCGCATACAGCCCCCAACCGTGCAAGCGCACTCTCCAGTGATCCCACAGAACTGGCCTACTCAGTCCGCGCCCGACTATCCTCCCCGGTGTTAGGATTTAACCCACACGAATGTCATGAGGGCATTCGGCTCACTGATACAAATCACTGCGCTGTTCGTGTACAGGAACGTGGTTTGTACAAGACTGTCAGGGGGGTTTTTGCCGTTACGAGAACAGCCTACTCGCATTTACTATGGATTTTTTCATTTAGGCAGGCCACTGGAGGCGGGTGTCTGCATCGGCCTCAGCACACATGAACTGCCCTTGAACTGCCTGTGTGGTACTAGACCAAACTCAATAGGGTTTTCCACCTCTGGAAACCTCATCCAAACCGTTGATGGCAAAGAAACCTGGCGAGACTTTGGCGACGAGCTGGAATCGGGATGCACAGTTGGGTTGTTGGTTTCTGTCAAGAGGCAAGCACGAATCGGTAGTGAGAACCTGTAAGGATAGTCACCGCAGAGTTTTACGCCGATGGCAAATTGAACGGGTCGGTAGATTACGAGTTTGTTGGAGATCTCGAAGTATTTCCCACCCTATCTCTGTTTGCCAAGCATGCCCGCGTCTATTCTCTATTCAGCGGACAAGACATGCTCTTTTCCTCTTGTCTCCCTGCAAACGAGGAAATCGTCACTCTGGACGGCCGCACAATCCGAAGAGACGCCTCGAATACACCGAAAAGCCTTGGGTTGTCAACAAGACAGGGCGGTGGTGAGTTGCCGGCTCCTAAGCAATGATCATATAACCTTGACGGACATGCATAGCACAACATTAGTTTTGAGATACTATCACCCCTTGTTATCATGTCTCAGAACCCTCATAAGTCTGTCCATACCGAGACGTTAACTTCCCTGCACACTTTATAATCCTGGTTTTTCGAGTCCCACCTGCCCCAAAGAGATTTCCTTGTGGGCAATCTGTCGAAGTCCTCGACGAGCACCAAGCCAAGGATCAGAGCCGCTAGAGCAGACGAATAAGTAAACTCAGTGATGTACCGCCAGAGAGCCCCAAATTCTCACTAGTACCGCAAGAACGCACCGCTGCGAGGAGCCCAGAGAACATTGCAGACATTAACGAGTCGAGGCAACGTGCATAGATCAATCTGCCAGGAAAATGCGGGAGGCAATGTCATCGACAAGCCATTGCAAACTATGCGCCAGGGCGTTGCCCGAATCAGCATTCTCGTGTAGCGCAAAGGCCGAGGAAGGAAAAACCTGCCAATGGCGCTTCCTTCCGATGACATCATTTAGGGCCAGGTGCTGAACAATACTCTTTGTATCAAGCGCGCCGGGTAAATCTTGCTTATTGGCTAGCACAAGAAGTGAAGCGCCAGCCAGACGTTCCTCTTGAAGTAATCCTTCTAGCTCCTTACGACAGTCAGCCAGGCGTTGGACATCTGCCGAATCGACAACCCATATGATGCCGTCGGTTTGTTCAAAATAGTTTCTCCAATAAGCCCGAATCGTTTGCTGGCCTCCAACATCCCACAGGTTGAGGCGGTAGTTGTCAAACTCCAACGTGTTGATATCAAAGCCCAAGGTAGGGGACACAGAGTAAACGTCCTCTCCTTTGAGATGCTTCACGATTGTGGTCTTCCCGGCGTTATCTAGACCAAGGATCAGAATGCGCATCTCACGTTCCTTCTCCTTGAGCTTGCGCAAAATTGTCATCAACCCCATTTCTGCTAGCCTCTACTTGATGAGCACTCCCGGCAGAGGAAAGTCGCCTTTTGGGGTGGCGTAAAAATTGAATGACGGTTGACACGGCGTGGAAAGGCCCCCGCAAATCGAGAACGGGAAAGCGACAATTGATGGTTTTGGGGAATATTGTGTTACAAGAGGCGATACCTGGATGCCCGCTCTGCATGAAATACGGTCAGTAATTTCGGTCGATAACGGGTCGTTTAAAAGTGTCCTGTCTGAAGGGAATACAAGCTTCTGTGTTGGAATCCTGCCTTAGTGGTGGTCAAGCGCCGCAGCCACACCTGCGCTTGCTCGATACAGCGCAATATGATCGCTCCCAGCTCAGATTCTTGAGCTTTCCTGCCACGAATATTCCAAGATATACGCTATGAAAAATACAAAATCAGTTGCAATTTAGGCCTCCGGTCGGTTGGAAACGGCAAAATCGAAACCACGTCGCGCGGAGATTTGTCACCTCCACGGTCGAGTCACCAGTGCTGGACAGCTAATGTCGTACAATTCAAACTTCCCCCTATGATTTCGCCTCCCTAGGTTTCCCTTGTCACAAGACGATCCCTTTACGATCAAGAAGGAAACTTGTCGCGCCTGAGTAGTCTTGAACTTGTAAGACTGCCGTCAAGCGCTCGAGGTGCGTAATCCTGCGGGATATTTTGGCGATTTCCTTAGGAAAAAAAGTATTTTCAAAAAAAGCAAACACCCGCAAAGTTTCACATTGTGAACCATCTGTTTGCAGACGTCTTAATGCTAAGCGTGCAAAGTCAGAATCTCATTCGCTAGCTAGCCTTTCCCCGTATTCAACAGCTTATCGCAAGCAACCATTGCTCTCATTTTCCAATTGGGAGGTCATCTACACAAACGAAGCAAATCCTTGGGCTGAGAGAATTCCACAGCGCGACTCACCGTCATGGTAAGCGGGAGCGGTGAGAAAAGCCCAGAGCCCGGCGAAAAGAGAGAGTCACTCATGCGGATTCGTTTTGAGAATTACCACCCCCGAACAGAGGATCTAAAAAAATGTAAGTTCGCAGAGGTAATCATTTCAACACGCCAAACATTCGCGACTTCATCGTGTGAATCACAAACTGTAGCTCTGACCATTGCACCTCTCCCACCTTGTCATTCCCCATCGGCGTGGCACACCTAGATTGCGAGGACACGCCAGACCCCGAGGAATTCCTCCAAAATCTAATCGAGACCTACGACCAACGCGTCAAAGCGGCCTCACGCAAATTCGCAGATCCCGCACTGGATACCGACAACCGAATACCACGAAAGGGAAACTGGGACATGAAAAGAAGCCTAGCGCCCAAGCTCAAGCGACTCGAGCAGCGTACCCAACGCGCAATCATCCGCATCGCGCAACAACGCGCGAAACAAGCGCAGCAACTAACCGCCCCACAAACCCCCCCCACATCGTCCGACGATGAAATCTAGCCTACGCTACAACTCGAGCTTTTCCATACTCAATAAACTCTGCAGTTTTCACGCGCCACAGCGCCGCTAGTTACTGTTTACATATGACGAAATGGTCAAGCACGGAACAGAGTCTATTTCCTCCCGAGTGCCTTTGCCTTTTCAAGGCCGCGTAACTTCAAAGAACGGTTCTTACGCTCCCTACGTTGCTTACGGGAGCCTGTAGGTGCTTCGGCCATACCGGCACGTCTCAACCTGTAGGTGGGCTCAAATTTCTTGGCGGCTGTTAGGCTATCGTAAATGACTCCAAAGCCGGTGCTCTTGCCGCCGCCGAATTGGGTGTGGAAACCAAAGAGGAAGATGGTGGAGGGGTCCGACACCTTGTACATTTTGGTGAGCTTCTCGGTGAGCTCGGCCTTGGGTACATTGGCGCGACCGGGGTGTAGCACGTCGATCACCTGTTGATTGATGGTGGGTATGATGGGGGTGGTTAGTACAGGTGGTTCCGGGTCTGTTGCGGGGAAATGGGCGGTGATGTTGTTCTAGCCTGACGTAGGGTGCTTGGATTGGTTGGGGAGGCGGAGTAGTACTGAGAGGAGGGAAGGGTAGGGGGCTCGGAGTGGGCTTTTTGGAGATGGAATTCTTTCGACAAAGGATGAGCAACTTACAAACTGTTTGCGCTCGAGGAGACGATTGGTGAGGAACTTGCGTGTCCTGATGGTGCAAGTCTTAGAGTCAGCCATGGTGAAGGGGTTGTAGTAGATCTGTTGCCTGGCCGCGGAGAGAACTTGCACAAGCCGGGAAGGAAAGAGTGGCAGGAGAGGTGTGTTGAATCTGGGTCTGGTGAGGACGTGGGGTGAAAATGACTACTGCTGTAAAGGACGTGAGTGTGCTCACAAGGTCGGTTGCGCGGAATGGACTATGGGAGCGGCGCCGCCGGTGACCTAGATCGGGCATTACAGATGGGATCATGTTGGGTATGGATGCGGATTAAATTACAATGCAATTTTTATTGGCGAAATGTAATTGCATCCACTTGCGATGAGCCAATTTTTTGGCATACCTTAACCAGAGGTGATACCATTTTCAAATCGCCAACAAGTGAGCTTCCATCAAGTTCTGCTCTCTCCCGAAGCTCCCGAAGGGCACCCGTGTTGACCGCTCAGCAAAGGCAGACATTGAGGATATTGCAGATACCAAAACAAACTTGATATGGCAACGCTGGGTACTGGTGCTCCAAAAGAATCCACAGAATGGGACGACATTCTGAAATCAAAGGGAATCATCCCCGAAAAGTCACAAGAGGAACTAGCAAAGGAAGCCCTACACGAACTTGTTGAAGAGGCCGTTGAGCAATACGATCCTCATGAAAACAAAAATGTGGAAACTCTCGAAGAGGATTTGGAAGAAGCCGACTCGGACGAGGAGAAAATCCTGCAACAGTACCGTGAAATGCGAATAGCCCAGATGCGCGCAGAGTCCCTCAAGCCAAAGTTTGGGCCCGGTGTCTCGCATGTGTCCGCGAATGAATGGAAGGCGCAGGTGACAGAGGCGGGGGATGATGTCTACGTCGTTGTCCATCTGGTAAGTGAGGCCGACGTTTTCCGTTATTTGTCTGGTGTGTTTATGTTTTGCGGCTGGTGCATGTGCAATATATCTAACGTGTTTGATGACATTTCTTTCTGCCTTTTTGTGGTACAATGGGTAGTTTCAGCCTGGGCTGGAGGGTTGCAACATTATGGACGCGCGGTTGACTGAGCTGTCGGCCAAGTTTCGGAATACAAAGTTTGTTCGTTGCAAGGCGACGGATGCTATCAAGAATTATCCCGAGAGCAAATGCCCCACGCTGCTTGTGTATAAGGGGGGTAAGGTGCTTAAGCAGATGATCGGGTTGGGGGCGTATGGAGTGGTCACTCCTGTTGCTGCTGATATTGAATGGGCCTTGAGCAAGACAGGTGCAGTCGACACGGACATGGTGGAGCGACCGCGGCCAGAGGCGAAGCGATTCAACCTAACTCGATTTTGATAACAAGCTCAAATTTCGTAAAATAAAAAAAATTCACATATCTGTTTCAGCAGCAACTTTACCCTTACAGTATTGCCAAGTATTACACGTAGGACTTCTGTACAGAAATGCGTCATCAGCAACCGCACCGCAGATCAAGTCTAGATCCCTTCGCCGCCTGGGAAGACTTTGGATCCAGATCCAACCCAAGTTGCCGACGTCATTTGACCATCTTCACAACAGCCGTCCATCTACGCATTCCTCGTCCACGACTGCCAACTGCAATTCCAAAGCCCGTCATCTCATCCTCTCGCAATGTCCGTTCGTGAAAAAGTCTTTGTACGCAAATCGCGGCGAGGAAACGTCCAAGTCGTGGCCCGCGAGCACTACCTTCGTGACGATCTGCACTGCGGTGCCCGCGCCTGCGTGAAATGCCCCGCAAGGAGTTTCGGAAAGGCCATCGGCCGCGTCGGATCCTCTTCCCGTATTCTCATACCTGACGCCAGTGCCGTATTGCGGCAAATCGATGTCATTGCAAAACATCACTCGTCCCTTTCCGACATTTTGTTTCTTCAGACCACATTGCGCGCTGTGCGTGCCAGATCTGCAGATATTTATGATACGGTGCGCACCATGTTGACTACGACCGTGGAAGGCAAGAATGCTGCCATTTTCTCGAATGAAAACCGGCGGGAGACGTATTGCCAGCGAAAGTTATCCGGCGAATCTGATGAGGCGTATAATCTGCGCCTTATGGTTGCCGCAGTCACGTGGCTAAATGATCATTGGGCAGATATCGGTCTCAAACCGGTCATTCTCACCGATTCGAGTAGCGACAAGTACGCAAGTTCCAACGTTCATTATGTTACCGTCAAGTCGCTCTGCGAAAGTCATACGGAATTGCTTGATTTGTATGCTGAGCATGATGAAGAGCCTGACCGCATGGATGTCGAGAATGTCACGGACGGGAAGGACTCTGGAACGAAAGCGGCCTCGCTCGCTCTACCCTGACTATCTTTCGGAGCGAAAGGCAAGGGCTGGTGTGAAAACAGGAAAGTACTTTCAGGGCACATATCATCCTAGTGCTTATGATGTCACAGAGGCGTACGTGACTGTTTGCATGGATCCAAAGGATAAGACGACACGAACCCAGGTTTTGATAAAGGGGAGAGAGAACCAAAATCGCTCTATCGACGGGGACATTGTAATCATTGCTCTTCTTCCCAAGGATCAATGGAGCGTCCCTTCGAATCTTGCCGTTGGTCATGAGGACGATGACGCAGACAGTGACAATGATGACACCGGTGATGCCGCGACAGATGTTTTACGACAGAAAAGCGGACATGACTTGAAGAAACGTGAGGCGCGAAACCGACAGGAAAGGTGGTGGCCATTGCTCAGAGAAGCTGGAGGCCGTACTGTGGAACTGTTAGCGAGAGCAGTTACAGGGGAGGTGAAAGCGCGTTATTTGTGCCAATTGATCGCAATGTACCCAAGATTCGAGTGCGCTCCAGGCGTGTCAAGGAGTTTATTGGAAAGCGAGTACTTTTGATTATTGACAAGTGGGACCGGACGTCTGTACATCCGTCAGGTCATATTGTAAGGGAAATTGGGTCCAGCGGGGACAAGGAGGCGGAGACGGAGGTGATTTTGATCGAGAATGGGATTCCCGTAAGGAAGTTTTCTGACGCGGCCATGGCGTGTCTACCCGATGAGACGTGGAAAGTGAGTGAGGAGCATGTGAAGACGCGGCGAGACTTGCGGAGCTGGACGATATGCAGTGTGGATCCGCCGGGCTGCACGGATATAGACGATGCATTGCATTTTCGTGAGATTGGGGAAGATGAAGTGGAAGTAGGGGTGCATATTGCGGATGTCACAGCATTTGTGGCGCATGACTCTGCTTTGGACAAGGAGGCAGCGGAGCGTGGATGCACAGTTTACCTTGTGGATCGAAGAATAGAGATGCTGCCGTCTTTGCTGTCTGGGAATTTCTGTTCATTGAGAGGTGGGGAGGAGCGGTTGGCCTTTTCGGCTCTCATACGAATGGACAAGCAGGGGAATGTGATTCGAACGGGAGTTTGAGAGGTCGGTGATCAAGTCGAGCGCAGCTTTGACTTATGAAGCGGCGCAAAATCGAATAGACGGTGCGAGGTTGAAAATGAAAGCTGGAAAACGTGTGAATGACAAGGTGACGGAGAGCCTGCTTGGACTGGCAAGGATGGCCCGGATACTACGTGAAAAGAGGATGGCGGCTGGGGCACTTGTGTTGGCATCACCGGAAGTGAAATTCAAAATCTCTGAGGCGCGGGATGAGATCACGGATGTTGCGATGTACGAAATTCGTGAGACGAATCGTATGGTGGAGGAGTTTATGCTGTTGGCGAATGTGGTGGTTGCCGAGAAAATGCTCAGGCATTTTCCGCAATGCTCAATATTACGGCGGCATCCCAAACCGTCGGAAGAGATGTTTGAACCCCCTGATTCGGGCGGCAAAGTGTGGAGGATTCGAGGTTGATGTGTCGAATAGTAAGCGTCTGAACGAATCTTTGGCTGAGATTGACGCGAATGCAAAGAAGCAGGGGGATGATTACCTGGGAACATTGTTGCGGATCATTGCGACTCGATCTATGACACAAGCGGTATACTTTTCGTCGGGAGAGGTGTCAGATCCGGAGTATTTGCACTATGGATTGGCGGCGCCTGTATACACACATTTCACATCGCCAATTCGACGGTATGCGGATGTGCTGGTGCATCGGTTACTATCAGCATGTGTGGGGTTTGGATCTTTGCCAGTGGGGTTGCAGGACTCGACGCATATGAATCGGTTTGCGGAATCTATCAATGTGCGGCATCGTTGCGCGCAATATGCGTCGAGAGCGTCGACGGTACTGCATACTGTTTTGTTGTTTAAGCGGGAGGGGGATGTGGTGAAGGAAAGGGGTCGGATTATTCGAATTTTGGGGAATGGACTTGTTGTGTTGGTGCCTCGATATGGGGTGGAGGGAATTGTTCATATTGAGGAGGAAGAGAAGGCTGTGGTGGATGAGAATGGATCCATGATGAAATTGGGGGATGGACGGATATTTCGGTTGTTGGGGATGGTGGAGGTTGGGATTCGAGTGGATTGCGCACCGGAGCGAATGGATAAGGTGATTTACTCGTTGGTGTGATTGCGGCCGAGAAAGTTTTTTTCAACTTTTGGGAGGTTTTCGAGGATTTTTGAGGAAAACAAGGGAAAAGGTTGGTAATTTATTTTGTATCCATGTGATTATTGACCATTTGCCGGCCTGACTTTTGCAATGAAATAGTTGGGAATCGCAGAATTATTGCCTTTGCCTAGGGCGCAAGTCCCCACCCCCATACTTTTGTCGACGGCTCCCCGCCCCACGCCTTTTCCCACACACCACTCCACTCGAAAACTCACTTCGCAATCATGGTGGCAGCCGAGGATTCTTCCTCCATGCTGACCGCAACACCATCCACCCATCCTCCTCCCGCAACCTCTCCCAAACCCCCTTCTTCCTCACCCTCACCCCCCACCATTTCCTCCACAACTCAATCCTCTCCAAACCATCTTCCTCGTTCCACCCAAAACAAATCAAACAAACCTCAACTTGAACGCGTCGAATTCCTCTACACTCGAACTCCCGTCGAAGGTTGTGATCTTCTTCCCTACGTCGTCATCCGCACCCCCGCCGGCGACGTCCGCCCCGCCGAGTCCATCGAGGCCAAAACTCGCAACGCCTTGTCCGTTCAGTATCGCTGGAATCGCTGTGCCCCCACTTATTCCTGTGCACGTCACGCATGCAATAAACCAGCTGCTCACCAATTCGTCCCTCTTCTTAAAATCGCAGCCACCCATCGTTTGCCTGCGGAGCAATTGGACGCCCTGCTTCGCGACTCCTTCTTTTGTTCGCTCGATTGTATGCAGGCCAGTTGGAATGTCCTTCGTTTATACACCGACAAGCTCGCCCTCTCCTTTCCTAGAATCGAACCCGTCGAGCATCAATCTCCAGATCATCGCCTTCAAGTCGTCCGCAGTCATTGTGTCAAGGGCAGATCCGAGGATATTTTCCAGGATCCACTCTCCAATCCCACAAAACTCACAGAGATTGCCTTTATTCGCAATTACGCTCCCACAAAAGATGACATCGGCCACGTTTTGGAACTCGTTTGCCGCTATGTACAGCGCCATTCGGATGGCAAGGTCGACATTGGTCCACCGCTTTCAGTTCGATCGGACGTTGTTCGCAGGATTCCAAACCCACCCCCGGACCGTCGTATGATCAGCCTCGCCACTGGCGAGATGTACAGTACCAAGACTCGTCGACCTGGTACTATTCGCGTCTTGAGCTACAACATTCTCTCCGAGATTTATGCCACTTCTCGCTATTATCCGAGTTGCCCGTCCTGGGCTCTGGCCTGGACTTATCGAAAGCGCAATCTCATTCGCGAAATGGCTCTCTTCGATGCCGATATCTTGTGTCTGCAGGAGCTCCAGGCTGATCATTATGATGACCATTTTCGTCCCTACTTTTCGCGCTTGGGCTATTCTAGCTGTTACAAGGTCAAGACTCGCGAATCCATGGGCCGTAAGGGTAAGATTGATGGCTGCGCCACCTTTTTCCGCAAAGACATCTTTGCTCTGCGTGAACAACACATTGTGGAATACAACTCCATTGCCGAGTCACGAACAAAAGAATCTCGTACGCTAAACAGGTGTCTCAAGGGTAATATTGGCCAGATCTTGATTTTGGACGTTGTAGATGGCTCGGGTCCAATTGTCGTTGCCAACACGCATCTCTATTGGGATCCAGAGCTAACGGATGTCAAACTATTTCAGATTGACGTCTTCATGCAAGAGCTTGAAATCTTGATTCAATCACGACGGCTTGGAGCCGATGTTCCCCTCATATTGGCCGGTGATTTCAATTCAGAGCCCGTCAGTTCAGTATACGAGCTCATATCCACTGGAGCCTGCTCCCTTTCCAAGCCAGACATCACTGGTGACCCGTACAATGTGCTTGCCTCGTGTCGCTTGCAGCACAACCTGCATGTGCGGTCGTCATATTGTGTCACAGGAACGGAGCCGGCTTATACCAATTACACCCACAGCTTTGTCGGTGTTCTCGATTACATTTGGTACGGAGCTGAGAGCATAGTGCCGACGGCGATAATGGAGATACCGGATGAAACTCTTCTGTTCGGAGACGAATCTGAGACAGACTCTGGACAGGGACTGCCCAATGCCCACTGGAGCTCTGACCATGTCGCCCTTGGAGTGGAGTTTCAGTTGCTCAAGAGGCACGGTATGGGTCATGGCCCCATGTAATTAGATAGAAGTGCCGGCGTGCGAAAGCACTCAAGTCACTCTCGCGCGTTTGAAAAACGTACGATCTTTTGCACATATCTCCTTTTTTCCACTGCGCCGCCATTCAAAAAGGCCGCAACGAAGGTCAGGTTCCCGCAGTAACAAGTCGAAAAGACCCTATTGAAGCATGTATTGTGTTACGCGCCCATTGCCCCTTTTCAAGACCAGTGACTCGATGGAAACCAAATTAACGCTAAATTTTTCACTCGTAGTTATAAAGGGCCCATGTCCGGGACTGCGACAAGGCGAGTCATTACGGTGCTTTCCAGCTCTTCGCATGTCGTCCTCTCCTTATCGACCAAAACGGCTTGGTGACAAACCTTGGGCTGAACCCCAAAAATCACATCCATAGCTCCACCAGGCTCCATAACGAGCTGTACCCTACCACTCTGATAAAAGCGTAGTTTTCCAATGGACAACGCAGAGCCCGTTTCTCCAACACACCGCAGATCGGTTCCAAGTCCCCGAATACGTTGTGCAGCTGCCGAGGCGGCCATCACTGAGCTATGCGCCGATATATCAACATTGTTTCCATAACCTTTCCTTTTGCGGGTTTCTTCATTCTCCGAGAGTGCCAACAGTCCCGGGAGTTGCATGTACATCAGCGCTGACTTGGACGACAGAATGTGATGGGCTACCGTTCCCTTTTCAAACATCTCCGGCGTCATCGCACCCATGGCAGGAGCGGTCGCCGGCTCCGACTCGATTTCCACGGGCTCTTGCTTGCCCTGCACTGCTTCCGCCTTTACAAGCACCGGCTTTGCCTCGCTATCCCCCTTCGCACCCCGCACCTTTGCTTCAAACTTCTTATACTCCGGCGGCAAATCTCTCAAACCCGCCAAAGACACTGGCAACAATAATCCTTTGTTTGTAACCTTACCCGCATACGGAGAAATATCGCAATTGCGGTGATCAAACTCCGATTCTGGCATATCATCATCGCTATCATCCCCCACATGATAATGCTCCTCAAACGACACCAGCTTCTGATCAACCTTGCCCGCAGATCTACCGCCCGCACCACCACGCTTCCCCTCCCCAGCAAACGCCCCACCATCGTCCACACTCATACCCCCAACGCCATCCAATACTTCGCCCATCGTGCTACTACTCATCCCCCCCGTACTACTAACACCCCCCACAGACACACTAGACACCACCGAACTCCTGCGACTCTTATCCGCACTCCCCCCCGAACTCAATGCTTTACTCGGCTTTGGCGGGGCAATCTGCCCCAAGCCGACCACATTAGGGGCATAAGTAGGGGCCAGTCTCCCCCCACGTCCCCCCCTCCCCCTCCCCCTCCCCGTCCACCCCTCCCCCTCACAACACCAGGCTGCTCCCGAGAAACCTCCTGATGCTCCTTCAATTTCTTGGCCGACAATTTACGACGTGGCACTTGACGCGGCACGACCACTTTACCTCGGCCACGAGCACGCGACGGTGCACGACCTCCACGCGGCGCAGCACCACGTAGCGGGCGTGTGGGTGTGGGGCGTGGTTTGCCAGGGGCGGCAGTGGGTTGCGGAGGGTCGGCGGGCGGCTGGGTTGGTTGGGATTGGGATGATGCGGGCACCGGCTCTTGCTTTGGTTGCGGTTTCGGATTCATGGTGGTGGTTGGGGGCTGGATTTTGCAGGGGGGGTGGCGGCAAAAGGGGGGTGGGAGGATGTGAGGCGTGGAGGTGGGGGATTGGGGAGGGCGATTATTTGCGATGTGCCGTTGGGGAGGGGGGGGGCGGGTAAGAGATTGGGAATTTGGGGGTTTTCAGGGGGAGGGACATTTTTTTTTGGAGTGGGAGGTATTGGTTTTGGGTGGGGAAATATATTAAAAAATTAGTGCGATTCATGCATCAGACGGCGTCAGGGGCTGGATGCTGGATGCTGGGCAAGGAAGCTACTGTACCATCGCATCGCGGGGAAGGGTGAGTCGGTGGGTTATGGAGTTTGACAGGTCTCAACAAAGGGTTTGCTGTTCCGCAGGTTGGAATGTCACAAGGTTGTTTGTGACACATACATACAGAATACTGTTGACGCACGATTGAGGCGGAACACTTCCTAGGTCCTATGTAGGTGTGTTCCAAGAAGCTAGAATGCTTGTCATGCATGCAAATTACTCATTTTGGTGCCGCCGTTTGCTGCACGCCTTTGACCACTTGGCGGTTTTCGACACCATTTGGAAGCAGGGTTTGATGATGCGCCTGTCGGTTTCATATTGGCGTCAATTCCATGTAGGGCACCACAAGTCATGTGGCTTCGTTTGTTGTATAAAAATCAGACTCTTGGCGACAGGTTGGGCACAAGGCCAATTCAAACAATTCCAAGCCGTGCGGCTCCTGACTAGCCATTGCAGCCAAATTAAACATTTGTAGATTCTCTTTCGCGAGGTGTCATTGGCTTGTACGCGCACCTTTCCACATAAAGTATTGGTCAGCGAACAAACGCAGGCAGAATTATCTCCCTTTTTGAATTTCATGATGCAATTTCAGTCCTGTGGACAACAAGCAACAAACTCCAAGCAATGACCAAGATATGCAGACACACGGCAGTGGGTCTACCGCCGGGAGCAAAGTCGTGCTATTGAAACAAAGTCGCACCATCCCCTGATCCCTGTCTTTGCACTGCTGGTGCAAGGGTCCCAGTGCCTCTCCTTCACCATGCAATCTCACTTACCCGTCGCTGCACTATCACGGCGGCGAGCCGCCGCTCGGGGCAGAACCCAACGGCTCAAGTTAGGTGAGCGCTGGTTGGTATACCCTGATGCGTGCACCCGCAAAATAGAGGTGATATTTTAATCATTTGTCATCTCGAGAGTGTTTACTGCCAGAGGCACTAGAGGAACAGCGTCAGCGGCGTGGTGAATGTTTATCTCGACTCCTGACTATAAAGCCGCCTGAAGGGCTATGTTGTCAGCGTAATGGTGGAAGTGGCGTCTTTGTCAAAACCTGTGGAAAGTAGCTGTAATGTCGTGATGTTCCGATTACAGGCCGTTTCATTTGTCAGTCTTTACAGCAGCGCGCTGCATTATTGGATAATGCGCTGATTGAATTGTCGCCTTATGCAGAAAGAAGCCAATCTTTAAACTACGGCTTGTAGCATCATGTTGCTAATGCTCCTGTAATTCCTACCAACTACAATTTAATGTTTGACCTGCCTAGAAATCGATTTCAGCGGCAGCCGTGGTGATGCCTGCCGCTGTTTTGTGCAAAGCCTACACAATGTAACGACCCAACCGAGACCCACTTCGCTCTGCGCCGTGTCCTTGATCCCAAAGTTCAATTCCCACAGTGTGCACCTGCGACGCCTAATCTCGCAATTGCGTCAACGAAGTAAGCTTGTCGCGGAACTTCTGAGTGGGCGAACATTCTACTCTAAGCTTGCCTGGAAACATACAGAAAGATGCTGCGAGTGCATGAAAAATGTTAAGCATGTTGTCGTCCACACTAGTACCAACCCCCTGAGGCCAACGCAGGGTCAGTGCCCATCTGAAACTGCACACAATGAAAACCTCCATTCCAATGCTATCTCTGTGAAAATCTTTTGCCCCTGCACACAACACTTTACCAGACGGAACTCCCCTACGTTGCTGGTACCGTCAAACAGAAACGCCTCGTAATTTCTCGCCGTCTCTCACCCCTTCACGTCCCTACCAATATTATAATATTTACATACCATTGACGTTTCAGAGTTCATATACGCGGTCCAATGTATGGAGGACCTCTATGCCTCGATAGACCACAAGTGGTATCTGTCAAAGGGAGATATATCCGCAACCTTAATCATACCAACTAGACGTTGCCCTGTCGACTTCATACGAAAAAGACCACAAGGAGAAACCCCTCGACTTTAGAGTTTATTGCCGCAATGACTTGGCCGCATCCATACGCTTCAACTGCTTTGACAACTTTTCTCAATGTTTCTGGTGTAGATGTGAATTACCCGGTACGAACAGTTAATCTGTGATCCATGATACACAAATGAAAAACAGAGGAAGATGGTCTACGGCCCCATTTGAAAAGCGATGCGTCGAATCCTTTGTCGAAACTACCCCGTCACCATTTTATTTTTGCCCCCCTTCCACCTTCTGGTAGATTGGAGTGCCATCCACAGCTTTCGACGCATCGTACGGTTTCGCAATTGGCTTGACAATGATACGATATCTACGCTTCGGTACAAATTTACTGGATACCAACCCACATATCTACCGCAGTAAATTAATCCCCCATTTACACATTTTATTTTTGTTGTAAACTTGCAAGCATAGGGTGACCTGTCGATGTACAATCGCTATGCGACTCGAATGGTGACGGCACGTTCAACTAGATATAAGTCCAGAATACTGTCTCACCGTGCGTCTTAGATACATGCTTGCAAGTAATGCTGCCGCTGACGGCGTTGCCCCTTGTCAATTTCTCGCATCAATTTTCCCACAGAAGCTTGAAAAATATCTTCTGGAAGGATAAATTAAATAGCAAGGTAGTATATTCTACACTAAGCGTAAGCGGTGCTTTTGATTCCGTATCTTTTGTATCTCAATGTTCGAATTCCAAATCAGTGACGCTTTAGGGGTAATCGTTAGGGGATGTAGTGGGTAAGACCTAACTATGGTGACCAGGCTACGTCAATGAGAGTTATCCAAACAATCCTCTGAGAATGTCAAATCCACCGTGTAGTACTAGCACTGCTGCAGCCTAATGCTGCTACGGTGTAACAATGGAAAGAATGTCACATATAGTAGATACAGTAAATCATGACTGTTTTTGAGTAACAAGACGGTGATAGCAATGTCAGGAAGCAAGAAAATATGCTTTATGCGCCTCGCAGTTGAATCTAACCCTCAACCGGCATGCCCCGGTTACTGCAGATGGATAGTTTCCATCGTTTGTCCCTCAGAAACCGAATGAATTCTATGTGAAAGTTTGTCAGGAACCAAATCACGTTACTGTGATGCCTCTTGGTGTATGCATCAGTCATAGTAGAAACAATCCGCCAGCAGGAAGCTTCTCGTACACGGCGACTTTTGGTAAAAAAATGATCTAATCACAGGACCATGCTGAAGTATTATTGGAATGTAAGAGGCAGAGGTATCACGCAAGACGCAGTAATACACAAGAAATGAAAGGCAGGAAACCGAAACAGTGTGGTTGCTGACTGCAGCCAGACATGCATATAAGGATGGGTTACAATTTATTCACCCAAATTGTGCGACCATAGCGCTGTAGTGTTTTGTTGGAAATGGAATAAGATCCGCACTTAAACTCCCACTTCCGACTGGAATCCCTTAGCTGTCGAGGCTGTGAAGTCTAAAATCAAATTTCGGGGGCCCTGCGACGTTACAAAACTCACCTTGTCAACCGTCGCACAAATGCATACTCGTTATGTAGAACCAGTCAGCCGTTCCGCGATGCAAATGTAAAAGATATGCTGAACCGCACCCGCAGGTTCATCGTAACTATATACCGAACCAACATTCAATATCGTGCGCCACTTTGATTTTATACACCTCACCGAAATTGACATCTGCGGCAATGCGTCCGCACCAAATTTTTAATGGAGAGTGGATGATAAAATCAAACCTGATGCTGTGCGGTTCACAGGGGCGCTCTTTGCTTAGGAGAAGCCAACCGTTTGACTTTTCCGAAACCAGCTCGAACGTATGCAAGATGTTAGGGTAACAGCGAAGAAAATCAGCACTTGCGAATTGCCATTATGTTCAATGCGGTAATGTTTCTACGCAAGCCGATAGTTTGAACTGCTTATCCAAGGAGGAATCGATTTGGTTCTTTAATATTTGAAAGGTGCGGTTCGGCTATCCCCCAGTGTATGCTAAACGTGTTCAGGGTAACAGGCACTGTCACTCGTGCGCCTAAACTGCTAAACCTCCCTGTTCAAGTCTTCCAGAAGCATATCTTTTCGATTTACTCTCCGCAAGAATTCGATAGCTATCTCGTCGGTCAAGAGGATCGCCTTTGACGCAAGTGTTACGAAACAGTCGTATTGACCTCTCCGACACTGGCTATTCTTGGGTCGGCGCTACTGTATAATTACGTAACTGAGGGAAACTTGTTCCAATGTCTTGCAGTATTCATTTCATCATCCGAAGAAATCCCCATTGCATTGGAAACCGGTTTGGCTTAGGAAACACTGCCGTGCACTATCCCCTTTTATATAAACAGACTTAATATTCTCACTCGTTTGGACTTACCGTTGTACAAAGGTGTACTAGAGATGAAATAAAAGAAAAGATGTTAGCAGCATGGCGGCAGACTCGTTGATAATGTCGGCGCAAAGAAACAATTACTTGATATGCAGAGTTTCCAACCTTTTTCTATTCGCGAAATCTCTTGCTGTCGCCTTCCTCTTACGTCGAGCCACTGAACGGGGAACTATTTAAGGTTTCCGTCTTAAGCATCTTCACACTTCCTTTCAGTTAGTCGTGAATTTAAGGTACTGCAACAGGATTGAGTAGAATAGCCGGTATATTCCTGAGCCGTTCCTCCATACTTTGTAAGGCTCTCTACCTTTTCTATAGAAGAAAACTCCTTAAGCCATTGGAGCTGAATGCTTCTCGAGCTTCCAAGTATGGCTTTGTGCAGATCTGACTCGAAAGCCCCTTTTGCAGGCTTCCCTGTACCTTGTAAACACCTTGCAACAGAATTGCAAACGGTTTAGAGTCAAATTACCAATGCGCAATTGGACGAGCGAGTTCTGCTCTCTTCTCAACTTCCTACGTCTCCTCTTTCATAGAATTCAGCATATCCAGTTGCCATATATACGGAGTCTTGTCCTTGTCCCGCAAACCTTGCATCATTGAAAGCACCTCCATCTCTTGAGGTATCGACGTTTCTTTGAGCCTGGATGGCATACATCATCCACCCTCAAGTTTTACCAATGCAGGGCTAAATTGTTATAGCGACTCGAAAGCGATTCCGCAGCGCGCCCGGTGCGTGATGAAAACACATCCGACCTCTTTCCAAATCAATTATGGCCAGCATTCCTCTGCGAGGGTCAGTGCCAGGTGCCTCGACACGACAATGCACCTATACGCCACGTATGGAACTGAGCGCCTGTGGGTGCCGGTTAGCTGGACGGATTGGTCTGACTCTAATTCTGTGGAAGGCGACGACTTTAATAGCGACGTCGCCGACCCATTGGAGCCAGATTCAGTTGAGGACGAGGATCAGTAGGTGTTGGACTTACGCGCAGGCTGTGACATTGCAAGACCGTACCTTAGCTCTTAACTGAATAGTCGGTCAGTCGGTGTACACTCAAGATAAATAAAGAGTAAAAGCTTCTGGCTTCAGAATGGTGACCTTAACATACCAATGTTATCCGGGATTACAGCCAAACTTATTTTTCAATCATTAAAACACCCAAAGTTTCCCCTATTCGCCATGACCAAGTGGGAAAAGTTTGGGTAGTTTCGATTTACAACGAAGCGCCATTCCCCAAAGTAAGGCCAGCTATTCCCTGAGGGATCAAACATGACCAAGGTGCTCAGCTAAACACGGTACTTTTCTCGTATGCAATAACCCCTACAGCTGAGTACTCAGTATTTCAAGATCCCGCGTGGGTGGGTCTTAACGCGTGGGTGGGTCTTAACGTCTTTAACACATATCGCTTCCAACATTCTCGTCCTGCCCTAAACCGCCAGGAATCTCTAAGTAGGCACTGTCCAAAATTAGCAGGCGTCCATACAGCTGCTAATCCTGTTTTCCACAATGCCGTCTGGTACATGACAATGGTATGGCAGGCTCGAATGGTGATTAGAACAATTGCGGATGAAAATAAGAGATGCAAGAGTGCCTCGCGCTCCTGAGAAAGCTGATGAAAACACGTGCGCTCGCGAAGTCCTTCGTTAAATTTCAATTTCTAGTCAATTTTGTAAGGGCTGTACATTCCATTGAACAAGGTGGGTTAGGTGTGAAAATTGACCAAAATTTTAAATCTCTATGCCGGTGTCCCACAGTGATGCTGAATTGTGGAGCAGTATTTTTATTGAGGCCAACAATTTATATTTATTGTGAATCATCAAGTATTGAATTTATCTATTTTAAACTGGCCCTATTTTATGCTATATTCAGTGCGAAATAATTTTTATGTCCTACAGTTGGGGTTTATATTATACAGGCTATAATTATTGCATTTATGCTGCCAACAAATTATTATCTGGATGAGTGCTTACCTGGAAAATACTGCAATAGTTATTGCTGAGCCTGAATCATGTCTACCAAAATTATTGTACGGCTTACCTGATTTTTGTAGCAGGTTCACCCTGTGTAGAGTAAAAGTAGTCCTAGTGTGTTAGAAAATTTTTTTACTTCCTCGGGCCATCGAAATATTCCCCTCGATCAGCTATCAAAAATTTGGTTTTCTATTCATTATTAATTCTAAGTCCAATTGTTGCATTTATATATTTATTCAAGTTGGAACTATTTTTTTTTGGATCTACCCATCCCAATTATTTTGCATTAGGAGGGTGATCTAGAAGAAGTAGCTTGTTTCTGTCTACCACGTGCTTTGGGAGTCGGAGCAAGCAAGGAGACTCGAAAAAGACAACGTAAGTTTGACAGCATACTCAGTCGACGGTACGTTGCTCATTGAATTTACATCCTGGGACTTGAGTCTGGGAAAAATTATAATGTAATGTAAAAAGGCGAAGAAAAGAGAACCTGATGTGGTAGAGATCGAAAGAATCTGTCAGGTAGTCGGAACGGGCGAAGAAAGACGAGGACCGCGAATAAAGTAGAGGAAAATCATTATATTAGCTCTGATACATCTTGTCAGAATAAAAAACCCAAACTTTCCTCTCCTTTAGTTCTTATTAGGTTTAGTTCTCTATTGTTTCCAACCGCTATTCAACATTTAACTAATCTCGTTCGCATTTTAATTTGTTGGAGCTTCTGATAGGGTAAAAATAACGCCAACGGAAAACGGAACCACCAATTACCCGAGATGAGCCTCGTTGCAAGCGACTAGAGTGCTACAGTGGACGCTAACGGGCGATGGAGAGGAGCTTGCATGATAGCTGAGTGACTGCTCTAAGAGCAAACTCTAAAGGAGCAGGCTTTACTAGCTATGCTCTGTGATTGGCGTAAGAGAAACGATTCTTGGGTCCGAAGTTGAGTCCCAACTTCCTAACTATTTGGGACTGGACTTGGAAGTTTTCTGCCCACTTTCTTTCCGTCCTCATGGAGGAAGTAATTAACTTAGCTTATATAGACTTTTTCCCCAAACTAAAATATTTACAAATCTAGCAGAAGCGCCAGAAAAGGTAGGAAAATATCTTGTATGGACGCAAAGAGTTTGACATAAGATACTTGAAAGAAAATAAATGAATCTACTCCTAAAATTTTCATCCTCTGGATCAGAAACTAGCAATTCCCGTAAGACATCATAAGTAACCATATACTCCCCACATACCCCTGCGTGTGGCCCACAATTGTCTGCCCCTCCCTGCAAAGAATAAAGATCACATGAATCCTCCCTAACAGGTTCCATGGCCGGAACCACTTGGTCCATCCAGTTCATTCCCTCCCCTCCCATATGACCCAGTTCGAGGCCTCTTCCTTCGTCTACGGGCTCCTCATCTTCTTCTCCTTCCTCCCCGGCTTCCTCTTCTTCTTCCTCCTCTCCGCACTGTTCCTTGGCCCTTTGTTCATCCCGTAGACAGGCTCTGGGGCCACCCACTCCTCGAAGCACTCTTCTGTCTTACCATCCTCCTCCCTAGAGGCCCCCGACCGATTCCTGTGCCTCGATCTCCACCAGGTGACGAGCTAAGGGCTCCGTCAAGCGTTTCCTGGTTTGGCGACGGAGAAAGTCCTCGACTTCGGTTGGACTAGAAGGTAATAAAGGAGAGAAAGTAATGAAGCGAGGGTAACGGAGATTGCCAATGGGGCGAGAAAGAGGGAGTCGGTGCATAATAGGTGTCAAGGGGGGGTGTGAATTTTCGAACCTTTGTTGTTGTAGGGACAAAAGAAATTTTAAGTGGCGCCCGACGTGTTTAAATAGAGCCAAATGGTTCAGTTATAAAGGCCCGCTGAATTAAAAAGAAATTGAAAATTAGCCCTGTAGTGGGATTTAGTGAAAACCGCGCTAAAAGGGTGATTTATGGTGAAAATCAAGAGTACAGATATTGATTAACGAAAAAGATGTATAGGGGCGAAGAAGATCAATTAAAAGGAGAAGACTAAAAGAATTACTATCAAAGGGGAAGGCAATAGCTCATAAAAAGAGAAGCAAGAAAAAGGAAAGAGTATAAAGAAATGTAAAATTCGTGACGCAAAAGAAAAATAAAGTGAAAGTAAAAACAAAGAAAAAAGGAATGAGGAAAGAGAAAGGCAAAAGGGAATGAATTTATGCGCGTAAGGATAATACCTCCAATATCTCGCTTAACAGCTTCATTTTCGATTTAGTAACATTACCTACCAGAGCATTGGGATGATCCATACAGTTGGAACAATAGATTGATACACAACGGAGGCAACTTCCTCTGGGCTTCTTGAGAAGACACTGATTTAAACAAGCTATGGCCAAGGTTAACATCTAGTATAGCGAGTAAGGAATAGCCTGAATTAACATTGAAGTATTCATCTTAAAGGGCTAATAACTGGATAAAGTGTCCATAGAATTATAAAGATAGACCAAAAACACTAAAGAAATTATGGAAAGCCATTTAAGATGAGTTCATGCCATCTAACATAATGGGTAACGCTTGAGTCAAGCTAAGGGACTTCAATGAAAGATTATGGATCCATAAAAGAACAGAAATGATCTTTTAGAGAACTGAGCACGCTATGAGTGAAAAAGATGTCGCCGAATTTCGTTTGGTCAGTAGTGTTCCTAAGATGTAGAAACGACAGATATTACGGAAAAGCGCAAGCTTCACAACTACTCGTGGTTTCCGGTAATTATTCGATTTAGCCAACAAATAATTACGCAAGAACAATAGAGCTGTCCTTTTAGCTCGCTAAAGGGATAGTAGTGTGATATACAGAAGGATCATAATCTCAAGAAGCGAGAGACTTCACATGACCAACTCCTACAGTGCTCATCAGACAGTAAATATATCAAGAAAATTACGATTTCTAAGGAAAATGAAAGTTAGGCGTGTACGTGAGGAATGATAGGTGCTTCATATGCGTAGAGAAAGGGTGGATTTATTCCCATTATTCGTGAAGGAATCAGATGTTAGGAACATAAGAGTCCCAGCCGCTCAAAAATACTTCTGTCTTTGAACTTTAAGCTCTCAGCCATCGTTCTGAACCAGTGCAAGCTTTAAGTTACCGTTCAAGACTGTTCAGCTCTTCAATTTACCTTTCAGAATTGTTGAAGCTTCTAATTTATGCTAGCACCGAACAAGTTAGGTCTTAATCGCGATATATTTCTGGTGAGATAATTTCATGAGTTTCATTTCTGTTGTGTCTGGACCTTGGTATCTCACTGATGTTCCTTACAGATTTACATCTATTAAATTGGATGGACACATCATCACGCTAGCTGAAAGGTACTGTAATATTACAGCAAAGATGAGTTGAAAGGCGCGGCTAGCCGTTGTCGACCAAGTGGATCTCCTTGCCTTGAGGTAGCTGTCAAGTAGTGAAGATGCTTTACAGCACAGTGCGTACAGCACTGACTATAGCGGACATCCACAGGCCATTGTTAAGCCGACTAGACATGACTTGCAGAGACTTGTGCCCTACAGTAGATTGCTGGGTGGCAGTGATATTGTATTGTGAGCCCAGTAGTGCGATAGCTACTGTTTACCGTACTACTGCTTTATGGATATCCGAACGGCTATTTAAAACAAGGAAGAAAACGAGGAAAGAGTTGATTGTGACAAGATGTGAGTACATCATTCGGAGATCTGTCGTGCGGTGGTACATTATTTACACGCTTGCAGTATCAATTGCTATCATACTGGTATATTAGGTACACATCTACATCAGATTTTAAAATGATTGATGGATGTACTCCAACAACTTCTGTATTACGTCGAGATACCTCTAAGGCGAAGAAGATGTTTTAAGCTGCCAAGATTTGGGCTTCCTGTGCAGATGAATTTACCCTAAGAGAACAAGGCGTTGAATTTTTCTAAGGGACACATTCGGAGGTTCTATAAGGCGATGACAGACAATAGCGGGAACGATGGAGATCCATTTACCGGTGGGAATGGCGGGGGAAAAATATCAGAAATTTTTGAGGGTCACATGGGTCAATCTCATGCCAGGGAGAATGGACTATGGCGCATTGTTTACCAAGCTGAGAGCTTATAAGTTTGTAGGAGAAGGGAAATGTTTTGAACGGGGGCTACATGTACCCTCTACTCGCGTGGATTACGTTGAATCCCTGGCAGCATTAATTTTAGAGCTAAAGATCAAGGACTAACGAAACTCTGATGGCTGAGTGTACATAAATGATGCAAATGTATCGACATAGGTTTGATTGTTGGAGTTATAGATAAAGAGAGATTGAGAGAGGAGTGTAGATGAGATGGGAAGAAGATTTCAAGTTGTAGAAATGTATATAGAGGCAGTAGTTGAGGTCCTTGTCTATGAGGGACCTGTACTCGTTAAATCACGAACAGGGTGTGGAGACTGCTGGGAAGATGGAGTTCTTGACCGAGCAGAGGCATGATACCCAATTACTAGAGTCCTATCGCACACGAACGGAGGCTTTGAAGACGAATCTTGAGGTCGAAAAGACCAACATGGTGGCCAAGGCGCCACTAGAGACGGCTAGAAGCCATGAAATTTGATGGCCTGGCGTAGGCTGCAGATGGTGAGTGATGTCAAGATCGAGAAGTGGGGGGGAGGAGGTCGCAAATAGAGCCGAGGGACAAGCTTTGCGGCGGAGTACGGCGCGTACGAACGAAGGATGGGGCTAGATATTTTGTGGTCAGAGGTTGATGGCGAGGTCATTTTAGTTAGAATTACGATATATGAGAGACATGCCCTTCATCTATGATTTTGAACAGGGGGATATCCTTTAAATGGAGGAAGCAAAATATGCAAGCATAGATCTAGGGAAGTATGTAGTCCAAGGGGTGTCTGATAAGGTGAGCGAAAATTACGCGAGGAGGGCAGTGCAAGTGGGGAAGATGGTGTCGCCTCTCTTCACGGTAGGGCAGAGAGAAGAAGAGAAGAAGAAGAAGGTTAGGTGTGTGGTGACTGTCAGCAGGAAGAGCAAGAACTGAAGAAGGGTGAGTGTAAGGATGGAAACTATGTATGTATTAGCGATGGAGATTGGGAGAGGGAAAATGATGATGGTTTGGGAAAGAAAAGGTGGATACAGGCACTGGCATCAATATTTGGATGTGCAGGACTAATTTTTATTTCATTAACATGGATATTTATACCTTTTCATCGCTCAAACTTTTGAGTTGGAAAGGTTTGACCTGTGTTTCTTAAAGCTTCTGCGAACATTTTCGCAGTATGTACAGGAGCGAGTACAGTGCGGAGTGCTCGCGTAAATCGAAAAATTTCTTCTCTTGCTGCCCCCAACCGGCAGGGCAGCAACTGAGAAGGACCGAATGCAGGTCAGCGTTGCCGAAGGACCGCATTCAGGCAACGTGCAGATTGGAGGGACTGTTTTGATGGCTCGGTATCGTCCGCCATCCAGAAAAGGAGAATTAAAAAGGGCCAAGACGGCAAGGACATCTGGGGGCTCGGGTCGATACCGAGTTCAAGAGGGTATACGTGGAGGATAAAAGGGTAGGAAGGGTTCGAAGGATAGCACGAAAGCCACCAGCTTTGGCGCGAAAAAACAGCAAACTGGTTCCATAAGTTGGTTCGTCGTTTTTGTGGGGTCCTCATGTCTTTTACCATCACCCTTCCTATGGGTCGCTTCTATATCCGCTCTTTTCACTCTGATATGACCCTATTGGAGCTTCCGCTTGAAGAGAGCGAGGAGAGATGGAATAGTCCACAGTGAGGCGAGAGCAGATCTCTGGGCTCCTAATGGCAAAGGAATTAATGATCTGTCGTAAGATCCGTACGCAGTGTTTTCAAAGGGGGAATGGTACATTAGCAAGGCGGGTGCCCTGCCTCAAGAGGCAGGTCAGGAAGGTGGGAGAATGCGGGAATGTGGCCAGGTCACACGTAACTTAGCATATTGGTGTTTGCTAACGCGGGAAGAGGGAGGAGATCTGGTTTACCTGCTGCCACACATCAAGATGCACAGCGAGTTAACAGATATTGAAAGTGAAGGATACTGATTTCTCATGAACTTTAATGGGGAGCAGCGAGCTAGTCGTTACCAGCTCTGCGTTCCACTTTTATTGCTTTTTGAGATCTACGGAAAGTGTACGTGGTCACTGTCGGTCAGACTGAATTCGAACTCATGCATTTTACAAACTTACGTTAGGGCAACCGATAGTGCACTGTTAAAATAACAGTTGGGCTACGTACAGAGAATTAATCATTAAAGATAAAGCATAACATTAATTTGATACACCCTATACATGCTTAGTTCCGAGTCGGGAGCTTAACACGTATGACACATGTTAAGCCCGAAAAGGATGATTGATCTCCCAAAGTAGCTCCCGAATAACAAACGTGGGGTATAGTGGTACACTTGCTTTCGGCTCAAATCGGAGGTTGTCGGGTTTATGGAGGGCCATTGTTTCTGGGTAATTACGGAAAGATTAGAACAGATTAAATCGCGGATGTTACGCGCTATTAGTCTTCTTCTTTAGAAAGTGGTCTCCGCATATGTGTTCGATACCCGTGGCCGCTCTTTGTTGGTGCCCAGGGATACCTAGGCCGTGTTTTGCGTACTGAAAGCGTCAAAAGTATTGGATCTTGAGCCCCTGTTCTTTGAATACAAAAATTCGCACGAAAATACTGGACATAGCCGAAATGAGTTCTTTCTTAGGGATGCATAAAAAATCAGGACTTCGTATTGTAGCAGCAATTCACATGGGATAAAACTTGCTCGTTTGTCTTCAAATTGTAGACATGATATCGAAAACTTTCATGATATCCTTAAAGAAATTTTACAGCCAATTTATATAATTTTAATTCCACAAAGAATGTCTTAGCCCTTACCAATCGCAAGTAGTACGCTTTATTTCCTATTTCACCCTAAATAATCCATGAATCCATATGATTTACTCCGCTTGGCTCTAGAGATAGGAAAAACTTCACCTAAAAAACAACCATCCTCCAGATTACCCTATTTTACTGCACCCATGAATGTCTCATCGAAAAATGTGCTAATTGTGAAGTGTCTGGGGTTTGCTTTTGACGAAAATTTAATTTATGGGGCTCTTTATCTATTTTTTGAGATAAAACATTTTAAGAGTTCCTATGTATACCCATATGATAAATTTTGCAGCTTATTTCATCGCAAAAGCAATGAAAATATCCTTTTACCCCCAAATATTTCTTGCTGGGAACAATTGACATCATGTCCCTAGGCTGAAAGAAATAAAAGTCAAGCTACAGGTATTGATTGAAAACATGTGGAATGCAGCGACTTTTCTCCGTTAGAAAGACCATTTATGGTCACCAGATCCTTTATTAGCAGACCTTTTGCTCTCCAATACTTTGCAGATCGTCATTTATTTGCTCCATGGAGAAAAGTACCTGGATCTATCGGGATTGAGAAAGAGGAAAATATTTGTAAAGAAATCAGCCTGCTCTATCATTTTTTTCGTAAGTTTCTATTCAAAAATATTTCATCAAACTAAAAACTTTGGCGATTTACGTACAATTTTGTAGTTTCTCAATAAAATTAGAGAAAAATTTTAGTGAAAACTGTGTGATCTTATGAGTGTTTCCAGTATGTGCCACCCCAATAGTGCCATTTACGCAGAATTATGCTCCATGCATGTTGCGAGAGCCTAAAGCTGCTCAGGAAAGATCCATGTCAAGTAATACATTGTTCAGGAATCATTTTATATTCCTGCAGCTGGTCTCTCCATACTACCTGAAAGAATTTTGCCAGTGACACATTCTTACTCAGTTGCGCTTAATTTTTTCTTCTCAAATTGCTAGCCGGAATCATGAAGGGTAACCGTATTGAAGCTTTCTCCAGATGGATCTATTCTATATTGGAATGGAAAGCACAGATTGAAAGTCGGTGGACCTCAGCTCTAACATAGATCTCGATTTGATGTGCACAGATTAATGCAAAAATATTTTCTAAACGTAGCAGTTGAGAAACAGAACTCTTTGCAACCGAGCTTTGGGGATGAATAAATCACTATATCTGTAAAGAATGATGTAAAAATTGCACACTCGTCCGATTTTAGTAAATATGCTCCGTGCTACACTAAATATAAATTTACAGAATAGTGCCGAGTGAACTACTCTACTCGGACCTTATATATCCATTAAAAAGCCCTATAGTTGAGCTAATCTTCACCCCATCTTGGTTCACAGAGTAACTCCACCACACTTTTCAAAGGTTCTTGCAATGAATTTATAAAATACAAAGCAATATTTTAGAATTTCATGTAAATTAAATACGCTTTCCATATTATAGGTAATGAAGCTGTCTGCTGCATATGTATGCTACATGATTATCAGCGCTCCTAACTGATAATGTAATCCAGTGATGGTATTCACCTATCTCTCGGTTGTCAACAAAGACTCGCCCGGCCGGGTGCACTTCACTTCATTGTGCATTTATTTCGAACCCTTGTTTTCTTTTTTTTCCTTTTTCGAGCACCGTTTTTGGTTCCCATTACGTGTTAAGTCGACGATCTCCTTTTCTTTAGAGATTTTTGGCTTTAAATTTTACCAAGCCGGATAGGTAATAGCCACATTTAAACGTTCGTATCACTTCGAAATACCATTTCTCACTCTAGAGTCATTTCAGTGAAATACTTATCTTGTTCCTCTTTCTATTTCTATTCAATTATGTCCTACCGCTTAAGATATACAGCGTATATATTCATGTTGAGCCTACATTTAGAGTGTGTACGGATCATTCACTGCAACGTTAAGAAGCCTGCTACGCCAATTATTCATTGAAAGAAACAATCAACTTCCGTAAAAGGTGTTCTGATTCCATTTCGCCAATTTTTGCCACAGATATCGCCTATAATCGAGACTGAGTCACGCGAAACCAAGTTTCCACATCTTTCCACCTCTTTTTCGCTACGAGTTCCATCTTTTGAATCAAGTAGTACCAATTTAATAAACTTTCTGCAGAAAAGCTATGTATTTCCTTTTTTATCCCTTTTGACGTGACATGAATAGCTTAAATACAAAAAATTCGATTTAGATCCAAAAGTACAAATATATGAAGATTTAAATTCGTATTACTATTGAAGCTACGCATCGGAGGGGACTTTTTACCGAGAAAATAGTTTAGGCCACAATATAAATCTTGATAGGCCTCTACGAAGATTGCAATGAAAAATATACATCGCTGAAAATTGTAGAGTTTCTTCCGTCATCAGAATGTATCGCCGAATTTCTCCGTAATTAACTTCCTCAGCAGCACGTAATGTCCAAAAAGCATTTAAAAAATTTTCGCACTCCGTGTTCTTATCAAATTATCTGAGTTACAATCTTTCGAGAAGGTAACGAAAGACTACCTTAATACCCTGAACTGGACGAACACCGAGAAGAATTAAACGCAAGTCTCTTTATTTGCCCTGGTTGTCGGCTCTGTTGGTTCAATGAAATATTCACCCTGTCAATTGTCCAAGAATACAAGGATGTGAACAGTGTCCCACCAGCACAAATGATTACAGGTCGCACTGAGACTAACCTCGGATAGTCAAGTGGAAGTACGGTGCATTCTATAGCATTTGTTACATATCCTTTGCCGATTTCATACCCCATCGAAGACTCTCCTCTGCCATTCCAGCAATTATATGAACAATACTTGCTCTCAATGAGGTAACACCATTATTAATTTTTCTCCTAATTCTGCGAAAATGTTTAAATCTATAGGTATCTGAAGCATCTTTTGCAAGAAGTGGAATATATGTGCGAAAGCCTCCCACTGTCAAAACATAAGCAATGATATAAAGTTCTTAGGGGTCATGACTAAACTTCTACTGTAAATATTGACTTTTAAGGTGTAAAGAGTATCTCCACCGGGTGGATGTCAAATTATCAAATCACCTAAATTTTTCACAACATGGCGCGTTATTAATGGTCCGACTGGACTATACAGCTTTTTAAAATTTAGTGATTTGATGGTAAAAATGGCTTCCCCCACCGGTCTCGGTGCAGAGGTAAATAGGGAAGAAGAGACGGCGAACGACATGGACTTCTTCCAGCAAGCAGATGGAAACAAGCTGTCCCATCCCAGACGCCCTCCGCAATGGACTCGTTGGATCCGAAATGAGAAATTATGGTAGCCCGATGGAATACCTGTGGCCTCAAAACCTCCTTACTATCAATCCGCACTCTCCTCCCCACCACCAACCCAGACATCCTAATCGCCACAGAGACCCGTACCGACCCAGCCCCACTATTGTGCTGAGCTTGGACTCAGGAAACCGTCTCACAGATCCCCCCACGCAGCACCACCATAAAGACCCCCCCTTCGCGGTGGCGTTGCAATCGCAGTAAGACCTGGGCTCCGTGCTATCACTCACTATGTATTCAATGCCTACCATCCACCTACCAATTCAATCCTACAAATCCTCACTCCCAAACTGACCCATACACCCATGTATCTGAAGCCTAAGTCAGCCCGAAATTACCAGCCCATTCGTTCGGGTCATTACTCAACGACTTCCTCCGCCGTTCCCCACTGCTTGCAATCCCAGCAGGAGATTTGAAGGCTCGATCTCCCTCTGGGACATAATAGCCAACCCAAGGGGATGTTCGCTTGTGAGAGTAGTCCATGACACACGATTTAAGATATTCGCATCTACTCAACCCTCATTTCACACAAGAAGGGCAGCAGGCTCAAGAAACCCGGATATCTTCATTCCCTCCGACCACATACAATGCAACACCCACACAGAGAGCTGGACCAGCTGCTCAGAACACCACCCTGTAATAGCGACGTCCACCTGCACCCTCCTGACCAACAATAAGATGAACCCCAGGAGGATAACGAAATCAATGCTCACCACCCCGGCGGTTTTGCAGGAGGCAGCGGAAACCTACAAACGCTCACTGCCATCACTCATAGACGCGCTCTCCAACTGCACTGTAATTCGCGCTCTTGTCATTTACGACCGTGTCACATGCGCCATCACCGAACCATAGCAAGTTATTGCAAACCGCCGGCTCCGTTGATTCAAAAAGTTTTGGACCCAATCATTGGATGTGCTTGCGGCTAAACGTAACAAGGCATATAAGAAAGCAAAACTTAATGGAAGATATGCGGATTACCCCGAGTTCAAACGAATTCAGGCCGTCGTCCGACAACAAGTCCGAAGAGAGAAATGATGGTTCTAAAAGCGAACCTTGCTCGACCACATAGACATGCCCAAAGAACACTTTACCAAGGCATTAGCAACTATCGACTGGAAACCGCCAGGAGGAAAGTGTCTATTGCCACGACCACACATATTAATGTGGGTGCTAAACTGCGAAATCCAGGAGGCAAATGTTTTGGGTTTGCCTCCTCAATTTTACCCTTTGACACCGTTGCTAATTTGCTCCCGCGTTGGAGTGCGGAGCAAAAAGACACCAAATCATTAAATTTTACCAATTTGAGAATTTCCCACCGACCGGTGGAGATACTCTAAGTTTCTTCAAACAGTCTTTAACAGTTTCAGAATGCTCGATTCCCCATCTGGTACTTTCTTGGAGCCGTTCAAATATTATTACCCGCTAATACCACGAGATATGCGCCTTATCATGATAAATGAATGTGTCTCTAATACCGGACAGCTTAAATTGAGTTGAGCATTTAAATTTCCCTGCAATAAACTTCGTGGAAGCACTATGGATGAATGAAATATCAAAAATCATTCCAATTTTGGTTTTGAGCAACAGCAAGAAAATGCCCCAATACCATAAATATTTTTGAACAGATGCCCATAACATGGACCCGCCTGGCAAGAATGTTCCGGATTTCCAGTTTTGTTTACTGCTTTCTTTTCAGGTATTTTAGCGCAAAATGATTGTACCGACGCCGTATGAATCCATAAAAAAATCTTTTCAGCCCATTAATTTCACCGCAGAAATCATCTCCGAGGATAAGAATCATGCGATTAACATCAAGAGCTACGAATCTCGAGAGCTACGGTAGAACTCTCCTCGAGAACCTCCGTAGCCTCAAACCCCTACTCCACGGCGGTTAAATTTAGTGGTAATTCTAGAAAGTATAGAATGAACTTCTTTTACAGACAGTAACAAAAAATAAGTTATATCGATTGCTGCAAATGTAGACCTCAATGTTGGACTCCAGAATATCAATGCCCGCCGGGTGCACTCGCACTGTTGAAAATTATGGTATGTAGCTGATCAAATTTTAGCGAGCACAATGCTTTACTTTCAGAAAGACGGAGAAGAGGTAAATGGAACAAATACAATCGATCAATATAAGAACCATACTAATCTAAGAAATAATGTTTTGCGTTTGAAACACTTTATATACGCTCAGATGATAGGAAGAATGAAAAGTGACGAATGCGTTCACTTCAAACACTTCGTTGAGTACTTACACCAAGTTTAGGGTGCGGCTCGGAAAAGTGCTACGAATCTCGTTTCAACGACTAAAACATTTGGTGCTCATTTTACAAATTACCCTCCGTCCATTTTTGTAAATTTTGCCCCAAATCCTGCTTTCCTTCAACAGAAATATCTGATTGGGGCAAACCAGTGCTTATGGCGAGCTTATTCTTTAATAAATTGAGTAAGCCAAGAGGACCCCATTTTTTGTATTTTTTTTCCGATATGAGCGCCGCTCACAAGTTTTTTTTTGAGATGCAGACAACTGAATGTCATTCTGGGTGCACTTTTAATTTACGATAAAAATATCTTTCCAGCTGAAACCTCTTCTGGTTCAACTTTTACCATCATTCAATTGGATCTATTTCGCGTTACACGCAAACTGCAAATTTTATCATGTCATTCTTTTTACTGCGTAGTTGCTGTGGACGCATTAGCAATCTTAATCACTCTTCGCGCCGCTTCGAACCGATTTATGCGCCGCATAATGCTAAATTAAAAAGATGTACTTTTCTTCTACGTGGAAAATGGTTTATCTAGATGGAAATATCTCCAAGCAACTGCAAATCGTACTAAATCTTGCGAAAATGCTGAATTTTGTCTCTCGTTAGTATCTTGAAGATGCAAATCTAGAGACGTGAAACTCTCTCCCGTACATTACCAAGCATTCCGATCTGTTTCATAGGATAAATCATACATAAGACTGATTTCTAATGTCACTTGTATCTGGGAACATTTGTCCGAACTAAAATTCGACTAGAAGTCAATTACATCAAAAAGGAACCAGTGCAACACTTTTTTCGAATTTAAATGATTTTTTGCTGCCTAATTTATCCTTAAACTATCATCTAATAACATCTAGAAGAATATAATCGAGTAATTGGGGATCATATATGACGGGATACCGAGTATGGTCCTCGCAGACAGAGGATCCGCGGTTGGCCAAAGGATTGATTTATTAGCAAAGTAAATGAACATTAAAGTCATCCTAACAGGTGTAGGATCCCATTAGGCCACTCGTTATATAATGTTCAATTTGGTTTAAAATCAACTCTTCGACCCTTACAACAAATCATATCTAGCAAAAAACTAAATACAGATCGACCCAGGCCTTTCACGATCGTCGAAGTCAAGAATTATCTTCCTCCTGGAAACTTAGGGTATAACTTCGGGGATATACTTCGCGAAAATGTTGGATAGGGTGTAAAGTTTCCAAGTTGCCCCCTGAACACCCAATTTTGCTTTAGAAGTATAAAGACAATATGATGAGCGTTTTCAGGGCCCCAAATTGGACGACGCTAAGAAGGATATTATTTGTCTTAAAATCCAAGGAACTATCAGGGCACTAATTCTTGAACTAATATCATCCGACGTAAACGTCCTGCCCTAAGTTCAAATTTGTCTACTTAATTTATAATCGACAGTAATAGGGCCGGGTATTTAATTGGAGACCATAGAGATAATTTTAAGAGTAATACAGTACTTAACGAAAATTCTTTTCGTGTACTACTGGTTCTGGAAGAAACACTTGGGTACAATTTAAGTACATCAGGCTTTAAAAAAAGCGTAACTACAACAAACGTAGATCATATATCCAGATGTACACATATCCTATCCTGCGCATGAGTTTCAGCATGATACAGATCTGTGCCTAAAACCCCGTCGTCTTTTGCATGTGTTATACAATTTTGGTGGTGCATTTACGGCCACAATGATGAAATATCTTCTAAACAGCGGTTTTCATACGAAATCAGTGGAAAGTGAGTTGATTTATCTTACTAATACACAATCAAGATTCGTCAAAGTAGCAGAGGAAATCAGTAAGTGATTTGAAACTAAGCCTAATGAGTCGCCTTTATAGCTCATTGATTGATTGAATTCATTTATTGTTTACCAATAGAATCTTTGTTCCCACATTCAAGTACCATTCAATTGAAGCCTTTTTACTTTCAAATTCAATTCCAGAGTGTCCATTTTAAATCTCACCACAAGCGTTGATCACTGGTAGTTTATATCAAAAGAACATTAATTATTCATCAATTTACTTAAGTAAGCCGTCAAAGGCGAGTAACCGAACCATCAAACTCTCCGAATTGAAATTGTCGTTACTGATTTTCTTCGCATCATCAATTTCTGAGCAACCTGCTTAGCAAACACCTGTGACTGACCCTTGCATTCAGGTCACGTTTTTATCGTAGGAAATAATTACAAAGCACTTGTACGTATTTCGCTTAATTCTGGCAAAGGGGATCGACTCACAGTCTATGCTACGTATATATTGTGAGATCAATGCTTTAGCTATTTCGGGTGTCAGATGGTACTCGATTACTCTCAATTACCATTTTTATATTTGCAGAAGCATTCTGATTATTTTTTCGCTGTAATTGATAGTGAGAAGGTCATAATTCGTATTTGCATTTCATTTACCAATTTTTATAGTTTCCATACTTATTAGGCACCCTTTCAGTAATTTTTCCTTTTTTACTGAATTGAGCGATATTTTAAGGCAGCTGCTGTCCCATACTGTTTTAAGAGCCCCTTAGTGTACATTTGTAGCTTTTTCGTGCAATCATCTTTGCATATATATATGGATCATGCCTTATAAGCCTACGTTTTTATATTTATTGGGCTCACCGTAATGATTTTTTTTGTCGTAGTTGTAATGCTTACACTTTTTCTTTGCAATTAATTGTCCGATAGCTTTGATTTGCAAGAATATTACCTTTTGTACGTTTAAGGAAATAAATGACGCTACCTTATACATTATTTTCGGTCTCTATTTAGCAGAATTGGTCCGGGTGACAGAACCTATTCTGTTTCGAAGCATATTTCGAGCATTGTATGGTAATTATTTAGATTGCAGTCTTTGTCTCCGATGTAATTGGACTCAAGAAAAGATAAAAAGAGAGGAATAATGCAAAATTTAATACCATCCATTGCAACTTCGAGACATCAGCCAAGCAATTCACCAATAAACACACTTGCCATTTCGCAATATGCGCCCTGCTTTAACCATGTCTAACGCTTCCCCACTGAGCGCTGCGTGCCAAGAACTGTCCTCAAGATACATTCTCCACGGACAAAGGTGATCGATCGAACCACGCATTTGTCGTCGGATCGTGGTTGATACCGATGCTGATATGGTCGGATACGGTCGGGCTGGAATCAGACCGGCCGTGATGGTGGGTGTACAGATGGGGCTAGGTGGTGGGAAGGCGGACCTGGGACAACAAGAAGGGGAGGAGCACAAGGAGGAAGGGGAGGATGAAGTGGAGGCTAAGAAGGCGATGAGGACTGAGAGGAATCGGCAGAGTGCCGCCGCGAGTCGGGAGAAGCACAGGCATTATATTCGGGAATTGGAGAGGCGGCTGACCATGCTATCGCAGGAGAATGCAGAGTTGCAATGTAGCCAATTGCAAGTAATTCGGGAAAGGATTGAAAAGGAGAGACAGCTGTTGTTGAAAGGAGAACATGGAGTTGAAGAGGACGGTCAGGGCCAAGGATCAAACCCCCCCCCTCACGCACGGCCAAGCCCCGACATCTCCAGTACCACGTCCCCCCTCCCCGCTCCAAGTCCTCTCCTCCACAAACGCTGACACACCACACCCCACGCATCGGAGAACACCGATGCGTCCATGACAACAACAGCCCGCACCTCGGCGGCCCCCGAAAACCACCATTAGAATCGTATCCTGGAATGTCTGCGGGCTTACAAACAGCCTCTATCAACTACAACTGATACTCGATTCCCTCTCCTCCGAGACCCGGTGTCACGCATTTCTCCTGCTCCAAACAAGAACCGTCCAACTCCCGAACAGCCTCTCAATCAAAGGGGGCTTTGTCAGCCCGCGGTTCCCGACGCCTTCATTCTCACTCGCTCTCCGCAACCGTCTACGCTCCCCTGCCCTCCATCACATCATTTTTGGCGACCTCAATACACGGCACTCCAGCTGGGACTCTCACACAAATGCACGAGGACGCGCTATCGTCACTGGCGTTCCATCGCACAGAACTCCTCGAGTCGGGCCCCTCCTCAGCTCTCTTCCATGCGATCTCCACTGATCGCCGAAACGCAGAATGCAGAATGGCACAAGTTCATCGCCCAGGGACCCAACTCGCGCCAAAATCATTCACCAAATACTGTACATGCAAACGGTTCATGACCAAGAGCAACCTCTATTAACACTAGTCCATTCAAGCCCGCACAACTTGCCGACCTGCTCTCGAAACAAGTATCCGTCTGGCACCAACAGGCCGGGCCGTGTGCACGGACAAAATCCACATCGAAATGCTGAAAATAACCCCCCGTCTTTCCTCCTCCCTCCTGCTTTCCTGGTGGAGTGCAGTTGGACGCACAACGCAGTACCCGTTTACGCTCACTATACAAGATCCCGGATCCCGGATATAGACACCCTCTTCACCCGGCAGGCTCACCACTTTGTCGAGTCCCTTCGGACTAAATTCCACTCCCCCGTCGACCGTATCTGTCAGGTTTCCCGAGACACCTCCGCTCACTCCCCTCACGCTGCCCACTTCACTCTCAAGACAGCCACGACCCCACTAATTCGGCGTCCGCTTTCGGCCACTGTCTTACTACAAATCTGGAACACCCGCAGCCAGCCCGGAGCCCACATTGACTCTCATACACACACTCCACCAACTCAAGCAACTCAGAAGTACCCCCCTCCATGTTCCCTCTCCTCCACGACGCACTCTCCCCGCACGTCGCCCACCCAGATGCATGTCTAAGGACTACCTACATAGTTTTGATGCCGTGATTTCTCTATACTGGCCACAGCAGGACCCCACTTCCGCTTAACCTTCGAAGGGTACACAGAGCTCGGGCTCCTGGGCCTCCCCGAGTGTTCATAGCCTCCGAAGGCTCTTTACTGGGGTATTAAATAAAATTTCCGACGGATCTCGCGATCATATACTCAAACGCACTAATCGCGGCCAAATCAAATGGTGTCTCCTCATCCCCAAGCTTATCCTCCTGTTTTGCCGAGCTGGCCTTGTCCCCCTCCTTGTCACCTCCCCGCCGTTCAACGGACCCTTCCACAGCAAATGGGGCGAAGCGCCCCCGACCACCTGTACCTCCAATCTGACTTTGGTCCCTTCGAACCTGCCGCCTTACCTTCATCAATTATCAAGGGTGTCCTTGATGAAATTGAACATCCAGCAGCCGGTAGGAATCCACTACTGCATCCGTGTCGAACCGCTGGTCTGTATATCACGGCACGGACCCAGTAGACTGCCCCTTTTTTGAAGACGTTGGTTTTACAGCCGAGCAGGTCTTGAGATTACCAAGGACTGTCAAAGAGGCTTTGGACTCACCTCTGAAAAAGGAGAAAGGGCGTGCAGACAGGGAAAAGGGCGTGCAGACAAGAAGAAGGGGCGCGCAGACAGGTATGCCACATTGTTGCCACGACATGGTATCGATTTGGATGATGAAATCGATCCATCTGCTGGGAAAAGGCCGGTTGGCAGGTCACCGCCTTCTGGGAACCGAGATGCAAGATACGGTGGTAGTTCTACCTGCGGTTCGCCGTCACAGAAATCGCCAGACAGGAAGAGGGAGAAGGAGTCTTAGATGGGCAAGGGGCATGAGGAAAGACCCATTCCCCTTTTCAGCTCGTCCGGGATCTCCCCCTTCAATTTCATCAAAAACACCGTTGATAATTTGCGAAGGTTGTGTCACCCTCAAAATCACATGGGAATCCAAGTCGTGTCTCGGTATAACTGCAACGAGGTTCTCCTTGTTAATTGACACACCTTTGGGGCCAACCCCAAAAAAGAGTCACTATCGTAGGCATGTCTCGGCTTAACTGGAACAGACCAAACCCAGTGTCAACGGAGTGATGGCAGCGGGTCGGACCCGCCGGATGCTGGATGGTGATGGCCGACGGTATCCTGAGTCACTGGGCAACTGATAGACGATGACATTTTCGTCTTTGCGGCTGTGGAGGTCGCGGTCCACAATGACATACGTTTTCTCACCGACTGATTCATTCTCAATGTGCTTGGGACCCAAGTCTCGTTCTCGGGAAGAGCCAGTGCTTGTGTATTCCACTACCAGGTCGGGGGGATAGCCCCTCGGAAATAAATCCTTTCAGATGTCGAGGAGAGCCTACCCCTCTCCGCTTCAAACTGTCCGTTACAGATAGCAATTTCCGGACGACGTATTATGGCTGATTTGAGGGATCTGTGTTTAGGTCTGGCCTTGTCGGAGATGTCGACGCTCTTTGAGGTCACGATGGCCCAGTTGTTATCTTTGTCCGCGCAGTTAGCACGATACAGCTCTGAAGCGATACGCTCTACAGCTTCATCATGTTTCTTGTCGCCCATGTCACTTTCTCGCACAAGAATGCCTTGGACAAGTTCGTACCTGTCTTCAGCATAGTATGGCAGATCAAGGTACTCATGTAATGTGCATGGAACAAGGTGAATATTCCCGGGGCGATGGTGCAGATTTAGAAAGGCGTCGGAGAGAGGGAGTGGAAACGAGATAGCAGGAGGTTGATGAGTGTCAGGTTTACATGCAATTGCATGAATTATACAGGTTGGTCATTTCGACATGGACGCACGCGCATTTGTTCACAGCGAGGCATTACCAATATCAAATGCATCTGTACTTACAACATTTGTTATGTGAAGGTGATTACTTCAGCAACGTACTAAAGCTAGTGATTTAGAACTTTATATATGTAGGTTGAGCTATCCAAAGTCACTGAACTAAAAGTAACGAGTACGAACTACTTTACTTGACATTTAAGTTCAACACGACCAAGACTAACACCTTGATCACCGTAAGTTTCGTACCTGGACTAACCGCCAGCTTTTGTTCAAACCCCATCAAAAATACCACAATGAGGAGAATGATCTCTTGTGAAGAACAGGAAGGAAGGGACTGTGGCGGCGATGAGGAGCCGGTCGTTTCCATTTTCCAGCCTCTTCCGAGCTTCTGTTTCTGTGCCAGAATGGGCGGCTTGATATGTGTCAAGTCTTGTGCAGTACTGTACTGTACTGTACAGTATAGTAGAGCAAACCCTGAATAAGATAACACTAAATCGTTTATGTGTTGATCTGTGGTATGCACACACTACCAGATCTACAGTATAGTATACGCTAAGAAAAGGCAGATAATGTACTGTACAGTAGTGTCAAGAGTGAATCGGAGAATTCTGCGGTATCAATACGACCGAACAATGGATTAAATCCTTTTCGCTGGTACCCTAAAGTTACATATTTTAAAAAATGACGTATCTTCAGTACCGATAGATCTAAGGCAATTCTGACTCGGTAAACTATAGAGCAAAAAATTAAAAAACATCTATTTAACACCGAAGCCTCCTACATGCAGTAAAAAAGTCTCTGAACCTTTGTTATTTATCATTTTACCAACTTTGACGCAACAAACAACCAAAACAAGGAAGTCGAACCATCGTACCGCTACAGTATCGCTAGAAAGCATGAGGATCTTTCCGGATACCACTGTTTTGCGCCTTTTTTTACTCCTTAGACTACCGTTTGGATTAAACTGCTACGAATAGATGTATCGTAAAGACCTCGGCGATTTTGGTTTTAAAGTTTATGGTCGCAGTTGTTTGTGATTTGCTTCCAATAGCAGGCGAACCTTGTCTTGAGGTGTTTAAGACCACTTTTTTTAATTTCTGTCGATTTTTCGGGTCAAAAAATTTCGTCCTGTGGATTGAGAAAATGATCCTTTCACGGAATGGTCTTTCGGATATTTTTATCCCGTCTGAGCCTGCGGAGTCTACTCTGAGTAGTTCATTCTGGCACCTTGTCTTACGTTAAGTGTTTTTCCATTCATAAATACAAAAAAATATGAGTTGATCTATTCAAAGAGGGAAACGTGGGGTTGGACAGGATTTGCGCGTTCTAAGCGACTTGCATCGCAATCATGTATTTCTAAGGGGATGTAGTTGACCTTTGGATAGCAGTCCCTCGCTCGGCTAGCGACAGATCGTGCCACCTCCGTCAGACGGGATAAGGCTATTAAGGTAAAAGAGTGATGAACATTTGAGACCACCTTCGAACAGTATCGGATAGTCAAAAGGTGATTTCATCCGCTCCGCCTCTAGTTTTCCATTGTCAGATCGAGATTGAGTATACTACTGGAGAGATGAACTCGTTTCAAACATATGCCGGAACTAGATTCAAAACGTAACCGTTTTGAATTCCGTACGTAGTCGTTTGTTGCATTTGATAGCGTGCATTGCAGTCGCAGCTGATGGGTCGAAAGTGTTTTGGAATGAACCTAGTAATTGAGTTTACATGGGCCTTCGCACTTGGCCGTAGAAACGAGAGTGTAGTGCTTGCTCGTTCACTGTACATAACATTACGATGAAATATAGTTCATGCGATTATTGGTTATCAACTGGCGATCAAACCGGTCCTGAGATAAGTCGTGGTGAATTTCGGAATCGAGATGTGGTAGTGGATAGCAAGATTAATAGGGAAAGGTTCCGAATGCTCGGTGCAGCAAATTGTCAGATGCTAGAATATTTTTTTTGTTTTCGCGAATGGTCAGCGGATGATTCTCCATGCCCGTAACCTGGTTTACGTGGTCAGTTAACAATCGCCTCGGCACGAATCCGTGCTTCAATATTGAGACACAGAGACAAGGGCAGCCCTCATCGCCACTGATGCTGGCTCCTTTTTTGTTGTAATGAAGTTGCTGCCATGCATGGAACGGGCAAGATGAGTTGAAGTGGACTTTAAATTGACAAGCCAGGCTGCGTTTGCTGATTTAATGGAATTTGTCTGCTAGCACACATCTGATGTCGCGACATGTCTAAATTTTGGTATCAAGACGTGCAAAGTGTGAAGGTTGATTCCTCGCTGTTTTGAGACTGAGCGGGGCTCTGTAAATTCAAGTCGGCCGGCATTACAGTATTATGTAAAAGACTGCTGTGGGACTACCTTGTGGTTACTTGATGATCTGCATACAATTCCATTCGCCACACGAAACGTTCAAAAATCAATGGAAAGCTGCAGAAACGGTGTAGAGGGCGTATTTTGGAACGCACGAAGGGGTGCGGGCTGATGTATGCGCTGACGAAGAGGATAGCTAAAGCAGAGTAGTTTTTTTGGTGGTAGTTTGTTGCCGGTATCCCCCCCTTGATGGGACTGGCCACCCTAATATATATTATTTAATTTGCGCCGTGCGGCTAGCGCATAGCGCCATAAAAAACAGATAAAGCTACCCAGAATGAAAATATCTAGAATCAGTAGCTACTGTAGTCCCCACAACACCTTCCGGCAGTGCCCCATAGCGCTGCAGTGCGTGGAGTGTGGTTAAATGGCGAGATCGCATTTGCGGCACCCCTTCCACAAACAAACCCAGAACTGGCGCAACACAATCCCCATCCACATCACACCACGAGGGGTGACTGTTCCTTAACACCATCTACTTTCGGCCGGCCTCCTCGCTTACCGTTTTCACTCCTTTATCAGCCCGCCCGCGCCATCGGTCGTGATCCCTTCGACGTGTTGGTTTGTTCCTTCCGATCGGTGACCGTAGATGGTGCGGACTAAACAGACTGCCCGTTAACCTACGAGTGGTAAGCAGCCCTCGAAGGAGTTAGCAACAGAGGCTGCAAGGATGGCGCGGGGAGGCTAGCGGGTTCTTTCTCAAGCGAGATGGGAAGGTAAAGTCTAGTTGGGCGCACGAAGGCGTTCCCGTGAGAGCGGGGGAGACAGACTTCCGGACGGCAGGTAACGAAGAGCTAGCTGAAGTCCTATGGCTCTTGTGCGGGCGCCGAGATCTCGAGGAAATTGAGAGCACCTTAGAAGGAGCGGTCAAGGTCACCTTCGTGCGGACAGAAGAGAACGAGAGATCCAGAGACGAGTTATCGAGGGTGTTCTAGTGGAGTTCGCTGCAGCGTCCCCCAGGGCTCTTGACAAGAAGACCATTGCGAGAAGCGGCCTCACAGAGTCCGTACTCGACACCGAACAGTACGGGGCCCTGGACCCAGATCCGGACTTTGTCATGTTGTGCATCTGGCTTTCCTTTGGGAACGGTAGGGAGAGGGAAGGGTCATATCGCGCTCGTTCAGAAGAGGACCCTACTCCCCACGCCATCTTGCCGTACACCACTGAGTGGCGCCCTTTGGGGCCTACCCCTGGACTATCCGTGGATACTATCGCTGCCATGAACGAAGTGCCCAGAGCTCGCTGTATCCACGAGAGAGACGCTTGGTGCACGAAAAATCCAGGGAGGGTGAAGGAAGTCAACGTCGCGATGGATCGTCCCCCTTCGCCTTACCCGCACCTTAATTTCTTCAGGGATCAACCCGTTTCCATCAAGCACCGCACAGACCAATACATGCTGGAGGCGGTAGTGAACGGAATCGCCCTCCTGTGAGGAGAAAATCAAGCTCGGACTCTTTGGGAAACGGCCTACAAGACCTTGATTGACCAACGGAGAGAAGGAGGTTACCCCAAATCGCTTCGCGCGTTCGATGATATCTGGAAGCTTCTCCGCGGGATCCCATCGACCCAGATATTATTAGACAGGCCCAATAATATGGAGGGGAGTTCTTCCTAGGGTCCATATGTGGTCGACTTCAACTTCGAGTGGCTGAGACGACTGCATTGTCGGCCGGAAACGGCGGAGTTGTACGTCCTGCGGATTCAGGCCCGTGGCGGGCTCAAGAACGCTGCTTGTGTCGACCTTCGGACATCCAGTTCCGTCCTTATTGATTGCGCGGAAAAGTATGCGATGCGGCTTTCCATGAGTCTTTTAGTATTTGCGCTTGTGGTAGTACACCCTCCCACTTTGGAAGCTTCAGCGATGTTCGCAATATACGCTGTAGCGGCTTGACCGAAGCTGAGCTAGAAGCGAAGAAGGAGCGGAAAAGACAGCACAAAAGGCAGTGCAGGGCCTCCAGGAAACTCGCTCGTATCGAGCCGGTCAATTCCGGTAGCGCGTAGACTTAGAGAAGATGTTTCATTCAAACATTGATGCATTCCCCTGGTTCATGTTACGCATACATAAGGAATAAAGAATAAAAGGGACTTCTTGGGTGCTTTTCGCGTAGGTCGTCCCTAGACTTGATACTATAGGAGGCCTTCCGGCCGCAAATGATATTTGCGGAGACACCGGGAGTGAATCTCCTGGCGCGAAAATCTCCCATGCGGGAAGCGTAAAACATAACGAGGGTGCGACGCGCGCACTACCTCACAAGGGCCAAAGAATTTGACTGCAGAGTAGGCCACTTCACCCCTGGGAATACCCTTCCATAAGCAACCAAAACTTGATCACCGTTAGAAAAACGGGTTCCTTCAGCATCTTTATTCCCCGCATTCCCGGATCTCAACCTTCGTTCTGTTCGCTCGTTCGCGAGCCCCAATATTTCAACACGACGGTCCTCTTTTCTTAAAGCGAGAACCTTTTTCCGCTCTTCCGAGCCCATAAGGCGGGGCTCGACCCAGTAAAGAAGTTCAAAGGGGGACACTCCATTGGTGACCGGACGGTGTCTATATCCAAAGACGCACTTGTCCAAGGCGTCTGCCCAGTCCATCACGTCGCGAACCACCTTACCCGCACTTGACTTTAACGTTAGCCCCATCCTTTCGGCCCGGCCGTTAGACATAGGGGAATAAGCCATTACCGTACGCCACTTGATTTAATGTTCTCTCATGAAGTTTACAAGTGCAGCTGCGGTAAAACAGCTGCAATTGTCGCTGATAATTGTGCGTGGTGGTCCAAATGGCCTGATGATCTCCGCAGTTATAAACCTTATCACTGTCGGACCCGTGGCATCGCGTGTCGCGCGCGCGATTGGCCACCCTTTCAGATGCTCCATACATATCAAGATATGGCGGTGGCCCTCCCTTGATGAGCTCATCGGGCCGGCGAAGTCAATAGAAAATGTAGAGAAGAGTCCTGTGAGCGGTAACCCCAGCATACGAACGTACTGAGGGGTTCCGCGCATGCGTTGGCACGCGTAGCAAGAACTAACATACTCGTGGATGTCGGAAGTCATCGTGGGCCACCAGAACCGCTCCTGCACGAACCGACGGGTGGTCCGGACATCCTAATGGCCTACATTTTCGTGCAGAAACATTAAAATATCCAGGCACTTAGTAGTTTTGGCGACGACTTTGGGCCCTGCCTTGGTTCGGCGAAACAGGCGTCCATCCCAGATTAGAAAATTATCGGCCATCATTATCGCTTTTTTCGTTCTTCCGGAGGAGCGTCGGATATGTCCTCTGCGGACAAATAATTCCGCACGAGCACGAGGTAGGTCTCAAGTTTCCCGCCGTCGAGGACTTCAGGGGATTCCCCGACTAGCAAAAGGTCCCCTTCATCGTTTTTAGTCCCCTTTTCCACCTCTAGCGCCAGACGGGAGTGCTCGTCCGCGGACCCATTAAATTTTTCTGACCGGTAACGGATAGCATAATCGTACTCCGCCAAGAGTTTGGGCCACCGGGCCAGCCTACTATGTACGTCCTTCCTCTCGAACACATCCCTTAGAGATCTATGGTCGGTGATCAGTTCGAAGTGGTGATGGGAGAGGAGATAGACGCGGAAATTTCGCAATCCAAAAAACACTGCTAAAGCTTCTCGCTCACACGCCGAGTAGCGCTTTTCGGCAGGGTTCATTGTGCGACTTGCATATTGTACGGGGTGTATTTCCCCGTACAATTGTTTCTGGGACGGAACGGCGCCAACTGTTGTGCTTGACGCATCTGCTTCCACTATTAATGGTTTCTCGAAATCGGCGAAAGCGAGGAAAGGCGGGGAGGTCAGTGCTTTCTTCAACGTACTGAAAGACTCCTTTTGTACCTCTTCCTATCCGAACTTCTTCTTCTTCGAATTCAAAGCATGCAGAACGGCTGCTTTTTCTGCAAAGTCCTTGATGAATCGGCAGTAATATCCGGCCAGACCCAGGGAACTACGGACTTGTGTAGCGTTAGCTAGGCTCCAGATGTCCTGTATCGCCTGTATATCCCTTGGGTCGACCTGCACGCCATTCTTATTGACAATGTGTCCCAGAAGATCAACCTGATCTTGTGCGATGTGGCAATTAGTGAGCTTCAGCTTCAATCTATGCTTCTATATTACGCTATGACAGCTGACAAATGCTCTAAATGATCCTCTAAGGAAGTGCAAAACACCACTACGTTATCTAAATATGCTCGGGCGAACTTTATGCCCTCCAGAACTTGGTCCGTCATCCTTTGGAACGTCGAAGGGGCGTTCATCAGGCCAAAAGGCATGACCTCAAACTGATAGGTCCCATACCTGCAAACGAAAGCGGTTTTCTTCTTGCATGATTTCTCAACTCGAACTTTCCAAGAGTCACTGAAAATATCAAGGGAAGTGAACACCGTTGCACCCCTCAAAGCATAGAAGATCTCTTCTGCTTTCGGTAGGGGCCAGCGGTCACCCTTCATCCGTTGGTTCAACGTCTGGTAGTCATTACAGAAACGAGGCTTGCCATCTTTCTTCGTTGCGATGACCACTGGGAGGTACCATGCGGATGATGCAGGCCTGATTATCCCAGCTGCTAACATTTTGTCCAGCCTTTCACGCACGAGCTAATTCTGTTTCGGTGGCAGATGACGCCTCCGGTGTTAGATGCGTGTGTCGTCTGTTAATACGAAAGAGTGGTCAGCCGACACCTTGGAGGGGCGCAGATCGAACAAAGATTCAGCGACAACTCCGCTTCCTAATATGACCTCCTTGAACTGTTCCTTCTCTACATCGGGTAGGTGAGACAGCTTCTACTCAAGTGCGTCGGTGAACTTCGCCATACTTTCATATTCCCCCAAGGGCTCATCGCAACTACCCTGGATTGTCAAAAAGAGTCCCACATCTTCGGAACTCTCATCTCCACTTCCGGAATTCCCTGAACCTTCCTCCTGAGATGGAACTACAGAGGACGACGAAGTGAAGTCCTCGCTATCAGTCCCCGCTCCTCCCTTGACAAGGTCTTCTGAGGTCAAGCGGGCGAAATCTGGGAGCCAATCGAGCACGGTAGTCCTTGATTCGTTCCCCAATGCCACAGCACTCGTCCGGTAATCTAAGATGACCTGGAAAGCTTCCATCGTCGGCTCACTAATTAGAACGTCGAAAGGTCATCCTTCCACGACTATAAAATCCAACCGAACCGCTAGTCCCCCGAAGGATACAGGTGTAATCTTCAAGATAGCGTTCATTTGGCACTTCAAATCTGTTGCCACGGTGATGGTGCGGTTAACCACCTCCGGCGTCACATCCAGTTTTGCTGCAAACTCAGCCGAGACTATATCCGGCATTGCTCCTGTGTCGAATAGTGCATGCGCATTCGTACCAAAGACGTTAACTTCGACAACCTTGAGGCAACGTTTCCTGCCCTGAGGCCTTCCCCTAACTGCTCCGACAGTTGCACCACTGAATAGGTCCTTGAGCACCCCTTGCTACCTTATACCGTCGCCCTTCAAGAGTTACCCGAACGATATGTTCGAGGTAGCATTGGCGAGAGCATTGGGAACGTTCTACTGTACTTCGGGACATACTCGGAGATATCGCGTATTTCAGTGGTCGTCATATCATTCTTCTCGGTGTTCTTCTTTTTGGACTTTTTGTCTATCGGCTTCTTCTTTTTACCAGTAGCTTTCTTCTTCCTCTCCATCGAAGCAGCTGGGCGTCTTAGAAAGAAGTCTAGAGGATCCGAGTGCCCTACAAGTGGAGGTTTCAGTATTGAAGCGATGGGGACACCTTGGACCCTACCGGGCAGCCGCCGTGACGGCTCCTCGCCCGCGTCGCGTGTAACACATAGATCTTCTTCACTTTCCGAGCCACCGATAACGACCGAAACAGTCTCCTTTCCGTCCTCATCGTCTGATTCTTCTCCATAGGAATCAGCAATTGCGACGGAAACCTTCTGCGGAGGAAATTCCTTCCTCCTGCGGCTCCAAAAACTCGCTTTCGAATGCTCTTTCTTGCCACACTTCAAGCAACGGATATTGCGATGGGGGTTATCAGGGCAACGGTTTGGTCCATGCCCTGTCTTATGACAAAAAGAACGAAAACGGTCACAAACCATTTGTGTCGGGTTAGCTGCCCCAAGATTGGAGGTTTTAATCGAATCTTGTTGCCTCTGCTGCTTTTTGATCATCAATTAAAGGTCTTGGAAGGCAGTGACAAGACTGTCAACCTTACCTTCGACCTCTGCCAGGCGAGATTCGGTTCGGACCAACGACCGGGGTGCCTTCTTTTCCGCGGCCATGATCAGGATCCTTTGATTCTCTACCTCATTGCATTCGCTCATCCCCGCGCTACGGGTCAAAACAGGGCCATAGTTCTTTTGAGCCGATGAAAATGCCTTTATATAATCATCGAAGTCGGAAATGACTTTCTTCAAAGCCTCATAGCTCTTAGAACTACGTTAGATAACGTACGGAACGAGATCGGAAATTTCTATTGCGGCATTAGGAAGGAGTCCGAACTTAGCTTCCTCGTCAAACCTTGCCAGCCCGTAGAGGTAGTCCATTCTCGAATCAGATTCACTTAGACGCATTAACCCCAGCCTAGCGTCAATTGCACGACAAATTATGTCGTCCGGCTCATGTTTCTTCTCGAATTTATCCAGGAATGCTTTTTGAACGACAGCGTAGTTCTGTCCTCCTGCCAACAGTGATTCATTCTCGCCTGTAAACCTCTGATAAAAAAAGTCGAACGCTTCTTCGTCTAGGTGAGATAGAAGCTCGAGCGACTTTTTTTCGTCATCTTTACCGCGCATCGCGACGTGTTCGAAGAAAAGGAAAAATTTATTCACGTCGGAGTCCTCAGGGAAAGTATGGGGTCGACGCTGACGCGGACGCATCACCGTTGCTCGACAGCAGTAACATGTTTAGGGCGTATTTTGGAACGCGCGGGGGGTTGAGGGCTGGTGTATGTGCCGACGAAGAGGATAGCCAGAGAAGTGTACTTTTTTGGAGGGAGTTTGGCCCCGGCTCCTCCCCCCCGTTGATGGGACCGGCCACCCTCATATATATTATTTAATTTGCGTTGTTTGGCTAGCGCACAGCCCCTTAAAATACAGATAAAATTACCCAGAATGAAAATATCTAGAATCAGTAGCTATAGTAGTCCCCACAACACCTTCCGGCAGTGCCCCATGGCGCTGCAGTGCGTGGAGTGTGGTTAAATGGCGAGATCGCACTTGCGGCACCCCTTCCACAACCAAACCCAGAACTGCCACAACAAACGAGACAGAGTACAACAACTGAGACGGGCAGAGCGAAGTCGCTTTGCGCCAGTACAGTACAGTACAGTACGGTACCTTTACAACACATTGTTCAGACGGAACACAGTACTGTACTGTAGTACAATAAATTACAGTACACTGTACTACGAGCTTTGTGGAGAAGGGCCAATGCAACAGATTAGGGCACCCAATACAGTATCTTACAGTGCAGTCCTTGGTGCCAAAAATTTATGAACGTCAACGGCAAGAAGTATGATAGTTTGTCAGGGTTGATATGAAGGGAGGGAAGATTTTCCATTAAAATTTGGGGGGCTTGCGCGAGGTGCTGTTAACAGCGAAAAAAAGGGAGGGTAAAATGGGGGCTCCAAAATGGCAGGGTGCCAGTGGCCCAATTTGGAATGACATCTAGTGATTGGGTCATTAGTGTACAGCCAATAAGAAGTCGACAATGGAAGCAAAACGGAGATACTGCGTTCAACATTACAGCAGTGCATAATCAGCGGAATAAAAATGCTGTTTTGGATGCTTGCAATGGTGCTTGCGCCGCTTCAGTTGCCTCGTCACAGACCGCCATCCACCAATATAATTACAGTACTGTAATTGTGGCACCGTATTCGATGCTTTTGCTCATACTCTGCTACACCGCACCACCCACATTTCAGGACTGAAATGTACTAGTGTACTGTACCATGCGTACAGTACACCACTCTTCTCGTGCACCAGCCAGTCAGCCCAGCACATGCCAGACCTCGACCTTCCTTCCCCACCCATTTTCCAACCTCGCCATTCACATAACACCTCTCCCTCCACTTCTCTCACCTCCGCTCCAACACACAAACCCCCCAAAGTTACAACCCGCGCCATGTCTACCCCCCCATCCAGCCCCCCTTCCCGCCATCGCGCCCGCCCCCGTCTCACCGACCAGATTCAAGTCATCCGTGAGCTGTGGCTTCTCCGGGAACAAGCCCGCGTTCAAGCAGCCGAGAGATGCTTCCTGGCCGAGTTGGAACGTCTTCTCACAGGTCGCATGCCTCTCTCCGATGAGCCCCCCCCTCAACCTCCGGTCCATCCTCACCCGGTCCATAGCCCCGTCGCACATGTACCGCCACCGCCCCACCCCCCAGAGGCACAACCCGAACCTCGTCCACAACCGCAACCTTCTCAGTCGTTGGTATGCTAGATGACGGCCATATTTATGAAAGTCACCCACCGCCTCGAGGTGACAGAGGTCCTGCGCGGGAGAGATTGGGCGTGGTGGATGAGGAGGTGGAGAGACTCCGGTCGCGTCAGAGTGTCACCGTGCGTGCAACACACCCCGCCTGTTTTTCTCCCCAATCCCCGACACGCAACTCTCCTCCTCGACTCTGTCCCGCCATTCTGACCCGCGTTTGCCTGTCCTGTTTTTGTCTGTTTTGCGTTGCCGCGCGCTCACCCCCTCGGCGCACACCGCTTCTTCATGCCGTTGCGCGCAACACATGGCTCCCTGTGTACATTTCGTGTGTTTAGAATCTGAGCCCCGAGTTCCGCGCGCTGTTAGAGGGCAATGGCCCACCGTCGGACTTTCGCTCCATGGTAAGGTCGCAGTCTTTCGGGCAGTTGAGCAACCAGCGTACTGTATCATCGTTGCTAGAATCTGAATTCCGACACCAGCTAGAGGGCATGTTAGTACGACGTGGGGACGCGAATGAGACACCCGCGCTCGGCGGGTTATACAACCGGGCGCCGGACACAGCGGATGCGGCCATGACGGATGATTACGCGGGGGCGGGGGGTGGATATGAACCGAGGTCAAATAGGGCATTGGAAGCCGTGGTAAGGGCATTGAGAGACGAGGTTCAGGTGCTGAAGAATGTGATGTCGGCGTCGTTTGACCTGCAGTTGGACATTCAGCGGTCGATTCGGCAGGAGGTTTCGGCGGCGATGAACACGCCGGCAAGGTTGAGTTTGGGGAAACAACCAGTGTTGGAAACGTCGCATGTGACGGCGGAGGATAGCTCGCATACGCGCAGCACGGCTGTGACAAGGAGGGAGAGAAGGGCGGAGGCTGTACAGGCGGGGATGTGTACGATTTGTTTGGAGAATAGAATTGATTCGCTGTTGTACGGATGCGGGCATATGGCGACTTGCGTTATGTGTGGGAGGCAGCTTATTGCGAGTGGACAGTGTTGTCCAATCTGTAGGGCGCCGGTGAGGGATGTAGTGCGTGCTTTTATGGTGACCCCGTAGGAGGGTGTGACGCGGGGGGAGGGGGGCGGGAAGTTGAGTTGTTGGTGTGTGAATGTGTGCGTGGTGCAAGGTACTATTTTTTCACAAAAGTATGTTGGAGCAGTTGGAGCAGTTCGCGGTTGGGTATAGGATGGCAGTTGAATACGGAGTTTATTTGCACCTTTTATCGCCGCCTTAGTGCCGCCGGTGTAGTGGTATGTACGATACACATGTAAGCGGGACAATGCAATCTGAGAGTCGCACAAGTTGGATGCAAAGTTATTTATGCGAGCAGGCACTCACACGAGGTAGGACAGTTGATCAAGACAAGCTGGACATTGTAGACCAGTATGCACGATAAAGGCACTTTTGACCCTAGTGTGGCAAATGCAATATCAAACGCAAGGACGGCAAAACATGAGACCTGACTCACTCACACCACTGCACCGCTCAATGGCCAGAATTCAGCGGGCAAGACAAGGAACGATGTAACTTGTCGTCCGGCATAGGGTGAGCTAAATTCATAATGTGGCGGTGAACAGATGGGGTATTGTTTGTCACGGTGGCATGATGATGGGTGCGGATGGGAAGTGTTGAAGCGCAGTTGCGCCACGGACTGCGTCGGCTGTGCAATGGGTGATGGGAGGCTAGCTACTGGTTACGATGGCGTGGCTTTGATGAAGGGCATCGTTGAGAGTGATACTGTACTGTACTGTACTGTACTGTACTGTACTTTACTGTACTGTATGTCGTGGCATTGGTGTGTGGAGGTAGCGTCGAAATACTGTATATTGCATTTGGGATTGTCTTGGGGAAACGTGGATGATGGCAATGGTACTGTGCTCTGAATGAGGAGTAATGCGTATGATGATCGCTGGGTTATGGATTGGTTGGGGGGGTAAGTGTTTCTTCTTTCCTCAGTGGTGTTAGAGAATACAGTTTAATGAATGTGTTGAGGTAGTACAGTTGTCAGTTGAATGGCTTGCACTTGCAGCGTTGATCGAGATCATGCAAAGATCCGATCCATATTGAAAGGATGGCTCTCAAAAGGCACGGAGCATCGTATGCACAACTATTGTAACAGCGCAGGAAGCGAATGAAAACCTGAATGCAAGAGTCCCATGCGGGACAACTGGACGCAACTGCACGTTGCAACGATCTACCATGAATGCAGCAGTTAGGGAAAGGACTAGGAAGCGGCAAAGGCGAGAGCAATGCAGAAGCGGTACATGCATGCGGAAAATAGGCGACAAGGACACGGACAATGAAAGAGCGCACGGCATTGAATTGGCCCTGGAATGAGCGAGCAAGACGGAATGCAGGACGAGCACGCAAGCATTGGGCACAGACCGCAGGTGAGCGAATGCAAGAGCACGCATGGATGAGAGCGAGAAAGGCAATAGCAAAGCGAGCGTTGTAGAGGCTATATAAAGGATAGCATAGCGGCTGACCGGAAGAGAAGCGGAAGGCAGCACGCCGGCGACTTGTGCCGACTCATCTTGCCACAGCCCACAAACCCCTATTACCTCCGTTGAGATTCTATCCTCTGCCAGCAAGTCCAGTTATCAGCTTACAGCATTCTATTGTCTACAGCCCTATTCAACAACAGTACTGTACATTACTCTTATTCAACTGTGGTGTGGTACAGTACTGTACAGTATGCTTGAACATTGGTGTAAGAATTGTCGAGACGACGGAAAAGGGATTGTACATATTTGTTTGAATAGCCCACGTGGGTGCAGTGTTGTCAACATGCCGAGTCAATACTGTACTGCACAATATGGCGCCTTTTGCTGCTCTGCAGGCAAAGCCCTTTTCAGAATTTGGATCACCATAGGAGATATGGAAAAAAATCAAAGATAGGCCAAAACTGTTCAACAAGTACTGCACAGTACAGTACAGTACAGCGCAATACTGTACAATGCGTAGCAATCACCAGCACAAGCAGCGGCAGCAAGATTGCAAATACTACAGTATTGTATGGTACCAAGAAAGTAGCATTGGCAGCGCCAACGGCACCACACAATGGCTAGTCGACCTAGTGCCTTGTTTCCGTTTCCTTCTCTACTTTATCCGGTAGATTTCATTGCCGACTGCTCGCAATGCATTACACCTCGTGGCAGCCAGCCATTGCCCGTCACGTAACTTACCTGAGAAATTATCCCAAAATCGTCTACCGCCACTTTTGTACCAAACGCAACCTTCGTCCTCTTTCCCCCAACTCATCCATCCCCGAAAGTGGAATATCCCCCACAAAAGCGGAGAAATCCACTGCATTATCACCGAAACAGCAAAAAAAAATTGCATACACCTTCTTCCTCCAGTACCCGCACTCGTCAACACGAAAAAAAAAACACGCATCAAACAAAATCCCCCTCCACTTTCAACCACAACTTGCCGCACACGTAACACCACCCGACCCAACCCCCTCCAATACTCCCATAAACTACACACCACACCACAACATCACCACCATCTTCACCGCAGCACACACTAACTCCCACCTCCTCACTAAACCCTCCTCATCCCTCCTCACTAACCCCACCACACTCGACACACCCGCAGAGAAAAACTCCAATCACAACACCCCGGCCCACCCCACACCAAACCATCCACACACCTCTTACCCACTAAACCCTCTTTACCATACTCACTCCCCACACACCCAGCACATACCCCAAAGCACGTACACCCCATCCAATAAACCCTAGTATGTACCGTCGCCGCGGCAGCCCGCCCACGCCAAACCAAACCCGCCATCCCACCTCCTTTCACGCCCCGTGAAAACGCCGCTCCACTCCCACAACTTGGCCCACATACCTTGCCCTCGTACACCACACTACACTACACTATGTGCCCCGCCCGCTGGGCACCACATGCCGTCCGCCTCGTGTAGAAAGCACGTTGACTTTCTTATTCCGTCATAACCAGTATTGACTTGCATCCACTTTGACGAGCAGCACGCCGATCCATACACAAGTGCCACTTGAAAATTGCTACACCAGTTGCTTGTTCCGGCGACGCGATTCCATGCAGTTGATCACGTTGCGATACTTTATTGCCTCGAGCCTATACACACAGAATGGAAATGCATGCAAACGCATAAAACCAGTTATCCGCAAACAAACCATCACCCCGACTCGGCCTCTTCAAAAATCTCAGCCGAATGACAATAACGAGAAAATATCTACCACACAATTCACTAATTCGTCTTGGTACCCTCCATCTTAACCTCTGGTACTGTAGCAATCACCCTCCCCTTGCCCGCCCTACCAACCTTTGTCTTTGGCGACCCAGAGTCCGGATACGGTATTCTACCACCGATGTGATGGTACACTGCACTTCTGCCAACTCCATACCGCTTTCCGTTCCATTCTCCCCTCCCACCCCAGCTGCCCCAGCCGGTAGTATCAAACTTATAGTGTGCGGCTGACCACAGTCTCCCCACTCTCCATTCTTCTGGCACACGCCTTGACACTATTCACCGCATTAGCCGCGTCCTACAAAGCACATACGAATAATCCGGCATCTCCCTCTCCTTCACATCCGCCCTTGCCACCACATTTGCCGCCTTTTCATCTTTCACATCCACAAACATCTTATCCCCCCGATCCGTCTCCTGCTTCCTACCGGCCACCACGGGCTCCTCCTTCACCACCTCCATCCTATCATCTCCCTCCCCATTGGTTCCACTAGGCAACTGTTTCAACTTTCTCAGACACTCAGGTTGCCAGGTAACGGTGCCACTTGAGCCAACCTCGGAATCGCAGGTGCCACAGCCGTCTCTGCCCCACTCCACACGGCCGGCAAATTCCCATCCGTCCTCGTCGACCCCGAACCCGATTTCAACAAGCCAGGCGTTCCAACAAACGCCCCCCACATAAACATCACACATGCCATCGTAGTAGCCGCACCAGTCATACGTTTCCTCTTCTTACGGTCCCTAGTATCATCATGAGAGTCGGATACAGTCAATGCCGAGGTGAGTCGCTGTGCGACGTCGGTGGATACATGAGCGAGGCCCAGGACGACCGGAGGAGCAGTAGCGGGTTGAGAAGCGGCTTGAGCGACTGCGACGAGGCGAGCGTTGGCGTGATCGAGGGCTTGACGGAGGCCGCGGTTCTCGGCGGTGAGGCGGCGACTCGTTTACGAAGGGCCGAGGTCTCGGAGACGGCCGACTTGAGACGAGTGTTGAGTTCGGAAATTAGATCGGGGTCGGGGGAACAAGGAGGGGAGGGGTTGGAGGATGGGGCGTTGTCATGAAGTGTGGTGGAGGTGTCGGAGGGGTGGAATGGTGGGAATTGGTGGTGGAGGTGCAATGGGAAAGCTTTTCGGTGGAGAGATCGGAGAGAGGGGGGTTGTAGATAGGATGGTCGAGGGGATGGTCAAAGGTGGGCTTTGCGGGCGGGTTGGAGGCGGAAGAGTCGAGGGAGAAAAGATCGAGAAGTTCGACGTCGGGAAGATCATTCGGAGATGAGGGGGACAGGGTGGAGAGAGGGGGGAGGTCAGTGATGCAGTCTTCCCAAGCGATTTCGGAGTCCATTGCTGATGTTGAGTTTGGAAGAGAGGTAGGGTGGGGATGCGATAATGGTTGAGAGAACGGCAAGTGGTTGAGGAGTGAGTGGGGTGTGGGAGTCGAGGCAGGTGGAGAGGATGGTTTAAATGTAGGGAGTTGAATAATTATACGGAGGGTGGGGAATGTTTCGAGAATAGCAGAGGGTGATGAGTGTAGGGAGAGGGCAGAGGGGAGACAGAGTTTATGTAAGTGGAGGGTGTGCGGAGGGCAGGGCAACGGCGGGGAGACAGACGTGTGGCGCGGGAGGGAATAGGGCGCAGAAAGTGAATCAAGGAGGGTATCGTTAATGGTGGTTTGATGATTTTGGTCAGGATAAGTCGTGAGAGGGTGGGACGAAGGAACGGATGGATTTCGCTTGGGAAAAAGGAGGGCGAAGGAGGAACAGAAAGGGGGAAAGGATCGACGAGGGGTTGGTAAAGAAGGAAAGTGGCGACAGGAGTTAGATGTTGTACAGTGTCTTTCCGTATATTTTTCTCTTGTTTTTTTTTTCGGTAGCGGTCTCGGATTTGTGCGCTGGCTACGGACAGCACAACATCGGACTCGTGTGGACACTGCGTATGAAGAGGGTGAAAGTGGGGTAAAATAAAAATGAACAAATTAAATAATAGTGTGGTTTATTTCGTTTAGGAATGAGAGTGTCGTCATGTTTTGTCCGACTGGCAGTAAATAATGAATGCACCAGTGCATCGCTGTATTCATGTTTTGGCCAATCATCATTCCCGTAACCAAAACAAAACAACAGCCCTCGATTTTCGCTTTGTTTTTTGTGATTATTTGGATATGATACTGTACAGTACATGTAGGGCAACCCCCTCCTTTGTTCTTGCGAATCTACACAAGAAGAGTGCCGCTCTGTGTCAGCCATAGCTTGGATTCGATTCATTTCAGCCGACAAGACATTTTATTTTTTGGTTCAGTTTGTGACTGTGTTACACAAACGCAAACGGTCCAATTCCTTTTGTATTTGGCCATTTCTAATCCAATTTTCTACTTTTAAGAATAACACTACCGACAACAAATGTATTTGAAAAGAATCAAATCAAATTACAAAATCTTCCAATTCCCCATCCAATCAAACGGTTTACTGGAACTATTTTAATTTGTATCACAATCTTGTAGATATATCGCAAATCTTTCCCAAAGGGCATCGGAGGGGGACACATATGCTTTTGCGTAAATTTATGCTTGGTCCGCAGAGGCCTCAATTCCAATGTGCCCTTTCATTTTCATTCCCAACCCTACAAATAATACTGTCTTGTCCTGTTCCATCTGCAGTACAGTACAACACGATAATATACTGTAAGCCTATACCATGCAATTTATTCAAAGCCGCATCCCGTACAGTACTGTCGTACGGTACAATCTAACCCCCCGGTCACCATCATTCAGTTCAACTTACTGTACGTAAATCATCTCCAGACAATAATCCATTCGCCCCAAGCTGGAACGCAATACTGTACCCGTACAGTACAAGACAGTAGTATACCGTAGAATACCGTACAGATCCATACAGAGTACAGGACAGGAGAGGACAGTACAGTACAGTACAGTACAGTAAAATAACCCTAACGGAGACAAATTGCCATGGTCATTCGTCCTTCCGCCGACGGCCCATGCGAGTCCATGCCGTCAATCTCCCCATCGCCTCCACCTCATGGACCTGCTGTACGTCATCCTCCTCCCCTTTGCACTAGCACCGCCCATCCTACTCTACCTCCATCTCCGACCCCCCCTTCGCCCAAATCCAAAGCTACTCTAGTCATCACTCACACCCCCGGCAATCACTCCCCGCGCGCCCTTGCCCACGCCCATTCACTCCTGCACCACTCCCCACATCCCGTAGTCTTCCTCTCCCTTCCCCCGGCCCCCGCCCCACACCCCTCCCTCATCCCTATCACCATTCCCCCGCCCCATCCAACACACACCTCCCGTTCCCCACTTTCCCTCCTCCGAAAGCTCTTTCACCATGCCCAAGCCCTCACAATCTCCCTCTACCACGTCTCCCGCCACACCACCCCCACCCATCATCCTCAACACCCCCCCATCCTCCCCATCCTCCCCCTCCTCCTCCTCCTTCGTCCCCTTCTCTTCCCTCACGCACATCTCACCATGGATTGGCACAACCTCGCCTACTCTCTCATGCGTGTCAACAATGTCCATCCCATGCTAGTCTCCCTCGCCAAACTCCTCGAACTCCTTTTACCACGCGCTGCACACAACCACTGGACCGTGTCCAACGCCCTACGACATCATCTTCACCTTTGCGCCGCTCTCGAGTCTACAGTCGTGTATGATCGCCCTCGACATCCCGCCCCCTCACCTCTCACCCCGCGCTCGTGTATCCCGTAACCACATCTTGCATCGTGCCGGTGCACATGCTACTGTATTCGGGCCTCGTTACGAGTTTAACCCAAATGACGCGACGTCCACACATGCGCCGGCTGTCGTTATTAGCAGTACTAGTTGGACTCCAGATGAGGAGTTTGATATGCTCCGTGGATGCCATTCGAGATTGGGAGAAGCGTGGGAAAAGAGTCGTCGTATTGATTACAGGCAAGGGGCCTTTGCGTCTGCAGTTTGAAACAAAGATCGATGCTATGGGTTTGAAGAGTGTGGCCGTGTGGTTTGTGTGGGTCAAAATAGAAGAGTATGCGCCGTTGGTGGCCTCTGCAGATGTGGGTGTATGTTTGCATGCCAGTTCGAGTGGCCTGGATTTACCTATGAAGGTGGTGGATATGTTGGCTTGTGGTGTGCCGGTCGTCGCGAGACGGTTTCAGTGTTTAGATGAACTTGTGAGAGAGGGTGAGACTGGGATTATGTTTGAGGATTGGCATGGGTTGGTTGATGGTGTTGATAGGATCGTTTGGAAGGGGACAGGCGCTGAGTTTCGAAGGAAAATAGAAACATTGTTTGAGGGCCTGACGTGGGAGAAAGAATGGGAGAGGCATGCGTTGCCAACGTTGGTGGGCTTGGAGAGGAAGCAGGAGACATGATAACGTACAGCGGTGCAGCAGAAGGGGAGTTGAGGGTGAATGACTGGGCAATGTGCAAAACGTGGAGGCTGTCGCGAGACGGAAGATTTGTCGAGGGTAAAGTGGACGGTGTAAATAGGGTATTGGTGTCATGAAGGATAGCTCCTAGATCAGGTGAACGTGATATATCGCCGATCTTTTAAACGCAAGTGCTCCCGGAGCTGAATGAGACGAATGTGATTTCCAAAACGCGGTGTTGGTAAACCTGGTATGGGGATAGCAAGGGAATTGGAAGGCTGTGATTCGATGCGCTGCGCTCAAAGTCGTTTCTACCCCTGCCACCTGGCACGCTTCGTGAAGGATGTGGGAAGCATGGCAAAGATGAAATAGAGCTGTGGTTTAAAGGTTGACGTAAGAGAGATGAGTATCGGAGAAGGTGCGAGAAACTCGCGACAGCGGTTGCGGTTGGTATAGTATGAGTGCGGATGGGGTTGTCTCGTGGACTGTGTCTGGGTCATCTCTCAATAGAGATGTACAGGCTCGGTGTGAATGATGGGTCACATGTTTGTTGCGAAAGTGGAGAAAAGATACAGAAGATGAGATGTAGGGGTTGTGTGTGTGGAATTAATGGTGGAGCAGAGATGGGAGGCGAGGGGGCCGAAATGGAGAGAATGAAATGGGGTGCTGCTTGCAGATTATAATCTAATTCGTAATTGCTTTGGGTGGTTATGGTTGAGTCTTGTGCAAAGTCACAATGCGGTGAGATACTCTAGGTACGTAATGCACTGTACAGTACTGCACAGGACAGTAAAACGTAACCGCTACCTGATCCAAAATAATCTAGCCCAAATTATGGTAATTCCGTAGATGTGTGGTCACTCTAAGCTTATTATTTCCACTGCGTGTAGTCAACTAGAGCTCCCAGACTGCGAATCATCTGAATCCAAGAAACCATGTCACGACATAAAGTCCAAATGCAAACTGACCCTCGACGCAACCGTTTCGTAACACTACTGTTTCCCGGCGGTACCATGAAACAATCTCACCAACTGCAACACGTAAAGAGAAGGTATCCCAGAGGGGGCGCACCATTGCCCACATGTTTCAATAACACACGCCATCTCCCTTGTGTAAGCTACATGTCCGTTACGCAAGATTCTATTCCCCAACCAACCCCCCTGCACCACCATTGCAACCCGCATTGTCGCACGCCACTACCGACTAGACCCTCGCGTCCATTCCCTTTGTTTCATCATGCGTTTTGATCGTAGATTACTCTATGACCATATGTACTGTACTAGCGATCCCCGCACACAACTCGTACATGTGCGCGTGTACGCTAGGGTATTGCAGTACAGTGTGACATGTATCGGGGCGTGTGCGTCTGGTCGGGGTGTGCGAATTGCTTGGACAATGCCGCGGATGTGCGGTGGGGCATGGATGTGGCGTTTGAAACGCTGGTTTGCGGTGTGTTTGGTAGGAGGGGGGTGTGACGTTGGGGGATGCGTCTAGTGGGGGTGGGATTTCACATTGGATATGGTTATATTTGCGGAGATTGGGGGATGTTTTGAACCGCACCGCTGGTGAGTTGGAATCTTTGCTTGGTGGGTGTGGGCGGGTTTGCACTGGTGCCTGGAGTGGGGATGGGAATTGGGGGTCGCTGAGGTTTACTGTAAGACTGTATTTACTGTATGTTTTGGATTTTTTGCTGTATGCACGTGGCCGACGTGGAACATCTGATTGAGTTTGTAACCGTAATTCGGATCCTTCAGTGAACACGATACTGTACGGTAGATGGTAAAACTTCGCACTGTATTACCGTGCATGTTCCTTTGCGGTGGCTGTTGTTGACGTCAGCAACAATGAGCTTGCTAATGTTGGCAATTACCGAGCCAGGATATTACTGCACGGTGCTCCTGTGAAGTACCTATAGTGCAGTACTGTACAGGACTGTGCAGAATGTAGAGGTAAGCAGGTATGTATGTATGTAGGTAAAAGTGAGTGCCGCCCGTACCAGAGACAATGAGGACATCATTTACTTATCTACTTGTACTACTGTACTATGGTGATTTGCGCCCCTACACATACCGTGCTTTGCGGCCCGCTACCACACCACCGCTGCTACGATTCGCACACGCATCTACCAGCGCCTCAGTTGTGCGCTTCGGCCATTGGTGTGGCCAACACATCTCGGGCTTCACTGCACGTGATTGATGTGAACCATCCAGTTACGGCAAATCTCAGCGACACATTCGGTCAGTCTGTGTACATTTCAAGAGCCGCAAGGAGTGAATAATGCTGTTGTTTATTTCGTATAAGCTGTAGGGATATAATTTATTTAGTAGCGCTCTTCTGTTCATGTGAGAATGTACCAACACAGACTAAACAGTGCTACAACTAATCATAACTTTCATTACACAGTTCTGTACTGTACGGTACAGTACATGGTACAGCCCTGCCGTACAGTATCTGTGCAGTACAGTATGGGCACGGTATAGTACAGCGCGCGAAACATAGCGTTGGCACTGTTCCCAAAAACCTGTGAGGGCGACGGCATGGTTCAGCCGTCAACTGAAAATGTCCTCAGTCTAGTCTAGCCCAACTCCTGCATGGGGCAGGTTTCTGACCACATTGAAAGAAACCTCCACAAAAGCTCAACTTCCCCATGCACTCATCCATATTTCACGGTCCAAGAACGCATATTACAGTAACAAGGGGAAACTGGGATCTTTTCGTTCAGTTTTAAGTGGGCCCTTAGACAGACACACTTCGGCGAAGGCTTAACCCATGACTACTCCGGCAAAGGGGATCTCAAGGAACGTAAGATGGTCACCGAAAATATAAAAGGAGATTCAGGAGTTGAGTCTACCTGGGCACGTCGAAACTTAAGCGGGAGGGATCTTTTCTGAATCAATTTAATTGCTGAAGAAAAACCCAACCTTGATTGTCAAGAAGGCCTCTAAACATTCCTAGAATGATCTGGGTTTCAAGAATGGGCGTCTCTATCGTCTATGAAATCGAGGTACAACCCTAATCTGTGGGTTGCAATTTTTTCCGGGGGTGCCAGAATCGGTATTTTTTGAACGAGAGATAAATATAGCAAGCTTTTCCAGATTTATGAGCAAAAAGTTCCCCCTTTCCCATGTAGTCAGCAGCCTTATCCCTATCTTCACAATGGACGAAGGAAGACTTTTATATCGTAAGTCGCACATGTTAGTAACAAAGCAATCACAGACAGAAATCCCCCCAATCCTGACTTGTGTCGTGAGCGCCACTCATATTTCATCTCCCAGTTATTCAGTAACATGAAATGCCCCCCGGTCGGCCTGTGCGCGACCTGAATTCTTGTTGCAGTAGTTTTTAACTTGGTATGCCCATATTCTGACCAAGACTGATCCCATTTACTTGATGTCACACGATGTTACAAATGCCTATATTCACATAAACTCGAAAAAGCGACCAATCTATTACTATCCCTCACACGAGAGATTCTCAATGGATACAGACAAGTATCGCTTCGTGGGGAAAGTAAATGACCAGATGTACTAGGAAGTCGAAGAAGGTCTTCAATAATAAGGAAAAATCGTTCCTAGCATATGAGAAAATATCCCAGACTTCAAGAAATTCCTGTACAACCAATTTTTATTCAGCCCCAACAAAAATCGCCGCAACTACATTCTGTTTGATTACTAGTACATAGGACTGCCAACCTTTCCATTACTCGCAGTAAACCAACCAAATTTACCTCCTCTGCGCAGATGAAGCTTCTATTAAAATACTGACCTTTACAATCGGCGAGTAATCCAAGCTGGCACAAAGTTTATTATTTCGTGCCGTGCAGCATCGTTTAACAGACTTGAATAATTTGAAACATTCACAGAATGATCTAAACTAGACATATTGCTAAAAGCTATCATCTTTATTCCAAAAATCGCAGATGATATCGATAAGCAGAAAAAGAAGAGTTGGTTCGCTACCCTGAATACCGAAGAGATTTCTAAGCTTCTCCCTTCAGCCTGGAAATTGAGTTACTATCGCCGTGGAATGGCAAATTATCTGCTTTCCAATGTAGCTTTGTACCCAAGCGAAACAAAGATTAAAAGCCATGCAGATTATCTGTTCGTTGAAAAGATTTTCAGATGTTTTAAAATTCCAAAAGCCTGGCTTTGTCGAAAAGCGATATTTTTTCCGGTCCAAAATCCGACAAGTTTCGATCCTATTTCTGAAAAAATACCTGCAAACCACTCAGAAGTGGGCTTCATCTCTGTCGTAAGGGATTGGAACTAAAAGGTCAAAGTAGTGCCCTGGTACTGTTCGAGTGCCTTTAGTCCTCCCAATTCAACGGGAGAGCCGCAACTCATGGCTTTTGATTCTGATGATTACAAACCATCTCTTCGAAAATATTTGTTCCACTCAAGAAAAGTGTAAAAATTGCACTTTTCATCGCTCAGATTGGTTACAAACACATATTTATAAGTAATTGAATGAACGGAACTGCACCGAATATAACAGAAATTGGATAAGACTTCCGAGAGTGTGTTCTTCAGAAGAGTTTCTTCCGAATTTATTATCCCTTCAATCTCTCATTCAAAATCATCGACGTCATGAAAAAATCCAATCTTAGACTTTCCTTAGAAAAATACATCGCATCAAAAGTTTGCAACATACAAGAAAGCTGTAACGGTTCAGCAGTGTAACTTACTTTTGGTGTGGTCCTTGAGAACAATGGTTGGATTAATGATAAAGGAACAAGGGTCCAACTGAGGCTAGACCGACGCGGAGACCTTATTCATACAGATTATAGCTCGCCCTTGCAGGGATAAACCCACTCTTGAAGATAATATAGACACAGTTTCTCTACAAAACCAGCACAGCAGATACCAGGCACAAACATTTTTTGCCCTGAAAACCCCTTTTCTACTGCCTTTTTGCCGCAGAATCCCGCACAGAATCCCCTTTTCTACTTCAATAAATGCCTGATTAGTTTCTGCGTAGGCCATAGACTATCTATAGTGTATATAAAACAAGGAAACAACGCTTTGAAGTCTGACTACGGTACTAATTTCTAGAAGAAGCTAAACTAAAAAGCTCAATAAGTGATAGCAGACTGTAGAATGTTCAATAAAAGCCTTTAGTTAAGGCGTGAAGAGACACAGACTATTCAGTTAAAGCAATATTAGTCTCGAGCGGGTTATTGTTGAGGGGTTTGGGGATGTGCATGAGTTCGCAGTATTCGGAAGAATAGTGAAACGAATTTATGGGTTTCTGCGACGGCCAGATTGTTGCGAACGTCTTCTAATCGATCCGAAGTACAGTTTGAGCAGGTATAAATGAAAATTAGGATGGAGCCAGTCCATGGTAAGGCGGAAGATCAAGTCTATAGGCGTCCCCAGAAGCTAATTTTAGTGATTTCAAACGGTTCCTTTATTTTAAAGATAATTTCTTAAAATATATGTTTAAGGAGTGAAAAAGCAGTAGGAAGCGGACTGTAACTATTTTGCCCACTTCTTGTTGCGAATCTTGACGATTACGGTTATAGCTTTATGTACTTCACGTATTTAAACTTATCATCGATAATTTCGCTAGGTTAGTGACCTCCTTGATATTTATGAGGAAATCATTAACTGCGGTATTAATATATTCTGGCATGTGTGAATAAAAACACCAGATATATAGAGAAAGGGTGTTGTCCAAATGTTAGGAAAATGGTGAATACTTTGTCAATTCATAAGTATGATTATTATAAGAGAATTATAGCCCTGGTAAGAACTTATCCCAATCCTTTTGTATATAACTGACAAAGCAACGAAGCAATTATTCAGTTACTCGAAAGGTTCGTTCTGATTGCACATCGGTCTGGGGATAGAATTCTATTGAAAATTTTAGTTTAACTCGCAGAATCTTCATTAAATCTGTCCAAAGTTACTTGTAAAGCGAGCGTCACGATCAAAAATTGTAGTCCTAAGAAACCCATGACGTTTGTAAAAATTATTGCAGTAGACCTAAGCAACCTCTACAGCATTAATTTTGGAAGAGCTAAGAGGAATAAAGTGGAATTGTTTTGAAAGCTTGTCTAGAACTAAAGATTTTCCAGATTTTTTCTTTTAGCTATGGGAGGATCGAAGAGAAAATCTATAAATAATTCTTCTAATTTATTCACAGGAGGAGGAAATGGATTAAATTTTCCCATTGGTTTTATGCTCAAAATTTTTGGTTGCTGGCGTTTTTGGTAACTTCGAACATATTTATTGACCTACTGTTTCACAAAGGGCCAGAAGTAGCGCCTAATGTATGTTAGGGGTTTACGGAATCCTCGGGGACCACAGTAGAGATAAGTATGTTTATCTTGTAAAATTAGTTTTCTGATCTCTCCTTCCCAAACACATTTTTTTTCTGCACAGTGCAGTCAGGAATTTCTAATTAAGTATGGTTCTTTTGAAGTTTGGTAAATATTTCTGAAAAAAGGCTTTTTGCGGTATTCTTCTGTTAACTTCTTTATGTTTTCATCACTTAATCAAGCAGTTGTTAATTGTATAATCTTACTGATTTCTTTGGAAGGTGTTTCAATTAATTAATTGGAATGTACAGATAAAGCGTCAGATCCTTTGTTATCTTTTCTTTTCCTGGAATTTATTTATTTTGCAGTCAAATTATTGCATGAATTCAACCCATCTTCCTTGACAACGTGAAAGAATCTTTTGTTTATCAAGGTAATTTAATGGATGGTGGTCTGTCTTCATAGGAAATTTGCTTGCATGAAGATAAAGTATCAAAGTGTGGAGCGCGTATATGATGGCAAGCGGCCCTCTTTGGTGAGTCAAATAAACTTACTCTGCTTCATAAAGTTCTCTATAATTATATAAAAACCGGTCTACTTCCTTGGTCATCTGTTTTGGAAAATAATTCCCCTATTCTAGTTTCGGAAGAGTCAGTAGTGATCTCATAGGGTAGATTGGGATATGCACTACGCGAAACATGTTCAATCGTTACTTTTTGCTTTAGATTATTAAAGGCACTCTGTTCTTCATCGTTTCAAACGGGCTTCACTTGCCTTTTTGTCAAATATGATAGCGGTGCAGCTATCATTGAGAAGTTCTCCAAAATTTTTTGGTAGTAGCTACAAATTAAAATAAAACTCTGGACTTGAGCAACGTTGTGTGGTACATTTCAATTGTTTATTGATTCGATGTTCTTTTTGTCTACTTTAATTCCACTGTATTACACTATGTGACCCAATTGTGCCACTTTCTTGTTTCATGAACTCTAATTTCGAAAGCTTTTGAGTATAGCTTGTTTTTTCTTAGTACTTCCAGTACCTCCGTTAAATTTTATATATGTTCGTTTTTTTCTGCTATTTATCAGAATATAATCGAGGTGAACAGGAAAAAGCTGTCTGTAAAATGTCTGATGTTTATATTAATTAAAGTACAAAAGCACACAGGAGCTTCGATGAGTCTAAATGGAGTAAGTACATAGCAAGATTGCTCAAATCTTGTTCTGAATGCGATATTAGGGATTTTGGATTAGCGTATAAGAATCTCTTGGTATCCATACTTCATATTATATCATTGAGAAATGTTTTTATTCTACTATTTAGTCCTATGTTTCATAGATAAGAGGAAGCGGTACTTAGTTTTTAAATTCTTGTTTCTTTAACGCCTTATAGTGTATAAACATACACATTCCTCCCTCTTTTTTACATAAATTGAACTGGACTTCCCCAAGGACCAATAATAGGTCTATATAACCCCGGACCAAGAAGAGTTTCTGTTTGCTTTTTCTTTTTTTCTGATTCAGTTTTTGATAGCTTATAGATTGATCCCATTTTCGGTTTGGTGTCGATCATCAATTCAAATTTAATTCCGCTTTTCTCTTTGCAGGAATTGCGTTGGACAGTTTTCTAGAAGGACATTAACATAATGTTTCAGTACTTTTTATACCTCTTTTGGGAGTTTTTCGTTACAATTCTCTTTTTCTCCTTTTGACCTAAATAGGAATTGGTTATCCATTCTTGTCCTTTCGCACTAACCTGGGGAGCTGCTTATTAGTGCGTATTTATGTCGGGAGCGATGCCCCATATTCACTAGACTCTGCTTCCAAAGGTATTAGCCTGCTTTCTTGCTTTAGGAGCATACGGCTCGATTTCCAATTGATAATTGGGTTAATATTACGTAGCCAAAATTTACCAAGAATGATTTCACATGCTATCCAATCCGCTTTGTATGGCCATACATGATTGGTTGCTTAATCAATTCGTATGTTGAGGCTCTTAATACATTGGTCCATTGGAACTAATGTATCATCCCATAGTTCTGCCTTCAGAATAGTTTTTTTTCTCGTGGAAGTTTCAAAATTTCCGCCCTTTCTTTTGGAAGTACTATCTCGTTACACCAACTATCTAAAAGCACGCTACATGGGGAATTGGCGGTTTATCTCGTAAAAAACTTCCCCTTAAAGATAATCAGCGCTTGTCTTCTGGACTTCCTTCTGTCTCTAAAGGAGGAGAATACGCATATTTTGACTAAATAATCACTCGGGGTATCGAAGTATCTCAAAACGTTTTCGTTGCTTGAAATATTTGCCATTTATGGTTTTTACTATTTTCATGTTTGGTGTTTTTTTCATTTTTGGAACTTCAATAGAATCTGCTACGGTAAAATAGTCCGGAAATGCGCTGATTTCATTTCGTGGTTGATTTAGTTTGTTATCAAGGGGTGAGTACTAGATCCCCTGAATGGTAGTCTGAATTTGTGAATACGTGTAATGCAGTTTGTTTTACCACACAAAAAGCATAACTTGTGGCCTATACGACGCTTCTTCTGTACAGGTGATTATATTCGTTGATTTTAGTGTCAAAGTTCCCAATTTGCATGGATGTAGGTCCGTTACTTGAATCCGCCATTTTGTTGTTACAAAACCCAAAACTACTGAAATTACTACTGAAAGGCTATCTAATTGTTCAGTTATTCTCATAGCATCATATGAGTTGGAAGGGTCCATTATTTCTACCATTACACGAACTCTTGTTTTTAATCCTGATGTATAGAGAAAGATTTGTTCAGGTGCAGACTTCGTAGGGACCTGCAATACCCATCTAGATTGGTTGTACGACTTGATTGAAGTCAAATTTCGCATCTGCTTAACATTACTGAAATTTAGTATTGCATTAAGTTCCTTGTTCACAGGTTCAAAATGGTGAAGTAAATTTATTTTAAAATCAGAAAACGTGTTAACAGTCACTTGCTGTAGTGATAACAATTCCGATCATTGTATGCCGTCACCAGTGATGTATCTAACAGCATATCTGGTTTAGACTCGTCGTTTATATCTGGACTCTGGACCCCAAATTAATTCTCTAGACTGTGAAGCCAGCTTCGCACATTTCCCCGTAATAATTCTCCGGGATATCGACTTTTAGACAACTTCGTGAATGGGCTTTTTTTCGATAAGCTTGAGTAGCCTGATTTATGGTTTGTCTCGCCGAGGCTTTTTGCTGCTGTAATTAATTGATTTGCTCCTGCATTTGTTGCAGTTGAATGATTGCCTGATGGGAGGTATCCTCCATTACAGTTAGATTTATAGACGAATGTTTTTGAAAAAATCCAAATTTAGTGTAAAATAGTCGAATACTCAAGGATTAAAGTTTTTTATGAACTCAAAGCAAAACGGAATCACTCGGTACTAAAATAGTCTAAGTTACTTAAGTATTAGGGGGTTTCAATTAAGGAAAATCAATGCTGTCTTTTCCTTAATTTAGTGTATCCGAATATAGCCTGTTTAATTTGGAACTCGAAAAATGATGAAAATATCGGCTATTCTGATTTAGTCTAAGAAACCACTAAATTAGTCCGTTCGAGCGAACCTGTCATCACTAATTTCCATCACTACGTTTTGTCATACACAAGTATCACGACGTATTCCGCTTCATGCCAATGTCTACACCACCACCACCCCCAAACCACCACTATCACCACCACCTCCAGCACCTCCCTAGCACCTCCAACACCCCCCCACCATCACCAAAAGTGGGAGGAGAATCATTCATACCATGACCGACTCAGCCCCTCCCCCCCTCTCCTCCAGATACCGCTACTTCGGATGAAAAACAAGCTGTGCCGACGACAAATGAGAACAATCTTACATCAGCATCGAGATACGCATGCGCTTCTGTTCTCGAGCCCAGCCTCGTTAAGACCAAAGAGGCCAGACTCTTTCCGAATAAGGTCGAGAAAGCGTGGATTATAAACCAACTTGCAGCGGTTTGAAGCTACGGTACAGAAAGGGGAAACTTTAGAAGGACTTTATTTGACAGTTGCACGAAATGCAGCCACACAGCACATTACAAATGCATCGATTTTGCATGAGCAGGAGACATGCGGGATGTCATGACGTCGCTTATACATGGGTAAAATTAAGTCTGCGAGCGTCCTTTATTTCGCTAACGCTGCCATGAAAAAAGCACGAATAGTTCAAACGGATGTTGCAGAAGACGGTGACGACTCCCCATTCGTTGCTATTGTTCGCACCTGTGGAAAGCAAGGGATGCTAACCATCTGTAGGATCAAGCTCTGCTTTTTTATCTGCATGAGGCTTCCAAAAAGGCATCATAGTCCTCCGACGGAACGGAAATGTTGATATGGAGGAAGAAAGAGGCTCGTAAAGGGAAACAAAAGCGTTTACTGAAATGCAGAATATATTAAGAAAGAGTTAGAGAAGGAAAAGCGAAAAAAAACAAGAGAAGACTGGAAGAGATGCGCGCTGCAGAGCGTCATCACTTTAAAACGGAAACTAAGACCGCAAAGGCCATGGCGCCTAGCGTAGCCATATCGGCAGAGCAATGTGAGAAATTTGGTGCCTTCGTGGCTCTGTTTGAAATGAAGAAAAAACTATCAATACCCGTTCCCCCCATGTCCGGACTACCATAAACAAGCGAGCAACCAATAAAACTTGATCCTTAGCTGCTCGCTCCAACAACTGCACCTGGGGCACAAAAGAATTGAAGCGACGGGAATAACAACGTCGCAACAAAAACCAGTGAAGCTGATGACTGTCATCAGGTGGAAATGTCAACTTAAGAGCCGTCCTCAGACGGCGGATTGCGTTCTGGTTTCTCATGATACCTCTCAATTATTTGGAGCGCAACTCAGCGTCTGTCAAATATACAGTTCGACAGCATTGAAACACTGTAATAAGCAAGAGGGAAAGAGGGAAGAGCTCCGTGCTAATCGGCCAGGGACCAAAAAAATTCTATACCAATTGTTGATAGACCCAATTCCCCATTCGTTGACCATCCTTTGACTTCTAATATCGCGATTTTAAACGGTTTGATACGCCTAGGATGTACTTTCGTTTTGCCTAAACGGGACGGTAACGTTCCCTTCTCCCGCAAGTACCATATCAGCCATAATATGCTGTCCGGGGGACAACAATTGTTCCCTGTTTTTGTATACGTCTGAATTTATGTACATATTTTGATTTAACTGTGCTCCTTTGTTGGTTATATCAATGCGAACGAATCGTCCAAAAAGATCACATAACACTGGTAGAGAATATCAATGGGATTTTTTAGAAGCACAATATGCCCTTTCTTGGTCTTCCACATCTTGAGTGCGCCATCGACGGTTCTTGTTCCCATCCACAAACAAATGAATCGCGGAAAAACTAGAAGCAGCCCTTTCATCAATTGGCGCTCCGATTCCCTTGGCCAACGGAGAAGAGCAGGAGATGCGGATAAAAGAGCGGAACATAGAGCTGTAATGCTGTGTTTGAAGTAGTTGGAAACAGATCCAGGCGAAATCTCGTATCTTATTGCAATGTTATCCACTCCTATACTCACTTCGTTTGCACCACTCAAGACGTCAAGGTGAAAGAATAGCAACTCCTGGCTGGATAATATACGTTTTAAGGGTACCGTGATGTGGTTATCATCTTTTTCGAAGTAGTTTATAGGACGAAGCTGGGCCTTTTTCGTTATCGTGTGTAACTGGTCAAAGTCTGTTCGGCTCATATGAGTAATTTTCTCAAACAGAAGTACGTACGCGTCTTTTTCACGGATATACTTGTAAATATCTGAGAGCTCTCGACGAAAATGGCGTCTTTTTTCCCGTTGATGGCATTGCCGCGTCCAGGTTCCGGTGTATCTCTTGAGGATGTCTCAGAATCATATGAGCACTTTCGTTTTGTTTCTGCACTGCCACCGTCAAGATGAAGAGTATGTTGTACTTGAGAGAGGAACTGCGCGTGCATGGCAAGAGCAGTTGCGACTTCGTCATTTCCGAACATTATGGATATGCTGGATTGCCAATAGTGGGCTTTCTTACGATGGAAAAAGGAATTACTTTTACATTACTTACCTTTTTCTCTACCAAGGACACTGCTAATAAAGCGTTGGGTCAGACAACTCTAAGCGACCTTCACTAGCAAAAAAACAGTTACTTTCCAGCTCAGCTGCGATAGCTTAACGCAGCTATCTTCTCCATAGTAGAATGCATGCGTACATAACATAATCGTCATCCTCCACTACGGATCAAGAAAATGAACCATCATTATTCATCGTATTTACTCCCCAGCTCATAAAATTCCCCCTCGAGGAGACATTTCCATCGCTATGTTAAGGGTTACATTTGAGCATTCTCATCAAACAAACCATCGACGCGAATTTTTGAGTCCCTAAGTTCTTCGTTAATATTTCAGCAACCATTTCGTTGGTACATACATAGCATAACTTCACACCACCCTCTCGAACATGATCAGTAACAAAATGATACTTAATACCAATATTTTTGGAGAGCTCAGACAAAAAAGGATTCTAAGCATCAACAATACACACCTGGTTATCCTCCCCAATCTTGATACCGAATAAGGCGTTAAATATTCCCTTGTAAACTATCTGTGCCAACATGGGGCAAAACTTCCTCATCCATAAAACTTCTCTAATACAGTCCCCCAAAGCACCAAATTCTGTTTCTTTCGAGCTCTACAACGGTCCGTCTTTTAGAACGCCAACTTATTGGAATATCAGCGCATATTACACTCATGTCTGAGATAGACTTTCTGTCAGGCTTCTCTTGCCCTCAGCCGGCAGCAGAAAATGCGTCTAAATTCTTTTCTCCTCCTGATTAGTAGCAAATCCCAAGCTCACGGGTTCCCTGAAAGTAGCGGAGGACATGTTTCGCTGCCTTCGATATCTGCTCTGTTGGGTTATGCATAAACCTGCTCAAGTACCCGATTGCATATGGAATGTCTGGTCTCCCTTCATTTGCCAAATGTAACAATGCGCCAATTAAATGCTTAAAAGGCATTTGATCACTTATCGCATCATTCGAATCAGTATTTAAATCTAATGATGGCGGCAGAGTAGTAGATGCGGATTTACAATTCATCATCTGAAAGTGTTCCAAAATATGCTTCACCATGGGAACATTCTGTAGCTTGATGTAGTTACCTGCATCATGAAATGAAAACCCTAGAAACTTGTCAATATTCTTAGACACGCGAATCTTAAACTTTCTATTAAAATGCGCAGTTACGTGACAAATAGACTTGTCAGTATAGGACAGCAACAATATATCTTCCACATAGATAGTAAAAATGAAAAAATTTCCCTTATTCTTCTAGAGGTACACCTTCGAGTCTGCGCCCAAACTGTACCAGAAATTAATTTAGATGCTTTTTCAGCTCCCTTGATTCTTTCTTTAAACCGTACAGGGTTTTCTTTAACATATATACGAAGTCTTCTTTTACATTCCGCACAAAGACATCTGGCTGGCCCACATAGATTTCTTCTTGTAGCGGAGCATTTAAAAAAGCAATCTTAACGTCTATCAAAATTTTCTTCCAGCAAAACAATGCTACCAATGCTAGCATGAGATGCACAGTCGCATATCTAGTAACAAGAGAGAAAAAATACCCATAATCTACACCCGCAAATTGCGAGAAACCCTTGGTGACTAACCTTGCCTTATAGCTGGAAAGAATCCCACCCCCGTCTTTTTTAATATTGAATACCCATTTATTTTTGATCTCTTTCCTTCCAGAAAGTATTTTAGCCATCTGCCAAATCTCTATATCAGTCAATATTTTGAACTCCAAGGTCACTGACTCCTTCTAGTTTGCAGAATACAGTCTCTGCATTGCATTTTGATATGTTTCCGGCATTTTATTCGAGCCTAGCTCAGGTTCCAACACTAAAAATGCATGTTCTGGATCTTCGTACCCAAATCTACAAGGTGGTTTTCCAGCAGTACAACGTGTGCTGCGACGCAATGCAGGATAGTACGTCAAATCAGTAATTGAGATGCCATGATCTTGATGATGTTGTACGCCTCCAGCTCACGCACAATTATTCAAATCAGGCTCGGCCTGCCTCAAGTTGGAAATACATCCCTCTCTTTCATTTAAATTCTACGGCTCCACGACCCAATTTTGCTCTCCTTCTCCTTTATCGTCATTAAAAATTACTTTTGGGTCGGACAAGTCAAACTCAACGACGTCATCTATTTTTACGCCTTTCGGATCAGAAGTGTAATAGAATATTACATCCTTGCTCTCCACAATGCACTTGTCGCTCAACATCATGACACGGTAAGCTTCACCTCGGCAGAAGCCTACTAGAACGCCTTCCTCAGCACGTGTATCAAACTTTCCGTTCCTTTTCTGTGTGAGCTTGTAGACAAACGCCCGACTGCCAAACACTTTAATAAATACCACATTAGGTCTCCGTCCCCAATGATTTCGTAAGGCGTACTGTTCTTTTTACAGCTGCTTGTAATCAAGCGGTTACGAATGAAGCATGCTGTATCAATCGCCTCTGCCCAGAGTTCGTGAAGCGGATTTCTCATATTGATTTACAATGTACGGGACATGTCGAGGGGTGTTCTGTTCAGCCGTTCAGAACATCCATTGGACTCTAGCTAGTAAGCCGTTGTAGTCTCATGCATAATACCGCGCCTGTCTAACTGTTCGGTGAATTCATTGCCGATATACTTTAAGCCACCATCTGCGCGCAGCCACTTCTCTGCGTTGCGCCCAGTCGACCTCAAAATTTTGGTCTCACTCTTGAACACCCCTTCTATCTAACTAATCATAATAATAACAGCATCTCCCGCCTTACTCTTGCGATCTAAGAAACATATTAGCGATAACCGCTGTAGGAATCAAGCAGCGTGGCAAAGTACTTTGCCCTCCCTAGTGAACTTTGTTTCATTGGTTCGACAACGTCGGTATAAACGCGTTCCAACGCGTTTGCAGCGGATGCGTCCTTGATTAAAACAGACTTTCGTGGTGCTCTAGTAACCTTATCAAGTTCGCGTGAATCGCACTATCTAGTGTTCTTCACGTCCTTTTCTTTTAGTCCACGGACGTGGGGAATAGAATTTATCAATACAGCGTTACTACATTGACCGAGCCTCTTATGCCAAAAATTTGCCTTATTGACACGCGACACATGCGCTTGTTCTTGAATTTTGACTTAAATAAATTACCCGTAAAGACCATCCTAGGTCTCTTGCGCAGTTAGTTTCACAACTTGAGTAGGCATGTGAAAAATATTCATCCACCAACCCTCCCTAGGGTCTTTATCTTACACATCTATAATCATCTGGAAGTTCTTCTTCCGTAGGCATGATACAGAAATTAGGTTAAAACACCATCTTTGGAGTGTACAATACGTCCTGTAACTCTACGTTGTGCTTCCCGCCATGCACAAATGTCTCAGCCAAAACAGAACCACAGCCGAAGGACTTTACAGTTTCGTTGTTGTCAACTTGCATAGTTCCCTGACTTGGATCGTATGTTGCAAAATGAGAGCGGTTATATGAAATATGCCTAGTGCAAGCAGAGTTTAGCATCCATTTTCCGGAATTCTTTTTGTCTGCCATTGCCGTGAGTGCTAATGGAAATTTCAGCATTGCCGTGTACGAATCTCTTCCCTCACTAGACTCCCCTAGATTACAGTCTTTAGCAATGTGTACCATCTGCCCACACTTAAAAAAATTGTGTTTTTCCTTGTAAACTTTGGTTCTGTTACTATTCTTACCCCTGTGGTAACATTGTTTGGCAATGTGGCCCTTCTTGGCGCATATGAAGCACGTCCTAGTACACTTTATGGTCTCAGTGACCGAGACCTGATGTGTTACAGTATTCAGCTCCTCTAACCGCGTTTGTCGACAATCATTTTTGCAACTGCCTCTTTGAAGTCGCACTTCATGCTCATAATCATCTCTGCAGTTACATCGAACTCCTTAGGTAATCTACGAAGCAGTGCACGCTTCAATTAAACTCTTGAAACGTCTTATCCAGCAATTTGCAGCTCACTTGCTAACCCTAAAATGCGATTAGAATACTCAGCAAAGCCCTCACCTTTTTCAAGAAAAGTGGTCTGCAGCTATATCAGCTTTGCGTCGATGGACGCCTCAGATACTACTTGAAACTTGCACTGTAGAGTATCCCCACACCTGACGCGGGCACTGAATCTTTCGCATCATGGCCTTGAAAAAGCAATCGATAGACTTCAGTAGTAGAGCAAGAGCCAAGTCACGCTTTTGGGGAATGAGATTCACTCAGGACTTCTGCCACGGTGTGCTCTGGGGTTACATCATCTGTAGTATAGCTGGAATTAGCAGTTCCTGTTGACCGAGTATCAATTTTCTCAACCTTTTTCCATAGAAAGCTCCGTCATAATACTACCTCCATGTCGTTTGACCATGTGAAGATGTTATTGGCTGTCAACGGGGCCTTGAGGAACTTCATAATATCCTTCTCGTCCATAGTTATAATAAAGGAAACGGGAATATCACTTGTCTCAGCGTGTGTGTAGTCAAATCCGAAACTCTCTATACGTCGCGGTGGTCAGTGGCTCGCAACTGGGCCAATAAAATCTTACGATGGAAAAAGGAATAAGTTTTACTTCACTTATATCTTTCTCTCCCGAAGACAGAGCTAGCCTTACACTATTAATAAAGAGTTGGGTCAGACAACTCTAAGCGACTTTCACTAACAAAAAAAGAGTTGCTCTCCAGCTGAGCTGCGATAGCTTAACGCAGCTATCTTCTCCATAGTATAATGCATGTGTACATAACACAATGGTCATCCTCCACTACGGATCAAGAAAATGCACCACCATTATTCACCATGTTTCCTCGCCAGCTCATAACAGGTTTTCGGTATTGGACATGTTGTGGTTGACTCGTTCTTTAGTGGGACTTTCTTTTTGCCATGTGTTACGCTCAATAAGTCGGCCGGGAATGCAATAAGTCGGCCGGGAATGTACAGCTATCTGAAATTAAGAAATGAGCCAAAAACGGAGGACTGACTTTATTTGTGATTTTCCCTAATCAAAAACCTCTACTGTCAACCTCAAAATGTTTGATAGCTTTCGATGCTATACGAGCACTCGAATGAGGAGGCTTTATGATTTTATTCCACTTCTGAATTGCTCTTTTCTGAGCAACTAGGCTCGAAAGCTTTTAGTGCTCCTCTTTGCGAAGATGGTCTTATTTTTTCAGTAAAATGAATATTTCACTGTGAAATACTCATTTTTTTGATCCCAAATAAAACGCACCTATTGTTAGATATGTGTCAAAGACTTCATTGAGATATAAAAAGCTGAATAGAACCCGAAATTATCGAGGAAACCCTGCACGTGGATACGAGAGCATTTGTGATCCTCCCACAGCTGTTTTCCAGGCTTCTCACCACCACAGGTTGAGCACTTCTGAAAGGAAAAGTTGTCTTCGGGTTTGAAAGGGTGACCGGGTTAGTGCTTTTCCTACTCGCTCTAAGCTTCTAAAAATCAGACTGATTCGCCAGTCGCACTACAGTACTGTTGAAAGTCTCGCTGTATTTTATGTGGGATCCAGAATGGATCTGCAGTTGGTCAACTGGTTTTTTATTTAAAGTAAAACTCGGTTTCGGAGAGGTTACGGGGGTTGAAGGCTCAACAGGAGCTATTTCACAGTTATTCAAGTTTATAAATAGGTTACAGACCGTTGGGGATGCTGCCAATTCGTAGTAGATCAGTAGTGTAACTTACACTCGGTCCGGTTATTGGGAACAATAGTTGAATAAAAGATAAAGGAACAAAGGTTCGAGAACGCTTTGGACTGTAGGTTGGAAGGCTCCGGTGTTTAGCGGTGGTCATGCTTTAGTTGTCTTTTTCCAAATGAGGCTAGAACGACAAGGAAAAATTACTTTGTACATATTCAAGCTCTCCCTTTTTGAGATAAATCCACTCTTAAAGATACTATATACAAAGGCTTTCTACAAAACCTGCACAGAAGGTACCAAGCATAATAATTTTTTTTGCCTTCACTATCCCTTTTCTCCTGCCTTTTGCCACAGAATCCCGCGCCTAATTCCCTTTACTACTTCAATAGATGCCAAATTAGTTTCTATGTAGGCCATAGAATATCTAGCGTGTGTATAAAACAGGGAAAAACGCTTTGAAGCCTGACTCCGGTAATAATTTCTAGAACAAGCTTAACCAAAAAGCTCAATAAATGATATCAGGCTGTAGAATGTTCAAAATAGAAGCCTTAAACTAAGGCGAGATGCGACACAATCCCGCGTCCAAGATTGATGTTTAGGCTTATTTGCAATTGGAATAAATGTACTCGAAGATACATTTGAGGATGTGGATTCATCTTTTTGGCACTTGGGAAATCTGGGATACTGAATGCACAAACTGCATATATTCACCAGAATTTATCTATAGTTGCCTCTTTGTTTGAGAGAAAATGAACAATTGGAGGGATTTCACTCAGATCCGAAGAACTCAAATGGAAGAAGACTCAATAAGCCTACTGGTTTACAATTCCTAAACTGTTTTCGGCACATACTTTTAAAAGGGTATCTCACAGGAGAAAGGTTTAATGGATCATAATTGTTGGCTGCGGAAATAGTATTTGACTCATTTAATAATGAAGCTACCATCAAGGAACTTAAATACTTTTCCATATTGATAGTTGAAAATCAATCTGAGTAATCCTTTAGAAAAGGATAGCTAGTTTTGGCATGGGAATGATTACAGTGTATTTTTTTGATGTCCTAGGCGTTGCAAAATTTTAAATTATGGTAGTATCTGGGGAAAATGTATAGGTTTCAGCTGAGATCGACAATGTGGCAACTGTTCAAACGTCCTGTCCTTAGAATTAGCGATCGGAATAGCGAATTACACAAAAATTTGTTACGAAAATATCTGTGCACGATGCTTGAAGAACCATTTGTTGTGTGAAAAGCTTCTTTTTCCCCCAAGAAATCCGGGAATTTTTTTGCAAAGTTTTCAATGGCTTTCTCTTTAATAAAACGGACAGTAAAGGCCACACATAATTCTATGATTCCGTATTTTGCTTTATTTCTTAACCTTTATTCTCTTTCGTTGTGATCCGTGAGTAGTGTAAGTCCAAGGCGGAGCAAAAATTTCATATTCGTACCCATGAGTATATAGCGCGAAACCTGTTTCTCTGCCTGTACAGCCCGACACAGGCTGCTCCCTGTCCAACGCCCGGGTCACTGTCAAATCGGTCGCATATGAAAAAGGTTGGGGTCATGGTGTGGTCAGCTCCGTCGCCCGCACCAAGATGGTACCGAGGGTGCTTCATGGGGTTTGGCTTCAGATTCCTGTCTACTACCCAGAACAAATCCACGATTTGTGAATGGAGGTTCTAGCACATCATCATGGACTGAATGGCATAGTCACGTTTACTATTATCGATCAGCTGTACATCCGCATCCCCGACAAGCAGATCCAGGACATTCTCTTAATTACTTTTACCACCCACAAACTGACTCTATGCATAGGAACGCTCGTTGCATATTGATTTGAAGGGTCCCATTCCGGTCCGTAAAAGGCTTGTAGGCCACTTCTGCCCCTGAATGGAGCGTTCCGCAGCTATGTAATCTCTTAGGAGCCCGGTTAGATCGGAGGATCCTTCGCCACCACTACCGATCGACCAGGGGCGGCGCTGAACCGTAGATGTGGGCCGATGAGAGAGATGGCAGAATAGGGGCTTTTTGTGTTGGGCTGGGAGTTGTAACAATGGCGTTGTCAGAGGAGTGGTTCGCGGACGCCCCTGTCTGAGAAGAGGGGTGGGGAGAGGTCTCTTTATGAGCTGCCCCGGGTTTCTACATTTGCGGTGATGGATTGCGGTGGGGATGGGGAGTAGCAGGAAGTGTTAGGGAGTGGTAGGGGTAATGGGGAGTGGCGGTCGCATTGATCAGTGGCGGGGATAACTTGACGGTGCCGGTGATGATCTGAATATTACTTGAAAGGATCCAAAGGCCATATAATTAATCAGAAGTTTCGAAGAGTCAGGATAGTCGTAAGAGTATCTCTGAATGAGTAGTTTTAAGAGCTAGAGTTTACGGCATTTGATTGATCGCCTCTTACACTCCGTGGATGCGTGGGTGTCTTCTTTTCAATTCTTCAAGGCGATAAATTACCCTATAGCGACTCTTTATACGTCCAATTAAACAACAATCAAACGACAATGATATTGGACTGAAAATTTGTAAACAAAAATACTGGCGGAGGTATCATTCTGTTCTTAATTGTCTTAGAAGATACGAAAATATACGCGTATCTTTTCAAATTATTCCTTCTAAAGATAACAGGAATCACTGCAAATCTATTCATAAAAGGCTATAATAAAAAATCGAAAAAACAGTTAAGCTTCGCAATTTTGTCCTATAAGCGAGAAGAAGTACTCCTTTCGAAAATTTAATCTTCCTTTAGTTGCGCCAAGTCAATTTGAGAATTAGTAGCATATAGGACAATAATTTTAATTCTGGAAGGCACAAAACGTAACCCGTAGTTTAAAGCCGACCTTTTCGGTGTACTTGACGATTATTTAGAGATTTTGTAAGTGCTATTACATTCAATAAGATATTTACACGATATAATTCACTTGAAAGGGAGCTAAGGGTATAAGTTTTATCCATAATTCTCTGGAGAGTAGACGGGGCGCGTTCATCAGAACATGTAAAATAAGCCCTAGTTTGATCGTATTGTGGTGAGTAATAAAGGTCAACATTCAATGAACTTCTGTTATCATGTAAATACGCAAGATACCAAGAGTAGCAAATACCGAGATACATTTGAATTCATCAAATAGATCTTCAGTATTCGGTAGATTTCTGCAATTGGACTTCATGAACATGATCTTCAAATACAGTAGGGTAGATTTTAAAGCTGAGTTCTTTTTGCTGACATGAAAATAATTGCAAAAATTAGTGGCTTATGACTAAAAATTTTAATATTTCATATTTTAACCCCTTTAGTTGTGAATCAGCTACATTTGATAGTACGTGTTGATAAAACGTTCTTTAATGATACCAAATGTATGTTTTGCCAACGAGGATGAGTTTCGAAATATAAAGATTGTTCTCGAGGCGATTATAATTTAGCGCTGGGATATATTTATCTTCTAATGAGTACTTTCATGAAGATAAGCAAAATAGATACTCACTTACCCTTGCATCTCAAATTTTGAATATTAGTCCTCAGTTTCCCTTTTCGCATCTACGGTTTAAACTTAGTCCTCATTTTTCGTTGCATGTATGTGATTTAGTTTTCTCCTCCTTTTTAAATGGAGAATTTGAACTCATCTGTTGACTAATTATCAGATTCAATATTAAATTCGCGTAAATCATTCTGGATAGTTAGTAACAACTTTTATTCGGAATTATCTGTTATTAGATCTCCAATTCAGGCACTACGTAGATACTTGAGACGACTGACATTACAGAAATAACAGTTATTTTGACTAATGGCCGAATTTAGCCGACAGAAGAGAATGAATATACCTAAACACGATCTTTTGGCACCAAAACGTAATGAAAATATTTTAGATACAGTAAATCAAAATTTACCGAGGGAAGTACTACTGACTCAGCTAATGAGAAAATCAAGAATTGGAGAAGCCCCTTCCTCCATACGAGCACTACTTCCTAGCTCCGCTGACATCCTTTCCCTGCTTTCGCACAATAGTGCTGCTGGACCAGTCTGCGTTTTCTACTTTTTTCAAGCCCGCCTCCCTCATTTTTTCCCCGTATAATCTAGCCATCTCACCATCTTCATCACGTAGCGGATGCCACTTCACATTCAAATTTGTTAAAGCTAAAAAAAGCCTTAAAAATGTCATACCATTCCTAGTCCCATCTCCAGCGGTTACCCATAACAGACCACAGCGAAAATAAACGCCTAAAAAATTCTGGACAATGATGCCGTCCGAAATGTTCTCCTTATTTACCCTAATATCTTCACACGATAATACACCACCGATAGGCTTCTTCCTTGGATGAACAACCCTTGCTACGCTCGAGCCCCCTAGTATCCCTTATCCACCAATATAGCCCAGTTGCTGGGGTACATCCCTACAAGTAGTCCCACAATCGGAATTTCTTGAAGCTCTTCATTCATCTTGGAGGTCGTATTTCCATGAAATATAAGATTTTCATTAAGAATTATAAGGTCAGCGACTGAGCCAGCACAAAGAGGGAAGCACCTAATGGCTAAGCCATTGAGAAGAACAGAAATCTCAGACTTATAGCCATAGAGTATGTTCTTATTGCTGAAGTATTCCTTTGCTTCGTCATTATTTCCACTCGGTCGATTAGTGCTGTGGAAAGTCGCGTCAGTAGCATAAAGCGCATACTTGTAGTTCTTGAACGTATTTACTTCTTTAACAAATCGAAACATTGTAAATATCCTTTCATACTTCTGTACTGCTTTTTCGAACAAAAGCGGGTAGTTCTTATTGACGAATAAAAACTCCAATCTTTCGAATGTAGAGCCTTTTATTCTGAAAATTCGTCCATTGAAATCCCATTTTCCATCATGCTTGATTGTTGAAAGAACCATGTATAAAAAATACTGAACACGGGTAGGTTATTCTTTATTTCGCCATACAGCATCAAATTCCAAATCCCAAAAGTTGGTCATTTCCAAAACTGCCCCAGATACTACAGATTTTGCAAAAGCGTCCATAACAGGGAACCCAGACTCCTCAGTATCCGACTTTGACTCATTCTCTTCTATGTCTTGTAGTAGTTGGTGCATTCCTTCATTTGTTCTGCTCTTTCTTCTGCCATAAGTCGCAACATTCTTGAGGCTGAAGTTTTTCCCCCATTCTTGCTGCTTCTGTCTCTAATTTTTACCTAAGGTCGTATAGCCGAACTCCTTTATATTCAAAGGTTCATTTTACGTTTGTAGTATTTATGGCAATGAGATATTTGGGCGGCATAAAGATTCGACTTTACAGTTTTTAAAAATAAGCGGGTTAATTTCTTCAAGTTTCTTAATTTTATAAGTTTCGTAGGGGTTGGCGATATTTTTTCCCTGCGGTGTTACTGTGCTTTGGCGGGAGCATGTAAACCTCTCTAAGTTAAGCGCAAATCTTGTTTTCCAGGTCATAAAAATGCCTCTCTAACCTAACCTTGATCGTTTACTTTTCACAATGGCCGTTAGCGGTACTTTATTGCCTAATTTTAGTTCACTGTACAGTCAACTACACCTTACCACACGGTACTACTGTATTGGCACTCGTCTATGCCTAAAGACAGGGACTTTACAGAAGTACTCGAACATTTACAATTAGGCTGTACTCTTTTGTACTATTACTAAAACAATTTTTAGAGTACCGTAGAATTTTAGCCAAAGACAATTCTTCTTAAATTACATTTTTGCACTATGCCATACTTGCATTTCACCTTGGCGCACTGCTATTTCGTGTTTAACACAAATGTTTTGTACCCTCTCTTGTCATATCGAGAAAAATGAGTATTTTCGCTAAATATCTATTGCAAGACATACTTTCAGGGACTTTTTAACTATTAAAATTGATGAAACACGTAATGTACTGCGACGGACAACAAAGAACCTGACTTTATAGCATGAGATGGTTCCGACTGAGCGGTAAAAGGTGTAACTGAATTGAGCGCTCATCAGTTGTGTTTTTACACTAAAAATGTCAATGATTATGTCATTTTCTTCCACAGAAGCGATTTAACAGAAATCGTCTGTGAGGTACGATGTGCTCACAATCTATTACAGGAAATTTGAGAAGCTCAAATGTCTAAAACATTAACCGTTCAATATAACTTGAGTGATGCAGCTGAGAGGAGAGTATTCTAGGCCTAATTCGCTTTAAGCATGTGCCGATGTGCTATCATTATTTTTTCAGTGAGTAGTGGTTTTCACCTTTCTGGCTGCGTCACAATGAACTCATGTCTCTATGGAAGCTTAAAAATACGTACAGAACAACATATGCTAATATTCGATTGGCTGCTAATTTCTACGTGGTCTCTGCAACTCCCGTAACCTTCATACGCGAGGGATTGCTTGTAAACCGATTTAATTCGGAAAAATCCACTTTTATTTTAGCCCCACGCCTATTGCATCGAACAGTGATGAAAAATTACTCAAGTCCGCCGTTAAAGGTCCATGGAATTGATTATCGCTATCATTGCCTGATTGAATTCGTGCAGCAACAATAGCTTCACTTCAGGTCTGCAGACGTACTAGATACAGTTCCCCTGCAGTAAGAGGAATAATTTTATGAACTCTCTCAAAGCAATAGATCGCGCTGTGGACGCCATGCTTCGGAAATCATGACCGCAAAATTTCTGAGTTCCCTTCTTCTATTAAAGCGCAAGCGTATCACTGTAATACACAACCGTCCAATCTTTATGCATTTATATTTAGGGCTTCTTCATTCTAAGCTCTCTTCCTTCCCCACGCGTTAACGGACGCAAGTACTCGAGGTAACTCAAAGAATCTTTGCTTTACAGCATTCTTTTCGAGAATTCAAGCCACTTTACATCTCTATACTGCTAAACCCAATTTGCTGCCGAGACTAACGCTCTCCTTCGACTTTTGGAAACATCTAATCTTGTGAAAGTTACCTCTTCTGCCTGGTCGTCATGGGCAACGACTACTCCCATCCAGAAATTTCGAAGCAAATTGGTGGCGTATTTAACAGAGCCAACAAGAGCGAGAATATCATAATGGAGAACACCCCACTGAAACACGCTGTAAACTTAGCGGTACCAACTTTTTGCTCCAGTAAGTGAGAAAAATAATTTTTTGTAACAAATTTAGGCCCTTTTACAACCTCTTTCCAGTTTCAAAAACTTTCATAGATTTTACATCAAGTAAGATTTCTAGATATCACAGCCTTTTCTATCCTACCCATTTACCATTGACCGGATACCGTGCTTTAATTGTCTATGGCCCCTTTCGAACGATGTAGCAATTAAAGGATGGAATTAAGTAGTAAACAAGTATCACGTTGCACAATAACCAATAGAAACGCATTTAGTAACTTAGTGTGATGGGGATAGATAAAGGAATGTGTAAAAAACTAGATGAAATGAGATCACTAGCGCCTTTATAGGTTAACGAAAGAGCTTTTAGTTGGGATTGACATCTTGGTTGGGATTTACATTCGTTCTGGCAATGTTTGTACTTAACCTGTTTGAAGTGCAGAAAAAAACTTTAAGAAAAGTATAAAAATATATGAGTAGATATTTAATCTTATACCTATATGTAATTAATGGACGGAGCACAATAAAAGAAATATTAAAGACTGTAGAAACTTCTCAAGACGCACGAGACTTATCACCTCCTCGATACATGTTTCACCACCTCTTCATATGTGTCGACATGCCTTACGGACCCCCTCGACATATTTTCGCCCCTTCGACATAAGTGTCACCCCTCACTCACACCTCTTGAAACATGTGTCACCCCTTCAACACATGCGCCGAGTGAGTGACTCAGCATGTTACACCAAAAGTAATTGACTGGCGATGAATCTGCCATTTTGCACCTCCCCGAAACATGTGTCAGAATGGCCACAAATGCGGCGCAAAGACGACAACATTTTGAAACTTGGGCGATGTATTTATTTCACTACCCCATTATCCCTCCACCATCATTACTGGATGTCCCCCCAGCATCATCACTGGATGTCCCCCCAGCATCATCATACATATCCCCCCTCGGCACAATCGCCTGCTCTTCCCCCACGGCACAGTCATCAACTCTCCTCAGACTGCATCATCATTCGCTCCCCCCACCGGCACCATCATCTGCTCCCTCCACCGGCACCATAATCTGCTCTCCCCATTCGGCAACATAATCTGCACCCCCCTCCGGCAACATCATCTGCTCTCCCACACCAAGCTCTCACACCTCGCGTAATCACCTGCATTCCCGTTACCCAGCACCATAATCCTTAACTTCGCTCCCTCCTCAACACCATAATCCGTGGCCCCGTTACTCAGAACCTTCATCTGCTCTCTTGATCGCGATCAAATTCATCCGCTCTCCCACCCTAAGCTTGAAGCAAAATTATCTGCTCTCCTGCACCCAGTTCGAATCAACATCATCTACTCTCCCGGAGCCATTTTCACTTATTATAATCCGCTCTCCAGGCCTGTGAGGACCACCATCTGACCTCCTCCGTCAACTAGCCACACCCTTCGCTCGGCTGTACCCTCATCGTCGTTCAGTTACCCTACATCATTCCCAACCCTATCATACTTTCTACACCCTGTTGCGTTTTCCACGTAACAGTATGCTAAAAACATTTGCATCTTTCTCCCGCAGTAAAATTGCTTCGCCTAACTATCAATCACTAATATTCAACTGAAAATGTCAAAGATACACAGAGTATAAGTGCAGATTAACGTAAGAATGAAGCGGAGAGTAGCAGTCGGGCATTTAATAAGTCGCTGCTCTCCTTCACAAATGTGCAAGAGAGCAGTGATGTATTTTATGACACGAAATGCAAACAGTTTCGGATGTTCTGATTGGAAAAGGAAGTGAAGGATAGTGATATATGCATCGACGACCAGGAGGGTAAGGTGGAATCGAGCTCGAAATCTTAGGGAATTTACTGGAAGTTTTCTACTATATGGATTGCGGAAGGAGGGAATTGAACAGGCGAAGGGACAGTAGGAGTACGTGAAGATGAAGGAAGGTTCGTTAACGAAACCCCAGGTCAGAATGCTGTAATCCGGACGGATGAAGATCTCGCCTCGAAATGCACATTTACACGGCAGATTAGTAGCTGGCACCAAATAGTTGATACGTAAAAGTACGGATATTACGCTCTAAACATTTTTTTGTAGCTGAAGAAATGGCCGGAGAATGCTGGGTGAACGGGTGTAAAACTGAAATACCACGAGCGAAAATTAATCGCTAAAGAATATGAACGGCTAGGTGAACGGAAATTTCTGGACACCTACAGCTGGACCAAAATTCGATATCATAATTGAAGAATAGAGTTCCAGCGAAGAACGGGGCCACAATACTTGATACATAACACTTTTCCGAGGGGGACTACTGCTCACCGGATTCTGGAAAGCAGCTCATGCAGTACACGTTGATGGCTTTCCCGATATTATCCAGTTCTTAGATACTGGATTCAATGTAGGCATGCAATCAAGTTGCAAGAAGACACCGAGAGCTATACCCACAGGTTAGCTTACAAGCATCGGCTAAATGTATGTAAGTTTTCTCGATAAATCTGGAGTTTCTGCAGATTACATCTCCGAGTTTACCAAGGTCAGTATGAACGAAACCCGGGCATTTTTGCGTAAGTGTGCCAACTGTCCAAGTGTTTTTCTCCAAGGCCTGAGCTGTATTCCCTGATTCTTTAAGGGCTCAAACCTTTTTCAAGCCTTTTCCACTTACAAGCGCTCCTATCTTTCGGGCCTGAGTCACAATTTGCAATGCACATCTGATGTACGCAGCATTTGCAAAACATATTCTATTTCTTTCCGTGTGATTTGGCAAGCTTGAGACGAGCAGTAAGGGTTTTCAACACATGTAATTGATATGAACTGTCCATGGTCGGGTCTATTGTGTCAGAGAGCATTGATGGAGTGTGAGGAGGTACCAAAAAAATGACCTGTGGGAATTATACTGGCGTGGGATTGTGCGCAGGTAGGTGCCACCTTTGTTACAGTGAAAAGAATTACCTGTAGATCGCTGGGGTTGGTTTGGTGTTTTCATTGAAAAATTACGGGTAAATATTGTAAGGGGGCTTCAACGAGGATTGGCTGCACTACTATAAGCAAGTAAAGCTGTCAAGGCAACAATCAGTTTATAGTATATGGAAATTCTACGCTCGCTGGATTTATTCTAAGCAACTTGAAGCTAAGGATTTTCTACATATAAAATGTATGTTGCGCAAGCATAGCTTGGCGCGCTGGCCAAACCAGTTGAACAGGGCTATATATAACCGACAACATGAAAACGGTATCGACTTTTCTTGTTCCTTAAGTCGTCGCTTGTTCTCCAGCCTCCCACCCTCCATTCATCCTTCAGGGCCCAATCACAAGTCATCTCTGTTCTTCGTTTCATTTGTTTTATTTCTTAGAGTATTTGTTTTTCTTTACACGTGTCAAATCAAATTGTGTGTCCTTCGGTCGCTCATTAAATTGTGATTTGAAGTATCGTGTTATTTCGTTATTTGGGTTGTTCTTTCATTCAATATCATACCTAGCATCGTTACCGCTCTCAAGCTAGCTTTCAGGAGTACCACTTTCACAACACGTCAACTGAACAAGCCGTAAGCTTCCGCGAGACAGAGATCTGTTATGAGGGTGCTCAATTAGTGGTCAACCGATTTCTCGGTTCTCCGAACGAAGATCGCCTCGAGAAGGCTTTAGCATGAAATTCATGTTGCAGAGACTGATCTAACAGCCCGCGACAGGTGTAGGCACTTGTGTGCATCCGGATCCACCCTCTTTTAGAAGGATGGACACCTAAACATAAATGTCACATCTCGTGAAGTCTAGGACTGACAATACCTAAATTGTTAGCGTAGTTTGGGATGGGAAGCTAGCACCCTAACTATCTCATGGAAATCGTCTTTTCCAAACATTGACTCACCTAACCCTCTTAGCTTCACCATCTCTGTCCAGGCGGCCACGAACGACTCATGGGACGAGAACGTGGGGTATATAATACGTCATTATTTAGCTGTTTTTTCTTTAGTCAATATAGTAAATTTGTTTGTGTTTCTCAATGTTTAATTCACAGCAAATATATCTGCGTCGAAAAAGTTCGCCACATCGAACATGTCAGAATGGCGACAAAATTTGATGATCAATTTTCTGGAATGTGTCTTGCTAGCGATATACTCTCACGGGGAGAACCGTTGTTTCCGTGTCTTTAATGCATCACATTACCACAGGTGAAGGTGTTGCCACAACTTGCAAATATGTTGATACGTAGACATTAATTCATCGTTGTAATTATGTCACAGTAAACCTCCGTAACCTTCTTCGCCAAGTACTCCGTCGCACACCAAAACTTCTTCAAAATGCTTCATGGTCTAGAAAGGGCCTTCCTTTCTCTCCATATAACGCATAAGTTGTATTACCGAAGAAAGCTTTACGCTTTCCCTTTAACCTGCTTTCCAACATGGCTGCATCATCATCTTCTTTCTGCTTCGCCAGTAACTCCCACGACTCCTTTAACATGTACAATGAGGATTTATCTGAAAGTAGCGGATCGAGAGGTAAAGCTACCAAGACCAATATGTGAGGGACTCCATTGTTTGGAGATGATTCTTCGAGCTTTGCATCACCTCTGATCTTTTCATATTTTTCAACACCCTGTTCTAACCCTCCCTAGCGAACCACTGTTGCTAACTTCTTTACATACATAACTTCTTTACATATTACGTCGATAAGTCCCATTCATTGTACAGCTCTATCTCCATCAACGCGTCACAAAACCATATCATTTCCATTACAGTGATTGTAGATGCCGGAACTAATGAAGTCCTCGGATTTCTAGTAGATCCCATTGTCACCTTTCTGTCCTTGATGGACACAGGGTCACACTATAGAAACTCTTTGACCATACTGCGCTTGCAATCAGTCATGAGTTCCTTTCCCACCCTTCCAGTAAAATCAATACGAACAGAACTTGCTGACTTTGAAATGCTTCTCATGAATATAAACGAAACCATTGTGCAAATTACATAAAATAAGAAGGGAATTTCAAACCAACTAGACTGGTTACGCGATACAACAAAGATATAGCAATGAAATTCACGCGATTTGCGAGCCCAAATCTTTGGGCATCCAATACTTGTACAATTACCTTCCAAGATTCTCGCCTTGGGGCCGCCCTCCCTTACTTATTCCTGATTGTGTCTGACCGTTTGCGAACAGCTGCTCGAGTATTTTCCAAGAAATTTTGCTGCATTTTCTCTTTAGCCCACACTTTCATTAAACTTAAAAGTATGACATGAAACTTGGCAATCCTCAAATCATGGCAGTGATCTAAGTTATTCTTCTTGATATTGGCCAATTTTTCCTCATCGCTGACTCTTTTGACGTCCCCATAGACGGCACAAAAAAGCATCATATAACTAATTTATGACAGAACTTGCGAGACTCTTGCTGTTCCCATCGAGAATATAGAAGAGCAAATGGGAGAAGAGAACGGTCGTAAACCAGAATGACCTCTCAAATTCGTTTGACATAGTGACTTTACTGCCATTTTCTGTTAACACCAGTAGATTAAGTGCTTCTGCGTCAATGTCTCGGCTGCATGGTTTTTCTGGGTCATATATAGGGGCGGCGGAGCTACCCATTTCAGTGGATGGCATTCTATTGTGTCGTTGACATGATTGAAAAGTTGTCGCAGGATAAAAACGGGGTGGTTTTTTGAATAGAAGATTGGGCCGGTCTGTGGTCGGTGGGGGGAAGGTGGTCGGTTTCAAGCTGTGCGCAACGCCATCAAGAATACCTTCACGAAAGGAACGTGCAAGTACCACAGTGGTACGGTAAATTTTCCGTTACGTTATTTTGTGCCAGGATAATGACACAACAGACAGCGAATGTGTCGGGGTAGCCACACGACCCGACGGTTTTTCTTCAGCCATAACTCGCGACCTTCTCCCGCACTATAAAATTTTGGAAGATTGAAAAACTATTTAAAATATTTTGTGAGTTGCTGAATTATTTTGGGGAGTCACTCTGGGCGACCCCCTAAACTGGCCGCATGAGGGTGGGATTAACGGTCGGTTAAGCCCTCGAAGAAAACACCGTGACCATCTGGTAAGTTACAAGCTGAAATGCCAGACTCTTTAGTGCATTTTTCCCGAAATATTAGCAACTCGATGAAATAAAAACTAAAGGTGGCCCCTAAGTGGGTTTGGAGTGAGCTACATACTGTACTGTACTATTGTTAAAATGTATGATTCTATACAGTAGTATATCTCGGGTTACTGAGTACTGTGCGATAGTCAGTGGTGGTAAGGGATGTACGGTGTCAAACAAGGGCTACTGTGACAGGCGAAAATAGTCAGCACCAACGCTGGGGCGATGGCTCCCTTCCAATCCCCCATCACCCGGTTCTCTTGATACTCAGCATATCTTAACGCTCATCGTTATTCGTATCAGAACTTCTACATTTGCTTACTACAAACCGCGATAGGTGAGCCTATGCACTGTTTCTGCTATCCTCGGGCGCCAGGACCTTTCATTTGCCCAGTGCAAACAGCAGGGGGGCGCCAAAGCACTATCTCTCTGCGTTCCATGGGTTTTGAGCCCAAGTACTCACACTCAATACTCTCATGTTGTGTGGGATCCAAAGTCAGCTCTCGTCCAACAACCTGCACTCGTTGACCTTGTCACTATCCATTCATTCTCGGAATGAAATTCTCTACGACAGCCCTTCAACGGTCGGGTGCACCCGAAAATTCATAAGCATTAAGATCACATCATCATTAGAGATACTACGCGGTACCTTTTAAAAGTTTTTTTCGTTGACACATACGACACGTAGAGAAAACGCTGAGAATCCAGCTGAAGAAACGTTGAGAACTTCGTACAGCTGGCAGAAGATACGTTTGCCATTCCGTATCATATTTCGGCCAAACTCATGATGGGTTATCATAAATCGACCTCAACTTACAAGCCCCCTCCCTCGCCTTCAACCCACTCCCCTCAGCACCCGTATCCACAACCCCCCACCCGCACAAGCACCCCAAACTACCCCATGCGCACTTCCACCCCTCCCCAGCCATCACTCCCACGCGCACTCGCACTCCAATTCCCATCCCAATTCTTACCTTAATCCCAAAGCTAATTGATCCCCTAAATGATGCAACCCATTGTCCCAACGAGTGCCATTACCCGCGATGGGTCTTCTTCTTCTCTGCAAGCTCATACCACTGATGCACTACTCCCTTCGTTGCCCCTCCTCGACAACCCGCCATCTGTTCCGATCGGGAACAACTCCACTGCGATTGTCGTTGAGTCAGTGGAATCTTCTTTACCAAAAGAGACACCAGCGTTACATCTTTCATGCAGCTTGGGCTCCGCGAGCGTTCTACATTGAGCAACGTCGACGATGACGATATGGCTTTGATGGATAGGGCTTCTACGGTGATCAAAACCAAACTCAAGAGGTTTAACTGCGGCAACTTTAATTTGTACCTTTCAATTGCTGTTTGCGCAGTCGATACGCACAAGGCTGGCAAAAAATTAAGGTTTACGACAAGGTGAAGGAGGGTTTTCTAGCAGTAGTGCCGTCTGTAGTATTCAAGTACCAAGCAAAGCCAAGCGCTAAGTCCCTACGTGACCGCTTCAATCATCTCGTGGAAATTCGCCGCAAGGACGTGAAGCGTGCTACTTCTTCGTCTAGAATAGCGGAGAGGGTAACTGAGAAGGATCAGCCTATGGAAGATTAATTCCGGAATCGGATGAGTTTGAGGAAGCGGCGAGAAGGGAGAGTAAATAGATGGTGGAAGCGGAGAGGAAATTCTTTGAGGCAGTAATGTCTATTAGGCATAGCGCAGCGGAGCGCTAGCCCAAGAATCGCATTGCTGAAAATTACAATGGTAGTAGTTCTTGGAAGATGAAGAGCGAGGGTGTTGGAAAGAGGGGCTACTCTCGTGATTCAAAGTGTGAACGATGCCGTAACTGAGAACTGTAAGCGTCGTCGGGAGGTTGAGGAAAGGAACTTGGAGGATTTGCAAGTGCGACTTGCCTTCGAGCGAGAGCGTGCAGCAGTACAGGACGGACACGTTTATAGAAGATTGACAGTAAAAAAGCTCGAGTGGACATGGTTAAAGAGAAGAGAAGGGAGGATAGGAAAGCAAGGACTAAAATCAGAGAAATAATGGACGAAATGCTTTCTAAGGTGGCACGGCGCCCTCACAATGGAGCAAAGACGATTACAGACCACAAAAGGGACGCGCCTAGCTGCTTTATAGATCCCGGAATGGTTTACGTCTATTCCCTGACCTGACCGGAGTAAAAAAAACTCCAAATTTCTTGTTTACTCGGACTCATTGTATTCTTGTAAGGAAAACGATGTACACTAGAAGTAGCACGACGTTTTCTCGTCCTTATCTATACATGGCTTAAAGTTTAGCAAAAGGACAGAGCCCTGATAAAGAAGCACAACAGGCGTCATCGCCATGTTCAATCCGCGAGCGAAATCGTTCCGAGACTACTATTGCTTCATTTCTTTGTAGCCCCATTTTACGCTGATGCGAAGCTGGCTAATTGCAGTTTTGAAAGCCTTCTGATCAGCGGTGGCGCTCACTCGGTCGAAAGGCTAATCAATTTACGGTCTCGTGATGTAAGCGGAATCTCTGCATACGTACTAGTGCACACAGTCAAAAGGGCTGCTGATAGCTTCTCCTCCATTCTGGTCTCTCGAAAATGCGAGAGATAATATCTTAGGCCTTCTCGTGGTCCATGAAGTCAAAATAAAGATTGTCCGGATTCACAATTTTCTGGTATACGAGGCATTTCATATGCCTATGTCCTGAACAGCAGCTAATCTGCATACTTCCGTGTCCTCCTGGCCTCTTTATTAGGATCTTAGTACGTTCAATAAACCCAAAATTGAAATTATCCTCCATTGGCTTTGCATAGATCTATGCTCTGGATCGCATCAACTGCGTACGAAATTCGAAAAGATACCACGTGGCCTCCATAAATACCTCTATGCTCCCCAAAATTCCTCACTGAACCTTGAAGATAGCATACCAAATTCTACTTCGATACTCGCGAAACGAATGGGGGACGAAAATATTCGCAAAACAATGAAAAAGGGCAGTAACAGGGTCACAATAATAGCGGTTGCGCTTCGTGAACATTCTTTCCAGATGTATGAAGTCCGCCAGCACCCCTATGTGCGTTCTTGAGAACCAGTATATCGCCATGTTCCCCCCTCCATTAGCAAATTCAGATTAAAAGTGATCGTAGATATGCGCTGGGAGCGCCTGCGCGACATCGCGATATCCTTTTGAACCTCGACGACATGTTTGAGACACGAAAGCGACAGATCTTCTTCACTGGCCATAATAGCTATTTGTGCCGTCAACGCCCATTTTCCCTACGCTCCTGGTGCTTGCCCAGCTTGAAATCTGCAAGAAGAATGATTGCATGTTGGGGGAGTACGGTCGGAAGGTTAGACACAAAGAATGAGGGGAAGATATATAAATTAGCCAATATCCGTAACTACGTGGCACTTGAGTAGGAGGCTATGTTCTGTGCGCACATGCTCTTGAGACATGCAAAAAAACGCCCGGCGAAAATTGGGGAACATATATTTATGTATCTTTGCGTTATTTATTTCTGAAAAAAAGATATGAACTCTCTATTACGTATGTCTGTTCAGTCTACTCTGACCTATGCTCCACGAGTAATACTGTACAGTACAGCTGTTACGGTTCAAGTAGTACGTGGCATGTTGCTTTGAGTGATGCACGCGAGGGATGCACATCGCGCATCCCTCGCACAACGTACGAATGTTACTGTTCAAGTACAATGTGGCATGTTTTCGTGTATTTTCAGTCTACATTAGTACAGTGACGGTTGCATTATTGGACCAATGCATTAGTGCATTCATGTCAAACGCAACTACGGCATTCGATTCAATTACTGCATTTGACGCATTTTAGTGAAAAGTACGGTAGTACAGTAGTGACTTTACAGCACCTCGCGAGTCTATATAAAGTGCCCCTGGCCTGATCTCCAGGTCCATAGAGGCATTAGTGTTCATGTGAGAAGCAACCTGATCCGTTCTTTACAGTTTAAGCGATAAGCTGTAACATAAAATCGATTTTACATGCACGACTACCCGAGCTAGTCATTGCGAGGGTGCAATCAAGATATGAGAGCCTTCAGAATCTGGGACACCATCCAACGTCCGAGGCAAGGCCAGCCTTATTAGAAGGAACCATCTTCTTGGTGCGTCCGTGAAGGGCACTTTTCGGATTCACGGGAACTAGACTTCTCGCAGGGACGTTAAACAAGGGCTATAAGCTGATAAGAAGAGACAGGACTACCGGAAAGAAGTTTTTGCGCACGAGGCGATCATTTGCCGGTTCAAGAGGAGACTTCCTCGTAAAAAGTCGAAGTCAGGACCAGCGTCGCAATCTGCTAACTGAGAAGGTCATGCTTCACCTAAAGAAAGAAGCATAGTTCGGCCGGGAACAAAAGCGAATCCACATTCAGAAATGCTGAACCAAGGTCAGGAAGGTGTTGAGCTTCAGCGAGAAGATTCGATTCCTCAAGACTCGGTTATGCATCACGAAGAGGTGGAAACCAAAGGCGATGCCACGCCACAAGACAGTCAGTGCTCTGTTGAAGTAATGGAGGAACTCCGTGGGGCGTTCCATGTCATTTCGACCGTAATCAAGGAGATAGTTCAGCTTATCAGTAAGTTCGAACAGATAAAAGGGCTTCCGAGGAGACATTCTGCGGACGGCAACGCAGAGGAGGCCCATACGGAGATGGCGGCCGAAGAATATGAAGAGAGTATTGATTCAAAAATGGATTCCTGCGGCACTTATCCTGTACACATAGCCCACAAAATATAGAAAAGCTCTCTCAAAAACTCTCGTTTTCGTAATGCTGGAGACTGCTCTTTCTTCGACGTTAAAAAAACGTGGTACCGCCTGTTGAAGGACTTTCCAATTCAGGAGAGTGACCAGAGGAGCCTTCTGTCTTGTGCCTTGGAAAGAGATGCGGCTAGAATCTTCTAGAGTGTGGCAAGTGTACACTAGAATGCCAACGCAGATGAGCTCTAGGACCACTTGGAGGCTAGATTGTGCAACGAAGCGCAGTTAAGTGCATTAAAAGACAATTTTTTCAATATTAAATGGAATCAGAAGTATGAAACTGTGTCCGCTTTTGGAGAACGCTTAAGGTCTACTTCCATAACTCTGCAGATCCCAATCTCAGACGAAATCATGGTGAACCGCTTTAAAGCAGGTCTGCCCGCGAGTCTCCAGGAACAATCAATTCTGGTATCGGGGGACTATGAAAACGTGATGAGTATTATTTCTAGGCTTTCAGCTGTACGTCAGTCTGCCAGTCTTGAAAGTGTCCGGCAAGTCCAAGAGCAAGCCAAGCCATACAGGGGAGTTCCGCGTGATGAAGCAGGGTATAAATACCCTGAAATAACCTGCTACTACTGCCATGAAAAGGACCATATGTTTAGGGAGCGTTGGAGGAAGAAAAATCATGTGATGCGGCGCTATCGTGGTAAATTCCCACAGGGGGAAGGCTCGGGGGGTCCGAAGCCCCCGGTCGAGAATTAAAGCCTCCACTGGAGGTGGCAAAAAACAAGCGTAAGGGTGTTTGCGCTTGTCGGGAGCCTATTTGGTGGCAGTAGATGGTTGAAGATGAAGAGGTGGCAGTCCCAGTCAAGATATTTGCAGAGGATATTCAGGCACCAATAGATACGGCAGCTTCATCAATCTGGGTGGTCTTGAAGTGGTTCCAGGATAATGTGGGGATGTTCCATCCAACGGATGGTAGAGCTCTTGCGGTGGATGGTCGGGGTATTGAAAACAAAGGGGAAGTTTCCGTCAAGTTCCATATACGGGGACTGAGTTTTTGCGAAAAGCTCCGTGTAATGACCCAACTTCCGGACAGGCTGTTGATAAGGCGGCGGTTCTGGCGAAATCACAAGCTTAAGCTAGACTTGGGAACAGATTTAGCGTCCATATTGCATCATTGGAAAAGGATTAAGGGTCCGCTAAGCACACAGGAAGAGCAAAGAGGATTCGAGCATGAGACAATTCAGGCGGTCATTGAGGACCATGAAGTGGACAATACCATAGCGTCAATGGACCTCTCCGAGTTTTATTCAAGCAAGGAGATGCAAGGGAAGCTTTGTAACCGGTTTTGGGAGCGTCGAAATATTTTCAAAGTCCTTGGGAAAACTGTAGGCATACAGCACAGGATATCCCTGAAACCCAACGTGGAGCCAGTCTGTGCCCCGATGTGGAGGCGATCGCCCAAAGAGGAAGAGATACAGCGCGTTTCGATGCAGGATTTTATTGACTTTGGGGTTCTAGAGCCTTCAGTATCCCTTTGGGCTATGAATAATTTGTTTGTGAAGAAAAATGATGCAGGAATTCGGGTTACATCCGATTTCCGACGGCTAAATGATCTCACCGTCACAGAATCTCACCCAATGGAGAACATGCGAGAGATCTTGGACCTGTTGGGCGGTAAAAAGATCTTCTCAGTCTTTGATCTTAAGGATGGCTTCTACCAGGTCCCTTTACATCCTGATTCCAAGCTATTTACGGCAGTGTGAACAGTGCTAGGACTATATCAATACACCAGATTGTCTATGGGGTTGAAGAACGCTCCTGGAACTTTCCAACGGGTATTCAACAACATCTTAGGGGATCGTAAAGGGAGAGATTTATCGCTCTTCCTAGATGATACAAGCATCGTAACTGGCAATGAGGAGGAGCATCTCGATTCCTTAGGTGCCTTATTGGACACTCTGCTCAAGGCAGGTGTGAGACTCAAGTCATCCAAGTGCTCCTTTGGAGTTAGGCGCGCGGAAGTTTTGGGCCATGTAGAGGACGAAGAAGGGTTGAGACCTTTCGAAAAGCACATTGAAGCTATCAGGAACCTGGTCGAGCCGACATCAGGGGATGAACTGATGAGGTTTCTGGGGCCCGTGAACTTCTTCGCTGCATTCGTCAACCATTTTGCGGACAAAGCCGCCCCACTCTATTCATTTCTCAAGGGAACAAGATTTTCCAAGAAAAGGCGGCATGGGGAGCTACTAATTATACCAGACTGGTCGGATAAATGGGGTGTTGCGTAAGAAGAAGCCTGTAAAATATTGAAGGATGCCTTAAGTAAGCTAGAGGTCTTGGCTGCGCCTATCCGGGGAGCTGAAAAAAGGATAATGACAGATTCCAGCTCATACGGACTCCGTGAAGTTTTACTTCAAGCCGATGAAACGGGTCGATGGCGTCCCATCTCGTTTGCCAGCAGAGCCCTTCGGAAATCGGAGAAAAATTATGCACCCACGGAGAAATAGTGCTCGGCAATCGTGTACGCCTTACCAAAATGGCGGCACTATCTGCATGGAGAATCTTTCACGGTAGTGACAGACCATTTGTCACTGAAATTGTTGCTTAACCTAAAAGAGACTCGGGAGAAGTTGGCCAGGTGGTTCATTGCAATTCAGGATTTTGACTTCAAAATAGAGCTCCGTAATGGACCGGAGCTAGTGGTCCCAGACACCCTGAGCCGGAACGCAGTCCCAAAGCCCCTATGCCAGAGGTGCTACGGGTAAATTGATTCCAAGAGTTTGGAGCGGGCTAGGGAGGAGGCAGGTAACAAAGACATCTCGAGACTTGTAGAAGAACCTCAGTGCGGAACATCAGAGCACGACCACAAAACGATATCCGAGATAAACAGCGATTGCGGAGACGCAGATCGCAGAGTTTGGGGATCTGTAGACTTACGTGCGATCGCAAGATAAGTTTTTAGTGGATTAAGACGGGGTTCTGCGATACTCCGGAAGAGAAGTGCTTCCCATTGTTTTGCAAAGGCATTAGTGCCTGAGGTCCTTAAATGGGTCCATCGGTCACAAATGCATGAGCACTACGGTCTCCGACGGACGATATGCAAGTTGCTTCGGTACTACTGGAAGGGGATGCGGCTTGATTTGTCTGCATTCCTGAGGAACTATCTGCATTAAACAGTAGCCCGGGAGCGTAACTCAGCCCGACAGGCTCCTTTGGAGGTGGTTCATCCGAAACGAAGGTTTCAGCAGGTAGCTTTTGACATCTAGACGATCACCCAACACACAGCGAGCGGTAAGATCAAAGTTCTGGCAATAATTGATGTCTTCACAAGATTTGTAAGGGCTAAGGCCATACCGGATGAAAGGGCTGAGACTATTTCGAAAGTGCTCATCGAAGAATTGATTTCGATATTCGGCCCGATGGAGACCTTGATGTCGGATGGGGGTCCAAACTTGGCTGGATCGGTGGTGAGAAGTTGAGTTATTTCTTGGGCATTGGTAGAATGCAGGCCTATCCGTTTCATCCAAAAGCTAATGGCACAGTAGAGAGATGGAACCGTACCCTTATCAAGGACCTTGCTAGTTTTATGGCCACTGGCACGGAGGATTGGTATGAACACGTCACTTTAGCATTTTTCCGGTACACTACTGGCGTGTGCGCAGCGACCAGTATCACGCCGTACGAGTCGTTGTTTGGGGTTGAAGCATTCCAGTCCTGGAGCGAAATGGAGACAGTCTGCTTCGAAGAAGAGCCAGAGGATCTTCCCAGTCGCTTAAATCTTCTTCAACGCCGCTTATATACCGAAGGTAGGAGTGCAAGATCCAGAGCCAAGAGAAAATATGACAAAAAGGTCAATCCGATCGAGTTTAAGGAGGTGACGAGATAGCTTCCCTTCAAAGGGGTGCGGCGATTCCAGCTCCCCGTACATAAATGTACACCGTAAAGCAAAGGGGTAAGGAGATTTGGAGAGATATGTTGTAATTGATCAACATTATAACTGTTGATCTAAAATGATCAACATTATAATTGTTGATCTAAAATTGAAATCGGCCAACATTAAAAGGGGCCGTTACGGAAGTGGGAGGGTTCTACTGCTCAAAAAAGCCACCTAAGTAATGGGATGCTGCGGTGCAGAACCTGAATTCACCGCAGAAAAGCAAAATAGCCGAGCAGGAGATCCGGGCAGCATACGAGGCGGTAAAAGAAGGAAGAAAATTCATGATGGAGTGAGTAAAGAGATTGCGAAAGTGGATCGCTTTATGCGTAAGGTGGGGCGGAAGGTGCCTCTTATCGAGGAAGGGGAGGAAGTGCAGTTCGTAAGTGAAATTCATTCCAAGAGGAAGGGATGGGATTACGGCAGTGTAGTGGTCGAAAAATGGGACAAAAGGTATCAGGAACCGCTAAAGGAACAAGGAGCGCAAAAAGAACCGGAGAAAGAGAAGGCACGTAGTTCCCAAGAGCATCCAGGAGCTGCTCCATTGAAGAAACACGATGAGCAACCTCAGGCATTCACCCAAGCAAGCAGCCCGGATCGAGTACCGCAGAAGTCCAAGTTGCTGTGTAAGGCAGATTTGTATTTTGAATCGGAAGGAAAGGCGGGGAATATTGCTTGTATCTATATCTCATGTGATTGGATTTGTCTCGCGTTTTTTTAATTTTCTTCGATTTGAATTTGTATTTTTAAGTTGATATTTTCGTTTTGCGAGTGATGCACGCGAGGGATGCCATTGCGCATCCCTCGCACAAGGTACGAATGTTACGGTTCAAGTAATGCGTGGCATGTTTACGTGTATTGTCAGTCTGCGTTTAACCTGACCTCAGACGCTATTTTTCCAAACCTTGGTTTTTACTTTGTCCCGCTTGCTTTCGACCCTTTCGCCGCGCCTTGTAAGTCAACCTCTGGGGTGATTGAGACCCATGCGAAATTGATATCGCGACGACTGTTCTGTACACCAGCGGCGGCCCTTGACCACCTGCGGCAACGAATCTCGTCGACCATATGGTCTACCATTGCAACATCGATTCTAGCTCGTACTCCCAAGCTGGGCAGCGACGGACTTCAACTATCCTAGCTTACACTGTCAGCTAGGCTTGTACGCCTCTTATAATACAAGAAGTAAAGATGATTATATATGCATTAGTACAGTGACGGTTGCATTATTGGACCATTGCATTAGTGCATTCGTGTGAAATGCAACTACGTCATTCGATTCAATTACTGCATTTCATGCATTTTAGTGCAAAGTACGGTAGTACAGTAGTGACTTTACAGCACCTCGTGAGTCTATATAAAGTGCCCCTGGCTTGGTCTCCAGGTCCAGAGAGGCATCAGTGTTCGCGTGAGAAGCAACCTGATCCGTGCTTTACAGTTTAAGCGATAAGCTGTAGCAGTACTGTATTCATCTATCGGCCAACGGTCAGTAATGTAATACCATATCTGAGGATGGATAATCAACAACTGTGCAGTACAGTATTGTATCGTACGTGTATTTGTACAGTATGCAACCAACTGGGGATGTACATTACAGTAATGTACAGTAAGAGGGGATTTTTTACGCCCTGTTAACTAGTGTCTATACGACCATGCTCTGTCCTCATATGAGGCACACTTTGTCCTCATATGAGGACAGTTTCCGTTACATTTTGGAAAGGTAAATGTTTTGGAAGGCCGAAATTTTTACTGGAAAACACGTTTTTCATGTTAAGTAACAGTACAGTAATTTTTACTGTACGTGCGCCCTCGTTTCTGAAACCCCCCACGATAATACGAACTATTTTTCCTTCCAAAACGTAGTCGTTTTCACAACTTCTTGCGAAGAGCGGAAGCTGGTGAGGGAAAATTGCTCTAGGCTTAACCGAGGTCAATAATCTCGAAAAGTTTGTTTTGATCGGCCATCTACACTCATGAACTAATGCGGAGGGACAAGAAATGCGCTGAGGTAAAAAAGAATTGTACTGAAAAAAAAGGGCTAAAAGTTGTCCTCATATGAGAACAACGGTCCAATAGACACTAGTGTAGCATACTGCACTTGTCAGGGCTAGCTTTCAGTGTGATACCCAGTTTGCGCATTGTCAATGTGCGTGCCCAGTTTCGCGGGTTGTCTGCCTCTCCTCATCAAGTAGTGGATAACTATTCAGCACCACATTACCGCTGGATGCGATGGCACCACTCTCCGCTTCGCTTTGCGATAAAACTCAAGCAACCCAATCTGCCTGTCCAAACTACATTTACGGAAAGCGGAAAAGGAGAGCAATCCGCTGCTCAGGTTTAGCTCAAAAAAGAACAAATGCAGCTGGCCACCCTAGCCCGCCACTTTTCCCTTGACTTCACGCTCTACCGCTAATACCGAGACAACACCGTGCCAGCCTCCAGGCTACGCAGAAACAACCTCGCGGTCTTCACGGCACCGCGACTCGCAGTAGTGTTTGTATCTTGCATAGTAAAGCGGATGGCATCGCTTGCCATTTTCTCGGCACACGCAAGATATCTCCACATCAAAATCATATGCCCTACCCTTGTGCCCGTCACCCTGCTCATCACTCGCTGTACATCTTTGCTCCACATCGCTGCCGATAAAAATCGCACCTCCTCGCATCGCACCCACTCACTTGGCATTCACCGGAACGTCCGGCGATATCCCCACCAGCAATACACTTGTCTCTGGCGGCAGCTCCAGCTCCCCGACCGTCCTAGATTTGATCAAAATCGCCAACGCCAACACTAGAGCCATCCCACCCACCGCCATATACGACACCCCCAGGATCTCATTCGGTCCACCAAACCACGTTGTTTCCGAGATGAAGAAGAACTTTTCTCCTTCAAAGGTCTCCACCGGGAACCTTGCTGTCACCACTACGGTGTAATTCCCCGGCTCAATATCTTCTTCAATCCGTCGGTAAAGCTTTTGCCAATTCCGGTACGCTGCCGTTCTCATCCAAACCATAAAGTCCTCGTTCGTAATCAACTCGTTCTGAGCTTCCGTGTTTCGATCCGATGCCAGAAACCGCCTTGTCACATCTACATCCCACGCGATGCCGGTGTCATTTAGGCTGAATGGGTCCAAGCACTCGCTATCACGACAAAAAGCAAACGAGTCATTAAAGAATGAATTCGCCACCAGTCCGCAAGGCACCAGCAATTCGCCATTCTCACCGTTGATCAGTGGCTCGCATTCGTCGCTATCCGATGGCTCATCGCCACGCAACTGGTCAAAACTCCGGCTCGTGACATAAGTTCTCGCGTTTTGATAAAAGTTGACGAGCCCATAGTAGAAAAAAGACGGCGCCCTCACCACCTGGTCAACCTCCACCGTAAACGTGCAGTTATTCTCCGGGGGATCATTTTCACTAAACGCCTCACCACCAGGGCCTACATCACACATCACCTGATTGTCATATCGAATACGCGGAGATTGAAACAGCTGCGTACTTTGAATGTAAACGACAACACCGATTGGAATAAAAACAACGGCCACAATAATATACATTATCGCTACTACCTTTGGAGACCAGACCGGTTTCCAAGCCCACAATTCCTGCTGACGAAACTTGGCACCTGTGACCACACCCCACAACCATACCGCCCCAATGGCACCATCCCAACCGCACGCACCACACACACGCACAAAACCACGACAGCAAAACGACAAAAAAGTTAATACCCCAGTCAAACCTGCTTTCCAAACAAGGACCCCCAACGCATCCGCGCCGCCCATGCAGCACACCGCGCGCAAACGCGGGGCGCATGACACCGGAATGTTTAAAAAGTGAACAACTTACATCGCACAGGCTTTTCCTCAGTGTCATCGGCGGCGTTGGACAAATACTCGGATGCTCGTGACGGTTGATGAGAAGGGTCTTCCATGCCGCGTGGGGAGGGCGGCAGCACTGGAGTGAATGTGGGCGGGGTTTACGACACGCAGTGGCGCAACGTATGCGAGGGTTGAGTAGCTTTTTGGAGACGATTTGGGGTGTGGGATTGTCAGGGATGGGGGGGAGGGAGGGAGCAATGTGGGAAAGAGGGGTATAGGGATGGGCGAATGCGTGAGAGTAAGGGGCGTGCAGGGATTTTTTGTTTTGCATTTTTTTCTAGTTGTCCTATTTCTACAGGGCATTACGTTTCCTTGCTGGCATGCAAAATGTGGCACTCTTCAAGTGGTGCACAAGGCCATGGATTTGTTTTGCCACAGTCTCTGGTTTACAATCGCGTCAGTTGTTCCATAATTTCCTTGCATGCAACCAATCACGACTGCACCAATGTCCCCAACAGTTTTAACTGTTTTTCAACCTTGCAAAGTCTTTTATTTTTACTTGCCACAACACTACTACCGTACGTCATTGCGCCCCCAACCGACACACACTGTACTACAAATTACTCTCTTCCAACCCGCCGTCGACGACCCATGGCACCTAGCCTTCACACCAAGTAAAGTCACCCTCTGCCTACTCGCCACCGTAACAAAGACAATGTATCGCCGAGCATCCACTTCTCACCCACCATCGCAGCAGCTGCCACTCCCACGGCACCCCCTCCAGCACTCAACTCCCACGCAAAGCATCACGAATCGCACACAGTCAAACCGTGCACCATCACCAACCCACTCCCCATCCCCCATCACCACGCCCGTGATTCACACACCCCATTTCATAAAATTAGTCATTCCCTCCCCTCACCCCCACCCCACCCCACCCCACCCCACCATCACCCCCCCTCAGCACAACTTTTTCCGCTTAAAATACCCTTGATAATACTTGAATTGAATTGCCGAAGTCGCCACCATAACCACCACACTCAACACCGCAAGCGTTGTAACCCGTCGTGTCGTCCTCTTCATCCTAGCAGTCAAATTTCGCTCCCTCCGTTGCAACTGAGTCAAATCCCCTATCATCCCTGACAAAGTCGAGTGCATTTCCCTCATAGTCAGTTGCAAATGGTCGGTATCTTCCGCCGAAGCCGCCCCTTCCGTAGGCTCATGGAGTCCATTGAACGCTTGATGTAGTACAAACGATACGAGTCGTCGCGTCCCGGCGGGATGGGCTCGGGAGGGTACTTGTTGGTGCTCTATGCAAATTCGAAATGTGTCGTCTTCGTATTTGTCGCCATCATCGTATGAGTAGCCTTCGTCATCCTCTAAAACATCATCGTTGTGTTCCTTTGAGATCGGTGGAGTGTTGAACGAGAATTTACCGTGGTCTGCAGCACGCCGGTGGTATAGCACCGTCCCTTTTTGAGTTGTAATCCATACGTCAATCTCCATGTCACTTTTACCGTCGGCGATGCGAGTCTCGCCGGTTATCTACATCACGTCATGCGTGTCGTGGGTTGCGGCATACATGTGTACATGGGAGATATGAGTTAGATATGTGACTTGTCAAACGGTTTGGCGAGAATGGTTGAGTGAATGGGTTGGGTGGGAATAGAAAGTGGTACACATGTTGCTTACCCGTGTGGAGGACGGAAGCTCATCGGTGAAGCAACGTCGTTGCCCCGGCTCGAGGTAGAAGCGAATGGCGGATGCGAGCGTGGTGCATAGGCAGAGAAAGGTGAGAGCGAGACATAGGCTGCCCGCCATGGTTTGGATGAGGCGGGAGATGATGTTTGCAGTGATTGAGGTTCGCAGGGAGGCAAGGTGTGGGATGATTTGTCGAGGGTGCGTGTGGAAAGATGGGTTGATATAGTGGGCGGTGGGGAGTGGGATGATGGAGACCTGCCGAGTTGTAATAAAGGAGTAGAGACAGAGTGGGTAGAGTGAAGGAATTCGATGTCAACTCGGAATTGAGCAGGGTGGCGTTGGAAGGTAGTCGACTGGTTACTGGCGAATAGCGGCGGTGGATAGCTCTTTGGGGTCAACAGTATTTTGAATCAACAGTCGTTTTCCATGTCCAGATACTGTACAGAACTGTACTGTACTACTGCGCCTGTTACTGTACACAATGATTCATTGCAATGTACAGTACAGTACAGTATAGCCACTTTGTTCAAAATCTGAAGGGCTCAGTGGCAGTACAGTTCCGTACTGTACACGTCGCGCCGCACAGAAGAGCCACTTGCCCGTCCGCTTTCCATTGCCACCAGTTCATATAATGTACATCTACAGTATATTGAAGACAGCTGTCCTTGAAATTTTCTGAGTAATTCAGCAGCTTTACAGTCGGGCGGTCCTTGCATGACGGGTTCGTGGCAATAGGCCAATAGAGGACGAGTATTTTGAATCTGCCTCGTTTGGCGGGAAATATGATTCCCGCAAAGGAACAAAGATGCAACCCATTGCAAGCCAAACTAAGGTTACCAAGCCCGATTTGTTCACATTTCAATTTTCGTGTCGGCGACGCCGGTTGTCGATAGTCCGCCCAATCGCTCAACTGAGGATGACCACAGAGTCAACTCACAAGATCCCTCAAATACCCGCATCTTCCTGCCCTCCACCCCCCAGCGAACCGCAACTCGCTCCTCAAACGCAACGATCTTTACCCAGATTACACTCCACTCTCCGCGCTCCAGTTGCATCTTCTGCTTTACTCCTCGACGCTCAAAGTTCCCCCGCACCCATGCCCTCCACTGCCAACCCCAAGTTGGACGATATCAGCGATGCTGATACACAGGAGCCTATTGCCGATCAGGAAAAGGCAAACGCTACTGTCGTTGAGGTTAGTGACGATGACGATGCTAAACTAAATACTCAGGACAGTGCAGACGGAAAAATGAGGGCTATTATCGAGAGGATCAACGCTCATAGCGATCGCAGTGATGATGATGACGACGACCCCGCTGCTAATGAGGATGACGTCGACTTTGGCAATCAAATCGAGGACGACCCCGACAAGGCTCCGGAACGCAAAGGTAACAAGGGAAAAGGTGATGACAAGGGGGACATCGCTGATGACGATGACGGTGTTCAGGATATGCAAGATGGTGACGATGAGGAAAAGGACGTGGAAATCGTCAAGCCTTCCAAGCAGACAAAGGGGAAAGTATCCAGGGCAAGGGCCTCCAAGGATAAGGAGCCCAAGTCGAAGAAGCAAAAGAAGGAAGGCCCGGGTAAGGTTATTAGAAAGAACCCAGATACAAAGACAAAGAGCAAGTTGGTCAGGAGTAAGGCCTCTACAGCTGCCAGGAAGAAGGATTCCGCGAAAACTGATGATCGCATGGATGACAACGAGATATCTCCTGCCCGTTCCCCGGCGAAATCGTCAAAGTCCTCACCAAAGGCCTCCCCGAGTACGTCGCCCAAGACGAAAAAGACTGCTGCAAAGGATGACGGTAAAGTAGCTGGAAAGGCAGAGGCGAAACCTCGCGCAAAGTCTACGTCAAAGGCTCCTGCTGCGACTGGCAAGGAGGCTAAGCCGAAAAAGACAATTGCAAAGCAGACGGGGCTTTCGAGGAAGCCTTTGTTGAAAAAGAATGAGGGAAAGACTGGGACTGTCGTCAGGACCTACTCCAAGAAGGGCGCTACTACCCTGGCGAGAAGCTCCGCTGCGAAGAAGACTTCTACGGCGAACCGCTCGCCGAAAAAGAAGGCGTCAAAGGCAGTGGAGAAGACTCCCACTAAGGGAAGGAGCAAGGCCAAGCGAATTCCAAATTCCTCTGAGGAGGAAGAGGAAGAGATGGAGATTATTTCCGATGCTGAGGACAACAACTCTGAAGTCGAGTCGGAGGATGAGGAAACTGAGGAGACTGCGAGGACACCGGTCAGTAAGCATGCTATCATTGGAAGTCTGGCCTGCAGCTCTCGAGATCCTACCTGCACTGCTTTGCTTGACCATGCCGTTCAGCAGCTCGGTAAGTACGCGGTTGTTTACTATGGACCGGATTCGAATTCTAAATTGTCTGCGTACATCATCGGCAAGGACACAAAGCGTGGGTGGGGAATTCTACAGGCGCTCGCTAGTGGGATCCCCCTTGTATCTGATGAGTGGCTTTCTACCTCTATCTCTGAGGGCAAGTGGAAGCCTATGGATCTGTACCGCAGTGACAAGTTTGGCCAGTCACCAACTTCAGTTGCTTCGACCTCGTCGGTTGGACATAAGATATTTGATGGACAAAGAGTGAAAGTGATTTCGCATGGCAAAGATCTGCCGAGCATCCGCAAACTACTTCGGACTTGTGGGGCGCGCGTTGCGGAGACGCGTGTGGACGTTGTGATCAATGATACCGAAAAGGCGGTGGATGGACATGTGAATGTCACAAAAAAGTGGCTCGCTGACTCTGTGGAGGCTGGAGTGGTCCTGGATTACGATGGTTACCAGTTTGAGAACTAGTGAGCGACTTGCCATAGATGAAGGTACCCAACCGTCTGGATGAGGTTTCTTGTTACTTATTGTTAGCTAGTGGATACAGTTGAAGATCGAGGTATACTATAAATGCTTGAGGCAGGTTTACATCCCGGTAAGATGCAGCACGTCAAAGTACAGCTTTGTCAGTTACTGATTTTTCTGATCAACAGAGTATGGACATATCTGCAGCATACGCGGTGCAGATACAGCAATCCGCTGTATGAGAACAAGAGGTGTGAATTGGCCGCCGGTATTCCTCAGATTGCTCAGTTTCATACTTTGTGTATGGGGGGCACATAGTACTTTAGATGTGAAGCTGGTACTACAGAAGAGGCGACTGTTGTATCCAGTTTTCCTGATCGCACGACGTTCAGCGATGACAATGTGCGCCTTCTCTCCCAAATGCTGTTCTGTTGCCCTTGCTGGAAGAGGAAATGAATCGAACAGGTCAACCCTAGTGGAAGATCATCGGTTTGGAACCAAAATAGTTCGACATCAATACTGTAGGCAGTGTTGTGAACGGACCAGTGATCTGCTTTACTAGGGCGAAAGCCATCCCCCTGAGATGCCTGCACTCTCTTGCCGAGAAATTTGCATAATTATTGTCGACTTTTTCGTTTGAGTCCCTCAAAGAAAGGGGACCATGTAGTCCATGAATGGCAAGCAAGGACGACGTGTTTATGAGGTGTGGACTTGATGACAATTGCTTGCATTGCTGCAAGATTGGCCTCTGTCAGATCAGGAGTTTGGTAAGAAATATCTTTGCGCAGGGCGCAAAATTGAAACTCTTTGCGCACAGGGGCGATGAGAACTGAGTTGCGCGAACATAAACCACGATTGGTGGAAAAGATGTTGCTCCTTGCTTTGTTGTCACGTGCTGTATTGGTGAGTAAAGTACAGCACTGTACTGGATAAGGGAGGACAGCACTTGACAGCAATACCCCCCGAGGCGATGCACCAAATTGCAGCTGCAGTTTGAATAGTCTACGGTTGAAATGTCGCTCGAAAGGGCTTGCGGCTAAGACGTAGACAGGCGATTGCTACCGAAGAGGTGTGTGGTGCAATACTGTACAGTACGAGAAGGTACAGGACGAAAAGTAAGCTTTCAATTGAATCCAAGCACTGTACGGTACTGCACTGGACCGAATGGCTTATGTTTGGCGGTCGCATTACAGTGACAATACAATCGGGTTGTGCAATATCAAGTAAATCAGCCTTGAAATTAGGGTTTCATCCTCTTTCACTGTCCTGAGCTTCAGATTAAGATTTTGCCAGTCATAATCAATCGATTTCAAAAATAATGATTGATGGGATAATGTTGACTGTTTCATGCCCAATCATGTAGAGCTAATCTTAGGAATTGCGTTTCTATTGGCTGGATATGATTAACCGTTTGGATATTCGAGTTTACCTGAAATGGACCCATGATGACACCTAGTTACCTTAGTTTCCTCTTAATTATCAAGGCAAAACGGCGTTATATTTTAAATGCTCAACCTTGAGCGTATGATCATTCTGTAACGAATCCGCCTGCGCTAATCAATGGTGTTTAAGGCTAAACCACCGGATAATCAATCAAGCTGTTGCATTGGTAAAAGTGAAATAATTGGTCGTTGAAAAGCAATTGGCTAGACAGACGTTTTGACGAGTGTAAGAAATCACTGACAATTACGTAGTCTGTGGATGTGAAAAACTCAGTCATTCATTACAAGCCAGTTGGCTACTCCAGTTGTAGTATTGTACAGTAATTCGTCTCGAAAATGCTTCCCGTTGTACCTTTTGTAAATCAGAGAGAGACAAGGAGCATCAATCCTCTTCGCTTCCACACGATATAGCTGCTGACGTTTTACTCTTAACGCCTCAGTTCGGCCCATTACCCACCCACCATCCTGTTCTCCCCCAACACTCTCAAACACTATCATTACCCTTCGACAAACGCAATTACCCAATCCTTATACAGTTCCTTCCCTTACCGAACAACGCCGCCATTGTAGTCAGTCCCGTCGCCGTCAGCACAACACATTCCCAACGTCCTTGCCCGCCAACGCCTTGTCTACACCAACTACTCTGTCTCCTCGTGGAAAAAGGCTGCAAACTTTCTGTATCGCCTGCTTACTCGCTCACAACGGCTTACTATTAATCAAACACATCCATCACCCACTCTTATCGACAAATGGTCGAATCAGAAGCCGCAGTTCGAGCTGCCCCCTGGGCTGCCGCACCGCTTGATGTCCTAAAAACCATGAAAGTCTCGGAGGACGAGGGTCTATCCGACTCTGAGGTCCGCAAGCGTCGCGAAAAATACGGTTTGAATTGCATCCCGCCTCAATCTGGAAAGCCTTTGTGGAGGCTCGTTCTCGAGCAGTTTGAAGACCAACTTGTCATCATTTTACTTTTGGCAGCCGTCGTGTCGTTTGTCCTCGCCTTTTTCGAGGATGGTGACAGCCGTCTGCAAGCTTTCTTTGAGCCCCTGGTCATTTTACTCATTCTCATCGCCAATGCCATTGTCGGCGTGTTGCAGGAACGCAATGCAGAGCGCGCTATTGAGGCACTCAAGGAGTATGAACCGGAGACGGCAAGCGTCGTTCGGGAGGGTACAAAGCAAGTCGTCAAGGCTGCCGAACTTTGTTCCTGGTGATATCGTCGAGGTGGCCGTCGGATCAAAGGTCCCTGCCGATATGCGAATCACCTCGCTGCAGAGTTCCGTATTGATGGCTGATCAGAGTATTGTCACTGGCGAGAGCCTTAGCGTGTCGAAGACAACTACGAAGATTCCACTCGAGTCTGGTGTTGCTGTCGTGCAGGACAAAAAGTGCATGCTGTTCAGTGGGAGTACTATCAGCAGGGGGAAATGCACCGCTGTTGTCATCAGCACTGGTACTGAAACGGAGATTGGTCGTATTCATGCTGATATTGCAGAGGAGGAGGAGTCTCCGACCCCTCTCAAGATTAAGCTTGACGAGTTTGGTGAGTTTCTGTCCAAGGTCATCCTTGTTATTTGCATCCTCGTCTGGCTTGTTAATGTCGGCAACTTCAAAGCCCACGGAGGTCTCTTGAATGGGGCTGTCTACTATTTTAAGATTGCGGTGGCTCTTGCCGTGGCTGCCATTCCGGAAGGATTGCCTGCTGTTGTAACTACATGTCTAGCCTTGGGCACCAAGTCCATGGCAAAGAAGAATGCTATTGTCCGCCACTTACCCTCTGTTGAAACGCTTGGTTGCACAACAGTGATTTGCTCTGATAAGACGGGGAACACTCACCACAAATATGATGAGTGTGAGACGTGTTCTCGTGGCCGGTGGCGATTTGTCTGACTCTGGCCTAAGCGTCCAGGAGTATGAAGTCTCGGGAAGCACTTTGGAACCCGAGGGGTATTTCACTGCTGGTGGGGTGGATACGGCTGTTAAGGACCTGGGCACAAGTGATCCGCTTATCGCAGAGGTAGCTGAGATTTCGACCTTGTGCAACGACGCCTCACTGACTTATGACCAAGAAAACAAGCGCTACGATCGCATCGGGGAAGGAACCGAGGTTGCCTTAGCGGTCTTTGCAGAGAAGGCAGGTGTTCCTGATGTCGACATTGCCGAGGCTCGTAAAAGTGCCCCACCAACCGAAAAGGCAAACGCATGTCGCAAGTTTTGGCAAAACCGGGTAGACAAACTCACGACTTTTGAGTTTGCCCGTGATCGGAAAAGTATGTCAGTTCTTGTGGTTGCGAAAGATCGCTCGTCGGCTCCTCGCCTTTTGGTGAAGGGGGCGCCGGAGTCTATTCTGGAGCGTTGCAGCTATATTCGTTTACCCAACGGCGAGAAATCGAAAATGTCTGCTGCTGCAAAGTCTCACATTGAATCAGTATTTGGCAAATGGAGTTCTGGGTCCAGTGCTCTTCGTTGCCTGGCAATAGCGGTTCGAGACGATGCACCTGGACTGGGAGAGTATGATCTCACCGATACGTCGCAGTTTGCAGAATACGAAAGTAACCTGACGTTTGTTGGCTTGGTTGGCATGCTGGACCCTCCTCGGGCGGAGGTGAAGGATGCAATCGCAAGGTGCCGTGATGCCGGAATTCGTGTCATTGTGATCACTGGTGACAATAAATCAACAGCTGAGGCGATTTGCCGCCGCATTGGCGTATTTGATGAAACAGAGGATCTAACTGGCAAGTCATTCACAGGGACGGAGTTTGACGCGCTGTCCAGGGATGAACAGGAAAGAGCTGTGCAGAAAGCTTCTCTGTTTGCACGTGTGGAACCACAGCACAAGCAACGGTTGGTTGATTTGCTGCGCAGCCAACGAGAGGTGGTGGCCATGTCTGGGGATGGGGTCAACGATGCTCCGGCCCTGAAGAAAGCGGATATTGGCATTGCAATGGGGTCTGGGACTGCGGTTGCCAAGGAGGTATCCTCGATGGTACTGGCAGATGACAATTTTGCGACGATTGTGGCAGCTGTGGAAGAGGGTCGTTCGATTTATGCTAATATGAAACAATTTATTCGCTACCTGATCAGCTCCAATATCGGAGAAGTTTGGTGCATATTTTTGACTGCGCTGTTGGGAATGCCAGAGGCGCTAATTCCGGTGCAATTGCTGTGGGTCAACTTGGTGACTGATGGACTGCCGGCTACGGCCCTGAGCTTCAACAAGTCAGATAAGGATATTATGAGGCAGAAACCGCGTGGATTGGACGATAGCATTATCGACGTTTGGATGTTCTTCAGGTACATGGCTATCGGGACGTATGTGGGCATTGGAACGGTGGGTGGCTTTGCATGGTGGTACTTGTTTTACGAAGATGGACCGAAAATGGCGTGGCATGACTTGGTGCATTTCAACCAGTGTGTTGAGGTCAGCGGGCGTGGATGGACATGTGATGTATTTGAGATGAGAAATGCGAGCACGATTGCTTTGACGATTCTCGTGTTGATCGAGATGTTGAACGCGTTGAACAGCATTTCGGAGAACCAGAGCTTGCTACTCATGTCGCCGTTCACGAATCCACTGCTGATCATTGCTTGCTTCTTAAGTTTGACATTGCATTTTGTAATCCTGTACACGCCATTCTTTGCCAAGATATTTTCTGTTGTACCGTTGAATTGGGGGGAGTGGATGGGAGTCATTGTGATGAGTGTCCCCGTCATATTACTGGATGAAATATTGAAGGTGGTGTCGAGGCGCTTTGTCAGCAAAGAAAAGAAGATGCAGTGAGGGGTTTTCAGATGGTGAGTTTGGCAATTTTCGAATGTTCATTGTCGAAAACTGGGTGGTGGGCAAGGAAAGACGGTAACTGTGTGAATGGCAGTGTATTGTGTACAAAGAAGTTTTTGTTTCGGCATGATTGTCGTGGATGGTGTGCAATGACTGTAGATTGTTACATGCTAAGCTACTAAAGTGATTTTGTGTTGTAGTTGATCATCGGAAGTAATCATCTTTTTGCGCACTGAGCAGTTAGAGAAATGAATGCGGGACTTGCAGTTCAGGACGACATGTCAGTCTGCGCAAGACCCGTATTGCATTCGTAGGACGTCTACGATGCACCTGAGGACCAACCGGAAAGAGACTCGAGTACTGGTCCCTCTTCGGACTTTAAAATTCGAGGAGCATGGCTCTGCGGCGTGCGGAGAAGTGCTTACGGTTGCAGTCACCGCTTTCGGACGCTCCACGTGAGGTGATTGCGAGTTTAGCTATACATGAATCTCTTGAGTGGCTGCAGCGTCGTAAGGCGATAGGTGAACCAACAGAGCAGCATGGGCATCATCAGTCTATCTGAAAACCGATACCGACATCGTTAAAATCTCTGTTGAGGCCGACACTCAAGTAATCAACTTTTCAGGGTTGCAATGATCTATCGACCACGGATCAATCAAGCTTTCAATTACTGCCGGGTGCAGATTAAATTTACTCTTAATCCAATATCTATCGCGCGAAAACAGTGCTGTAGCATTTACCAGCTTACATTAGACTGAGGTATATGGTTGCTCCGGTTATATATCCATGAGCACCTCCTCACAACTCACGTTCGCATCAACGCACCTTGGCGTCTGGACAGGGAGGTATGCCTCATCCAGTCGTTCACGCTAGAGTCCGTCACGCCGCCGAGAAGGGACGTGTGCCGAGAAGGTATCAATGCAGGGAAATGGTAGTTTTGTTTTTTTTGTAGACCTACCCTTCGAAGTTCAAAGGGTAGACTTTACGGTCCACATCTCACAAATTTACGGCGTTGATGTCAGGCTGTCAACCCCTAGCCCCTTCAAATAGGAGAGTGTGCTTTCAATCCACTCACCTCTCCCTCAATACAGCGATATCCGCCAAGCGCAGAAGGTACCAACCTCTGCTCGCAACCTCTGCTACAGCCCCGGACAAAAAGATGGCACACCCCCATTCTTTAAGCATAACTACAGAAAAATAGTTGCTTTTAAAAAGAAAGACTGGCCAAAAGTATTTATTTTGCTCCCCATTGCGTGCGACATCACTGTCGTCTCACCGTTTAAGGCCGCAGTTCGCACCAAGGCGACTCAGGTTGCCGGTGGCGTTGCTGAACTGAAGGCCCGCGATAAGGTTACAACTCTGGAACGCAACCTCGTCCGACGCCTCCCCACTCCCTCAACTGCCCTATCTTCTGCGCGTTACAAGCCGAACTTCACGTTTCGACCTCTGGCGTTTGATTCCCTGGGTGCCCCATCCCCTGGTACAATTGCGTTTATCGAGGAGTTAGTTCCGCGGATCGCGTCCAAGTGTCACTCGACACTTGGCGTTATCCGCCGCCGTATACTGTATACCAGCGACTGAGTTGCACCCTCTGGTCATCCATTGCTCAAGCTATCCTGTCCCGAGCCCCGATGCGCATGGACGACGAGGTACATCCGGTTAGATCTTAGCCGTATAGTTAGGACGTGCGCAATCCCCAGTACATACTGAATGCATTCAACTTCTTTCTTTCTTATTACTGAAGTCGGTTCCGCTCCTAAAAAGATTCTTTCACACAGCTGTTTTTTTAATTTTGTTCAAAAAAGGCTACCTCGGAGGCGGTGATAAAGATGGAATAGTTGATCAAAACAACGCGATTGCGCCAAAATCAGAGGGTTTATCTCTCCCCACCTTCAGAATACACTCTCGGGAAGCCCCTTGAGGCACTGGATTGTTGAGGAAGCAATCTCGACATGGGTACCGGTCGGGAGCTCACTGTAGTAGAGCGAGCATAAATCCCACCATACTCGGAAGCGAAACGGGCTGTTCCATCGATAGTAGTCAAAAAAGTTTTACGAAGGTCATCGCTTCTTTTTTTGAAGGATCCGGATGCATATGGAAAGAAGAAATCCCCGGGGCGGCCAAAAAAGCTGAGCCCAGCAGCCGAGTATCGCATAGTGAGAGAAGTATACAAGGGTCACATGACCGCTGGAGAGATTCACACGGCCATTCACCTCAACGTTTCTAATCGTACAACACGCAGATTACTCTCTAGAGCTCATTTATTGAAGTTTGAGAAAGTTAAGCGGAATCCCCCATCTTACTTTGCAGCAAAAAACCAACCACCTAAGATGAATAGTTTAATACGCCCCCTATCGTCCTCAGGATTGGGAAAAAGTCGTCTTTTCGGACGAGAACAAGTTTAACATGGACGGTCTAGACGGTTTTCAGTCTTATTGGCATGATTTGAGGGCAGAGGACGCCATTTTCTCGAAACGGTAGATGGAGGAAGGATCAGTTATGGTGTGGCATGCGTTTTGTGAATAGGGTACGTCTCGATTAGCTATTGAATATGGAAAACAAAGCGCAGAAATATATACAAATACTTTACAAGACTATTTGCTTCCGTTTGTGGATGCTAAGCACTCACATGCATGGAAATTTCAGTAAGATAATGCACATTCCATTCTACCAAGTTCACCAAGAAGTGGCTGAAGGAGAAAAATATCAATTTAATGGTTTGGTCGGCAAGGAGTATAGACCTTAACCCTATTGAAAGCTTCTGGGGGTTGCTTCCAAGAAAGGTTTATGAAAATGAAAGGCAGTTCAAGGATCCGGGGGAGCTAAGTGCAGTACAGTAGCGCCTGGGGTGTACAGTAGAGGCTGTAAGCCGGGAAGAGTGGACTGGACCGCCATGGCCCATGTGGGGACACCAGGTGGACCGTTAGGTAATTGATTAGATATTTTAGAATAGGTAGCTCCTATTGGTGGATCGAGGGGGTGGCGGTAGTGGGCCACTTGTCCTTTAGGAGCAACGTACAGTAGTATAGATTGACAGTAGTTGTAGTAGGGTAGCGCACCTTATAAGGAGGACGGTAGGAGTGGGAGTAGTAAAGTCGTAAAGGCAAGCACCCTTTGGCCCCCAACTGCAAGGTTTCCAAGCCGTCGACACCTCTAAGGTCAATCCTTTTCCCCTGAAGGTCAAGCGCCCGCCAAATGAACCTCCTCCTTTACTAGTGCTTCCCTCGAAACCTCCATTAGGCGAATATCCGTGCTCCTGCGGTGCTCCTCTGCGTTCTAGGTACCCTTTTGTTAGTGGCTACCGACGAACCCTATTGGTCTTATACCACACTGAGGAACAACAAAACCTCGGAATGGGACAAAATAGCCTCTGAATATTTGCAGTCGCTGATAAAAAGCATGCCCAACCATGTCAAGCAGGTCTTTGAAAGGGAAGGAATAAAGACCGACTACTAAAGTAGTCTTATTTATTATAAAGTTCGTAAAATGTGATGATGTTACATCTTAACTGACCGCCTCTGAGGTAGCCTTTTTTGAACAAAAGTTAAAAAAATAACAAGCGTTTGAGAGAATCTTTTTAAGTGCAGAACCGAATTCAAAAATGAACACTTTTGACCAGTTTTTTTATTAAAAGCAACTTTTTTTTGTAGTTATGCTTAAAGAATTGGGTTATGCCATCTTTTTGTCGGGGATTGTAGGTAAATGCGATAGGATACTGTATCTTCACTTAAGGGAGTAATGCACATTGGCTTTCGATGACTCAGTACAGTATCCTGATAATTAAAATGGAACCCAGGATAATAATGTAACTCAGGAGAGGATTGGTTCTTTCGCTTTGTACTGTGATAATTATATTGTGACATTGCTTATGTGATAAAGCAGCTTTCGTCTTGTCGACGGTAGTGGCTAAATAGACCACTACAAATCCGGAAATCCCCGGACGAGCGCCTCTGTGGGGCTGTACAGTACAGCACCCTTCTAATTAGCTGCCATTTAGGGACATGGTATTACAGATTGAAATAACGGGAGAAAAGCTCTACCCGGATTGGCACTAAATGGTTACTCATTTGTGCCTTATTGTAAGGTAGAATTTTTCGATCACTGCGCCTGACTTATCAATCCTTCGTCTCAGGACAATAGTGGCTCAAGAGAGCCATAATAAAGTGCAGGTTACGCGTTATTGTAATTCAGATGTTGACGTGATGGTGATGATGATGTAGGTTACACTGTGCTACATACGTCTTAAGTGCAAAGCCATTCTGCTGGGGCGTGGCGTAAGGATCCGTTCCCCAGGTGAGATAAATGCACATTGATGCATGTGCTCTCCAGACTCAGGAGTCTTGATGATCAATGTGAATAACGACAGTAGAAACTTCAATGCTTTTGCTCATTCAGATTGACACATCCAGATCTGTATTAATAGAGGATCTGGATCGGTGTTTCGACACACCCGGCTTTCTAAGGGCAAAAGTTAAGGGACTACTTCCGTTTTCCTATCTTACCATCTAGGCGCACAACTCTCTGCAAGACATCCAATTGTAGATGTTCAGTGTCCATCAAGGACGTCATGGCCTTGCATGACCCGCGCTTGGTTAGGGAATCAGCCGGATTTTCCTAACTGCGGACCCAACCAATATCTGATATCTCACCGTTCGCGTATAACTCCCTCGTGGCAATCACATCAATCATAAGTCATCGCTCGGTTGTTGTAGAGTTCTTGACGATGACTTTGAAGAGACTGTCTGAGGCAGTGTACAGTCTCAGAGGTATCTTCTTGTCGACCATTGATTCGACTGTATGGCGCACCATATATCACCAGTCGAACCCTTAGGCAAAAGCGTAGCATTCCCCATCTAGAATGGACCTCACAATACGCTTAGAATTATAACTGCAGAAAAGCAGTATATTAGCCTTATATTTTTACGGCTCTAGTTTTTCTCAGTGATTGGGCCCGCCAGGGTGACACAAGCACATATGTCGGGCCTTTTGCTGGTTAACCAAGCCAGTTCCTGGCGCCGCAAAAGATATTATACAAAATTTCAGACCAAGGTCAGCTCCTTTAGGCGCCGGGCATAGCGCCCCTGATGCAGAAGATAGCCATTTTGACTTTTTCGACCTGCAGGCCAGCAAATGTAAAGGCGTCATACTACCGTTATTTAGCCTCGAAGATTTGTTCAGTTATCTTCGATTGATCAATAAAGGGCCCATCCTCGGCACAGAGAGGGTCATCGAAGCAGGTTCCAACCAGTCGTGTTAGCCTCCCTCGCACTTCTTGAAAAACTAGAGAATAATCGCCAGCAGATGGAGTCATTCCCAGATCCTGGGTCAAGTGACGAAAGAATGTTTTGTGTCAATAATCTCCGCTCTATGACAGACACAAAAAGGGTTTTAAAGTCTCAGTAATTGGTTTGGCTTGAGGCGGAATTCCTTAGAAGGTCGAACGTAAATATCTCGCATGAGTTTGCGGGCTGACTGGAGGTAGGCCTGAGATATGTCTTGAGTCCACAATCGCACCCCAATACCACAGCAAGCGCAATCAATAGGAGGATGGAACATTTGCTCAGGGTACTGCTGCTTTGGACCAGCGCGTCCTTCTTGGAATCAGTGTGCCCTTGCACGAAAAAGCGAGCCTTACTATACTCTTCATCTGTATCGCCTTTTTTGATTGAAAGATAAAACGACAACCCATGATATCGGGGGATGTGTTGGTGTCTTCGATGTCTTCACGACGAAAAATTTCAAACAAATTACGATCCATTATACCATCAAGCGCCTTGCGCTTCACGGCTTCCATCTTAGGCGTACTAGCGCGGGGGCCTTTGGGTGATATTAATTTCAGTGCGGAGGATCCTGGGCAGAGGGGAGGAGCGAAATGGATCAAATGCCGAGATAAGGTGTGTAAGATCGTGTTCCCCGATTAAAGATGGGTCTGGTAAAACCTAGGAGATGTTAAAATGCTTAACCTTTCCGTCATAGTCAACTGAAAATTGCTTTCGTGATACACTAACGACCGTAAAAGGGCAACACAACATGCACCAGTTGCCCGTGGTGAGGATTTGTCCTCACGATAGACATAAATGGCATCACCGGAAAATATGAGGTAGCGCGTGGATGATGGGAGTTTGGACTTTAGTGCCTCCTGTACACGTAAACGGGCAGAGAGGGATGCCATTTGACGTTGAGCTATTTAAAACGCAGACATGCGTTCTTTTTGTACTGGCACTTCTATATTATCTGCTGGGAAGGATAGGAGGGAGCCAAAAACGAGAACAGACGGTACAATACTGTCAAGTACAGCGGTGTCATTGATGGCCTTAACGGGTAGGCGAGCGGCAATTTCAGGGTCTATTAAAGGGTGGTATGTTGTGACCTTTTAAAACACCTGATGCAGAGGCTCATGATACCTTTCGCATACACCGATTGAATTATGACTTTCTAAACCCGATAAATGAATATCACTCCCATGTAGCGAAGTCATATCCTTCCAGAATTTGGATGTAAACACGGAGCCACGGTCAGATCGGATACGATTAGGATAGCCACTGTAAATAGATGCCCAGGCCTCGACGAAAACATCCCATCCATCCCGTGCAAATTCTTTCTTGAGTAAGACGGTATTCTGAAAGCGTGTCTGAGTATCTACTACATGTAGTAGTGGGTTTCCTCTTAACCATATTAAATCGAAGACCACTTCATGGTTAAAATTGACTTCATTTTCAGGTATAGAAACTCGAAATCTGTATGGTTTTGAGCGGTGCCAGTGAAAATTGCGGCATGACTCAGCAAACTCTCACAGAGTGCACCGTGTGTTTGCGTCGACTTCGTCATGCCGAGCTTTTTTCAATAGGTTGCACAGTTTCTGTACGTTGGGGTGAAAAAGTGCAGGTGTAGCTTCTGCAGTTCAGCCTTGGTAAAGCGGACCGATTCAGGTCCTCAGACAATAAAAATATGTTCATTCTTGCGGGTGATAGGTAATCGCCAGTGGTCACGTCGGCTAACTAGGTTCTCAACGTTATCGGGAACTAGGTATTCCCTGTCCAATCTATCGAGTCCTATCAAGAGCTGTATGTCGGCGCGGATCAAATCGATGGGCAGCTCTAGAAATGAGCCGTTGAGGGGAGAGGTAGACTCACGTCTAACTGTCCCAAGCTTTTCCAGCTACCATCACCTAATAAAAATATCATGTTTGATGGTTTCAGACGTAGGGGATGATTGACAATACGACAGTAAGCGGGCTTGGTTAAAGCCCATTACAGACCGAGATGCACCACCGTCGAGGCAAGCCCCGTCAAAGTACCGTTTGCTATATCGCCTCTCGGATTGCATACGGGACACAAAAACATATGAACAATTATGAAAGATGTGACGATATCGGGAACGAGTGGTAATGCGATGACCAGCGACAGTGTAGGCAGCATGGACAGTGTGCGAGCATGGTTGGTTTCCAATGTCGGTGCATATCTGGAGGTTTAGAGGGCCTTAGTAACGGAACCCGGCGGCCAGATAGATTCAGATTTAAAAACCCTCGTCTTGGAGGTTGAATTGCAATGATCCATCTTCGGCTGATGATGAGGCAGCGTCGCACAGAGTAGCATCCGGTTTTATTTCATGCTCGAAACGGACATATTTGAACTTGCCAGTAGGGGTAGACGATTCGGAGCGGGAGTCCGAGCTGGCAGTGTCAGAGTCGTTGCCATTCTGAGTGATAGAGATGGATCCTTCCTTGCCTGCAGTGTTTAGAACTTGACAAATGTCGGTAAAAGTCGTCAATAAAGTGCGTTTCAGATCTCTTGTCGGCACGAAAGCGAACCAAATTCTCCGCAACACGCTCGAGGCTAATTGGATCTTTGCAGGGTTTGATGTGACATCCCTCTTTGTCGCAGGTGAAGCATTTGAACTTGTGAAAGGGGCAGTGGAGTGGCTTTGATCAGCCTGAGCCGTATCCATATTTGGCTGGTCCTGCATAATTTACCGTCCACTTTGTGCTGCGAAAACCTGTTTGTCCCACAAAGACAGCCTGTCCTGCATTCATAGAGTTGAATAGCGACCGTTTCGACTAATTTTTTCCATTATCGTGCGTTAGCGGATGTAGGACACTTGCATGACCTCATGGTTGGCTGGTACCATAGGTGCACAGTCATGGCCTCGTACAGCACTTTCTAAAAACGAGCACTTATGGAAATAATTACGTAGTTGAGTATGAGCCATAGGTCATAGTCTTTCCACATCAGATGTAACAGTCTTAAGCGCTTCCCGTTCATTGCAGCCGTTTTTCTCATAATCAGTGAGTTTCAAAGCACGGAGACGCTCTGTGACTGCGTGCATTTTGGATTCAGAGGAGTACATTTTGTTTAACAAAGCAACTGCAGAGCCCCAATTTTTAGCGTGGTCATGGATCTCGCTGCAATAAAATTCGAGAGCCTCGCCACGAAGTAGATGGCGAATGAACTGTAATTTATCGTGGGTTGACATGACTGACTCTTCGTATACCGGTTGGTATCTGGTAAGGTAACGGGGCCAATTCTCTTCAAGTGCACCGGAGAACTTGTCACAGTCATTCTTAAAATTAGCAGAAAGGAGCTTTGGAAGATTTAACTTGTGTTTTTCATATGATTGAATCTTAGAGGGGAACTAATGACGAAAAGGGTGCGAAGGAGTGTCTACTCCACAAGGGGATATAGACTGTGTAATGGTAATTTTCTGTCCTCCTTTCACTGCATCATAAAAAGACAATGCTGACAGGCATTCTGCGTTGGAAGCTTCCAAAAGAAGAGCGTAGAAAACTTGACGTGGAAATAGTTTCTCAGATCTCTCAGTAGGTTCACGGGGTATACTCCTAGATTCCAAAGATGTGCGAAAGGGCTTGTAAATTTCCCGGTTGATGAAAATGTCGGGATGTGCTCATTAGTTCGCTGTCAGTTCTTCAGTGATAGTTTCTTCGAGAGTTGAACATGTAAGACTTGAGTCTGCTTCATATCCGATAAACAAGTTGAAGTCTTGTCTGTTTTTCATTCGGTAGTTGCAAGCCACGCCAGAAACGACTAGGGCGATCAATGTTGGGTAGTTTGTTTCCGGTTTCGGCATGTATAACTCAATTCCCCATATTTTCTGTGTTCGCAACATTTGGGTTGCTAATTGTTGTAGCACCTGGTCTTTATTTGAATGTCGATTAAAGCAATTAACTTACCAATACCTCGTCTCAGGACAATACTGGGTTTCGGGAGCCAAGATATAGTGCAGATTACGCTTTATTTCAATTCAGATGATGGGATGATGTTGATGATGATGAAGGTTACACTGTGCCGTATACGTCTTTAGTATAAAGCTATACAGCGTGGGCGTGGCGTAAAGATTCGTTCCCCAGGTGGGACAAATGCACATTGAGTCATGTGCTCTCCAGACTCAGCAGTCTTGATAATCAGTGTGAATACCGACAGTACAAAGTTCAATGCTTTTGCTCATTCAGATTGACACGTCCAGATCTGGATTCATATCGGATCTGGATCGGTGTTTCGACAGAATTGGATTTACTGCGATACAGTTGTCGAGAACAGCGGTTGCCATTACAAGTTGGTCCAATATTTCGGTAGTGTACAGTGCGTGCGGTATTTTACTGGAACGTCATTTGACAAATTTAGGGCAATGGCTTGTCGAATATTCGCTATATTTGCGGGAAAATCAAGAACTCCACACATGGAAACTGGAAAGTACTGTACTGTATTGTACAGTAACCGAGATTGACGTTTCCGTTTGCAAACTTTACATTTTGAAAATAAGAGTTGTTTCTACATGGCATTATGAAAATACCCCGACGAAAAAAGAAGAAAAATAAAGGGTCGGGGGAGGGCTCTATTTTTTTTTGTTTGTTTTCAAAAAAGATCTGGGCTGAACAATCAAAAAAAATTCAAAATATGGTTGCAAATTTAACAGTGGTTGTTCTAGAAGGTGTACACGCCGAGGTAGAAGCCACGCTACTGTACTAAATTAGGGCGTCGCCGCAAAAGAACTCAACTGTTTGGCGCAACCCAAACTATATACATCTGCCCGTATTAATTTCAAGTTTCCTTCCAACCCCTCGCCCCGTCATCGTTCAACAGCGTGTGCCGGCAACCATCATCACCTTCGCAGCTGCAGTTGAAATTCCCAAGCCTTCCACTTATCTTCCTCTTGCCACTCAATCCCCATCTCCTCAGATCAGATCGCGTCGTCCGCAAACTAGTCACCCCACTAACCGGATCGTCTCGATCGTCGGTCATCTTCTCAATACAAGAACCTGGGCCCACCCTACTGAAACCTTTCCCCGTACCTTTCTTTAACCCCTCGTCAACTTCTACAACTGAATACGCGGCACATTTCCCGCTACCCTCCCGTTGAACACTTCAATGGCTGCTCCCGCTGAGAATATCCCCACATTCAAGGTCGTCCTGGTCGGCGACGGTGGTGTCGGCAAGACCACCTTTGTCAAACGCCACATTTCCGGCGAGTTTGAGAAGCGCTACATGGCTACTATGGGCGTCGAGGTTCACCCACTCAAGTTCTTCACCAACTTTGGTCCGATCCTCATGAACGTCTGGGATACCGCCGGTCAGGAAAAGTTGGGCGGTTTGCGTGACGGTTACTAGTAAGTTTCAGAGTCTCTCTCTGCCATGTCTTTTCTATTTCTATATTCCTCCATTGTGTCAAGGACGAATGGCCGGGTGGCCTTTTGATATGGCGAATCAGTCTCAGCCTGTTGGGCCGATATCAACTCCTACTCATTCCGAGAACACAGTTTCCGACCTCTCCGCAGGTCACTGGCCCCATCCTTCATTCTTCTGCGTCCAACAAGTCTTCCTATGAGCACATTGCTGACCACTGCGATTCTCTCATGTCTGTCAATTTGTGTGCACACGAAACCCACAGTATTCAAGGAAATGCCGCCATCATCATGTTTGATGTCACCAGCCGAATGACCTACAAAAATGTCCCGCAGTGGCATCGCGACTTGGTTCGTGTATGTGAGAACATTCCCATCGTTCTTTGCGGCAACAAGGTTGATATCAAGGATCGCAAAGTGAAGGCAAAGACGATTACGTTCCATCGGAAAAAATCGCTTCAGTACTATGAGCTCAGTGCAAAGAGTAACTACAACTTTGAGAAGCCGTTCCTCTGGATCGCACGCAAGCTAATTGGCAACCCGTCCCTCACGTTTGTTGAAGCCCCGGCCCTTGTTCCGCCAGAAGTGAAGATTGACGAAGCCCATAGGCTCCAGATGGAGAAGGAAATGCATGAGGCTCAGGCGGTTCCCCTGCCGGATGAGGATGATGGCCTGGATATCTAATCCGAGCAAGGAAGGGCAGGGTTGGTTCTCCGCGGTTTGTGTCTAAGTCGTCAAGTGTAGTCAACATCGCGGGTCCGATGCAAACGACCATGGTGTTGAGTGTGGGAGTTGTTTACCTTGTTTCTTTGTTGCAGTGGTGGAGTGATGGAAGATGCGATCTGCGTGAGCAAGTTCTTCCTCGTCGTTTCATTTGCCTCTGTAGCAAGTTGGATTCGTGATTGCAATTCCGACCTTGCCCTGGCGTGTTGCATCTAGTTCTTTTCCCTGTGAATCTTTGATCATGCCGGGGCTGTCTACGTGCGTAGTTCTTGTGGATAAGTTAGAAATGCACGTTGAACTAATGTTTCTTGTTCACGCCACGTGCGTACCATGATGCACTCAAGACGGAAAACCAGGATGTTACTGCCATCGTGAGGGTCCCAACCATTAGGCCAAGGGGTGGGGGTGTGATCACATGAGCATCAACAGAGGCTGATTAACAGAGTGCAGCGTCACAGTAAACTGAAACCCAGTTCGGAGATCTTTGTAGTTTACTGTTTCTGAGATGATGTCGTCTGACTGACACCTTTTCATAGGTCCTGCATAGGGAATTCTCGGTAGAACTTTAGGCCCGGAAATTTTGCCACTAGGGTGTGTTTAGAGCGTTTTAGTACAACAAAAGCAGTAGTGCGTCTCTACGGGACTTGTCCAAGATCCCCAAATGACGTGCAAGCTCAGTCGTGAGCCCCGAACAAGGCGCCTCGGTCTGGGTTTGAAGAAACAAAGGGGTTAATGATTATTATCTGACAGGTTCCGCTATCTCTGCCAAAGGCTACATTTCTCCGTCGGATTGTATCGACTAGAGTCCCGACATGAAAAGGCTTTCGCAAAGTCACGGTTTTGACTCAGTGGGCCTTGTACTCGAAACTGCCCCGGTGAATGCGGGTCAGTTTTCATTTGAACTTCCAGGGCCTCATGCCTGTACAGTGTGCACCATGTTGAGCTATGCTACGAAAAAGAGCTGATCATTTGTTAGTTCTTGTGCAAGAAGAGGGTTTGGCGGTGGAATACCATCTTCACTGTTGTTCGCGGTACTCTTGAATGCGCGGTAGGCAACACTGACGCCGTTAGTGTCTGCCAAGTTTTCTCCGAGTGTTAAGTCCCCATTCACATGTATCACGGAATCTCTTGGCTTGTATGTATTGAAAAGATCAACGTAACATTTTGCCCTATTTTCATACTCCGTCACTGCAGATGACGACCACCATGAGGTCAACAAACCGCGCTTGTCATACTTCCTTCCTTGGTCATCAAAACCGTGCGACATTTCATGTCCAATTACTGCTCCAATACCACCGAAATTCATTGCATCTGGGAAAGCGTCGGAGAAAAACGGTGGTTGCAAGATACCCGCTGGAAACACAATCTCATTCCGAGTCGGGGAATAATACGCGTTGACTTCTTGCGGCATCATAAACCATTGCGAATGGTCGATTGGCTTCCCTAAGCGCCCAAATTCCTTTTTGAATTGTGGTCGTACAACGCCACCACGTTATTGACGTAGGATTTTGCGGAAATGTCAACGTTAGCGTAGTTGTCAAGCTTTGTACTATACCCAACCTTCTTGCTGATGGCCGCGAGCTTTTCTTTTGCTACCTTTTTCGTGTTACCGTCCATCCAGTCTTGGCCGCCAAGTTTCTCACCAAAGGCATTGGCGATTTTTTCCGCAACTGTCATAGCAACGTCTTTCATGCTCTCCGGAAAGTGCTTCTTGACAAATGCTGCACCGACAGCTTCGCCAATGAGGTCATTGGCCAGAGTCTGGCAACGTTTCCATTGATCTGGGAGCTGTTTCAGACCGTAGAGATGCTGCTTGAATTTGAAATACTCATGGTACATGCTTTCTCCTAACATTCCTTTGTCTGCTGCCTTGGCAACTATGTGAAATGCAAGATATGCCCTCATTGCTCTACGTTGGTTTGGGTCGCTATCCACTTGGCTCATCAAAACCCCTGCCGCAGCGAAGAACGCCGGGTTATCGACTATGATGCTACCATTGATAGATGAGGCGTCAATACTCATTAGATCGAGATACTCTCTATGGCGAATACATCAGGCATCTTTTCAATTGCTATTTTGTTGTACGCCTTGTCGGATCGCGCATTTCTTCTGGCGGAAGAGTGGCGTTGGCAATGCTTGTTCTAATTCCAACACTTGTCTCGCGTTGACATCATGCCCCTGCCTGGGAATCAAGCGGGCTTTACCCGCAGTGACAAGCATTGTCTCAATCAATTGCAAGTATTTCTTCCTAGTCTCCACATCGGCATCTTTCGTGCTGAAGTAGTTATCACGATGCGGCAGACCCAATCCGCCTTGTCCAAGTACAACGCATATGTGTCGGGTTCCTCTCATCAACACCCACATCTACGTCCCAAAGACCAAGAGAAGTTTGTTTGTGAAGTTTGGCCAACAACCGCGAGACCGACTTTGAACCATGAAGTGCATTGAAATCGTCTCTGAAAGACTGCAGATACAACGTATTCAATCCCCCTATCCCCATTTGATCCATGCAAGACGCGTAAAACTGTCCCGGCTTTGACGGCTCCTTTAACTCTGGGCTCTGCAATTCAACTTCCAGGAGCTCCTTTAGCATCATCTGAATTCTGTCATAAACGACGCTGAACGACTTGGAATATCTCGAGCGGTCTAGCGGAATTCGGGTAGATCGCAACCAGGACCCACACGCGTACTCGTAAAAATCATCGCATGGATCCGCGCTACGATCCATGCCTGAAATAAGGCCATCTGCAACAGATTGTTGATCGCGTCCCGGCTCAAACATATCGGACGGAGTAGAGACGTCGATAACGGCAGCGATTGAAAAGCATGCAATACCAATAGCGAGAAGGACACCGAACAAGCGAGAGAAGTATGTGATACGCATTGGATGTTGGCGTAGGTAGTAACCGGGAGGAGCGGGGGGATAGTTAAGCGGGTCTAGTTCGCTTCGACTCAAGCGGGATTGCTCTAGGTCTCGATCCTCAGCCTCCTCGTCGCTTCGGGTGCTGATTTGGGAGTAGCCCGTGTTGCCCTGATGATAGCCAGAATGGGCGTCATTGGTGTTGCTTGCAGGGTCCGGGGATGATGTCAGGCGAACACGATCCTCCGGTGTTTCACGAGGTCGTGGAGAAGAGTGATTTGCGCCAGATTCTCCAGCGATGGCCAAATCTTCGTCATTTTCCTCCATTTTCCAGAATTAAGACGGGTGGAGCGGGAGAAGGTGCTGTATGTCTTCACGACAGCTTCTCGACTTCAGTCTTTAACAACGGTTTGCTGAAAAAGATAACAAGTGACTGGCGAAAATGAGATAGGCAGGACCTTGTCCAAAGTTTGTTCAACAGAGCAGGTCTTGAAGTACAAGAGAAGATGATTGGTAAGGCCTCAAGTAGTTGACGCGACTGGGATTTCGCAACGGCGTGTTGAAGCCCTTTTGTTGCACGTAAGAAGAGATACAAGAATGGCTCCACGCGTGTATCGATAATGAGGACGCAGGCAGGTTTTGACTATCTTCCGATGGATGTCGCATAAATGCGGAACAACTTTCTGAAGGGACTATGGCAGTCGTACGGTCAAAGAGCAGTTGATTTTGGCCCGCGCAAAGCTGTGGAGGTTGTGTACAGAAATGAGCTTGGAGTTTGTTCAATCCTACCGTCAGCTGCGCTGCAATCGCTAACGCCACCCTGTAATGTCCCGTTTACTGAAACAGCTGACATCTGATGTGTTTTGATAGTTGAAACATTCAAGTCCTGTCCTGGGTCGAACAAGCCCATATTAACTAAAATTTACAGTTTTGCAAAATCATGACTGCGATTAAAACCCGATTCATCAGCGACAACCAAGGCTTCGTCTACTTAGTGCAACCAACCTTTTCCAGTCAACCAAACCACCCGCCTCGTTTCAGCCAGAGCAAAAGGATTACATTCTCCCCCATCAGTGTCCTCCCGTGCACCGTAGCATGCGGCGTCGATCATGGTGAAAACACCACTGTCCATGTTGCAGAAAAAGAAAATATGCCTGGAGAGAGATCGAAGGAAAACAAGCGGCGAAAATATCTCGTTAACATCCCTTGCCGAGTGGGCAAAGATAAATTTCAATATGAGCCAGGCTCCGAGCAGGTCTACTCTTTCAAGGACCTTCAGACAGTCTGAAAATCTCTTGTCGCAGTCCGACCGAAGCATATCCAAGAAAATTCGAGAGAAGAAAGGAAAGAACCATGCACTGGAAATGGCCCTTTTCGAATGGGTTTGTCAGCAACATCATGAGGGTAAGAAGACGGACGGGGAATGCATAAAACAGAAGGCTGGGCACCTCCAGAACAAATATAATGAGAGAGTCGCCGAGGAAAAACAGAGCAGCTTGAGTTTTTCTGCAGGATGGCTAGAAAATTTTAGAAAGCGTTGGCAGCTAAGAACTAGCAAGTTCTCAGAGGGGCCGTCGGGGAGCACTGACCAGGACGTCACTACATTGCAAGGAATATTAAAGATTCTCGATTCTTATCAGCCTCAGAACATCTTCAACGCTGATGAGCTTGGACTGCTCTATCGTCTTACCCCGGATAAAAGACTCACCACAATTCCTCCCAATTCCATTCCACCGAACGAAAGGATGACTGTGATGTTGTGTTGTAACGCGGATGGGTCCGAAAAGGTGCCACCTATGGTCATCGGGACGTCTTCAGAGGAGCACAAGAAGAAAAAAGGACAACTGGTGCTTGAATACCGTTCAAAGTAAGGCTTGGATGACGGCAGTTCTGTTTCGAGCATGGCTGGAGTTGTTCCAAGATACGTTGCAAGGACTCCAGGACGACAGGCAATACTCCTAGTTGATAAGAACAACGTGCATGGGTCTCCAAAATGCATGCCCGAGTTCCCCAATATTAGGGTTCTATTTCTACCTTTACGTCAAGGTCTTCAGCCTGAACTTCAGCCACTGAGGGCGGGGGTCATTGAAAACTTGAAGCTTCGTTACCGACTGGCTCAGATGGAGAGAGCCATGGACAACACAGATATTGATTCCGGGGATATATTCAAGCTGGATGTCGCAACAACTTTGAGGCTCCTTAGATTCGCATGGCTGGAAATGCCGGCAAGCTGCATTGTAAATAGTTGGAGACGAACGCCGCTGCAGGTTATTCTTAGCAATACCGAGTCCGGCAACGAAGAGGTGGGCTCACCAGAAAATGAACAAAGCGAATTGAAGAAGCGGATCGGCACCATCATCTCCGATTTAGTGCCGTCACGGTACAGATTGTCACTTGGTGAGCTAATCGCAGCCCCAGGAGAAGACCAATGCACTCAAATAGCAACTGAACCGGAACTGCTGTCTTACGTTTTGGACGCTGAGAAAGAGAGCGCGAATCGTGAGGATAACGGTGAAGGAAACGCAACTACGGTGATGTGCAGCCCAAAAGAGCAGCTGAAAAGCATCGCGCTATGCAAGCGCATTGCAGAAAACTTTGGACTGGATGATTGCGTAAGGGAATTGAAAAAAGTACAGGCTGCCGTGAGACATGATTTAGCCTAGCCAAGCCAGGCGAAGAAGGCGTTGATCCAAGAAGACATGTCTGAGGGACAGCGTTTTACATGAAACCAAGTTTCCAGCTTCTTGGTTGAGGGATTTTGCGGTCGTGCTCCGTTGTCCAAGGTTGCGGCAGAGCCATCCATGAAATCATCTGCAGGCTGTGACGATGGTGATAACGTGAAAAGTCGTTGAACGATCTGCACTGTACAGTACTGCATTGTACAGTACTGCACTGTATACAGTACAGTATGTAGGAAGAATTTCGACTCGTTCGGTAGCTGCTGTCCTGACCCTGTCGTATAATACTGTACAATTGAACTCAGAGCGGTAGAAAGTTGGGATTGGTTGGGTTTGTTGTTGTTGCCCCGGGCAGTCAGAGAGACGCCTGGAGTGTCCTTTATATATAGAGAAAGAGTGTCGAGGGCTGCTAGAGAGTTTCGGTACCTGAGAAGCAGTGAGCGTTCCGACTGGCTACCATCCTCTTGTCCAGTACGACGTGCGCGACCCCTTTCGAGATGACGCCGAAAAGGGTCTTGTTGTTCGTGAGTAATTGGACAGATCTCGACAGGATATCGCGTAGGTCTTGTGAGAGGGCGATGGCGCAGTCAAACATATCTGCGAAGGCGATTACTTCACCCGACATCGCCCAGCGCGTTATTCAAAGACATTTGTAAGATGTAGAGACAAGTGGGACCGACTTTTTGTCCCTTATCCATGAGGAATATAATGAGTTCAAGCTGGCTGGATAGGCCTGCATTGTTCGCGAAGCTTGAGTCAGAGAAAACGACAAGCCCAACAGGATCCCTGTCAAGTCGTGGGATTCTGAGGGGGAGGCGATTTTTGACAGCGTATCTGATGACCTAATTCAGGCAACGGATTATTACGGACTGTCGTTCGCTCCACATTGCTTCTGTGACTTGAGGTAGGTGTGCGTTTTCCAGCAGAAGTCAGGTCGGCAATATGACAGTCATGCGAGCCTCATACGGGCTGATAGAAATTGGGAAAACGTCGCATAAGGGTAGCGGCATTCGAGCTTTTTCAGAAAATCGGTCTGATCAATGATAAATTCACCCTCACTTGTTCGACCCAGGCGGCACCGAGTGAATTCGGTCGGGAAAGAGAAGTAGTGTTCCATCTTAAATCGCAAATTTGTGGGATTGGCGATATTTCGAAACAGCTGTCCCCAGCTCGAAGAAGGTCATCGACATACGCGGTGGTGAGGCCTTTTATCACACCGTCCTTGATTACATAGTACAAAACACGGTCATGACGGCTGTGTTTCATACCAAGTTCGACATGGCGATGTTTGTCGATGGTAGAATGCCACATGTCTCCGGAGTCGATTGAGCCATATAGTGGTTTCAAGAAGTTGAGACACTGGTGTGGTTTCAGCTCAAATCCAGGAACTGGATTTTTGATGTTAATTTCTCGCGAAAATGGTTCCGACGACTGAAAAATAAGCCTGAGGAACATCAAAATTCCATACATCAAACTTGAAAATTACGGCAAGGCCGAGGAGCAACCGCACAGATTGTGGCTGCAGGGTCGTAAATATATGTACCAAGAAGCTTTCATCCGGTCCATGTGTCCCCTTATAACGTAACGTGCTTTGTACTTGATAGTTCCGTCAACATTGGACTTGATTGCCAACAGGAAGCGTCCTGGGAGAACATTTCTGTTTGGAGGAACTTCTTTGCTAAGGATGACCTTGAATACTACACGATCTAGGAGGCCCTTTATTTGCTTCCTATTTGCTACCTTCATTTCCTGTGATAAGACCTGATCAGCTGACTGCGAGTGAAGTAGAAATCAGCCGAATTCTTCTTGATGGGCACATAAAGGTGACTGCTACGGGATCTCGTCATAGGAATGTGCTATTCATCGACGTAGATAGTTTCAGGATTTCCATTTTAAACTGGGACGCATTTGACAATCCTATTGGAGATAGTGCATGGCGTAATGGATTCTCGATCTAGAGTGTCCATTCCGAAGGGAGCAGGAATGTCAGCAGTGACGGTATCAAACATGACTAAGATTGTTGCATTGCCTGGCGGTGTGTCCAATGGTAATGAGGACCGGCCCATCGAAGCGTGGACGGCATCAGCAAAACGGAATCAGTTGCGAGATGAGCTTGAACGGTGGGTGGGAGCATGAAATGCATGCAAGATTCTGTTCAAGTCCTTTTGACCAATAACAGACACGGGGGCCCATTGTCACAAAGAAGGCCCATAGATCTTTATCGAGTGGGGGTGCGGGCATCCGATAGATAAATGGAGCTCATGTCGATGTCATGGTAGTACGAGTCTTGGTACGTACATGTTTTGGGTATGGGTGGGATTGCGATGCAAATGTGGGTGAGCTACATCTCGCCGCTGGATCGAAAATACTGGACCTCATGTGATACCTGTGTGTCTAAGGTTGTACATATTCGTTGAGTGAATGAATCTCGCTCAACTTCATCAAGTGAATTTGACAGCACGGCATGAACAATGAAATTCGTTTCTTCTGAGCAGCCCACTCCAGGGTCAGGAACATCAGAAGAAATGGTGAAATTTGAGTCGAACCCGTTCAAGATAGAGAGTTATCGTTCTTGTCAATTTCCGAAAGGCCTTATCGTCCGGTGATTCCGAACTCTTCACACTTGATTAAATATGTAAGTAAGTGTATGGACTTTTCGCCATTCGCGATACTCGAGCGAGCGTTCCTCATAACGTCCTGTCTGGCAAAGCAGTGACCTAGGGGCCATGCCCGTTTGCACTTGACGCAGATTCCTTTGGATCTCGCTTCCTGGAACTCCTCATAGCTTTGTTGACGATTTCCTGCTCCCAAAACTGTTGCAGGGATTCTCGGGTGTTCTTGGCGCCTGGCAGACAGAGGATTACGTCCGCAGCGCATATGAGCGATTGGCTCGATACTGATGTTTAGCGTTTCCAACGTAGGTGATGCTACGTTCAGCAGTTACTGTAGCTGCTTAATTGACTCATGAAGGGCCGTGACAAACTTCTTGAACGTACAATAATTGGTGGTGATGCTTTGAATAGGTATCCGACACAGTTCATCAAATTCTGTCACAGCTTTCCTGAGGTAGTTGGTCTTGTGCGCCTCAGATCGGCAGTCCTGCGGGCACTGTGGAGCTAAAACGTTGATGTGTTCTACGAACCTTTTGAGGCCGATTGAGACCTCAGAGACTTAGTTCTTCTGCATGAAGGTGCGGAGCCGCAACGTTTTCAGAGTTCCTTTGACTTGAATTCCTCGGGCATCAATTCCTTATTCTTCCATCATGATACTTTCCATATCGCGCAAATCCTTGACGCCAATGTCGTAGCAGTGGTAAAGGACAAATTGCCACGCCGGACCTGAGAAGACGTGATTGAAGAAATGCGATTTTGGAGCACGAGAAATACTGTATTGTCTAGCGCAAATGTCGGGCATCCGAAGGATCTCCTCAGTATTTTCTGAAATTTCGCCACAGAAGTGAGTCTATTTGAACATCTGCTGCACGTAGTTAGCCTTGCGGGGGTATTCGGTACCACGAAGCGCGGGATGATTGAGTGTCTGCACATTATCACGGTTGATGTGGTGGTAATTGGGGTCTTCTTTGGTCATCTCACAGTTGTTCCGGTCAGCATAGATAACTTGAGAGTTAAAATTAAGTTCCCAAACATGGGCAGTGGAGTGTTCATTGGAAGCACCGGCTTGAGATCTGTGCACCATTGATAAAACAGCGATAAATTCATTCCTGAGTTGTCCGACTTGAAGTGATCCTTGACTGTCCGAGATGTGTAGAGGTGTGGGACGGGGGTCATTTCCATCTTGATCTTTGATTGACATCAAAATTACAGTTTGCAGGCGCTTAGATTTCTGTATCTTCACTGATTTATTGAACAACGACAAAGATACTAGGTTCAGCGAACCGCGGGTCTTGTAGGAGTTCTCCACGACAGCTTTGAACAGATTGCTGCTGGCACCCACCAAATAGCACATCCAGAAATGCGATTTGAACGTCTATTCTGCATTTGTTCCGCAGAAATCGCTGCAGACGTCTTGTAGTGATCTGTAACTGACGACAATAAATAAATTCCCCAACTTAGTACGAAGCTCTGACGGGGAACAACGGAATCTTGAAGTACTCATCTGAAAATAGCTCAGAGTTTTGCCGTAAGAGGTCTTAAGAAAAATGGAGACTGTCTCTAGCGATGGAAGATCGAATGATGGAACGCATTTTGAGTTCTTAGGGGTGAAGATTTCCAGCGTAGTCTTGGCGGTACCTAACAAAACAAGAGAAAGTCCTTCATGAAAGGAAGAGGTAGCGATCATCTTCATCAACCGATCTGACTTGATCTTCAATTGGCTGCAGGTAGTTTCCGGAATGGTTGATCAAACTGCAGTTCTTGTTAAAAGAAATTCGGTGGATCAGAGAAGAGTGCGCAAGAGGACGAAACGAATCCGGATTGTCGAGTTTTGCCCCGCTTATGCACACGTGAGGCCCAAGCTGTACAATCAGCTTGTTGTGTTGTGTCACGTAGATCCGTAGAGTAAGAAGAGCTGAGAAGTAAAGGATTGGGAAATTTGGGGACCCAGAACAAGCTGATTTTACAGGTTGGGCCTCACTTTTGCGTAAGCAGGGCAAAACGCGACAGTATTTGGCCTACGGTACCGGCAATAATAATACGGACACTATCATTTTATAAATAACTTCAAAAAAAGAAGATTTTTTCGCGGCAAAACAACTGCAGAAATGAAAAGAACGTATTAAAACATAAAATACCAAGTCAAATTGTATATTCTCCAATCGTTTCAGTCTACTTCACACAAAAGGCTAACAGAGGGCGGCAATAATTATACGGACAATGAAACGTCTATACAGAAACCAGCTTTTCCCACTACACCTATGGCAAAAAAAACTCAATCATCGAGAGTAGTTATGGCTAAAGTTACAGGGATAAAAAGCATACTGGCGGTCTTAGTGGCGAGCCTGAAAAAACGGTACGTTTTTGCTAGTGCAGAACATTTGAGTAGTTTGAAATAAAATTGTTGATACTGTTTTTCACTTCAGCGCCCGAGGCGGCGAGGCCTTTTATAGGAAGTAGATGCGGTTGAATATCTCTAACACCTCTAATAACTACTAGATAATTTCCCTGGTGGGTAGTCCTGCACGCAGTCCTGCTGACCCTGACACTACAGCGATCCTAGCAGGCATCGCTAAAAGTAAAATAGGATGGAGAAAGTATATAATTCGTAGGATAGAAAAAGTACTAAGGGCAAATAGCTACACTACAGGACTGCAAATAGTGCATAAATGAATTTTATGTATCCTTTATTTCGGCAGTCAACACGCATTTCTCTCCTCTAGTACGGTAGAATACATACTTCTAGTGCTATTACCTTGGATTGCCATAGTATACATAAAAAAGAAACTCAAGTCCCCTTTGCGGGACCCGAGAGAACAAATTTTCCACTTCCAAAATTCTCTCATGGTACTATCGCTCTGAGTCATCTTTTCCCCCGTCCTCCATCACTAAACAACCACCACTTCACCACAATCTTCCCCAAACTCCAACTATCCTCACCAAAAAATCTATCACATTTTCTTTTAAAGTTGACAGAATTTAAACAAGAGTCCCCAGACTGTAAACTACAGCCGAAAGGCTGTAAATAAAAGTCGTATGGACTGAAAGATAACCTCTTTCGGCACGATGTTAAAGTAGAACCACATACCGGGCTGAAATATAGTGCTTGGGTAGGCACTTGAGTGATTTTCGTAGACCGCTCGAGAGCAGGGGGGCGTCCGAGGGCAGGGGTTCCGACAGGAATCTATCGGACTTGAAACTATCCTAAGAAACATAAACAACTTGAAGCAATTTGACCTCGTTGACGTGCTGCCAGCACCAGTTGACATAGCTTGGCAGATAAAGATGTTTGTCAAAAGATCTGGTGGGAAGCGGACGGGTGATTTTGCACGGAATATAAGCTTAGAAGCATTAAGCAACTTCTCTTAAGAGGCCAGGCCGACATTAAAAGGAGAAAGGTCTCTGGTTTCGAGCAAAAAAGTCCCAGCAATTTTTTCTTTGGTTTATCAGTTTGCACGATAACACGAGATTGGGATCACTAGTGGAGAATTTATGGATTCAGAACAGGAGAAAATAATCAATTATATGACTTCTATGCATAAACGGGCCCAAGAGATGGCTTACAATGACGAAAAGGAAACCCTGAAGACGGCGTATGAACCCTTGACAATTTTAGAAGCCCGCATCATCCTTCAGTGGACCGAGGCTATAGGCAGAGAATATAAAGCACTTATAAAGAGAAATACACGGTCTTAGGTTCCTCGAAACCATAGGATAGTTTCGTCACCATTCAAGTGGACCTTCACTGCTGAGACTCTGGACTCCACAGGGAAACAGCATATGGCAAAAGAACGATTTTCTCTGAGGAGGGATCGTCAACGAGCATACGTGGACTTCTGCATTGTAAATGATTTCCGGGTAGAAACCCGGAAATCATTTACAATCCAAAGGCATCTTATGAGACTATATGTCTACTGTTCTCTATAGCTACATTAAATAGTCCCATTCTGGAAGGAGGCGATATTTCCAAGCATAACTTCACGGAACAATTGATTTATCAATATACAAGGAACAGCCGACAAATTCTTCCCGTCAGCTAGCTAGGTCTGGGCACAAATGCAAACTGGAGAAGTATATCTTTGGCAACAAACATATCTACAGTTAATATTTGATGAAAAACTCGTCAATTGCGGAATGAAACCTTCTAATTTCAAAAGAGGCTGTATTTTCTTCGTACTAGCACAGAGCACATAATATTAGCAGTCATAGTAAATGACATGGCCTTTGCTTCGAATTTCTATCCCCTATTTCAGAACTTTAAAGATTTGTTGTCATCCACCTTCGACATTAATTTCTTCGGTCCACTGAAATCCTTCATCGGATGGACAACTACTTGCTCTCCACTGGGAATATGGATCAACAAAGCGCTACGCAAAAATCCTTCTGTGGGAATATGGAATGGACCAGAGCTGTGCGGAAATTAATTTTTTGACTATCCGCGGAACGGTTAATCAGGCGGTTTGGAAAAAATTGTGAACCCCAGATTATATTAATATTTCAGCTAAGAAAATAGAACAAACCGGGGGTAACCGAAATCTCAGAAATGGGACTTCCCCAAAATGCGGTTAAACGGTTTTCAGAAATTTTATTATCCGTCCGAAAACGGTTAAAACGGTTACTGACGTGGGAAACCCCGTTTCCATGGTTAATTTTAAAACAGTTATCTAATTTTAAAAAAAGTTTTGAGGGATAGATCATTGCCCGTAAAAAAGTCAAAATAATTGGCCATACTATGAATTAGGACAGATGTCTTGGTCGAAGTGGGTAGAACTCATTTCAATGACTGTGAGGTTCCGGGTTTGACTCCAAGCTTTTCTGTAAAAGTGCAGTCAAAATGACAATTTTCGTTGGAGATCCAAAGTCGTGAGAAGGACAAAGTTCGCTCCATTCTCCACGACAAAAATTGGTGTAATTTAATGTAATTGTTGTGTCGATAATAAGTCTCATACAACGAAATAGAAACCTAAACGGTAGTTCATAAATCCAGCCTTCGGTATGAAAAGTGTCAATATTGTTAGTTTCCAGCTCTTTGAAATTCTCTTTTTATTTGTGACTTTAGCTGCGGATTTACGGTACCATCACCGTTTCGTATCAAATAAATCTCTTTCCGCAATTCTTATCTTCATGCAACATTTTTTATGCCGGCTCTTCGTTGAAGCATCTCAACCAACAAAGCAGGAGGAAACATTGAGTCAAGCGTGATCAAGTATGAGTACACAGGAATCTGTGCTTCTGCAAGACCATAGTACGGAAATAATCGTTTCAGAGGATTGCACCTCGGCTAACCGGAGCGAGCAACATAAATTGTCCGATGAGACAAATGGGCTGGCCTCAAATATAAACAGAGCGGATGGGAACTTGAACGAAGACGTAATAGGGAATTTGATGTTGACTCTTTTCATGTAGAGGAAGGAGACCCTTTTGAGGAAAAATGCGCTTGTCTGGTGTTTTTTTCGATGTCGTGATGAGTCATGAAAGATATCCAGCGATCAATCTCTTGCACTGAGCTGTCGAATATGTGATGGGCATATCGTATGGAAAACTGAGTGTTGGACATCTTCGCTTCTTAAACATGCTTCTGTTAAGCACAAGGCATAGTTTGCTCAAGTGAAAAGCAGGCTTGATTTGCAAACATCGATTGCTTTAAGAGCAAGAAGGGTCATATCCAAGACCAAGAACAAAAAATCATCAGATATCAGGATATTTGCCAAAATGAAGCCCTATGGAAAGATGTATCCACTCTAGAAGAGCTTTGACAAGAATCTGATGTTGTTTATTGGCAAAGTACTGCGACCTTGAGTACTGTAGAATGCTCCCACTTTCGAAATCCGATTAGAGGTATAGACCACGGGCAGCAATTTACCTCACAAAAGATTTTCACAACTAAACTGCGGCCTAGTTTTGCAGATCGCTGCAAAGTGTCCTAATTTGCCTCTGAGATTGCTAATTTCAATGCTGTATCAATAACGCTCGATTTGGGGATATCGTATGGCCCAGAGAAAATCTTTTCCGTTATCGCTCATTGTATCGGAAAAGGAATGAAGCGCAAATCATGCCATCTCAGAATGATGCAATTAAATGGGACCAGAGAATCTGATAATGCTCCGCCACTTACTCAGCTTTCACAAGAATTTGGCCTCCGGAACAAGGTAGTATCATATGTCACTGACGGGGGGGCAAATCACAATATCTGCTCCAATGAGATTGCTGGGATTTTTAATTGCGCCTACATCGATCTAGAGAGACTAATAATGGACTTTGCTGTGCGCTCATATCATGAGCAACTTATGTAAACAAGCTATCAAAGATGTACATAATGCAACCTTGGAATATGTCGATATCAAGTCTATTCAGCGGAAGCTGCCTTCAGGAATCACATGGACTAATATATTTGGTAGGGGAAGCCGCCTGTGGGAGAGATGCTGTATTAAAGCTAAGCTACCTCCAGTTAAGCTATAATCCCCAGTTCCAACTCGATTCGGGTCCGTCTTTATGATGGCTCGACTACTGAAGTACAAATATACAATACATTTTTGCTATTCTGATCCTGAGAACGTTAGAAATAGTTATAGAGGTCCGAAAATACAAAATGGGCTTTTGTTTGTTTTGTTGGTTGATTTATCTGCAAAAAATTAGAAGCTTGCGTTCTCAATCAGAGCAAAAGCTTCTGTGCGGTATCGGACAGCACTTGTACAGCTCCTCGTTGATGGGAAAATTATGGGCAGTCTAATTTTATTTCTGGTGCTGAGTTCATGACATTGCATATTTTGGAACACCAGCTCTTGCAATAGGAGCAGCAGTTGTCAGTACTGCGATCTGCAAGTATACAGAAAACAAGTTGGTCTCAATTTTCCAATTAAACCCAGCAACAATGTCAAGATGTGAGCAAAGGCAAGTAGTGTTGTGTTTGATGTTAGATCCGAGATTTAAATCATTACGCTGTCTCCTCAAGACGCTGATTCATGAATTGCTACCAATTATTTCAGCATATGATGAACTCCTGTTATGATAAATGAAAGCTGCCTATAAGAATGATAACATGAATGCAGTTGGATACCATACAGCATCCACTGCAAAGACTAATGGTGATGCAGAAAATACGTTGTTTGACAGTGCGGAAGTTGGATGAGATAATCAATTTTGTCTTAAAGCGAGAGCTTCAAAGCTATCGTGCAACGCCATATTGTGGAGGAGATACCTTCGGTGAATCCATGATTTGGCTACAATCTGAGAAGGTGACTTTCCCTAATCTCTATAAGCTTTGTCAGATCTTTCTTTGCATTACTGGTTCACAGATAGAAAACGGGCGATAGTTTTAGATAGCAGGAATAGTATCTAGTAACTGCACGGCGTCATTGAGCACTAAGAACTTGGATTCTATGATGCAAATTTATCACAACTACCCTGATATTTCTAGTTCTGCTATCAGGACATCCGTTCCTGGGAGTTTAGAGTATATCGCAGATCAGGAGGCGGCTACAGATGACATGAACTCTACTTTGTCCTCTGAGTAAATCACTTCTGGATCGCATCATTTTGTCTACAATAAAATGTCAATAAACCATCATTTTCCACCCACTATCTGCGGTTATCCGCAATTGCAGTTTCTTTAACATTTTTAAGTCACGGTATACGGCTATTGTGCAGATTTGGTACCCAGATGGCGGTTAGGGTAGCAGTATTTTGTCATGGTTACTATTAAAATTAGTGAGGTTAGCCGGTTCTCTCAAACCTTATTTCCATACCACAGATTATAGAAGTGGTACCGGAAAACCGCTTTTAACCGAGTTGGAACGGTTTTTCGCGCAGCTCTGGAATGGAACAATCAATTGTCGTCTAGATTCCACTCTCGATAGACGTCAAACTGCTTTTTACTGCAGAATATGGAGAATCAACTGTAAATGGGAGTGAAAATCAAGCTTATGTAAGCATAATCAGCGTACTATACAACTTAGCCGTTTCTACTCGACCTGTCTTGCCATTTTCCGTGCATTGATTGGCTCTCAAATTCTACGCCCCGACCGAGTGTAATAGAAAGCTAGTCAAACGACTACTTCGTCATCTAAACGGGACTAGTTGCTTTGACTGCCCTAACGTAGCACTTACGCTATGACAGAAGATTCTATTGGTGCTTCAGTTGATGCTAATTGGGGCGTAGGTATGAATAACATGCTATCAACTACCGCGTTTATGGTCTACATTAACGGTTCACTAATTTTCTTTATATCGAAAAAGCAGAAATTTATGGCAAGATCGTCTGGAGAATCGGAATATGTTGCACTTGAAGGTCGTGGAAAAGAGATATCCTGGATAAAAAAGGCCTTCGGGAAAATTTTCAAGAAGCCCTTTAGACTGAGGGTCGCCACTTCTGCCGAAATTTTATCAATTCAGGCAGTATGGTGGCAATTTCAATGGCCACGATAGATCAAGTGAAGAGCAAGAACTAAAATATTGAGGTCAGGGTACAAAAGATTAATCAACTGACTCGCGGTGGCATAATCAGGCTGTAGCATATTCCTTCTAACCACAACAAGGCGGATTTACTAAAAAGTCAATAAAGAAAGGCTGTTTGAGCCAGGAACTCTCTTGTGCTAATTGGACGGGTATGGGACCTTTTAGTGTATATCTCCTTTCTTTAGTTTAATTTTTTCTCTATGGCTGCAGAATATGAGACAAGAAAAGAAAAATTAAATCGAAGCAGCTGAGTGAAAATCAGCAGCAGCAGGGAAATAATGGAAGAAGCAGTAGATAAAAAAATTCAACACTGAAAGAAAATAGAAGCAATAGAGCAGAACGCAGCTGAGGCAGGTGGACACCTCAGTCAGATTGGATTATTCGCCATTCCGGTGGGGTTTCATATTGAAATTGTTACAGTACGAAGCGAAAGGACAAATTATTTCCTCGGTTACATTATTATCCTGGGTAGCACTTAATCATCAGAATATTTTATTTAAGCCTTCACTCAATCCTCGAGGGTCAAAATTAATTTATTTCCTCTGGTAGACTAAAGTTTTCTACGGCAATTCCTTAGTACTGCTTTATTATTTAAAGGGCACGCGAGTTCCCTCCGCGGGACCCGAGAGAACAAGAACTTGCTTTATTCCAAAACTCCTTTAGTCACAACTAATTTTGAAAAGCATTATCTCACTTCGCACAAAATTATAATACTTTTTCGCACGAACACGGGCAAATTCCATTTAATCCATTTCAGTTCTTCGTGGTCTCTCCGGTCACACTCTTCACTACTCTACATACATTTTTTTTGCAAGAATACACCGTCAGTCTTGCTCTAAATTTGTAGCAATGTCTCCCTTACAGATTTTTCTGATAGAGAGAAGGGGGAGATGGAGCGAGGGAAAGAGAGAAGGAAATTGAGAAAGAAAAGAAGTTAGGGACCAAGGAAGAGAGTTAAGAGGAGAGAGGGTGGTGAGAGAATTTACGCAGACAGAACATGGAGGGAGAACGGGGCTTATATAGACCTCGAGGCGAGTCACCTGATGCTTCCGGAAGATCGAAGGAAGTTTCAAGAAGCCATGTAGACGACGGTGGGAGGCTAACCCTAAACATGCTCGAGCTGATCTAAAGAAGATCATCTCAAGCTTACAGCACTGTACGGTGCATAAGCGTAATGGTCAAGTTCTAGGTTGTACAATAAACTACGGTAACAGACGTCTGTAAGCCTCTTTTCTAGCTGTAAGCTGTCAGCGGAGGCAATAGAAAGTAATTACACTAACACGCACCCTGGAACTAGAACTGACCACAATAGCGCCCCCTAACCTGAAAACAATACAACACTAATTTGGAAAGCGAGGAGGAACGATGCCACACTCATGTCGAAAATTCACAAACTTGACTAATCCATTGAGGTAGAAATGCGCTCGCTTCACTGTTTTACAGTGACTCGACTGAGGCCTTTCAAGGTACTGCGGAAGTTTTCCAACTGCAAAACCAATATCTGGGCGAGTGAATACTATTACATAAATGAGGATTCCAATTGCGGAGCGATACAATGTCGACAAAGGAAGTTTAATGTCTTTTTTATCGATTTTGTCCCCATCTGAAAGCACCATGGGAGTGACTACGGGGCTTTAGTCACTCATTTTGAACATTTCGAGTATCCTTTCGGTATAAGATGCCTGAGAAAGGTGCAAAGTCCTTTTTGGGCAGTGACGGACAACTTGGATTCCCAGACAGTCTTTTAAAGGACCAATATCTTTCATCTTGAACTGGCCCTTAACCTCAGTTTTGATTCTTTCCAATCCAGCTCCATTGGATTCTGCGATGAAGATATCATCGACGCATACCAAATCTATTGAAACTGAGTTACCACGCCTAGACACATAAAGGCCTGGTTCATGTGGTTTGCTTTCTAATTCAATTTTTGAGGTTAAAAACTCGTGCATTTTGGCATACCATTGACTTGGTGCCTGCTTCAACCCATAGAAGTGTATAAAAGGGGGGTTAATTTACTGTGGTAGATATATCGGTTGATATCCAGTAAATTTGTACCGGTACAATGCTTTTAGAAGTCTGCAAACTTGATCAGGATTGTTTGCATCACGAGAGACGGATGTGACTTCCATATATATCTGTTTCTTCAAATATCTGTCACAGAATGCGGTCATTACGTCCATTTGATCACATTAGCGATCGAGGAGATTTATCAAACAAAGAAACATACAGGAAAGAGATAGAAAAACCACAGGAGCATAAGTGTTGTTTTATTTCAATCAATGGACCTGCCTAAATACCTTGGCGATGATGCGTAAATTCGGGAAAACTTCCGGTTTCACGCGGAAAACGTAGCGAAAAATAATTACGTGCATTACTGGGTTCCGTGGGAAAAGTTTGAAAGTTCTAGTTTCTCGAATGAAGTCTTCTGCCTTTTTGATTAGAGGAATCCAGAAATCTATGTTCTCGGGAGTAGTAGCGTCATTGTACGAGGAAGAGATACCGGCGGAAGATGATGCAGTATCAGCGATGAGAGACACATCTTCTATGGGGTGGGGTCCTTGATATTCTAGATGAGCGACGATGGATGACTGCACAGGAGTCATCTCGAAAGGAAGCATGATCGTCGTTTTCCGGGGACACGTCTTCTTTTCCAGTATCTTTCGCTGCAAGGAACTCTGTGGAAATGTCTCTCACTGAGGACTTGTCTCCAAGTGAGAAAACGTCTTGTTCAGAATACTCCTCGAGATCTTCTGTAGTACATTGAATTTCTGAATATCCAGACTCATTGAATATTACGTCTCGAGATACAACCATTTTCTCTGCCTCGATAACCCAAAGCTTGTAATCTCTACTTTTCAAGGAGTAAAATATCATAAGGGCCTCCCTTGACCTCTGATACAGCTTTTCTATGGTCTCTCCTATTGACGAAATACCAGTATTTTGACCCGAATACTCGCAGATGCAATATATTTTGAATTGTCCCGTTCAAAAGGAAATATGTGGTAGAGTCATCTGGTAGAGCGATGGAGGTTTCTCTTTTCGGATCATAAACAGCTGTGGAGAGAGCATCTTCCTAGAAGTGTTTGGGAATACTCTTATGATGCAACACTAAGCGGGCCAGGTTGAGAAGTGTGCGATTTATTCGTTCAGCAACATCATTTTGCTGATGCGTGTAGGGTACGGTGAGCTGATGATTAATAACTTCTGAGTCAATGAAATACCTGAAAACAGAAGAAAGATACTCTCTTCCATTGTCAGATCACAAAGATTTGAGGAGGAGATGGTCTTCTTCCGGGATCGGTATTTTTTTATGACATCTATGATAGTGAAATTCCCTTAGAGATCGACCAGGTGTTTTCTGCGAGTTCCTTGTACTTTCTGAAAAATTCCAGAACCTTTAACTTGCGCGTCAAAGTGTAGAAGGTCGTTCATTTGGAGTATTCGTACAAAAAACTTGCGCCGCCAAGCTAAAGAGTCTCGACAGATCCCAAAACATCTGAGTTAACTAACTAAAAGAGCTTTGTAGAGCGATTATCCCTTATCTTTGGGATCGGAGAACGATGAGACTTGCCGATGATACAACCAAAACAAGAGTCATTGTCGTTTGAGTATTTGAGCTTAATGCCCTCTATGACCCCATTTCTGACAATTGGCTTGATCGCACTGGTGTCGACGTGTGTAAGTCTTTCGTGCCATGTTGAAAGGGAAGTAAGCAAGGAGATTTCTGGCAGCTAGTATTGATGAGTCCTGGGCCATGTACAATGTATATAAACCTTTACGAAATGTTCCAGTGGTAAGGGTAGCACTGTTTGTACCACTGACGAGAGAAACTCCGTGCGATCGAAACAAGAGTTGATCCCCCGATCTGCCATGGAAGATACTGAAAGCAATCTATAGCGCAAGCGTGGGCTATGCAGAAAGTTCTTCAGCAGGCATTGGCTGTCGCGCCACTCCATTGAAGAGTTAGTGTTACATCTCGTGATTCTTCGATGGGCGCTGAGGAGCCAGCTCGCGGACCCAGTGCTGAAGGGAATGAAGAGGGATTGTACGTTGTGAAAGCCGAGCGACCATAAGTTACATGCGAAGTGCATCTCGAATCGATAACCAAATCATTCGAAAGTTACATTGGTGTGCCAATGGTCTATAGTGCAACATTAGTCTCGACACCCGGCATAGATCCCGTTTTAACGTAACGGGGATAGTTCGAATTATCCAAATTTGGATCTTCAGGGATGCCTAGTAGACATACAAGGTCCTTGGATTCTTCGTCAATAAAACTTTCCTGTGATGCTACAAGTCTCTTTCTGCGAACACGGGCCTTTTCTATACGAGCTTGAGCAGGATGGCCGACAGGAGCGAGATGAGGGTACTTTTTGAAACATCGGCTGCTGTCGAGATTTTTTCCGCAGTGTGTACACATTTCTGTAGAGGGATCTCGATTCAATTTCGAACTTTCGTTGACTAGAAGTGCTGAAGACTCCGAGGCTTTCAGGGCATCATGATCACGTTGACCATGACGTTGTTCCTCCTGATGGCATCGACTCGGGACGAATTCGAGTGAAAGTTTGTCCTCATCAATGTAGGCAGCATCAAGTGCAGAAATTAGACTTTCAAAAAGATCAGAGAGTACAGTTAGAAAGGCCATAGTCATCCCAATATCCTCGACTTTGACCGACATTGCCTTCAGAGTGGCTGCGAGCTGACTAATTCTAGCGGCAAACGGAAGTAACTTCTCGATTTATTTCATCTTTGTAGTGTAAAAGCGACTCATTGCAGCTAAATTATTTAAAAGTTTGTGCTTTTCAAAGATGTCACAAATGCCACACCACATGACTGTGGCGGTGCTTGCATGTTGTTCGTGCTTGAGATATGTATCAGAAAGAAAAATTCCGATAAATGTGCATGCATTACAGTCTGCCTTCTTCCATGAGAATTATGCTGCTGAAGAAGTCTCCAGAGGGTGTTCTGTGAGGTGTTAATCAACTTCTCTTAATGAGATTAATAGTTGGGTTCGTTACTTCCACATGTGGAAGTTGTCATCGCGGAGCTTTTTGAGACTATCGGTGCGAAATCCAAAGGACTCAATGATTTAATGCAGTATAGTGATTGGAAAATGTGATTGAGCAAAGAAGATACATAGTGATCCCAGATTTGGATTACTTGTTTCTACGCTTGATGTGTTTGTCGCGATTTGGCCTTGTCTGTAACAGGCGATTGCAGCAGACACAGGAAGTAAAGGATGTTCTCCTCTCGGCACGGTTTCGACACTTCCTACCTCCTCTGTGGTGGTATAGCTGCTTTGATGTGGACACCTTCAGCTGGAAAAGATCGCAAAATAGGAGGGAATACTTCGGCTTGGAGGTCGGGACAGGGAATGGAGATCAAGAAATAGGAGCGAAGGGAAGAGGAACCGGAGAGTTAGGTTTGACGGAGAGATAAGTAGGAACCCTTGCAGGTGGAGAAGCGGATGCAAGAGGGGGAACAGTAGGCAACAGAATAGATTAAGAAAGAGTAACTGAGACGTAGTCGGCTGAACTGGAGTCGGAGAAGCGGGAGAGTGAGAGGAAAAATCAGAGAAACAACTTTGACTGAAGCAGCCGACTTGGTGTTCCGAATTCCTTGGTTGGCCTTCTTAATGCGAGTAAATGACACAGAAAGGGGCTTCGAGCAAATTTTGATGGGCTTCTTCGACGACTCTTCGGTGTCAGTCTTCTTTCCAAGGTCAAGTATATGCCGAAGGAAGTCTTCCTTCGAAGGAGGAGAAGCAGGGAGGACAATTAAGTCTGGAGCGGTAGCAGTAGAAGGGAAATCACCACTCTCGCCGTCAGACTTCATGCCTGGGTCGTCGATGAAACGAAACTTGGGGCGAGGTTATTCTTGTGAGTCAAAGCAAAGCTTGTTGAAGACGGGATCGTCTTGGGCTATCTCGATGCCGCGACAAAAAACGGAACGACAGGTGACCACTGGAGGCAAGGAGTTGCAATATTAGGCGGGGTCTAAGGCAATAGAGTGGGTTGATACAAAATAAATGAGTGTGGGATTGTTTAAACTTACTTTTGAAACGAAATATGGGCCGTGAAACAAACCTATGTATGTAGCACAGAGATGAGGCAGATAGCAACGGGAAGAAGTCGGGCCGCAAGATAAACTGTGTTCTGTGGTGCAGAGATGTAGAACGAAGACGGGCCGTAAAACCATCCGAGGTAGGTAGTGTCGAGATGAAAAATTTAGGCATCTCATAAGAGAGGCGTTAGTAGATAAGGCAGAGACGACTTGAAGGTCACGCCCAAACCAAGTAGCAGTTTTTTTGTGGTACTTACCTCGCACGAAGTTTGTTTTCCTCCTCTATACGGAGTGGAGGGTAGCCTCCGGGTGGTCGCCGACGAAGAGATTGAAGCCAGAGAGGTAAGTCGTTGAACAGCGTTGGTGATCTGGGCCCAAAAACTGATAGAGAGAAGGGGGAGATGGAGCGAGGGAAAGAGAGAAGGAAATTGAGAAAGAAAAGGTGTTGGGGACCAAGGAAGAGAGTTGAAAGGAGAGAAGGTATTGAGAGACTCTACTCAGACAGAACATAGAGGGACACTGGGGCTTACATAGACCTCGAGACGAGTCAACTGGTGCTTTCGGATGATCGAAGGAAGTTTCCAGGAGCCATGTAGACGACGGTGGGAGGCTAACCCTAAAAATGCTTGAACTGATCTAAAGAAAATCATCTCAAGCTTACAGCACTGTAAGGTGCATAAGCGTAATGGTCCAAGTTCTAGGTTGTGTAGTAAACTACAGTAGAAGACTTCTGTAAGCCTCTTTTCTAGCTGTAAGCTGTCAGCAGAGGCAACATAAAGTAACTACACTAACAAATTCGAGGATCCAAGTGGAAGATATTCTCCCTTATTGATTAACTATACACTGCCATGAAAAGCGCATGCAGCGAATCCACCCAGAATCACCCACCCAAGTCGGCTGCTCATCGATTCAACTCCTCTGAATCAAGTTGCAAGCTCCAACTTGACGAGCTGTTTCAGTTCTTCGCAACATTTACCTGTCTGATGGGCCGTCCAGTGCCGCTCCTTATACCCCGGAGTCATTTGAATTATTGGCAATGATGACAAAAATGCAGGCATCCATGCATACCTTCGAGATAACAGTAGGCCGTAGTGGTAACTTCACTTCCGGTGCAATCTGCAATTCTAATTCACAAGAAGGAAGATGAAAAGGAGCCAATCCATGCGAACGTAGATAAGTAAGTCAAGAGCTGCAAGTAACAAAAAAAACCTATCGACCGTGCAGCTCTAGTAGATGATCACCTATGCCTCAATTGCGGGCAAAAGGAGCATTGAAAGGGTAACTATGAACGTCCAAACCCAAGCTTTGCAACAAAGAGGCGTCGTATCATGCAAGAAACCAAAACAATTGATCAAAGGACATGAAATAGAATGCTATGTGAACTTGCTGGCGTACTGAATCCTGTCCTCCTTCAGGCACTAAAATCTGCCCATGACAGGTGCACATCTTGCAGGGAGGCCGGTCAACAGAAGAGATCGAAGAATGTGTCGTTCAACTGAATCTCTATCAACTTCAACGGTAATGTTCGAGTAGAATTATTCTTCATCTCCTAGCTCAAAATCTCCCTATCCTTCACATGGTCGACTTGTGCACTGCATACTCCGCACCACATAAAATGAAATCTAGAGAGCTGACTGATGCTGCCAGAGTTTTCGAGCTTCACTGTATCAATATGGATAGACCACCTGACACCGTGTCCGCCGACATCGAGTTCTTCAAAAGGCCTTTCACGAGGGGGATTTCGTACTTCGGCACAAGCTTTCAACCCCGGAAAGCCTGTGTACATAACAAGTTAGGGGTTCTGGAGCGAAAGAACGCCATCATAATGCTCTTTTTCCAGTACTTGTTGAGAGGGGCAGAGTACTTCTAGAAGAGAAGAGGAAAGTTAGTCTCTTCACAAGTAATAATTTAAAGGGCAACTTGTTTGAGTAATACAATGTACGGCGGCAGAATTATCAGCATTTTTGAACTTGTGCAGAGGTACATGCCTCGCATCAATAATCTTCCAAGGGTGCAGATTACTGTGGAGTTGATAGAGGCTCACAAGAAACAAGTAGCCCGGCGCGCTGTAGCTCGATTTAGGAAGATGAAGATCCCCAAAATAGACATACCCGATAAGTGGAATCGAGACTACAAAGTACACACATTCAAGCGCGGAGCAAATCCTTGGCCACTGGGAACTTGGCTTTGTCAGGAGTACAGAGCGTGAAATGATTTTTATCTCTAGGTAAAAGTGCCATAGAGGTCAACCTGTGCGAGCGTCGTGCAAAGAAATAAGCCCCGTACCAAAGGCTACCCTGCTTAAGGAATCGGATGAATCAGGATACCTTTTTCCACGATCCTCCTCCCTTTTGGATGAAGAAGGGGGGTAAGTAGGACATTCATCCGTCGAAAACCGCGTCTACTAGCAGATAACATGGAGGAGATCGAAGCATCGGATGAGAATGCTGCATATCAACCCCAAAGCCTTGTTAGGACCGAGGATGCGCCTAGAGGGTCAGTTGAGATACCCGATAACCACATTAGCTTGCAAATCGTTGACCATGTCGGACGAGTCAAAAGTCAACGCAAGATCTTGTACCATCAGTATGGGCATCATGTACCATTGGGGTCGGAAGAGTCACCGCAGGCCAAGTCAAAAAAATTGACCGATACCGGTTTGGACAAGATACCCGAGCAAGGGGCAGATAAAATTCCCTACACAGGGTCATAGGAGTTACCCGCAGTGAATACAGATGAAAAACATGTCGTTGAACGAGATATAAAAAGGAAGGGCAGCAAGGACAGCTATAATGGCGTGGAGATGACTGATCTTGAAAGAAATAAATTTGTGGACTCCTTGTTCAACAGCGAAACTGACGAGTGCGCTTCCTTTCCTACCTCCATTGCACTTCTTGCAAACCCTGAACAGTATAAGTCCAACTCTCATGTCATGGAAATTAGAATAGAACAGATGACCCAGCTAAGATCTTTCCTTTCGCAGGAAAAGGAACGCCACGTTTCCAAAAATTTTCTTCACACACCTTACGACCCTCCGAGGCCGGAAAGAGATGTAGCTATGGTCCCTATTATCGAGTTACCGGCCAAACAGCAACTTCCCCGATACATCAAGTCTGCGATTGGAACATCTCCTGTTCCAGAATCCGAACTCGAATGGGTCCCACAAAGGTTAATTGTCAAGTCTATCAACAACTAAAGTGCAAGCTATGAAGGAGCATATGAAGAAGTGGATATAAGAACACTACCCCCGGAGTTCAATGTCATAAACTCCCACCATTCCTTTCCAGTGAAGGACACCACATAATTGGGAAAGCTGAAGTTGAAATTCAGGTTGCCCCCTCACGGAAACAGGGTTCAAGATAAAGAATTGGCCTGCAAAGACTCATCAACGGCCCAGTTCCCAGCCATTCGAGCACTCCTCTCTATCGCCGTAATTCATAGACTCAACATAGCTTCACCGGAAATTAATAGCGCATATATCCAATCAGGAGATCCAACTCGCAATCGTCCCATCTACTTGTGCCCACCCAAAAACTGTTCCTCCAGCCCCCAAATTTTTCAAAAATGACATACTTATTGATGGCACGCGAACCGAGATCTATTCCTTTCTGAATGCCGTTACATCGAAGTTCAAGGTAGAACATTTCACTATTGGCAAGCCAATAGTGATCAACAGATTGCACATCATGCAGTAATCCGACTTCAGCATTACTGTCTCCATGGAGTAGTACTTCGTGCAGGAGCAACCAATTCATCTGTCACGTGAACGCCGTAAGCAGAAACTCTGTCCTTTCTCACCGGCGGAAATCATCCTGTTCACAATCCTAGCAGGCGCTCTGAATTTCCTTGGACATAGTGTCATACCACAGGCTTCTTTCGCAGCAAGCTATCTTCAACAGAACGTTTCGAGGTTTCTGGTTGCTGATCTTGTTACAGCGAACATAGTACTCAGTGCGCTGTCTCAAAGCCTCCTTCACGTATGCCACACCGAGTGACACTGAGGATATGTGCTATTTGGCCTTCTCCAACGCCAGCACAACGGAATCCGCATACGGACAGACATGATACATTTCAGGATTGTATCTGCCAGGGGGAAGAAGAAAAGTAAACAATGTTCTCGATTGGCGTAGTGGAAATGAGCACAGAGTTTCCCTCTCTGGGGCTGAAATCCTCGCAGCCGCAAATTCCGCAGACAGAGGTTTACCCATGGCCGAAAACCTCAACCACGTCTTTCGCGACGAAAAGAAGTTTCCAATTGTCCTCTTCGTAGACTCCACCGGATTTTATTCCACAATCACTGCATTCCATGAAGGAACCGATTATCGCCTACGTCCAACTGTTGCAAGGCTTCGGGTTTCCTATAAAAACGAGGAGATAACCACCATGCAATGGATCCAAGGGAACCAAACCTTGCTGGCGCACTAACCAAGAGGAAAATTCATATGTTCAAGGGTTTTAACAATACGATGACGCTTGGAAGCTAAGAGAAACTTCATGTGCCCAACTTAAAGCGAGTTAAACTCGTGTGCAAGACGCTAAAAAAATGTTAGAAGTAGACACTTGCATCAACTGACCTCTCTTTATTTGTAGAACTTTCCTTCTTCATTCAACTTGATACTTCTGCCGACGACGCTTGCCCTTCCTTGCTGACTGCGTGGTGAGATCTTGAATTTCTCTAGGCCAGTTAGAGGCACTATCTACAATGCGAGCATCCAGAACACCTTTTCGGAGTTTCAGCAAGAACCTCTCTGCTGAGTCATGAACTCTCCTAACTGGCATGTCAACGACAAGTATATGTTCAATACTATCTCCATCTCTATCGGTTCCACTGAGCCTGAGCAAAAGCGCCCAGTGGTCCCTTTTAAGAATCCATTCCTCAACTCACTTTCCCTTAGTAATTCCAGCTTCACCAACATCGGTTGGCCAAATCTTTTTAGCAGCTATGTATCTGCTTGCCAAATGCTCTTCAGTGAAAGTGACCAAAATGACAATATCACTTTTCCGGATTATTTGGCGTCAACAGCAGACAAAGCGTTCGCCAAGGATAGAAGAAGGCATTCACAATCGGGAGAGTAGCTGAACGCGGGACACAAACGATCAAATAAATACTTGTATACGTGCTCTTCGCCCTCGACCCAGGTGCTTCAATCATGAGATGAATTTATTGTTTTTAAGACACCACTAATCCACCAAATACAAGTACGCTGTCATCGTTCTTCGGTTTTTACATATGAGCAAGCTTGGATCCATCGAATGCTTACCTCCTTCCTCATTTAATACCAATTCGGAGAGCATAGGACTACCAAGAGATTCGAGAGCCATCAAATGGAATTAGGGGGAATGTAATTTAATCGGCCAAAAGGATTTCAAGTCTCCCCGTCGTTTGTCAGAACCGCACTGTTTTTTCTTCATTCCAGGCTTACGTTCGGATTAAAAGATCAACCGCTGAACCTTATACCTGGAGTTGTCCCCCATTTAGAAAGCCATCACTTATTGCATGCATACCTCACCTCTGTGCTATTGGCGCATCTACTGTTCACCAGGGTCTCTCCTTCACCCATTGCAAATCATAGAAGACAGATCATTTTTTGTTCGTTGAATGCTAGTCTCCACATTTATTCTCTTATCACCTTAGTTACATCTGCTTCTGGTCCATTCTTCGTTTCAAGAACCACTTCGACTTTTCTTGTTTCCTGGATCCAACGCATTCTAAAGTCCTTGCATATGTGACTTTCTATCTTGATGTCCATGCATCCCCACTATCTCCCCAGAAGGATACAAAAACCGTGGAAGGGTCACGTAGAACAAGAGATGGAGACATAGGAATCGGTGGACGAAAAAGAGAAACAAAAAAATGGAAAAAACGCTTGATGATATTGTAGGGGTGAATATTGCTTGTTAGCGAGCTTAGTGCGTTACAATGGCGAAAACTTAGACAAGGAGTACTCCTAGCCTAAATTTTAAAGAAGGAAGCACTCAGTGCAGAGGTTGGCGCGCGCTTGGCCAAACGTTGGGCTTTGCGCTTAAAAGAATTCGCATTCCAAATATGCGCGCTCCAATGAGGGGGAATGCGATGAGTTTACACAATTTTATTGGATACTAACTGCTAATATGCCGAACTGTACATTGCTACCGCCGGCAGCGGGGTGCTACGAAAGACTACATAAATTCATTCTCGGTGGCTTGATTGGCGGTCGAGTGGTATGTACTTTTTACATCCTGCACTCCGCTAAAGTGCGCATCGTTCTCGCTGCTCTCATCCTCCTCGTGTTCCGAAGAAGGGCCACTCTCTTCCAGCTCTTCCTCCATTCTATGAAATAGGTCGGAGACTACGTGCACAGCGGCATCTCTGTTCTTTAGGAGATCACGTACATAGCTGCGAATTGATCCCGGCTGGCGAAAATGCCCTTCATTCCATTGTTTCTTACAAGGGTGACAGATTCCCTTACGAAGAATGTCTGCGAATGATCCAGACGCCGCATGTGCACGAGGTGTGGAAACGGAATGTGTGGGTTTTTCATGATTCTACACAAACTTCGCATGGCTACCGTACTGCAGGTAATAAGTGTTCGCAGACGCAGAAGACATCTTGACTTCTTTCTCCAGCTGCGAATGCTCGTTCAGTGCCGTGAAGAATCCAATGAATGAGTATCTTGCGTTTAAGATATTCTCAATTGGAACCATTGCCCACGAGAAACTCATGACGGCCTCGTGGAGATAATTGATCTTATTCGCGCCCTAACGGAACTTTCAAGCGGCGTCAGACGCTCAATGAGATCAATAATTTCTGTTACAGCTGCAGAAGGACTTGAAAAATCGCGATCAGATATGTGCTTGTCGAATCGCAAGGTCTCAATAATTCCCAGCACTTGTAACTGCCGAGCTTCGCTTTTGTACTCTTTAGCCATCATCGCCTCTATCTCCTCAAAGCTCATGTCATCTCGGGCGTTGTTGAAAAAGAATTTCTAGCAGGACTTGATAAGACATTAATAAGAAAATCAGCCTTCTGTCTATGACTGAAGCGATGTTGGCGAGCAAATACTTTGTAGTCTTCAAAGAGTCAGTTCGATGGACTGAGACAAATCTTCTGTAAACGTATAGTTTTTAAAGTACTGGAAAACATTTGTAGCCTTCCGAGAGTCATCTAGATCGCTTCTATGAACATCCGAGGGATTATGAGAAGACAACGGGTGATTGTCAGGTTGTTAGTGTGAATTTTGTACTTCTATTTCTATGAGAATATTCCCTGAACCAGAGATCGGACTATGCGAAGTAATGTGCTCAGCCACAAGCGTGTTATCGGACGGCAGATCCTGCTCTGCTCGAGGATCAGCCGTAGCAGTGGCAATTGATAAGCGGCATAGAGAGTTTGATGTCCCGCAGGACCCCTTGTACCGCGCGCCCGAAGAAGCATGGCCTCACTATCGCGACCAAGGAAGTCCGAGAACCATATATGATCAGCGATGTTCTTATTGCTGCGGTCAACCTCTTGTAACCCCAGTTTGTCTTTGACAACGTCTCCAACGCATACGCATCCTTAGAGGTAGGCTAGTTTGAATAATGTAACCGGTGCAAACAGCGGGGCGCGAAAGAACGAATCCGTTAAGACTTATACCGTACTTTGCGTCAGTACTTCCACATCATAATTATCTGGCGTTGCCGACGGCCCAGTTGCATATGTATGGATCTGATATATGTCTAGAACGATCTTTGGGACTTCAAAAAGCTCCTTTTGTAGCTCATCGCGAAAAGTTACATTTTCGACTCCATTCTTCAGTCTTTCGTAGTTTGCAGAGCGCTTTCCACGAGTGGTTGTTACGGAACTCATCTCTCAAATCAAATAAAGAGCCTATGGAGAGATCCTCAATCCGTATTGTCGTCGAACTCCAAGTATAAGCCTACGAAAACTACATGAAAGCACAATCTGCCGTGTGGCGAATTTTAGTTGGCTAGAAAGGTGTGATGGTATGAGGAGGTGGAATTGGAAGGAATAGAGAAACTGGCTTAGAGGAGAAAGGCTACGCGGAAGACCTCAGCGGGCGATTGTTTGTTCGTTGCTTCGCTTCCCTCTTAGCCACCACGTTCCTCCCCAGGCTGCTACAGCCTGCTAATATGTGTACAGTGCTGCTAGTTCTTCCAATCCAACAGAAGGTCAAAATCGCCGTTACATTTGCCTTTCTGTCCAATTATAAGCGGGATGTAACATTATTTTTTACTCTGATCTTTCGGGAGTAACGCCCAATGCCGATACACAAAGCCTCCAAGGACTGACTATTGCCCATCAATTCCTGCCATCGAATTCATCCACCAAGGGAGGAGGAAGGGTGACAGGGATTCTTCTGGCACCCCGCAAACGTTGGATAAACAAGACAGGCAAGCAAGGCATCAAGACTCGCCGTAGTACCACGACTGAAGGTGGAGAAAATCGAAGCAGAGGCCTTACAGAGCCCTCGAATTGCAGGCCACCGATCTGGGAAGTTTCATCGCGAATACTGCCACCGTACCCTTCGAAACGGAAGCTCCCTAGGCCAGCCGGAAACAATGGAAAAGAATTAGATTCTTCGAAGGAAATAAGTTATAACGATAGGGATAAGAAACCAGGGCCTTCCACAATTTAGAAATCTCAGAGTTATCCCATAGCGTTCTTAATATTTCGCTTGGATTAACGTTTCACTTATCGAAGGAGGTGATTACGTTAATAGAGTCAAATTTTCACGAAACATGAACCCTTTCGAGTCGAATATTTCCTATACTCCACAAAATACTTGCGCTTTTATTTTTGAGGGGCGGTCGTCAATCAATGCCATACCAGGCATTATGAGTTACTCAGGTTGATAAAAAACCCGTTAAGACAGGGCATGTGAGCAAGAATACTAGTAGCAAAACTCTGCTAAATGCACTAGCTTTAATAAGTATAGTACCACCAGAAAAATGCAGATGTTTCCAGCAAAAATGCGATACCTTAAAAACTAAAGTTTTGGGTGTTGCAACTTCACCACTGTATCGGGCAGGACTTGAAATTTGGGCTGCCCGGCACCCTTCGGGAAATCAAAGTGTTTGCTTTTTGGGGGGAGTATAGTCACAAGGCTGAAACTTAAAGGAATTGACGGAAGGGTATCACCGCCTAAACTGATAAAATTGGATGCAAAAGCCAATCGACGAAGTCATTTTGCACTTGCTCAATTACTTCTTCAAGTTTTTTAAAAGGATACCCGACTACCTGTAAAAATTATAGAACTACTCGGATCTGGAGATCTTTTGGGCCAATTGCTGATACATACAGATAAAAGTCTGCCTGTTTGTTGTTAATTTTCACCTTTTCACGCTATAAGCAACACATTCGCACCCATACACCATGCCGAAATGCTCCCATTTTACCGTCAGGGAAAAGGGCATTATTGATGCCCTTCATGGGCAAAATATATCCAATTGTGCAATTTCCAAGCAACTTAGGAGGTCTCACAACTTTTAATGGAGCTACTTAAGCTCAAAGAATCATATGGGGCCAAGGGAAAGTCTCAAAGGCCACTGAAAATCACAGAACACCACATGAGTCGCCTCCCCAGGGAAGCTTTAAACCAAAATGTTTCGGCTCTGTCCCTCCGCAAGGACATCTCAGTTTCCGTTAAAGAATATCTAATACTCCAGGTGCTGAAGGGCAGTGAAATGTATCAGTTTAGAAGGATAAAGCGATCACGTTTGCTCACAGAGGCGCAAAAAGGCAACCGTCAGAACTGGGCTCGGGAATATGTTACATGGAGTACGTGGAAATGGCGTTAACTCGTTTTTAGTGAAAAAAAAGTTTACTTAAGGCTGCGCAGATGGCTGGTCTTGGCACTGCAATCGTCTAGACAAAGAAATACGATTTTGTATGCTGCAGCAGGGTGGTGGATCCTTGATGGTGTGGGGGGGCTTTTCAGGTTTTGGGGAAAGCTCCTTGGCCATTTTAAAGGAAAATTCTGTATAAAAAAGCCTTCACTAGAACTCTGGAGGACCATTTATTGCCGTTTACTGCACAATAGCATACTGCAGACTAAACTGTTCAGCAGGATGGAGGGTATATCCATACGGCAGACAAATCGAGAAAGCTTTTTTACGATAATAATACTGATCTTTTAATTTGGTCTTTCCGTTTCCCTGATCTTAACTGAATCGAGAATTTATGTTCTATCCTTGCTAGGAAACTTTGCGCAAGTAAGAGGAAGTTTCGATCAGCCAGTGCGTTGAAAGAATATATTCAGTCCTCATGGGATGCACTATACATTTACCTGCCTGTGAAACTAGTTGAATCCCTCCCCAAGAGGTGTGAAGAAATCTTGAGCAGAACGAGTGGTAACACAGACTACTAGTCTGTCAAGAAAATATCCGTTTCTTCGGCGGGTCTATACTTTATCAGGCTCTCTAGTAGTCTATTAGATAAGTAAAGAACTAATTTTTCAAATTCAAATTTACTTTGCAAAACGTCATCTTCATCCAATTAGATAGGATGAGGACGGTTTTTTAAAGAAACCGCATTTTTGCGGAAAATATTTGCAATTTTTTGATGGTACTTTACTTATTACAGGCATTGTAGCATAAGCATGCATATACTATTGTGGAGAAATTTGTGGACAGCATTTTAACGTGCTGTGGGTACAAATTTAGGCCACAAAAATTTGTCTTTTACTACGGGACCGCCGATTGCACGATAATAAATCGGCGATTTGGTTACTTTAGTCGCAACTTTTTAATGAAAATATTTTATTATAGTACTATTTAGTAAGGTTTTGAAAATTCGGACTGTTTATATAAACCCAGGTCTGAGGCTCCGGTCTGCTCACTGGGAGACAAAAAACAACCAGTTCAACCAGCTATTGCCTGGTGTGTGCCTAAACCACCACACCAGGTATATCGACAAAAAAGTTTTTCTGTGCTGCGAGTTCTTTCAATCCGACAGGAATTTAAAAGCACAATTAGATTTGCCTTTTTGTTTGATTTCAAGCGGGGTGTAACATTTTGTTTTACCCTTATCCTTCGGGATAACGCCCATTTCCGAAAAAAAAACAAGACTTCCAGTTACCAAACCATGTGTATCAACTCCATTCAACGCCGTCATTTTCCAGGAAAAGAAAGGGGTGGCCACGGTTTGTTGGGCATCGACAGGAACGGCAGTTCAGTATCCCGAGGAGGTCGTATCCACAAGTGCCTCGACTCTAGCGTCAAGCCTCACCGAGGAGATCGCAGCCGGAGCGGAAGACTGTCAAAGCAGCAGCATCACAGGGCACTACTGTAGGACTGAGGGCCAGTAACCCGAGAAGTTTCGTCGCGAATACTCCCACAGTAACCCCCGAAGCCGAAGCTTACTAAACCGGTCGGAGAGAAGACAAAAAGTGAATTTTAGAGACAGAGGACAGACACCGATGATCGGAATGGAGTGGTTTCGTCTGCGCCCAAATACCTGAGTCATACCAACAGCGCGCCTAGTTTCTCTCAGGGATAAATGTTTCATTTTTCCATTTATCAAGAGTAGTCGTTGCATCAAAAGAATGAAAGTTTCATTAAAAAAGTGAACCCTGCCGAGTCTATCAATTTACCAAAGTCCACATATACAGTACAGTATGCATGTACACGTACTGTAATTATTTGACGCTTTGTAACATACTGTAGGCTAACCTATTTTTCAATAATTAACCATCCCAAGTTTCCCCCCCTACTGTAAAGTACTGTATAGTATTTTGTAATTAGTCATCTACAAACCGCCACTGAACTATCAGACCCCCAAGCCTTTCAACTCACAAAAAATTGTGGTTGTAAATGGCTCCGTACTGTAATGGCATGGAGCTGCTACTGGCTCAGGAGTCAATTACAGGAGGGGTTTTGCTAGTGAAATTGTTGGTATGGGAGTTCTGTTCTCGCGATTTTGACTTACTGCATATCGCGTCAGCGCAGAGGTTGGCAAAATAACTCCCAGTAGGAAAAGTGTCGAAAATTCAAGTAGTCCTCGAGTGCGACAATGCAGTTAGATGTTGCTCCGGATCCAGTGGCTTCCGACTCAACATTCATTTACAGCATATAGTTTCTGTGGTGTCCACTGCAGGATCTAGGCCACTCGGCTCTAGCTAGGGTTCAGTTTTACTTCGTCCCAGAGCAAGCCTGTCATTTAACAAGGGAAATAGTTCACTGCAGTACGGTTTTACCGGTAGATTTTTCACTGTGGCGGTTGTAATAAGCATGTTACGGTTTACTTCTAGGGTTACTACCTTTTCTCATCTCTACTGTTCAACTTCGCAACGTCAGCACCGCAAAATATCCTCGGCGCTATCAGTAGATACTGAACGCATTAAACTTCTTCTTCTATTGGTACGTACAATCTGTGGATATTTCAATTACCTTTTCCACAGTTCTACGCTGGAAATTCGGCCACGACTGGAACGGGGGCAGTTACTAGTCTCCCGCCTTAAGTTTCTTTGTGGACTTCAACAACAAAATAAGGCCACGTAAGTTGGAGAACTGTCTTGGCAGTGTATGATTCGTCATTTTATCACTGTTATACTGTATTGTATATAGTGTAGTTCAAAATAGCCCTTCGCGTTCTCTCGTCAAAGTTCAGGACGTCGCGTACATTATTGATGGCGAAGGATAGTATGGCACCTCGAATTTGTCAGCCTTGGCATGAATATAATAATCACTTGGATCATTCCATGCCTTTACATTGCTGGACATTCTATTGAAGAAACTATTTGATGTAAACTTATATAGAAAGAAATTTATTGCATTCAGCCTATTCCACAGTATTTCGCTGCCATTCCCTACCAATCAGTTCGAAACTTAAGCACCCTGGGTTTGCGCTTCATCGTATCATTTTATAACAAATGGGACCGATAGGACCCTCCTTCTGGATAGGGATGGGATTGATATTTTTCACCTGTTACAAAGGATCGCAGTGCAAACAATCTCCATGACTCGGCTCCGGCCGCATTTCCCAGGACCAGCTGGAAAAGGACGTGAAGGTAGCTCCGAAAGACCCGAAAGAAACACTGGAAGCGAGTGGATAAAACGTTCCCGGAAACACTGAGGTTGAATTTGGTTGAGATACTGGACACTCAGTCATGCAAAAGAAGCAGAGGCGACGTACTGTGTAAATGGCATAAAAAGCGCTGGCGGAGCTGAGGAGGCCCTGGCAAGCAGGATGTGGAACTTTCCGTGTTGAAATTTCTGGCGCAATGGGAACTGCAAGCATCAAAGGAACTCCCAAACCAAAATCATATGCCAAAGTGTGCACACGTAGGCAAATCAGGTAACGCAATGCAGTAGAGTAATTTTATCGGGCATCCCGCCGGATAAAACTACTAAACTGCATCTGTGAACCAATGCATTCTAATGATTAGCAATTTTAAACCAAGCGCAACTTGTGTTTGGTATAGTGCCACGAAATCCATATTGCAATAAGTGCACCAGTGGATATATACACTATCACTCACTGTTATTAATTGATTGATGCATGTTTCTACGGAGCCTTATGCTCCTTGCGCCCCACTCCCTCTCCTCCCTAAACGCCCTCGCATCTTGTTTCTGGATTTCCATTACACCATGCCGCACTAGTGGCCAACATAACATCATGACCACGCATGCTTCAACATGACAATAATTTATGTTCTACCTTCAGGATCCCATTACTATGTACACCTTTCGGAAAATTAGGACGCACCCAAGAACGCTTCCGGGATCTCAAGGATTTTTTACTCGGCGATTTTTTGACTCGGCGATTTTTTGCCAATCATAGCATGGATTCGAGCTCACCGAAAGTCAAGAAGAAAAGGTCTCATATGCTCTTGTATTTCACTTTTCTGAAACTAGACGAATATAAAGTAGATTGCAGGAATACGCGCCAAGCAGTCCTCAGAGTAGTAAATACTGAACGCATTAAACTTCTATCTACTCTATTGCAACTATTTCATTGAATTCAACTATTTCATTGAATTAAACACACTTAATGATGACGCCATTTTTCCTTAATTCCAATAATTTACCTCGCTCCACTCTAAACGCAGTTTTAGATCAAAATCTGTATCCTAGCGGGACGTTTGACTTGCAAAACATTAAGTGTCGCAACGTATATTGACCCAGGCATACTAAACGCCATTGGGCAGGCATGCGGTTTTCCTGAAAAAACCCACCTCACACTCAAATTCGAGGCGAAAACATCCTGGAATGTAGCAAGTCATCAAGCTGAATAACCTGGTAATGTGAAGTACCTAATGACTCTTATAATATTGTGGAGTTGGCACTGTACTGCACAGACTTTATTGTACTATTGTACGGCGGGTGTGGCTGTTTTTCTGGTACTAATGCCCCGTCACACATCGCAGTAAACTTATCTCGAATCCCAGCTCGTTTCAGAGCAAACATAGTCACTCGGAGGCCTTGCCATCTTGTTCAAGTTATCCTGTACAAAGCGGATTTACCGTGTAAAGCGGATTTACCGTGTAAAAGTAACCCGTAAGAATGGTTACAATCTACACTAGTGCTCACCACGTCGTCGTCTGCTTCATTTTTGCTGAGGAGCTATTCAGGCCAGAAAATGGTGAATAGGGTTGAATCGGAGACACTGGTGTTTGCCCGTTCCCAAAAATTGGGCTCGCAACAGGCAACGGACTCAACTCGGTGTGCGGGCTTCCAAGTGCTGGAAAACTGCAACTAGCTTCATCCTCCGGTAGCCCTTTAAGATCAATGTGGGTGGGCGGATTTGCTGGGGCAACATTTGCCAGACGAGAAAGAGTGTGCGACGATCCTGACGGGAGAATGGGACCACCCAACGGTGGTTTCGATCTGTTCATAGCATGACGCGGTCTGTAGGTTGATGATACTTCCGGAAGAATGGGAGGTGGTACCGGAGAGGTTACGATCCCCGGGGATATTGCAATCTCGCTTGGACCCGGAGAGACATCACCAGGATGGCTTTCTAATCCGGGATTCGCCATTTGCACATCCATCTGACTACCTGGCGTGTGCGGTGGTTTGGGAGAGTTCATCAACATGGAGGAAACGCCAGGGACCGTTGGTGTGTTGCCACCCCAGCTTGTAGACCCGTTGCTGGGGAATAAAAATTGTTGATGAAACCCGTTTGGGGAGCGTATACCAAAAGGTGCCGAAGGAGACGGCAAGATGGAGCTGGTCCCAAGTCCTAGAGATGCTGGAGACATCAAAGATGGTTGCGTTGACTTAGTTGCACCTGGTAAATCTCTCTTTCCCAGACGATCATTTTCCTGCCCAGCCCCCTGCACTGCTCCGGCTTGCACAGGAGACGGCAAAGACGGAATCGGCCTATGCTGAAACCGCTTTGATGAATCCTCCAACTTCGGCAAGGTCATTTGTAAATCAGCCTGCTGCTCTGTTATAGGTTGCGCACCACGAAGGCGTTTTTGATCTCCAAATGGCGGCTTCTCATCCTGCCTCCCCTGCGGCAATCGCCGTTGTCTTTCCTCTATCTCCTGCCGACTCATTTCTTCCCTCTCCTGCTGCAGTCTCAAAAGCTGTCGATGCTGTGCCTGTTGTTTTTGCTCCTGTTCCCTAATGATTCTCCGTTGTTCCTTAATTTGTTCCTCCTGTCTCCTCAGCGTCAACCTCTGCTCCTCTAGCAGTCTTTCATGCTCCAACTGTTGTATGTCTCCGTCCTTTCCCTCTCCTCGTTGGCTAGGTTCAGCCTTTTCCCTACTCTTCTGAACAATTCCAAATGTCCCCGACGGCTGGTCCTGGCTGAACGGCCCACTATTCCTCAATGGTGACCTATGCGTCACCAATGACTCCTGTTTTGCAATACCAATGCTTTGTGCTACTTTTTGCAGCCCATGTCCAGCCGGACAAGTGTCCTGTCCTGGGTGAGTTTGTCTCTCATCATTCATTCGATTCTCAACTTGCTCATGCGACGGAGTCACATGGATCACTGTGCGCACATCTGGTCCCGCAGGCACTGGTAGTCCAGAGGACCGGTGTAAGTGCGTTTGAACCGCATGAGCGGGTTGCTGGCTGTGATGGGGCGCCATTGTCGCTGGAGATGCATAATGAAATGGAGAGAGACATGATTGTGGTGTTCCTTGTTGACCCGGGTGACTTGCGAAAGTTGAGGGGGAGCGTCTTGCGTTCTGGACTGTAGAAGAGCCTCTGAATTGAGTGCTTTGTTGCGGAACCGAGCTTTGCGCCGGAGTTTGTAACTGCATCGGATAGGAATAATGAGGTGCATATCGGTGTTGATCGGATGGCACCGGAAGAGGGTGAGAACTGGGCGGATGCGGAATAAGGCGGGGATTAGTAGGGTTGGCTTGGTTTAAGCCAGGTTGAGGCATCGGATTTTGAAGAGGGTTTGCAGTTGAATGATTTGACGGTGTTGCGGAGTCTCCAGGTGGGTATTCGGCAGTGATGTACGACATTGAACTTGGGTCTGAGGGAGGCTGGTTCTGCCTCGGATTAGAATGTCGAGTAGGCTGCGAGACGGAAGATTGAAGTCGAGGATGAGTGGTTGAGCAGTCAATTGAAGAATACATACGAGCAGAATGTGAGGTTGTGGTAGGATTTGGGGTGTCGGTCGTTTGATTGGAGGGTGGGAAGGCCTGACTGTGTGGCGGTTGTAGTTGATTAGGGTGAGAGGAAGAACTTGCAATCTGTTGGTGACGGAAAGGAGACGGGCGTGGGGGTGTTACTTGGCATGGAGCAGGGAGACGGAGTGGATGGGTCATGCCTCTGTCGACAGACTGACGTGGGTGTTGCATTTGGGTAGTTACGGCGGAATTCTGCGGGATAGTTACGATGCTTTGGTGTTGGTTTGGATGATCAACCCGCTTTGAATGTGGACCACCTTCTGCAAACGATTGGGGGGCAGCGCGAAGAGGCGTATTACTGGCGGTATGAACACTTTCGGCGGCGAGAGCCTTCCCGGCAAGAACAGCGTTCCTCTTCTGTAGCTCTAGTTTACGACGGGAGTGTCCCGTTTGGTGAGAGGTGAGACTTGATTTCCACATGAATCGTCGAGTGCAACCTGGAAACGAACAGACAAAAGGCTTATCACCAGTGTGAACGCGGAGGTGAGCCTTGAGATTGAAGCGCTTAGAAAACTGTTTCGAGCAGGGAGGAAAAGGGCAGTTGTAAAGGGGTTCACCATCGGGGTCAGAAGGAGGAATTGCACGTTGGGTGGCATAGGCGTAAGCAGCATCGAGAGTCCAGGTGGACGAAGGGGATGCTATGCCAACAGGCCCCTCCATAGCAGCGGGGTTTGAAGATGGAATGGTGAGTTTGAGTGCAAAGAATACAGGTAAGGGTCAGAAGGGCGGAAAGAGCGAACGAGCGAAGGGGGTATGCGGGTTGACACCGGTATTCGCTGGGAGGAGCGTGAGAGTGCAGTGGATACAAGCCAAGAGATCGCAGATAAAGAGGATGATATGCGAGAAAATGGGACCTTAAGGACGGATTGAGATTCAAAAGAAGCGAAGGTTCAAACTAAAGGAAACTGAGGAGTAGATGAAGCAATGTAGCATGAGATGAAAACGACGGGTTATCCGACAAGACTTGGGAAAACAGCGGGAATCGTCCGAGATGGAGACTGCGGGACCGTGTTGATCAAGCCAAACGATAGCACTGATCAAGGCGTGCACACAGAACACAAGATATTTCAGTCTTCCAGGTTTTGCAAAACACTGTCGGTTGCACAGCTTGGTTTGTGAGACGAGAGTTTAGGGGAAAACGGGAAACAGATGGGTTGCCACCTTGCTTCGACGGGGACGCAATGCTTGTAATGTTGGGCTGTGCGATGAGGAAAGGAGTAAGACGAACCGCGATCGGAAATTCAGTTGTGGAACGGGGGCGGGCTTGTGCTTTGTGAAAAGTATAATGCGCAAGCGAACCGAAATGGGTGTAGGTGGCGAAGGTTACCGCTGTGGGTGACAGTGACAGGGGGGGGGGCGAGAACATATTTCTGCGGCAAATCCCCTCTACTGTAGGGTTGTCCACCCCATGTTTTCATTTGTGGTCCGAGTGGTCCTCTTATGCGATACAGCCACGGAAAGCTGTCGGTTGCTCAGGTGGCCCATTCGTATTTAGACGCAAGGTTTCTTTTTGAGCCCGAACGGCCCAATATTGTATCAACTCCTAAAAAAAATAATCTCCAAACACGTATTCCGGAATCGTAGAGTAGTGCAATACCTGTAGCAATTCCAAGCCTGGACGGACTGAATGTGCTCTCGCAGGAGCTGCTTGCACCCTTGATTTTATATAAAAAATGTCAAAAATAATAAGAGGATGATTTGCGTAGGAATGCGCCATGCGTCTTCATAACTGCCACTCGGCTTGGCCACAACCTCTAGCAGACGTGTATAGTACAGTAAAGTACAGTACAGTTCAACAGGGAGGAATTTTTTAAAATAGGCTTAAATTTACCAAAGAATCGAAATTAGTGACTATTATTAATGTTGCTAAAAAGCTATTATCATTTTATTGTATTTAATCCACCCACAATCCACCATGTAGAGTAAATAAAATGTTCATCACATCATGAAAATTACGCCTCTTACAATGAACTGTGGCCAGTTACTCTACTCAGCCAATAGGGCCAGTTATGTCTTGACACCCCCAAAAAAAAGTCAAACCACCTGCAGTGACATGGTGACTGGCACAATTCATTTTTCCGTCATTCTCGCACGTCTCCCGCCAAATTCTGGTGCAGTCCACCGTAGTATTCATTATACATGTACTGTAGTGTACTGTACAAAACTGTACCCATAGACACATTCGTTCCACCATGTTGGACTGCTATTTGTTCCAACAGTTTACCCACGTCGTCCTCAAATGGAAATGACAATCATACTTTCGGTTACCTCATACTGTACTTTATTCACTCTTTCATTCATGCTATACTGTACATAAAGTACACTACTTTGCTATATTATGTACTGCACACTTTGTTACATAAACCTGCATACTTCAAAAGGATTTTACTGTAATGTGTAATCGACTGTACCGCACAGTGAACAATCCAAAAGCCTCAACTGCAATAAAGTTTAGTACATTAGCCTATCACATTTAGCAGGCCATGTTTTTCCAAATTCACGGTACCCTACAGCCAGAGATTTGTTGACCTTTGTCATTCAAGCCTCCTACGGTACTACCCCTGACACCCGCCTGCCGAAACTCTTCGACTATTGTATCGCTAGTCGAAGTTCCCTGTTCACTCTAAGATTAACCTATTTTTCAATCATTAAAACACCCCAAATTTTCCCCTAGAAGACAATACAAGAATTCGAGCTCCCCGCATTCTTGCAGGAACTGCAGTACAACCGTCCGGTGCAACGTGATGCAGGTTGGCTACCCCGCAAAACTTCTTTCACCCAATTTTTTGGCCAATCAAGTGAATGAATTACGATCCTCGCACAGCTCTATGATTTTGCTCGTTTTGCTAATTACTGAACGTGTCGCGATGGACCGTAATACCGGTTTCGACCTTGAACACACGTACAGTAATTCATCGTCACATCCTCTGAGCATTTCTGACAAAACCTAGAAAGGGTTTTCGCAGAAGTCTGATTTCTGTGCTCATGTCGCACAGTATGACCACGCTTCTGATTCAGCAGATACCGTACATAATGCTGAAGGTATCCATACTCGAATATCTGTTTTCTCAAAAGAACTTTGGTGCACTACTCCGAACAATTTCTACAAGGCTTCGCTGTTTTTGCGATTATGACTCATTGCCCGATACAGAGCTGGGTCGAACGCTTCCTGCGAATATGGAAGTGAGGTGCTGCTAGTTACAGAAATCGTGCTCATTCTGTAGCCATACCTCCCTGTGTTCTCCGCCGTCTTGCTTTCCAACGGGTTTGAAAGCCGACTCAGCTAAATGTCCTGTCCTGTAATATCACTAACACTCAAATGATACTACAGTACAGTGTACTTTATCAACTGTAACCGGGCAAACGCCGTTTACTCACGCGCTGGCCTTCAAAAATGATTTGCACATTATTTACAAAGAGACTGACAGCAATTTACAAACTCATTGCCTTTATTGAGCTTGCACTGTGCAATGGGCCCAGTTCATCATCAATAGATTACAGAGTAACTTTACTCGACCGTTTTAGGAACTGATTAACCCCAGTCATCCGATGGCTGCAGACTTATGACCAAACAAGTTATAACGGTTTTATAGCTTTTATCATAGACTGCTGTATTTGAGAGCATTACAACAAAACAACTCAACCACATCCCTCTACTTCAAAAAGTTGACCTGGCACCAGACCTTTTAAGCAATTTACATAATTCAAGCATGACCGGCTCTCTTGCTGAACCCTTGGCTACTCAAGCACAATAAATAGTGATATCCCGCACGTCAGCTCTGCACTTCATCTGCAATTAAGACCTTTCTGAAACTGAGTTGCAATACAGTACTGGGTTCGACCTACCATTTTCTCCTACATGATACTGCAATACTTGCGCCGAGAGTGGAATGCTGTATCATTCGTGCCGTCCTTAACTTCAATCTATTGCCGCAATTAAAGATGCCCTGCCAGCCATTTTGAGAGGTGTTGATTGGCAATGCCGTGAGGTACCGATGCTTGTAATTGCTCAATCTGCAAGGTTTTTGAAGAGGGGGCGCAGATTTTGAAGATGCTATAGTATTGCCATCCTCTATCACCTCGATGGGAATTTCTTCGTCCCGTAACCTGTGTGGTACGCAATACTACGCAGTATGTTACATACCCCTTTGGAGCTAGTGGAGGAAGATTGTGTTACCTGCAAAACTTTTAAAGCATTCACAAAAAGCAGCGGTTTTTTGGAACTTTGATCAGCAATTTTGTATTCCTGCCTTCCCGCTTGCACGAGAGGCTGCTTTCTGTAGAGTACTGTGACTGACAAGCTGAAGTATTTCTGATTTTTGGATTCTTCAACTAGAAAATAGAACTGAAAATAAGAACGATTATCAGCAAGTTTCATAGAGTATTCGATGAGCACACCATTTGCTCAACTGGTTCACTGTGTATGTTAGAGTTCGTTAAGCCTGGAATACGTCTTACAAAGCGGACCGTAAACTAGCTAAAGAAAAACCTGTCGAGTCCGTGGGCAGTCAGGAGTGTACTACTGTACCTGGGTAAACACCAGTACGGTTACGATAGCTGTCGTCCTCATTGATTTGAATTACGTTTGCAATCACCTCATGAATAGTCACTGAGATAAGTGCCCCCTCTGTACATGAGTAGTCTTCAGAAATATTGCAGTATGTATGTTGCATTCATATTCATAATTATAAAAAGGTACATAAATATTTACTGAAATGTAAATATGAATATCATGTACTGTGCCGAGCTCTATTTGCTGCTTCTGCCTTGAGAGGCCGAAGCATTCTGTTCAATGATATCCATGGAGTTTATATCTGGGTTTGCTGCTCAAAAGCACATTCTGATGAGTGCAGGCCAAAATCCAACGCTGGAAATTTGGCCTACACACGGGAATCCCAAGAATCTCAGCTTCGATCCGCAGGGAAAGTAACCTTTGTCTACCCCTACATGGCGACAGGAATTTCGTAAAATAGTCTGCGTGGAGCTGTCTACGAAACACCTGGAATTAATAAAGGGCACATATACATGTATATAATGGAGCCTATTCTTTCTAATATTAGTTTCGATATCTGAGGAGAAAGGTACCAATTGAATCTTCAAATAAAGGTCCTACTTCCCCCCATTACAATCAGGGAGAGTTGAGGACTCTTGGGCTCATTTTAGGAGCCCTTCCCGTGCCCAAGAAAAACAGCAGATTATACAGCACTGACGTAAATGAGATGTATTGTACAGTACTGTACGTACAGTACAGTACAGCACTGTGCAGAACAATTGCATTTCCTCCAAAGTTTGAGGTTCAAACAAGTGTTGTATATGCACTGTACAGTACAGTACATACTGTACAGTACACAACCCAAACTATTTAGAGTACAAACTCTTCAGGGAAATGACCACCATATTATTGTAAAATACAAAATAACGTTCCGTGCTTACAGTTTTTACGGTACTGTACATGTTGATAGAGAGCTTCTCGTAGAATGCTATTTTTGGAGTCAGGACAGAATGTCGTTAAAACAAAAAATCCTTTCTTCATTTCAACGAACACAATGATGTCACCGAAATGGTTTTCTCGGCTGGTGCCTTCAAAGCGTCGAATTAATAGAGAACGAGAGCGTTACTGAGCTTTGTAAACCTCCCAATAGGCGAATCTACGCAGTAAGACCTGCAATACCGAGAAAACAAATGCAGCAACAACTGTTTGTCTTCTTTCTCGGTCTGGCCCGTTTATATCAAAGAGTTTAAGACCCTTACTGGCACGATATTCTATGAATGACAAATTTCTGCTGTCCGCCTGGCCCAAATCAGATTACAGTACAGTATTACTCTAAACCAACTTAATCACGCATGGAAGATGATTTGCCGCAGACTGCCGCCAAATAATTTTTTTAATTACACTATTGTATGGTAACACTAGTACAGTGCCAGTACACAGTTACATTACAGTACTGTACTGTACAGTACTGCACAGTAGGTTGTGCAAAGTTGTTCTGCACGCTCCTATCAGGAGCCTCGTTACCTACAACGACGCTTTCGACGCCCACCGGAATTGGTTGCTTTCCTGTCTGCAGTCAAGGATTCTACCATTTAGTGCCTTTTGCTCACGCAATACACCATCGCAAAAGAAAGTAACAGACGCAATCCATGCAGCTGTGCAAGAAAACATCTCCCCCGGTGATCAAAGACGGCAGGCATTCCGCGCCTCCATGGCCTTCCCGGGCGCCAAGGATTGGGTGTATTGCGCCCCGTGCCCCGGCCTCAAGACGAGCATTAACCCCCGCGAATTCGCGGTGTGGTTCCAATACTTCTGCCAAGTCCCGCTGTTCCCTTCGGACGTGCCGTGCCCAAGACGTTTAACTGCCCCGAAACACTCGACTCCTTCGGGGATCACCTCCTTCACTGCAGACGTGGTGGGCACAGGAATTGACGGCATGACAATCAAGTGGCCCTCTTTGCGCAAGACTTGCAGAAAGTGGCACGTCACCCCGCCGTCGAACTGCGGGACGGGGTCCATCGCACGAGGCCAGACATCCGGGCGATGGGAAGCAGTGGAGGTACGGACTTCTTTGACGTGACCTTCGTCAACCCGCTGGCGCCCTCCCACAGGAGGGCCCAAACCTTTGATCCCCTCACCTCGCTCAATGTCGCTGCCTCTGCGAAGCATAGGAGATATGATTCTTTTATTGCAACCTCCGTGAGAAGTAGGCTCGTGCCTATTCTTATATCTACTCTCGGAGGGTGGCACCCGGGCGCTTATAGGGTGCTAACCGACGTCGCGCGGAACGTGGCCGTTAGGGCGATGGAGGCATATGGTAGGTCCGTGCGGTACTTACTCAGAGACACGCTGCCGCGGCCGTAATGTCCAACGCAGCCAGTCTGCTGGGGGGCCTTGAGCCAGCTTTTTAGGGTAATTTAAGAGGTATCACTCGGCACCCTGTAAGATATTCCGGGCCACAACCGACCATATCTTTCAAATATTGAATCACCTACATTTACCCCTGCACAGTAGTAGAAGAAACTTCACTTCATTGATTATCTTTCAGTACGGGGAAAATTTCGGGTACAGTAATTTATTATTTGGAAAGTAATGTCATTTCTTGAAGGGGGAATTTTTGGGTTATTGTAATGTATGGAAGATGTGGTCGATTGTATCCACGCCGCTAATGCGTTATGCGGGATAAGTCATCACTGATGGTTAACACTAAATAACATTGAAGTGAGGCCACTTTTAGGGATTGAGGTGACCGGGTGTGAGTTTACAGAGCTCGGGTGTTCAAGCGTCGGGCAGTCGACTGGACAGCTATCGTAAGAATGCCCTAATGAACCCGCCGTCGACCCAAGTTGCTCTACAAAGTTTCAGGACAGTAGAGTATTTAGACCGCCCACCACCTGCCACTCGAGTAAACTCCGGGGCTCAAGGGGGAACATCAGCTGCAATATACCGCTTCAGTCGTCATCGTCTGTGCGCGGTTAGCGGCTCCTCCCCGACTCTAAAGTCACGTTTTATGACATTCTGGAATCAATTTACGTGCTCCCGCCCCTCATCACGCGTTTCACTACCCCATAGGTGTCCACTCTCTCAAGTCCACTCTGTTCAGTTAGATAAGTTTGTGTTAGAAGTCGATATTTCTTTGGAAAAAGGACACTGTTACGCAAAATAGAAGATCTGAATTTGGAGCTGCTCATGGTAGAAGACTGTAATTTGGCGTTTCCCGAAGTAAGAAGAACATCAAGACCACAACACTCAAGAGGGAATTTGGAAACCCATCCACACTCCCCCATGTCCACTCCAAACGAGAACACGATAGGTTACACTCTCTACCAGGAAATCCGGCACCTTCTAACACTCTGGGAGGACCTCATTGAGACGGAACTTCGTGCGGTAATCCAGGAATCCATCTCGGCTCAGACACTGATGAATATCAACCCAAGTGTTGTCTACTAATTTCGTCGGTTCCTCTCAGACCATGGCATCGATGTCAGCGAAAAGGAAGAACACGGGGAACCATACCTCACCAAATGGTGTATCGCCTCTCTTCTACTTCAGAAAGAAAGGAAAACCGTTCACGATCGCATCTTAAGGAAAACCCTCCCAAACCCCGATTAGTGCTCAGACTTCCAAATTGTCGTGACTACCACCCGAGGAAGTTCACAGTTCCATTCGGGGCAGAAACCTGACAAGCTAAGTGACATTACCAACCATTTTAAGGTTGAGTCACAAAATTATAGCGGTCGAGTTGACCAACCATTTCCAAGGTTCCAGACCCGCTGTCGCCGCCTGGTAACAACGCATCGCATTTACGAGTAAGATGCCACTAATTGCCTTCCATGCATGCCAACCGGTTCTGCGCTCAAGTAGTACCAGGATGAAATTGAAGGCAAAGGTATTGACTTGGCTATATGCTTTGACCTCTTGAACCACCAATTCATTAGTGGTGCTTCCTAAACTAGTGCTCGAGCTGAGTGGTCAGGCATCCACTACAGCCACTAACAGCCGGATATGAATCCGAATGCTGAAGGTCTGTTCAAAATGAGCTCTAGGATGTCAGAACTGCAAGAGGTAGTATTCCCATCCTTCCGAGGTGCAGAACAAGACCTTGCCCAGCTCAAGGATTCCATGTCCTTTGTACCTTTTGCCGAAGCTATATTGGTACAAATGCCACGCAAAGCTACAGACTTGGAAAAAATGCTCATGTGCCGCATTGAAGATCTTAAAAAAGACAAGAAATCCAAAATCCACAAGTGTTTGGGGACTGTATCGACAATTGTTCGGGAACTGTACTGTAGTGGTATGCTACGGTAGAAGTAAAGAATGCCAGGTAACGGTGGCTATCTTCGATGAAGGGATCCGCATGATTGGGGATGAAAAGGAGGCAGAGTAACGAGGTTGGCTCACTCTCGGGAACGGTCTTCCGGGACGGAGGTGGCGAAGGAATTCGTAGCAAGGCGCCGGCGCGTTAGAATCCAAAGTGAAAAGGTCCTACCCGTAAAGGAATTGTAGCAAAAGGATAAAAGGTAAAGTTGGGTGTAGAAGAGTAGGGTGAAGGGTGCTTACCTTTTACGTAGGAGCTGGGGTGGGGAAAGGTATATTAGTACAAGTCCCACCCTACTCCAGTGGCCCGATAGGTGGCCCTAGTGGTCCAGCCCCTCGGTGCAACGAGCACGAGATCTAGATCACTACTAAGATTAAAACTCTACCTAAAATTACACTAAATTACATTATAAGACAACTCTAAGTTTTCCAGTTTCCGGTCTCTTTGAAACCTTCTCAATTGACTTTGCGGGCCCGTTCAAGGAAACCTCTTTCGGAAACAAATATCTCCTTATAGGGATGGAACATCTTACTGGATGGCCAATAGCAGTTGCAGTTAAGGAGGCAAATGCTGAGGTGTCAATCACCTACGGTTGTCAACGCGGTTGACACACGGGGAATACTCTTAAAGGAGCGAACACGTGGCGGTGCTGTGCACTAACTCCTCGGCGCGTGATCGATCATTGTACAAGAACTGGCCGAACTTCTCAATGTTAGACGCGAGTATGGACGACGACCTAAAAAATACCACCACAAACACTCTCGTCCCCACAGTAGTCACCACAAACAACACAGGCAATCGCCACAAAACTCTGGAAACGGGTCTACATACTCGTGCGCACTGCCAAGCAAGACTACACCTATCGACCCCAAAACTGGGAAGCATGCTGAGTGTGATTTCTGCAAGTCATCATGTACTTCTGGCTTCAGTGCCCACACATGTCCGAGGAGAAAAAACTTCGACATCAGATTAACCTCATAGGAGTCTCGGGTGACTCAGCTGATCAGATGGTTGACCTTGCTGCATAAATGGCTGAGGAAAGCACTACCGAAAGTAGTGAGGCCAACTCCGGTGCTAATGGCTCAGAACCGGACTACTCTCCTTCCGAGGACTCCGAATCGAGTAAGGAAGACAATATAGGCTACGTCTCACATGATCAAGGATCATAACTCAAGTCGCTGAACTTTCAACGTTTCCTCAGATGTTCTGGAGTTGTATTAAAGGCAACAGGTATAGAATCTCATCACTCCTTGGGTATTGGCTATCAATGTCACGACTCCATTCGGCGAACATACAGTAAGGTAAAGGCTCGCTTTTCCAGCTTGACACCCGAACATGCGCTCTCGTTTGCGTTCAAGGCTTACAACGACACGGCCAACGTCGACGGTTTGGTATTTCACTCCTATTCTACAGCATCATGCCTCGCTGGAATGTTGGCGTAGACCCTCTTCCCAGCCAAGATTTGCTCTTCCAAGCTATGAATGAAGCTCGGAACGAGATGGAGAAGCTCATGAACGAATGTCACATACAGACGGCGCTTACGCAGCGCTCGCCGGCTGCTGCCAATCTTACATACAAAACAGGAGATCAAGTCTTAATATACCGCTAGAAGTACCAGGATAAGGTAGCCAACACATGGATTGGACCTTTTCCAGTCATATCTCAGGATGAGAAGATGATCACGATAGATGACAAGGGTCGACACATAAGATACAATGTTGATCAAGTCAAACCATGCCCACCACCCATGGCTGGCCCTGAAAAAATGCACATACTGATAACATCTCCCCGGCAGATGTACTACTTGCTTAAACAATTTCCGTCCTACCGACCTCTACGCACACTATTTTCATCACAGAAGTTCTGGACCCGTCTGACAAGCGTAAAAGCGATCCCAAGTTCACTAAAGCGAGACTCTAGGAACTTCGAGGATTAGTGAACCGCGGTATGTTCAAAGTTGTTCTCAAACATGAACTTCCGGACAAACCCAATGTGCTCAGTTCTCGCTTCGTGCTTGCTATCAAGAACCCTGGAACTGACTATGAAATCTTCAAGGCCCGCCTTGTTACACAAGGCCACAAGGATCAGGACAAGAATGTCATCATTAATTCTTCACTAACCTCCACGGGTACAGCGTACGACTCATGGAAAGCCTTGCAGCCATACATGGATTCGAAATCTGGTCACAAGATGTGACACAAGCATACACGCAAGCCATATAAGGACTGCTGCGTGATGTCTTTATAAACCCGTTACGGAGTTCCATGAGATGCTAGACTTCTCTACTGATGCACTGCTGCAACTAATACTTCCGCTGTATGGTACACCGAATGCTGGAGATTTCTGGGACATCAAGTTCCAGGAACACCAAAAGGCAGGAATGGGAATAAAAGCTACAACTTCGGATTCAAGTTTTTTCTACCATTACCATAACAAGAACGGCAAACAAGAACTTCAAGGTTTATCTGGAGCCGTTGTTGACCGCTTGCTGCAGTTTGGTGATGAATCGTTCAAGAAACTGACGGAAGCAACCGAAAAGAAGTTCGAGTCCAAGGCAAGCACCTTTCATGATCTCACATTCGCAGGCATGCGCCTTAGAAAAGTCGGAAATATGTTCAAGACATATCAGCAAGACTACATAAACAACCTCAATCTACTACTACTAGAAGAATGCACGTTGAAAGACTTTCGCTCAGTCAGAGGCAAACTATCCTGGATATCTCACACAAGACTAGACATTTCGTTTCTACTCTCTCAGATTGCTCAAGTTACAGAGAATACATTCAATAAGAACTCAGTCGATATCGTGAACAAGATAATAACATACTTGCGGAAGATAAAGGACTTGACTCTAGACTTTGTTCCTCTTGACAAGGATTCAGTTCATGTCGCTGTATACACTGATAGCTCCTTCGCAAACAACCTGGATCTTACTTCTCAGCTTGGACTCATTGTATTGATGACAGATGATGCAGGGAACTGCAACGTGATAAATTAAAACTCATGCAAAGCCAGAAAAGTTACAAGATTGGTGTCAAGAGCTGAGCTGTATGCATTTGCTGATGGTTTCGACTTCGCTTTTTCGGTCAAGTATGATCTAAGCGAAATATACTGCGCGAAGGTGCAGTTGTGGTACAGTTTTGTCGTGTGGTGATCATTTACTTTGACTCCTGGCCAAAGGCCGCGATAAGGGCTATGCTGTCAGGATAATCTTGCCAGTGAATACTGTAATGCAGAAAAGTGATAAACCATGTTCGGCCGGAATTGAACGTGCGTCATAAGTGCCAATCAAGATTCAGGGTAGAGAGATCCAATGTAGTGGCCGCGGGCGATGAGAAAATACGTAGTACTTTGATAGCGTCCCATTTGTGCATAATCCGAGGGCTTCGGCATGATCTGGGCGAGATTATGCAAAAAGCGATTTCACATGCTTTTAGGGCACCCGTGAAACGTGCAAATACCGCTAAAAAAGGGTTTCCCTGGATACAACGTTGTCACTTGACCGTTATTCTCCGCTCCCCTTCGCGTTCTCTGTTCACGCCGTTAGTGCTCCCTTGCACTCGTTCTGGTTCTGTTTAGGCCTGCGAAGTCAAAGCGAAACGGGGGTTTTGGAATCAAATCGACTGAAGTAAGAACCGGAAACCGTTCCAGGGGTTACTTTCATGCCATGCGCCAATCCTTTTTCAGATATCGGGGCTGAAGAGCCCTTTCTCTTGCAAAAAAGTGCCGGGGCACACTACCGTCCAACGAACTTACTTCTGAATTCTAACCACGCCTTTTTTTCGTTTCCAGATTAGATGGGGGCCTTATCGAAGAAGCAAGTCATGTAGAGACGTTATCATAACTCAAAAAAGTCCGCAAACGGAGCTAAGACGCTCTCATGCTGTGGTTTGGACGTTTCTTATATTTTAGGGCACTAGACGTCCCAAACTACAACATTTCTATTTTAAAGCTTTTTTAGAGGTATTTTCAGGGTCTCTACTGCTTTAAATACGTAATATTGGCAGCAAAAGAGGGAATCTTGGAAGAAAAAAGGTACTGGAAGGCCAAAATTCGGCTTCATACTCCGGAACAGTTATTTAGAAGGTTCTACAATGCTCGAAATGGGTTTTTATAGAATGCAGAGAGGAGAGTAGAAGCGGGAGACGGTATATAAAACCAATGGGGAGCCCTAACGGGCGTAAAAGACATCGCTTTCTTCTCCGCGTTTTGTGAAGCCGTTCAACGCAAGATTTGTTCCCCTGATTCTCACACGTCTCTTGCAGTAGGTCCCTAGCTTTATTATTTATGTCTCATTTGCAATGAAATGCAGACGTAACTTTTCTCGGATCGCTTCTCCGAAAGCTTTGTGCTGCCTAAGTATTGCTCCAATTACGCGTAGAACTTTGTTCCTGGTTTTTTTAGGAGCTTGGAAACCGGTATAGATGGATTTCGAATGTGCGGGAAGGCCTCCTTTCCAACGAGAGTTCGTACGGTATAAGTAAGACGATTTTGGCAGGGGCACCAGAGGAAAGACACCACACTGACGATGTGCGCTACTTACACTTTCGGAATCATACGGAACTATTGAGTGGACTTCCGCGTTTTTCACGAAGGAAATTCTTCTGGTTCGCATATCTAGTGGAAACAGGGCTTTCATAGAGCCTCAGGAATTTTCTTAACGCAGACCTCTTTCCCCGGAGCATAATGGTTCAGAACTAGGTTTATTTGTATGGCTCTACTTCGAGTACCTGGAGAACTATCCTCTAAAGGATGTTTAATTACTCTATCTGTCCCCATTGGGTTTCTGGTTCTTTTCGTGAGCCATGTGAAGTTCATCATGAAGCTTTCTTTCCTTGAAGCGTTCCCCCTACAGCTCAGAAGTTCTCAAAGCCTACTTTCTTCCTTCACTAAATTGCAGTGAAGGCATACTGTTTTACCTCCCATTAATTTCAAATTCACTGAGCACATCTGCACGGGCTTGGGAATATAAGGTGCATTGATATGATACCGTTATTGATTTCCATAACCGTTATCCGTCTAGGCTCCGCATCCTCATATCATTTCAACATGAGTGGTTCTGAAGAATCCGAACTCCACTCTGTCTCTCCCTAGCGAGTATTGCGAGTATGGATTCACTTCAACATTTCTTTTTAATAGACTTCCGCGTAATGTAATATATTTTCCAGTTCCTCGTAATCTTCTTAAGGGGATAGAGACGGCACGTTCAAGAAGTTCGTATCCAAGAGGAACATGTCTTCGTTACCCTGCTCTCCGAAATCCCCTTCCGTATGAAAACTACGCTCTTCAGTACCTTCTACCTGATCCCCACGGACTAAACAGTTTCTTGTTTGCGAATGATTCTCGCTACCCAATTCTTACAATCAGGCTCATCGCAGTGACATCCCACGCATTTCATGAACCATTCTACAAAAAACCACCTTCTAGTCAAGCAATGTGTTAGTTATATTAATTTCTGTTACCTCTTTTGACAGCTTAGAGCTAGCAAAGGGGTTTTTAGATATCTGTTCCTGTAGTTTACTGTACAACCTAGTACTTGACCTTTACGCTTATGCACTGTACAGAGCTGTAAAGTGCATAAGCGGATCTTCTTTAGACGAGCTCAAGCAGGTTTAAGGTAAGCCTCCCACCTTCGCCTACATGGCTTCTAGAAACTTCCTTCGGTCGTCCCGAAGCACCAGTCAACTCGCCTCGAGGTCTACATAATCTCCGGTCTCCCTCTATGTTCTGTCTGAGTGAAGTAATTCACTACCTTCTCTCCTCTCAACTCTCTTCTTTGGTCCCTCAATCCTTCTCTCTGTCACTCTGTCACTGTTTCTGTCACTCTTCTTCTCTCGTTCCCTCCTTCTCTCTCTCCCTGCCTAAATACCCTCCTTCCCTCTATCAGTTACTTCTCTTGGGTTAGAAGACTTTTTACACAAGAAAATTGGAATATGTTATCCTCAGATCCGAGCGTCAAGAGCAACAATGAGACTTTAAAATCTCGGTAGTAGGCATTTGAAGACAGCTATGGCCAATTCCTTTTGATCAATGACAACTCCAATTGACTTTAAGCGAGCTGAAATATGCCATACACGACCTATATACGGGAAAACGTTCTCATTGCACAGCATGGTGAATTTTCAGAAACCTCCCTGTGCCTCAAACTAACTAGGTAAGATACGAAGCTCTAAAACTTCCGAAAAGGTGCCCACATTTCTTTGCGGTGCAAAAATACCTCATGTGATCCAAATGATCATAGGACAGGGACAGATCGATGATAGTTCGGGCCTTTCGATCTCATTGCTGTAATGCCTTGTGTCTGGAAGACTGTTCTCCTTCAGGAATATTGTCAACTGATATGTACTATTTCACATCCCAAAGGGCTAGAAGGAGCTGAATATTCTGTTTCCACACATGGAATTCGACATCCGTGAGCTTTAAGGTCTTCATAGACCCCCGTTCTTGAACTTCTCCGCTAATCATTGCAACTATAAAGAGGTTTTTTTGTGTTTTTTTCGAAGGTTCCAAACCTTGGACCGATAGTCCCATGAAATGGCAAGCCCAGCTCTATAAAAACACAGCTCACGAAACTTTAGACTAATTCAAAGGTCAAAGATACCACTCTAAATGAATAAGTAGATCCCTTTAACTCCTCTGAGACAAAAATAATTTTAAGTGATCCTTCCCGTTCTCTTGTCGCTTCAAAACCTCGGAGGAATGGAAAACTTTTTACAAACTGTACATCTAAGGGTCTTACCTTTGTTTCATTTCTTTTTATATGACCCTTAGACTTGATGCGATCAAATATTTTATTAGATCTCTTGCAACTGATGTCGAAGATTCTGCAGTACCTCCTGTTCCTTCGCGACACTATCCTCCTCGCCTTTAGTTTCTTCTTCGCAACTTGATGGGCAAGGACTTTAACTTCCTTTGGCAAGAGGAATTGAATTTTCTTTTTTGGCTTTCCAAGAGGTATTAACTGACGAGGGATTCTATATACTTCCCTGCAGATGGGAAGCGCGGGCGTTGGTAGCGGTTCTTCTGATTCGAGCACTTCGATCGATTTCACAGTTGATCTCCTTAAGGATGGAAAATTCCTGACCTGTGCAGCCCTGAGATCTTGTAGAACAAGGGCTAATTTCGAGTCTATCATGTCCCAGCAAGAGCAGGCACAAAAAATAGAAGTGATCTTCAGTAACAAAATTTTAAATTATAAGTCTTAACATCAACTAAGAGGTGCGAATAGAATCACTGCGATAGGAAAAGAAATGGGATTATTATATTAGCCTACCAGAAACCTGAGAAATATCCAAAGGGTGAGACAAACAAAGAGAAACAGGGCAACGGCACAGGGTGACCTACGGGAACCAGAGATAGAGAAAGCGTGGAACTGGGTTCATAACATAAAGATGACTTCGACGGGGAAGTTTGGTGAATAAAAAGTTCAAGTTGGGGGCTTGAATACCCAAAATTTACTCGTTGTTCTAAAATTTTGACCTTAATTACATTCTACAACTGCTCGCTACTTCACTTTGTCCATTTGAAAAATCCTCGAAAAAAACATTTAGGCAAGTTAAAACATATTGGCCCAACAAAAACATTCATTCAGCCTATTTTCAAATTGCTTGCATAGCTCCATAAACAAATTGGCGCACTAAACACATCAAATCAATACCTTATTTTCAGAACGTACGGAACCGTGTTTGCCTGCGTCAAAATAAAAGACCCAAGCTGTCATACAAAGCATAGAATATGGCAAAGGTTCTTGAATGCAGCCGAAAGAGGTATTCTGGAACTCAAAGGTAACTAGAGGACTCATGCACATCATAGAATTTAAGTATAGTTTCCGTATTGCAGCCGAATGGATGCAACTGGACAAAAAATAATCATAACCAGAGTCCTAATACGTACTAAAGAATCAACAGTCGCTTTCGTAGTGCAGCCGGACAGAGAAAAGTAGAATCCTCATACACATTAAGAAATCAAGAATCTCTTTCTTAACGCAGCCGGAGGAAGCAGCTAGAAAAAGAATAATCATAACTGGAATCCTCATTTACATTATAGAATCAAGTTTCGCTCCTTTAATTCAGCGTAGGATACAGCCATGGAGCGTAGCACCCAGTGGAATGCAGCTGGGGATGAAGCTGACCATTTATTGTACGTTCAATGAACGTGGCTGTGTAATCATGACAATGATTAGCGTATACGATTCTTACTGTAAGAACTCAAGAGCAGTGCGAACTAAAGTTCCACAGGTGTTTATTTAGTTAATGCAAAAAAAATTGTACCTTGGAAAGAGCGGTATATGTCAGCATATGTTCTACTAAAGGAGCCATGGAGCTACTCTGCTTAGACAAACTAAAACTACTATTAACTACAAAAATGGCCATTTGACCCCACTTGAGGTTGCAAATCTTGATCCTCAGTATCCATAGCTTCGCGTCGGTCGCTCTCTGTTACCCAAATCCATCATGAACACATCACCATCCCACTCCGCAGGATTCTCCCTCAACCTCACCCATGCAGCCTCTACACTCCGACGCCTTCATCCTGCCTCAAATACACGTCTCCTACACCCTCACCTCCCTTCCTTCATCTCCGACACACCTCTGCGACACCCCCACCGAAGGTTGATGACTCTCATCTCAAACCTTGCACATGAGAAATCCTGAGCACGTTATCGTCTGAGAAGCAGGAAGAAGATGTCTACGGCATTCACATCTTTCCGTCCGCCATGACGGACGGCAAATGCATCTACCAGAAGATAATCGACGTCACCATTTATCACTGAAAATTGAGTGCCGGTGTCGATGTTGAAACCTTTGCAATGGACTCCGGCCTCTCTTTCTCTAGCTTTCCTCCCCCGTCAACGTTCCAGTCGCGCCGGGAGAACAGCAGGAACAGGGAAGTCGACAGGACAAAGAAATCTAAGTATCAAGATGATCCAGTCCTCAGTGTTCGCGTTCGTGATGTCATGATCAAGCGTGCCAAGATTGATGGCCATCTAAGCCCTGCACAAGTCGAAATTACGTTGGCTTCAAACTTGGCGAGTGTATCATAGTGATTGAAGTGAATAATACCGAAACTTGCAAACCAGATATGTAAGTGAAATGTTAACAGAATTTCCTCTCCGGCATGGAAATCTACATTTTAATCGATATTACACCCCTTGGCGAACACTGTGGCATCCCTACAGTCATCGCAGGCTCCCTCAAGGAAGTTAATGTCAGCATTCGTGCACCAAACGGGTACCCTGGCATCTATCCCCGTTGAGGGAAGTCAAGCCTATCAAGTTACTACATGTGAGAGTACGACTGGGAGGAGAGCACATAGATTTACATGGCATCCCTGTTATTTTCTGGCCATCCGACTGGATCACACTCAAGCCTCTCGGTGACTCAAAGGTGATGATGCGCCTTTCGGCAAAAAGCGCCATGATAGAGAAAAGAAGTATGACGGGGAGAGGCAGGGGCTTTTGGAGGAAAAGCGACAACTCATCGCCTTTGAAGCGGAGAATGGGGGGGAAAGGCGACGAAGAATCGCGCTAGAAGCAGAGGTTCGAAAGGCTCCGTAGGGATCATGGGTCCAGCAGCACCTCAGCTACCGGTGCTGCTGATTAGACTGGAATATCGACGGGATCGATCACAACATAGAAAGAAAGAAGCAGTAACAGCAGTTAGTGAGTTGGAATGATCTTCATGATGTCCTCCCACTCTTCATCAACGGAAAAATTCTCTACTACGCCAAATATTGTATGTCTTAGTGACTGCTCCATTGCCGAAAAAATAAGCGGTCTCGTTGAGAGTTCCCAGAGATAGAGATCGAGAGGATGCTGGGCAAGCAAAAGGGCACTGATGCTGATGGCAGTTTAGCTACTCGCGTTGCTGCACGTCGGATGTTTATTGTGGTAACTTCCGACAGGGATCTCAGGAGACGTATTTGGAAAACCCCTGGGGTCCCAATTATGTACAAAATGATAGGATGAAAATGGTGCCGACGGAAATGGGAACCTTTAACTATTCGACGCGAGAGTCGTTGCGAGCGACTAAAGTGATATGGTAGACGTGAAATGGCGGTGAAGAGGAGTGGGCGTGAAAGCTGAGTGACTGCTCTAGTAGCGTACTGTAAAGGGGCAGGCTCTCCCACCTATGATCTGCGACTGGCGTAAAAAACTTTCTTGGGTCTCAATTTGACTCTCAACTCCGTAACTATTTGGGACTGGACCTGGAGTAGTCTGCCAACTTGCTTTAAGTCTGATGGAGGAGGCAATTTACTTAGCCTATATATACTTTTTTCCCAAACTAGAATCTCGATAAAACTACTAGTAGAACAAGAAAAAGTAGGAAAATACTTCATGTGGACGCAAATAGTTTGAAAAAAGAAACTTAAGTAAACCAAATGAAGCTGGTCCTCAAAACATTCATACTCTAGATCAGAACCTAGCACTTACCTTAAGACATCACAAGTGCCCATGTACTCCCCACATATATTTGCGGATGGCCCAAAATTGTCCCCACTTTCCTGTAAAGAATACCGCTCACATGAATCCCTCCAACCGAGTTCATGGCCGAAACCACCTGGTCTCACCAGTTCATTACTTTTCCTCCCATAAGAACAGGTATGAGGCCTCCTTCTTCGTCCGGGGACTCCTCATATTCCTCTCCTTCCTCCCCGGTTTCTTCTTCCTCCTCCTCCTCTCCGGAATCGTCCTCGGCCTTGTTACATCACGTAGGCCAGTTCGGGGGCCACCCACTCCTCGAAACACCCCCTGCCTTATCGTCCTCCTCCCCAGAGTCCCCCCGTACCGATTTATGTGCTTCGACCTCCACCAATTGACGAGCACCCAGCTCCGTGAAGCGTTTCCTGGTTTAATGATGGAGGTAGTCCTCTATGTCGACTGGGCCAGAAGGAAAAAAAGGAGGGACGGTGATGGGACGAGGGTGACTGGTTTTGTCAATGAGGTGAGAAGGAGGGATTCGGTGAATGATAGCTACCAAGGGGGGTGTGAATTGTCGATTTTTTTTGTTTTAGGGACGAGGATAAAGTTTAGCCAGCGCCCGACGCGTTTAAGTAGCGCAAAACGGTTCAGATTGACAGGCCCGCTGAATCAATAACGTAGGCTAAAATTGGTACTGTAGTGGGATTTATTGAAAACCACTTAAAAAGGGTGATTTATGGCTAAATCATGAGTGGAAATATTGATTAAGTAAAATATATATTTAGGGGTGACGAAGGATCAGATAAAAGGAGAAAATAAAAGAACTACTATCGAAAGGGAAGTTAATCGCTCATAAAACGTGTGGGAAAGGTTTGGGTGTTTTACTCTTGGAAGTTATATCCGATCTATCCCATGGTTTTCCAGAAAACCACAATCGACCCAAGAAGGTATGCCGATATGGTAATGGGGAAGTAACTACGATACCTGGAGGACATCTATAAAAAAGAAGCTAGAGAAAGGAAATAATATAAAGAAAAAACTTAGTGACGCAAAATAAAAAGAAAGCAAAGGTAGAAACAAAAGGAAGGGTGTGAGTAGAAAAACTTAAAAGGAACTGAATTTCTGTGCGTAAGGATAATACCCCCAGTTTCTTTCTTAGCACATATCTTGATGACACTCAAAGTTAAACGAGTAACGCAGATCCTCCCTCTCGCTCTGGAGTAGGTTTAGCAAAACTAGAGCACATGGAAGTATGTACTTCGCTTCGAGGCGTCGGATGAAGTAATTTGCAATAACAGTCTGTTCGCGCGCTCGCCTCTCGAACGTATGATTCTCCCAAGCCTAGTATTGTTTCAGGTTGAGGCGTGGCTTTCACTCCAATGGATGTGCCCCTTCGGTTGCTTATGTATCCCTTTTTCACATTTTGGTGGTCGTGTCTGCTTCATATGTGATCAACGACTTCGGCTGTGATGAGAGGTCCTTGAAACAATCCATACTTCATAATCCAAACTAAATTTCTGTACGATTATTTTCTGGGACCGGAATAAATGTGCGCCAGTGTAATCCTGGAGGCTAAAACTCACATCATGTACACCTCTTCCTAAACCAGTCTGTCTTCACGGGCAGTGCGCTAACCAGATTTTAGTGATACCTTCCGTTGAAGTTTCGCGTGATGTATCGGTTATGGGGAGACCATTTCTTGATATTATCCGCCAAAGAACAGGAGAGCGAGAGTTCTTTGGGATTTCGCGCCAGTGCTCATATTGGACGTACCGCCATTGTAGTCTTCTTCATTGTTACCTTTCAAACCAGCAAGAAACTTGCTTTTCATAGTATGTGTAACAGATCATTGCTCATCTGTGAAGGCATCCGCATAGGAGGACAATAGATGCCTGGAGGACAGTAAGAGATGAAATCGATTTGAAGCATACAACGCCCCTTCTTCATCTCCGCAGGACGTAGCCAGCTCTTTACAAATCATGACGTTCGTTAACATCGTGGAAAATACGAGCCATCTATCAGTCAGGACCTTCCTGGAGGCTTGCACGGTAGTCTCTTTTTGAGCTCCTGAGGCATTTTCGCTAATCATAACCCTCCCAGGGGTAGGAATCTGACACTTCTTTGTCCGTTCGCCTTTAAATATCTTCCCATGGAAGTACTGGGCAAATTACTGCTTTGTAAGCGAACCAAATATGTCTTGAAGCATCGCATGTCCGTGCAGTTGCGCAATGATGTTCCCATGGTTTTCAATTTCGAGAATTTTCCACTGGACCTTGCCGTCCTTCATATCGTTCGGAACTGTACTGACAACATTCCGAAGCCTTTAAATTTGTCGGTGCTCCAATGTTAGTAACCCTCTTCTCCGCATGAGTTCTACCATGCTCCGCACCGCTTGACTCTGTACCGCGTTCCTGTCGTATGCACCCAAAGAAATGTTGGGATCTCTTTCGTGTTTGTCAGCACGACGCTGGTTATAACATCTTGAGGCCCCTGTCCCTGACCATATTTTCATCCTTTCCTTTGAAACCACTGAGAGCCACGCTCCGCATGACTCCAGACAGGGCAACATCAGAACATTGAGCCCTTTGAGATGGCGAATAATAATCATATATAATGCTTCGTCGAGATCTATATATGTTCAGCCACGATCATCGTAAAGGGAACCCTGCCAGGCCGTAAATCTTGGCACACATGCGACAATTGCCCCGGGTTGTGAGGTAAATAGGTCGGCAAATGTCTTGCGTGGCATGATGCTTCTAAAGAACCCGCAGAATACATACAATTATTGGTACTTTAAGTGGCAGGATGCATAGAGGACATGGTTCAAACGAAGTCAGAAACTGTCGAGTACATCATTGTGTCCGGCTCGCGAAACAACATGGGACCCAACTGTGGGCAATAAACAAGTGAACAGAACGGTTTGGATCATATTTTTGAAGTTGGGGACATTGGCAAGGAAAGTGTAGACGTACTTTCTACACAACGCCCCAATCTTCAGTGCCTCATCAGTAACCTCCTCCAAAGAGTATGTCGGTAAGCGCGACTTTTGCCTGCCCCCAGCACCATTCGATTGTGTGGATGAACCAGGTAAAAACGTGCTGTACGTAATCTAGTAAATCTGGACATTCATTTTCGACTATTTTTAATGCATGTGCGATAATCGCGGCGCAGATATTAAACAGAACAGCCCAGTTGTTCCGGGCGTGTCCATGATAGAAATTTTCTACTTGACTGGAGGAAAGACCCGCAAAGGCCGCCAGTTCTCTAACCTAATCCGTACAGCATTTCCTCGCATAGAAGATACAGGATATGCCTCTCAATATGAAAGAAGCCTGAAAAAGGGACAAGCCACTTACGGATAGATGAAGTCCCCATGTCCGCCTCTGTAGTTACATCCGCGCGCTTAGAGTCGAAGTAAGAGTTCCTCCAAATCTTAACGAGCATGCGGTAGGTTGGCTGATCCCCAGACACTGCAAAAGTGAGGAGAACCAGGGGCTTTGTGCCTCAGCAAATCGTGCCTCAAACCTAGTTTTTGGTGGATGGTGAGTACATTTGCCGCACTGATACGGCTTATGTCAACAAAAAAAGTACGTCTTGCTCATACAGCGAGGCATCTCTCTTTAGTAGTGCGCCATGTGGCCTAAAAATACCATCAAAAGGGATTTGAAGTTTCTCCCATGTTGCTTGCTAGGTTTTCGGGTGCGTGAGTATGTACTTGAGAAGGTATTGTTTTTCAAATGCCTAGAATAGAGTTGCGTCTCAAGTGCAACGTGCCAAAGGACACGTGGATGAAGTCCTGCAATATGCTCTTGTTTTCTTCTGAATGAAGGAATGCTATGAATTGCTTTCGATCCCTGCGGCATTCCACTGAATCTTTGTGCAACCACTCATCTGTCATGCCGTCCGCGAACCTCCTTCGCGTCTTTGCGCGAATGATAGATTGAGTAGCCGTACCACTCACCATCGTGAAAGATTTTCCAGACGCCTTCACACTATTGAAAGGTAATATGTAGAAGTTACCTACCTGAATAGCGATAACTCGATTTTCAGTGGACGAATCACTGAATGCACTCTGTTCTTCCTGTTCACATTCTGCGAAGAGTCCGTTACCAAAAGTTCTAGTTACATTGCAGGACATGAACAATCTCATAGCATTTTGAACGCTTACAGAGGACGCAGAACATTCAAGTATCCCCGCTGCTGATGAGATGGTAGTAAGAAGCTCGACTCAGATGGTGTAACGGCTAAATACGACTTGTTTAACTAGTTTCAGGGCACCAATGCATATCAAGAAATCTGTTCGTGATATTACCCAAGATTCATAGTCTAGTGAAAGAAAGTCTTTCGTGAAGGAATAAAATGCCTCCAAGTGGATTGCAGAGCTTGCATTGTTCAGTAGGAAATTATAAAGTATGTCTTTTCCAGCTGCTGCGGCCCGCACTTTCCAGGGCGCTATTTGCATGTTGGGGGCATTTAAAGAAGTTTTGATGCCCATAAATGTTTATGAATAGAGGAAACCTCCTCTGAAAGCTTCTAGTTTTCTCTTAGGTAATCCTTTTGCTTTGAGTAAAATCTTTCCCCCACCTGAAGCAATAGCCTTTTGCGCTCCTTCGGAAACAACAGTGCTTCTTTCTGTGCGGAAAGATGAATAATTATGTTCACTGCATCTGACACCGCTTCACTTCTCGTGTAGCACCGCCCATTTCGAGATATAGAGTACACATGCGCGTTTCTAGCAGCCAAAGCTAGTGCGATACGAAATTAAACTTTCCTATTCGAGACGTCTCTTGAGGGATGGTTTTTTAAAGAGTTTGGAACCTGTCGAACAGCCCCCAAATCCGAGAACTGTATAAATCTTGAAGAATTGTTTGTACGTGGAGAAATATCGCCCTCCCTTAACTTATCGACGACATTCGATATCCTTTCAGAATAAAAGTACGTGTGCTCATCAAACTATCATCCAATGAATGTAACACGCAGTCTACAAAGCACTTGTTTGCTTAATCCTGCGATAATGCCAGTTGAAATATGGGACGCCGTCCTTTCCCTCCCTTAGTGAGATTATGTCGACAATTTGCACAGGCCTGCTCACCTGAAACGTCCTGAATGGGTAAAACACTATCACAGAGTTTTTCTACTGCTTCCATGAACTCAGCGTACTTCTCTGTGTCTTCAGTAGTCCAGGTATAAAACAAGTGCATTGGAGGCAACGAAGAGCTTGTTTGACTGCACCCGTGTCCTTTAAAGTCACAATACCCATTGCTGCTGTCCATTCTACTAGGCTCTTCTCATAGGCTCTTTTCAATGAAATGTTGAACCTGATTATAGTGATATGTGCAGAATCGTGAGTCAGCTATTGAATTTAAAATGTCCCTCAATTTCTTTCCTCTATTCCACTTTGCCTCAAGCGCTCATCAAAAAAATTATTTCTGTGCGCTAGACGAGCACAGCAAGAACTCGTACAACCATTGATTGACAATTATTGGAGGCAATGGGTTTCAGGGTTTATCTTGAACTCTTCACGACCCATACAAACCAAAACGCAAATATCGCAAGTTTGTGCTTTCCGAAACGTATGCTGTAATCTTCTTTTCCAGTTCAAAGGTGCGGTTCTCGCACGTTTTGCGCGCCGATTTACATCAATAGTAACATCCCAAGCTGTATTATTATACCTACAGTCAGTGGAAAGGAGGATTGGTCCAGATTTTTTAATTGAAAACGGGTTCAGAAATGGAGTCGTGTCTACTTCCCCTCGCTTAAGGACCTGTCTTTCATTGATGGAGACGTACTGTGTTGGACGTTTTTGAGAATGCCATCCGCAAGCCACTAAAACATGCTCTTGAGGGCTCAGAGCCAAATCTGCATATACATCCTTCGTCACATTTGCCATTGCCCAAATTCCTTCTAAATTTTACAGTTTATGAGAATCCTTCACAGAATTATTCATGAATTTTTCGTTTGATTTTGATATGCGGAACGATTTTCGAAAGAACAGGAGAGGCGTACTGGTACTTTGAAGTGAGTACGGTCGGTGTTTGTGGGCAAAAGGCGAGCTGGCGTACACAACTGGCGGTGATTATGAGAGCAGGTAATGTTTTATGATCGTTTGTCTCAATAACTTGTTTTCTAGATAATATAAACATTTTTGGAATGTGTAGGAGCTGCCTGTCGGTAAGAGCATCTCCACCGGAACGGCCATTTTTACCATGAGACTTACCAATACTTGTTATTTCTTTGGTCTTTTAAAAATCAATCAATATTTCGACTGAGAACCCGCACCAATTGGCTCCTCTTGAACCCAGGAAAAATGAGGTAAAATACATGATAACCCACGAGCTCTACCCTACGTTATCTGAAACCAAGCGTTGGCGTCCTCCCAAGCTCCATTGGTAATATTTACCATGCACATTAATTGCGTCATATCCCCTTCAGTTCTATTAGAAGGTATAGAAAAGGTGCCGGGCGATGATTGCGGGGACTAATTTGCTGTAATGGCATAAGCATTTGCTACAATATTTGGAAATGTGGAGCAAAAGTCGTGGGAGGTTCCTAAAATATAAAAAGAGGAAACAAAAGGATGTATTACGCCCTCTGTTCCTGAAAGGCTGGTGACTACCGCGCAAGACCCCAAACGAACCACGAGCGGATGGATCGGGATTATTGGGACCGCTATGTACGAACAAATAGTTCAGGGGGGACGTTTTGGGTGTTTTACTCTTGGAAGATATATCCGATCTATCTCATACTTTTACAATTATAATTGGAATATTTTTCCTGAGTGAATAACTTGAACGCAGCTTTCGAATTCCAAAACACCTTTTCAACCTCATATTGCAAATAGTGTCAGAAAATCCAGCCTTTTGGTTCCTGTAGAGCGGTGTGATGCCTCTGGACGGAACATAATATCACTGTTGGTGAAGTTAATTGCAGCTCTCCATTGATAGGCCACGGTATACGAGCTGAAGGGCTAGAAGTTTAGCTTCAAATAGGAGAACCAACCGCTATGAAATGTGTAAAAGAGTTTGTTGAGACTTTATATCTGTATTTGAACAAGATTAATTCCGATATCCTGACTCTGCTTATAGTTTTAAGATTGAACGTCAGTTTGCCTCCGTTTCTTTTACAGACTGTATCGTTTGTCTGGATTTTATTTCATGGGCATGGAAAGCTTATCCTAAAGCAGAAAAAGGTACGAAAGTTTGGAAAGATAAATTTCCAAGCTTAAGGATAGAAGTGCTATGCGATCTCAACCTGAGAGTCTGAAGTTTATTTTCTGGATTTCCTGGGATATTGAGTGACTTAAAATTATTAATTAAAGTCTACTTTTGGCGAAAGTTATGAATGAAACTATGCCTCCTGTGTTGCAGACCTACTCTGTGTGTGGAGAATTTAACTACAGATGTTTTTGTCCATTAGAATCTACCAAGTATATAAATTTATTGTGCCCACAATAAGTGATCCCGAAACAACTGAACAAAAAATGCTCAGTATGCGCCAAGCAGTCCTGAGAAAGTGCGTAGGGTGTTTGGAGTTTTATATTCCCAGTTTGCGATATTAGATTGTCCGTCACCCTTTTGGCACAAGGAAGAAATGAACTTTATCTTGCCTGCTTGTGTAATAATGCACTAAATGATTGATGAAATACGGAAGGATGAGTACATTTTTAATGAGGCGGGGGGTATTCGGGGAATAGTCTCATCGCATATCACTCCGAATAAATTGGGATGATCTTGATGCCGCCACAACGTCGAGGACGACTGTAACACGATGTATGCGGTTAAATAGTGACAAAACAGACTGAAGAATGTAATCGGTATGCATATCACGTCTGTGATTAAAGGCGAATGATACGACTTTAAAACAGACAGCAACAGACGTGATCAATCTCAAGTATGAAGTTTACGTAAGAAACACAACGGAAAAGAACGAAGAGGGTATGAAAAGTCAGTAGATGAGCCTCGGGAAAGGGGGCGCATACCATTTTAAGCATTCTTAGATGTTGTGGGTTGATACACATTTTTGTTGCTTTACTGATCGTGTAAAGATGAGTGGGTGTTCTAGTTTCGTGATCAATTCTTTCCAAGTTTTGTTGTCTTTAATATTCTCGTCTGCAAAGGTGCTTGTTTTAAAAAATCGACATTTACTAGCATCGTGTTTTGTGTTAGATGCGACCGTTGAGAGGTGCCGAGAAGGAAGTAGAACTTTGAGTAATGTTTTCGAAGGATAAAAAGACGGAATAGGGAACGAAACATGCCATTGGTGAACTATAGTGACAGTCTGAAACTTAAATCATGGTATTAATGGACATGCCCTCGCTGAAATCCGCAAAGGGAGAAGCAGGAACTAGCCTCGTTTCCTCTCGAAGCGGGTGCCCTTCATCGCCGACATCTGATCAATCTCCCTGTATAGACACTCTATTCTTTGTGTGGTATAGTGAGTGAAGTGACCGCACGGTAAGTGGGATGGCTGAATTTATAATGATCCGAGGGAGGATCACCCGGCCGTTCGGTTGTTTGGCGATGCACGATTTGACCCGCTCAGCGACCACGTGGTAAAGGTGAGGACGTAGAGAAGTGTACACTGCACCGGAGTGAGGAATCCGTAAGGTAATTACAGGACTGTGGAGAGTACAGTAGGATATAATTTATTAATGCGTATGATAATTAGTAGAAATTGACACTTGTATGCGCGGGACCATTAGGGTCTAGTGTCAGGTCTAATCGGACTCCATACGGACTTCACGTATATTTAACTGTGATCTCCTTTACGGTGCCCGCCAAGTAAAGAGGTAGGCACCCTTCCACCTTGGAGGTCCCTGTTTTACTTTGACCTTTTCCTCCCCCGCTCGGTTACTCCTTGTTTTACTAGTCCCCTTCTGCCCTGTATCGCGCCGTCACCGTCTCCGCGTATTTCCCCCAATCGCGGCACGGTTAGCTCGTCCCGAGAGTGAGCCAGCCTCTGTCTTGTGTTTCCCTTGTTATTCCGTTCGGTGGTCCCTCGCTGGTTGCAGACCTACCTAACGCTCTACCAATCTACCGAGGTCCTTCCGTTTTCCGAACGGAGACGTCCGCTAGGTAAGAGAGAAGTGAACCCTAACGGTTTTATACCTCACTGTGGTCCACTATGAACATCAGCTATCACCTCATCAATCTCTGCGGCGAGTCCCTCTGGATCTTCACCATCATTCTTTCATCCCACTTCCCTCATTGGGTATTTTAAGTCCATACTATCTCGTAAAGACGCTCCGCCTGCCTGGCCGTCCAGAGATTTTTTTATTTCTTGCCAACCTTTACTATTCACGAGATTCTTACCAATGCCTCCATCCAACCAACTTTCCTTTCTTTGCAAATCCTACTCCATTTCCAAAAAAATCAATTACCCGGAACTTCCTAACAAACTCTTCCTTCAACTTTTGACTGGTTCCCTCGACAGAAAACGCCTCAAGCAAACTCCTAGGCTTGCATGATTTCGAAAAACTTATACTGGGATCTTCCTCGGTACATGAAAACTTTATTCCCTGTGACGGTGGTGTCGGTGTAGATGAATCTGCAAGGTCTTTATCATTTTCAGTGAAATTTTTCTCACAATGGAAGCGAGAGATGCTTCCTGCAGAGATATTGCCTGTATGTGGGGTTTTGAGGGCACAAAAGGTAGTCGATGGTTGAACTGTTGGTTGATGCTTCTGGTAAACGGGCCGGAGCATCAGACCAGGGTTTATATAGAAAAGTACTCAACACGAGCAGAGATAAATTGTAAGCAAACGGTACTGAACTTAAAGGTATTCTAGAAAAAAGGAACCTAGTTAGAGGTATCAAACTACAAGGTTGTGAGGGCTCATGAAGCCGCAGTGATACCTATGACACTAAACATAATGACGAAAGTTCCATTGGTCCAATTTGCAAGGATACATAAAGAAATTGCCGATTTACAGAGTTCGAAATGTTTCGAGCACCAGGCGAGATACCCACGATGGTTTCATGTTATCTTTTTGGATCAAATTGGTATGATCTAAGGTTTTACAGTGGTGCGTGGGTATAGTAGAAATGTTCCACTGATGTATTTTTACAGTGTAAATACTTCTTAACGGTTACTGGGGGGATACTGTGTGGGTATTTTAAGTAATTCATGAGCATAATCGTTACTCCGGAAAGATTTTTGGATAATGGTAGAATCAGATGCTGTGATAACAAGTTTCCAAAAATAATTTGAGCACAAAAACTGGTAACATTCCATGAAAGGGAATGGTTTCCCACAATGCATCATATCTTCTTGAAAAGTTTTATACAAATCCCAAATAGCAGGTCTTTTATTGTAAAGTACAGTTGTGTTGTAAAGGACCTGCTCGTCAGTCGGAAACCCTCTAGGACGGGCCAGCAAGACGAGTTGTCGGAAGCCCTCAAATATCACACACTCTTTCATCACTTTTGTGTACCTTTCGAAGAGGGCAGACCCAATGCGCTCACATTTGGGACCACCCCCGGTCATTTCCTTCTGAATCCGGATGAAAATTTATTTTATGCGTTCTTTGAACAACTCGAACTTTTGATTGACTCCATGTTGTGCGCTTTCAGATTTTCGGATAAAAGCACGGCAGGTCATGACGTTTTCCTTACTCGTTTCCGCTTTTTCGCTTCCTATTTTCTTTTTTGCCTTTCTGCTGGCTAACATTGCAGTTTTTGACACTACATGATTGTAGGATAAGTCAAAAGCTGTAACATTAACTCACAAAAGTTTGATACTCCTTGAATATCGCATTGATCTTAGGTTTTGCCTCTTTTTTTCTTGTCGCGGCTTGGCGAATTGCTTTCTGTTTTTCACTACAGAAGCGAGAGCGAAGAGGACTAAAGTGAGATATATAATGGGGACGGTAAATCTGTAAAGTTACGGTGGAGCAGAGATGTAGAAAGTGTTGGAGAAACACTCAAATCGATTAGCTGATAGTGTCGGAGATCGGCTGTATGCACTATTGATAGCCTGAATTTCCCCCCCTTTGAACCAAAATGGATTCCACTACCCTTCAACTGCGGTCAAAAAGCGATTTATTGGCTCCAGTTAACGGGAGTTTAAATTTATGGTTCAAGTTTTGGTTTGGCGCCGTTTCTTGGTGGGCAAGAAAATTTGGGGCCAAGGATCAAAAATATTCGTTGGCCGAGCCGGTGGAGATGCTATCTAAGGGAGTTGTTCCTGAGGAGTTCCATTAGCGTACTAGTAGGTACTGGGTGATGCGGGAACCGGTGCATAAGCGAGCGAAGTGCGAGGCGACGCGGGTGCGCAGGTGCGCAGGTGAACATTTATTTCGTGGTGTAGTGCATAATCATTTTGTTGATCTCATTGGCCTGATGCCAAGCCAATGCAATTCCGTGTACTCTGATGAACAGCCAATCCAATTTTGTCTAATCTACCGCAATACTATATGGAAGCTGCAGTAACTGTAACAGTGTACAGTGCGTACGCTGCTGTACAATTGTCATATGCCGAGAGGTACACGGCATATGATTAATTCAATCGGAGTTTGAAAACGTTAAATAAATATTCGCACCACGGCCATTGCAGAGCGCTTTAGGACTGACAAACGACAAAGCAAAACGAAGAGTATTTAGCTAGCCCACCGTAACCCACTCGGTAGAGACAGAAGGCATCGACGAATACGGGAAGCAGGAGACGGCCATCATCGGTCAATTTTTGCCCTCCACTGTTCGCCACCGATAGTATAACGAGAACTTCTATAGTGAAATTGGCACTCACACTGTACTGCCACTGATAGAGGTGATTTCAGGTTTCTTTTTTTATCTAATCCTCTCCAAAGGCCATACCACTGCTATCTGCTGCAGGTACTGCACTGTACAGTAAGGGAATTTATGTCGACTATCGACCGCCATTGGTCTTGCTACTGTACATCCACCCGATTGGGCCTAAGGAAGCTTACTACCGACCACTATAACCCCAACTTGGACCTTATATTTTCGCAGGAGAAAGGCATCTGTTGGGCCAAGTGTCGACTGTACTCATCTCTAGCCTGGATCTCCATTACTTGGCTGACATTGACTTCATTTACCCCACCGTCGTATATAACCCTAACCTACCTAAATATTATTTATACCTACTTGGTCACTAGGGCCGCAGAATAGACAACCACCCCGGTGTTGGCTCTGATCGAAAATTTGGAACTCAAATGGCGGCTGGTCCCGCACGGTAACCGAGACAAGAAAAAGGAGTCAGTCCGTACGCATTCTTCAACTGCGCAGTTCACAGTTATTCGCATAGTCCTTTCCATCGCCGCCACCATTCAACGCCACCATTCAACTTCGATTAGGCAGCATCGATATCAAGCATACATGTCTTCAAGCTGAAAGTTTTCCTCGAGACGTATACGTGTGCCTCTAAACGTTTGGCCCTCGTCTTTGCGCAAGCTCCGGAAAATTCGCAAGCCAGCATACGGTCTTGTTAAATCTATAAAAAGACGTCTCTGACAGCTATTTGTTAAAGAATAGATGAAGCATTTTGGAATGAAGCCAATACCAGGTCTTCCGCTGTTGTTCGCTTCGCACAAATCTGATGGGGCTATTTGAATCATTATCGCAAAAGCTGTCCACAATTTTCTTCTTGTATGAAAACTAGTTTAAATAGGAAGATTTCGCAATGCTATTTCAAAGCGGTTCACAGTCGGAAACCTTGTCTTTATCCACCTTCCATATTTATCGAGATTCCGACCGCTCAGTGCGACCCAGCATGCAATAATACGTAGAAAAAATTGATGCGCTGCAGATTTGCTCTGAGTGTCGAAATCAAGACTCACAGTCAGCTACACCTGCTGAGCTAGCCGCATATCAAGCGTTGGCAGGATCGTTGAACTTCTTTGGTCACGGTGTTCTCCCGCAGGCATCTTTCACAGCGAGACACATCCAGCGACAAGTAGGCTTTCTGTTGCTATCAACCTTTTGACCGCCAACTCAACGCTCGCTGCGCTCCGAAGCTTTTCTCCAAAAATCCTTTTTCTTGCTCCAAAAAGCCTTAATAACCTTTAGTATTTTGCATTTTCCGATGCCAATCAAAGCTCATCTTCCTACAGTCAAACTGGGTATCTGTCAGGCTTCCAGCAGGGGGTGAAGATATCTTCCCTGTGACTTAACTGGAGCAGTAACAAGTAGAAAAGGTCCAGCTTCTCCTCGATCGGAACTGATATTCCTGTCGCGGCAAGCTCCACTGATCGAGAATCTTTATTCGCTGATCACGTAAAAGCAGAGCACGATAGTCCCGAGAGTCTTCCTTTTGACCTCACGTTTGACTCTCATGGCCTTTGTCCGACAATCACAACGCTTCATGATGGGACTGATTATCGAATCCGCCTGACAGTTTCACGCCTTCGAAATTCCTTCGAGGTTGAGGAAATACGACAATGCAGTGGATCAGTGGTCAATAGAACTTGGCCGACGCCCTCACAAAGCGAAATATCGTAATGTTTCGGAAGCTTAACGTGGTGATTTCATCTGATCTTCTAAGTCCTGATATGTTCCGCCACGCCAAGCAAATTAAGGGAACTGCAGCTAAAATCCAAGGCAGCTCGTAGACACTTCTCATTCCTCATCAGATATATCTATTTTCTTCTCCGGGTTCTTCTAAGTCCCCTGCCCTTCTATTTGCCTCTACTTTCTTGCGCGGCAAATGGCTATCAGGATTCTCCTAGTCTGGAACGTAACCTCTCCCGATGCCTCCCCGCTCCCTCAACTGGCCCATCTTCTGCGCCTTTCACGCCGAACTTCACGTTTCGACCTCTGGCGTTTGATTACCTGGGTGCCCCTTCCCCCTGGTACTATTGCGTTTATCGAGGAGTTAGTCTGTTGTTATCCGCTGCCGTACCTACCAGCGACTGAGTTGCACCCTCTGGTCATCCATCGCTCAAGCTATCCTGTCCCGAGCCCCGATGCGCATGGACGACGAGGTACATCCGGTTAGATCTTAGCCGTATAGGTAGGACGTGCGCAGTCCCCAGAACAGTAGATACCGAATGCATTAAACTTCTCAACCTCCATATCAAGGAATGTACAGTACTCCACTGTACAGTACTTCTCGGACGTCAGTTTGGCGGTCCGAAAATGCTTTGTTTTTGTACATAGCAGAGGTAACGTCTGACAAATTATTTTACTAAATTTTAATGATGTGCTATCCTGAAATGGCCGAATATTATTAAATGGCTCGCGCTGTACAATAAGAGGATACAGTAATTTCCAACCAGGTACAATATCAATCCTGTTTGATTCGACGACATACATTTACTGTAAGTCAATCATCATTCACCAAATGATTGAGATATCACCCAGTCTTTGGTATGCTGTATTATAATCATCTTTACTTCATGTATTATAAGAGGCGTACAAGCCTAGCTGACAGTGTAAGCTAAGATAGTTGAAGTTCGTCGCTGCCCAGCTTGGGAGTAGGCGCTAGGATCGATGTTGCAAAGGTAGACCATATGGTCGACGAGATTCGTTGCCGCAGGTGGTCAAGGGCCGCCGCTGGTGTACAGAACAGTCGTCGCGATATCAATTTCGCATGGGTCTCAATCACCCCAGAGGTTGACTTACAAGGCGCGGCGAAAGAGTCGAAAGCAAGCGGGACAAAGTGAAAACCGAGGTTTGGAAAAATAGCGTCTGGGGTCAGGTTAAACGCAGCTCTCACCGAGCGGTCGAAGGTCTTCATCTTGTCTGCGTAGGCCGATTCGGCTGCCCCGCAAGGTGCTAATGCGGCTTGTTTGAGGTAAGATCGGGCCATGGGATTGCGAATGGTGACATCATATGCGATTTGCGTCGGCGCATCCAGCGTGTCAGTAGGTTCCGGTCCGCATTGGACGAGGATGTCGGCTGGCCGGAGGTCTGTACCCGGCACGAGGTTGGGAACTTCTTGTCTATGAGCAAGGCCGGCAGGTCGGAACATGTCGGTCGTAAGGAGGTTCCGGAGGAAGTTGTGTCGGGTAGCAGCGTTGTGTCCTGAGGTGCAACTCGAAGCATGGTCGCCTTTGGCGTCCATGTAAGCGAGACAGTGCGAGCAAACAAGGGGAATTGAAGAGTGGAAAACCGGGAGGTCGAGGTGCCGGCGAAGCATGATAGACCAGACCTCGCGGGACACATGAGTAGCCTTGGAGGGATGCGCAATGAGCCACGCGTAGGCGCATGGATTGAGCAAGGAATTACGTCTCGCGCGAAGGCGAATGGAAACCTGAGTATGTCGGGCAGGTCGTGGTTGAGTTGTCCATATGTCCTCTTCCCATAGCATGGTGGAGTGACCTACTGTGAGGTCTCTGCAAAATTAATTTTGAATGGGGTGGCTAACTTTGCGGGGCACGACATACTACTGACGCCGCGCTTGTGGACCAAATAGCGTAGCTTTGTTTCTTGTATAGGCGGGTCTTAATCCCCCGCGTAGAACATCCGCTGCGCGATGCGACAGCTGCCGCCTATTTCTCTATGACCTTTGATGATATCTCAGAAGGTGATCCTAACGAGTCAAAAACCAGCGGCATAAAATCTCAGCCTAATCTTGATCTTTCAGGTAGGACGTCGCCCGAAATGGCAGCCACTTTCGTGGCTAGGTCCCTCCTCTTTCTCTTTCTGCTGCCCTGGCAACGGCTCGCGCTCTTCGTGCTCCCATTGACACATAGCACTCCTGGAATGGCGACGATACGGTGATGTCGTAGGCCACTGGAAGAGGGGGCGGGGTGTTGAAATCGTCGGATCGCGGGTGCACCAGAATATCTGCGGGTCGCGCATTCAGTTCGGGGAGTAGGTATTTGACCTCTACAGTACTCTTCCCTTTTTCTTCCTCCAACGCTCCCACAACTTCTCGACCCAGTCGCCGCCATGGAGAAAGCCGCCAAGGCCAAGGCCAAGGCGCGCCCGCCTTCGTGGGCACAATCGTGAAGGCTCACACGAGCCCTCGAATTGCTACTGTCCCCTCCACCGTGCGCGATTTCTGTCGACTGCAGACAGGATTGCTTGATCCGGCCACGCCACCGCAGGGTGAGACTCCAATGCGCCGGAGTCGCGCCTTCACACCGAAAGCCCCTGCCCCCCTGAATGGTATGACAGGCTTACATCCGACGTTGGCCCCCATGATGTCCACGCTGGCTTTCTCCGCAGGTCCTCCAGGCAGCGGAGCCCTGCCGGCCTATGAAGATGCACAGGCAAGCTTGCTAATCGCAGGTAAGAATGCTGGAGTACCCCTGCCCAAGCACGCACTCCTTACATCGGGAGATTGGACAATTGTTGTGCACTACGCCGCGGACTCCCAAGATCTCCTGATAAAACTCCGGGAGATCCCCAACATCTACAATGGCACTCGCCTTTCCCCAAACACGCTTTCTGAGCTCATCTCCGAGCTCCCCACAACCGAGTGGAAAGTTGGCACTTGCGTCGCTGCTGCGTGCGAAGTCGCAAAGCTCAAGACCGTGGCCTCCGAAATAACAATGGAAAACCGAAAAGCCCTGGCAGGAGCAATTACTCGCCTCATCGACGCAGCAGCAGCAATCCTTCCGAGAGGGGATGCGTTTGTAGAAGACTTCATCGCCAAATTCTACGCGGGTGCGAAAATCTTGCTCCCCCAAAGATTGCCGAGATCAACGACAACTACCAGGTTGACTCGGCTGCGCAAGACACCCCAGGCGCAGCACCGGAGCCAGACACTCCACCAACGGCCCACCAAGACAAAAATAACGAGACCCTGGACAGTGGAGTGGAAATACCGGAGACCACCACAGTCCAAGAAGAACCCGACAGCGCGACGCCACCGGCGACACGCAAAACAACCCTGGCCCTCAAAACTACAGAACCCTCTCCTGCCAACCTTAGGGTCGCAAAACCCGAGGAAACAGGTGCCGCTCAGTGGCTTACGCGACCAAAGCCGGATGTCCCTGAAGCCCCCACGATACCCATGGGGAAGACCGGACGCAACCGCGACGCACGAACCACACCCGTGCCCTGTCGGAGCGCATGAAGGAGATGCGGGTGGCGACGGCACAACTCGAACATACTCCCCCACTGGGAAAACGGGCGAGCAAGGCCTCTCGCCATTAGTCCCTCCCTCCTTTCCCTCTTCCCCGAAACAATGCCCCTGATTCCCCCGGCGACCTCCTCCGCAGCCCACGACCATTCTACACCTACCCCTCCCCTTCCTTCGGTCTATAATGATCTGCACAGCCCGCTAAGGCTTTCGGACATCTTCGACCGTATTCCTGGTAATTGCATTCACAGTCTCGCCGTATTGCTCATACGGCTCTTTCGATCCGCAGCAAGCGCACGGAACGCAGAAGCAGTCCACACTGCCTTCCTCCGGATATACCTTCTCCCACCGCAGTTTTGCGACGTTTAATGCGTGGGGAAGCCGGATGAGAGTCTCAGACAAGGCAAAGCCAAAGACTCCGAGAACGCATCCGTCGCGCCAGCGCAGGTGAATGGAGCGAAATTTGGAGAGAAGCCATTCAGGCACAGCAGAACAGATAAGAGCGAGTCGTCCGACGTCCCCCCCGCAGCAAACCGAGAAAGACAACAAGCGCGACCCAAAGTTTGGTCGGGCAGCCCACTTAGCTGCAGATGCACAATACTGGCGTGCGATGGGCACCCTGCATCAGTCGCACGTCGCCAACGTGCGTGACCCACACGTTTTAGAACGTCTGCGAGTGTTGCACCCTGTACCGAACTCTCCTGTGACAGCCATCGACACGAGAGACCTCCCGCTCCCGATGAAAATCACTGAGGAGGCAGTCCTACACGCCATCCGACGTCTGAACCCAAACTCCGCACCGGGTCCGGACAGAATGTCCCCTCGGCTCCTTCGACTGTTAGCCAACACAACAGTGAGTTCTGAAGCAGGTGTGAGGGGCATCTCGACACTAACTCCGGTTGCGACGAGACTAGCCCAAGGGAACCTACCAGACGACACAATCCCTCTGATCTCTTCTGCGACACTGCTGCCTATCCAACCTCGGCCAGACAAGATCCGCCCCATTGCCATTGAGACGGCCTTGCGGCGACTCGCAACAAAGGTGCTTCTACCACAAGCAGTAGAAGACACGAAAAAGAGTACCTCGCACCCTTGCGAGTGGCCAATGGCGTGCCCAGCGGACTGGACTCCATTGTGCACGAAGCACGGAGACTGGTCGAGCGCCAAGACGAAGAGTATGCTCTGGTTTCCGTGGATATACACAACGCATTCAACCGGTTCTCGAGACAGCGCATGATAAACTTGCTGCCGCCTCTAAAGTACCGTCGCTGTGTCCATTTCTGAACATGGTGTACGATCGCAACACGCCGTCGCTGATATTGCCTGTAGCGTCCGCACATGACATCCCAAGCCAAGAAGGGATGCAACAGGGGGATCCCGCAAGCATGCTAATGTTTTCCCTTGTAGTGCATACATTAGCGACGGAAATTGCTGAGCAGACACAGCTCAGTCTACATACAGAGTAAAGTCTACAGACACAGCTCAGTCTACAAAAGATGGTATGCGGATGACTGCACTATCATAGGCACTGATACAGAGCTCGAAAAGGCAGTCCACATCCTCAGCTCCAGAGGACCCGATCACGGCTTGTACGTATCTGAATCATGTAAAATCCCGTCTGTTCTGGCCGCGCCGACCCGACAACTGGACATCGCCGCTACACCGCTTCCCAATTGAGAACTTCTCCACCGAAGACATCGACCCCTCTTGGGGACCCAATTAGGTCGTCCCAATTTATGGAGGACTTTCTCAACAAGAAAATTTCAGGCTGCAAGCACACATTGTCGCTGATCCGGAGACGCTCGAATTCGGTTCTACCTTCACCGGGTATGTGCCTCGGCTTGTAAGCTTCAACATGTGGCGAAGCTAACTCCGCCGAGTGTGACCACTGCCATTGCTCTGAGATTTGACGAGGAGGAACTGGAATTTTACGCACGCTCCAACAAAGTGCTGATGACTGGTGCAGTGCGACAGCAGGTGTCCTTACCTTTCCGCTACTATGCGTGCCCGAGTGGCATGGGCGATGGCTTCCGTAGCTCACGGCACGGGTATGCAGAGTTGCTGGGGCTGCAGATAGTTGGCCAACTCTTAATCATCCCGAATTCGTTTCATTATCAGGCGCCCTAGAAGTCGACGGATGGCAAGGCCAATGGCGATCAGGCGGAGGGTTTGGAAGGCTTCATCTTTCGGCAGGCCCAATAGGGTAGCACTCGCGACTCGCTAGTCTCAGTGGGGCAATTCCCATCGACCAGGCTGTTGATGAAGGCGGTGACCCACTTGAGGGCCGAATTCGAGGGCTCGGCGCCGCCGGGGGCATGTGCCAGAGCTTTAAGTACGGAGGAGCGAAGTCCATCCGGACCAGGACTGCTCTGGTACGGAAGTCGTCGCAGGTAGCGGCGAACTACGGTCTCGGTGCAAACGGTCAGCTCTACATCTTTCACAGGTGGGCATGCCACGTGTGTACGTGACTCTTCAATAGAGAAACTTTACTTCAATGAATATCTATCGTGTACACTGGAGGTCTGACTATACTGCTACGAACTAACCGGATGTTCCACGTCAGGCACGTGCAGTGGGGCTCGGGATAGAATCGCCATTGCAATAGAAGACCACATTGTGCAACTTATGCGCTGAAAAAACGTCTGCGGATCACCCCTGTGGTTGTGCAGTTCCAAACTCAAGAAAATAGGAGAATAAATAGCCGACCTGCTGATGCTACCCCGGGGTAGGGCTACGATAGTACCATTACAAGAATCATTTCGCCGTCGCGATTCTGTTCATCACTGGGACGTATGCCTTCGTAGCCCCATGATTCGCTCAGCTCTTTTGGCAGCTGCACCTCGCACTTTCAGGTGCAATAGAGGCAGTGTATCGTACATATCTGGACGGAGTCGCGGGCCAAAAACCGAACAAGCCCCCTTGGCAATTCCGCACAATGTCCTTCGTGAGGGACATTCTTCAGTCCATTCTCAAAGCATGGCAAACACACCTCCTTCGGTGGCCTCTTCGTTTGCGCAGGGTTGCGTTCTTGCGAAGGGGCATTTATCTGCAATGAACACGGGCAAAGATTTTCCTTCTGAGCATGGAATGTATAAAGGTTTGACTGTGGATGCATACCATGCGCTTATTGAGACTGGTTTCTTGGATCACGCCCGTGGGGAGCTAATGGACGGCTATTTCATGCAGATGCAACCGCAATCGCCCCTGCACTCTGAGGTCGTAAAGAACCTCATCGAGCTATTGGCACGTGGCTTCCTCGACGTCGCAAGAATTAGACCAAGAGCTCCTATTTCTCTTTTAGACGGTAAATCGGTACCAGAGCCAGATATGGCCCTTTCTAAGCGAGATGTTTATGGCCATCCTAAACCAGGAGACATCATTGCGGTGATGGAGGTGTCGGACTTCTCTAGACTACGGTAGCGCGACCAAGCTGGCTAGCTATGCCACCAACGGGATTCCAGAATACTGGATAATAAATGCCAATGAGTACACTGTGCGCATCCTCTGGGATCTACAAGGAAACAGTCTCATGAACGACGAGGTTTTCTTTAAAGGCCGAATCACAATAGCTTCCTTTCCAAAGAAAGAAATAGTTGGTGACATTTTTTGGGGACTTCCTGCTTCTTGACGTGCTAGAATGTACCCGCAACTTCCGACAATATGATGGCCTACTTTTAACGTACCTTTCCAGCACCGTAACGCAGAATATATCTACTTGTGCACATACTCTTTGACAGGACACGTGCCGCGCACATCAGTTCCCTTGTGACATGTGCTACAAGGGCGCCTTGGTACTCTTTTGCTTCGCGAGTGACTGCGCATCAGTTTCACCCTCGCCTGCAATTGGCATCCTTGCTCTACTTTCAATAACATCCGCAAACGCTTTCAACATTTTCTGCCATTCTTCAAAACTCACCTAGTCGTCAACGTATCGTTTCTTTCTGGGTCCCTTCTTCGCCTCTTCTTCTACAGCGATGGGGTCCGCAGCATTTCACAGTAGCTTGAACATCCGACGCAATTGGGCCTCTCCCCCCGACCAATGCTTTTAAATGGCAGCATTGACCCTTGTGTGCAGCAGAGACTCACCCCTATTGCCATGGATTTTTAACATATCCTCCTCGTCTGTTGCGAGTAGTAACCGAGAGAGAGTAACTTTTCATCACTTGGCGATGCTACCTGTGAACCAGACCTGGAAATGCCAGACTTTTTACAAAATGTAAAACAATGAATGTAACCTTCGTACATTCAAACCCTCGCTCGTCCCCCTGAATCGTTCTACTCATCAATGGGCGAGTACCGGATCCTAAAGTTTGTGTCGAATAACGCGGAGAAACACTTCCGAAACTGGGAAAAGGATGGTGCACTGCTGGTGATATCGATGCCTATTGATAGTGAGGTGGGAGCGATGACGCACCTGCTGTGGGATGACGAGAAATCACCACATCCATGGCAACTCGACACACTCAACACGTTGGAGGAAAAACAAGCCGAAGTCAAGAAGAGAACAGAGCTCGTTGGGGCTATTCCGCGCCCGGTATTTGACTCGGACTCGTTTGGACAGGCTGTTTCAGAGTGGCTGACCGGTGCGCCACAAACTGCCACGGCTGTGTTAGACTCGGAGCTATACGAAGCTCAGCATGGCAGGCACTCACCATATCTTGACAAGCATCCGACCTCCGCGTCTTCTCGCCTATTCTTTTTGAACGCAACTGTGTACCATCACAAGACATGGAGACATCGAGAGAGTAATCGGAGCAAGTTTCAGTTGATTGCCATTGCGGCGCATGTACTCCGAGATCGCATGCTGGAAAACATTGAGTCGTCAAGGAACATATCGTTAGGGGACCTTACTTACAATATTCTGTGTAAGAGAATGGGGCTGCTTCCAGATACGAAGCGTCGAAGGGAACGGAAGTTTAACGAATGGTTCCGCAGACTTGTTGTACTGCAGCCTGACTCCTGCGTGCTCTTTCGACCCGGTGCGAGCAATTTTCCCTTGGTAGATTGTGCCACTAGCATTACGGTATGGTATAATGCGAAGTCGGCTGATCCAATAAAGCAGCAGTTTTCATCGAACGTGAGGGAGCGTTACGCTTTCTACGGGAAATGGAAAAGTATATGCTGGAGGTTTACTCGTTAGACACAATCATGGAGATTCTCAGACGCGACCCTCCTACGCTAATCATAGTGGAAAACTGTGATTTGCGGGCATTGCGGGATGCAGAAGTGAACCTGAGTTCATTTGATGTTCCAGTGCACGTAAAGGTGATGAACCTGGAACTAGAAACTGCAGAAGAAATAACTGATGGAATGAAACGGATGAAGACTCTGCTTCAGGAATGGAGTCGGCAAGAATTACGTTGGGAATCTACATAGGGTGAATCAAAGATGTTCTGCAGTCTGATATACCAGGGCAGTTAGTTGAATCGGAAGGGTGCTATCGCGAGGGTATCACTTGCGGAAGACTGGACGAGATTTAAGCGGCTATCGAGGACGTCAACAAGGGTGGAGGACGTGTGTGGATATTTCTATTAGACGCACTGAAGCGGACGTTAATTGTTGAGGGGTGTCTATGGTGAATCAAGTTGAGCGACCATTGCAAGATTTTCTCGTAGCAATATTCTTCGCACTCACTTGGTTTGGACGCCCAGTGTTAGATTATTGCAAATTGCGTGTAAGCGTGAATGACTGAATGGTCGCAAGCCGATAGGTCACTGAAAAGGGCAATCGTGGACTGTTAAGTGGATTGCATTACCAGGGGATTAGGTATCGGTTTTCAGATGGAGTAGAGACCATGTTCCTCTATTGTTTCACCGTCCTCCCGTTCATCACCTCTGCGACACTCTCGCCCCTCCAGCCCGAACCAGACAGGATCCGCCCAATAGACGTTGGCACGGTCCTCGGTCGTATCATCACCAAGACACTGCTCCCATATGCTGTAGACGAATCACGGGTATACCCCGCCCTCCTTCAAAAAGCTTATGGTATCAAGGCGAGGGTGGGCCCCACAGTCCAGTATACATGCAGCCTGCTGCGATGCTTCGACCAGATGCCTCACGTTGCAACCAACCTATTAGTCTCCCGAAACGCCATCAACCGTGTTGACTAGCTGTCAATGTTGCTTCTCCTCCCCTCCCACGTCCCTACGCTCGCCCGTTCCATCAACATGATTTATGGCTTTATGCAACTACCTAGACGTCTAACCGCGCCGGCACGACTAATCTGAGCGCGCTGGCAAGCAAGGCAACATCATCAGCATCTGTTTTCCGTAACGACACACCCGAAACAGTAAATCCTGGGGAAATCGGTATACTTCTCAACCAATGGCATGCAGACGGCAGGAAGCCCGTGGGGACCATTGACGCTCTCCGCCGCGCCCTCCTCCTCGTTTGTGATAGCCAGTCCGTAGGGCTCTACTGTAGGTGAACACCCGGAAGACTCGAGTGTACTGGCCCTATACACCTCCTCCGGACCGAGCCACTTTCCGCCAAGGTACTTACTTTCCCAGTGATGACGGCTTCAAACTGCTCACCGCCCCTACTGACAAGAAGTTCACAGACGTCCTCCTACGGACCAGGATCGAGGCCTGCACAACACCCTCGCTTTCCTCAACAACTTTCGCGACCGACGCGTCCGCTTCCACCTGCTCTGGATATGTCCATCCGCCAGCCTATTGACGCATGCCTTCAAGCTCGCTGTGCCTCCTCACGCCTCTCCCGCCGCGGATGCCTTCGACGGTCTACAGAAGTCTTCGTACCAGGCGCTGCACGGGATCGCCCTCATCAATGGCGCAAGCATGCATCCCCTTTCAGCTGGTCGGCCACGGTTTATCACTCATCCGCTCGTCACATCACGGCACCGCAGCTGCTATCAATATTGACGTTGCCCCGGCCCGCGAACGGTCAGCATCGTATACGGTCTTTCGCTGCTTCGGACTCCTCCGGATTCGCCTCTGTGGGGACCGGTTTTACCTGTTCGGAAAGGTCTATTGGCCACTAGCGACATTCCTGAGCAACATCCCAGGTCACGCTCCCCAACTCGGCCTCGGTCCCTTCGACCCTACACGCCTTGCTGCTTCACCTAGTAGAACCTAAACCCAGCTTTACAGGGTACAGCAAGAAGCCAGGGCTAGCGTGCCATGGCACGAAGATACTTGGGCGGCCTCACCTTCGGGCATTCCCCCAGCTGCTGTCCTCTCTGCCCACCCCTAGTCTGCCACCGTAGTCTGCAACGCCCAATGGACCGTCATGCTCCACCGACACCTGGGACTTGCGGTTTTCACGGACTTGTTACCACCCCACTAGCAACACCATTACCCACCAGATGGACGAACTCGGCTGCCACACCGCCGAGTTCGTCCATCCCGCTTCGGGCGCATCCACCGCCACTACTCCCTACGCAACGCCCTCCCATACCACGTCATCCGCGTTGCTGGACTGGACTGCCAGTTCAAGATCTCACCCCTCATAGCTCGAAACTCAAGCCCGCAATAGGCGATGAGCTCAGGGACATGGATTGTAAGCTCACACGTCGCCTGATGCCATCTTCTGAAGTCCCCATCGGCAACCCTGGCTTCGACTTTCGCCCTCTCTCCTTGGACTCTCTGGGAAGACCTGCCCCTGTGACCATGCAATCACTAGACAATTTCCCATCCCCATATTACTCGCCGGTACTTCACTTCCAACCTTTTGAGCAGTCGACGTGTCGACCGGCCCTCATTGGCGTCCATCGCCATCTCCATTCCGCCTGCACGTGGCAGACGTGGCATATCTGGTTATTCTCTAGCTAGCCAACTAGTCGGACCAGTCGGAGTACCGAACAGGCATAGTTTGAACTACAAAACTGCAATAAGTAAAAACTAGTCGGCGGATTTTCACCAAGAGGCTGTCCATGAGGCCCTACAGTAGGCTGTTACATTTTAATTTTTCAAATAATACGTTAAAAGCTACTACTTCCAAAATACTGTGCATCGGCACTATATTTCCCGTAACAGGTACAGAAAGGTGAAATCAAACGTTTCAGGATATTTTCGCGCCACAACGCCAAATTCAAATTTGAAATTTAAAGAAAACGCTTTTGAGTTGAGTGTGAAGCTGGACACCAAAACTTGTTTTTCATTAATAGAAGCCATCAGTGTAAAAGTTGTATAAATTGAGCCAAAGGGATTGCTGTGCATCACAACCGGTTTCTGCTGGGCAACCATCGCAACACCGACGTCGTCACCTCTTTTCTCCCCTGTTGCCAATCTACGCATCACGAATTCTCGTCAACTAGGATCAATCAGCTCACATCTTGAAGAATCATGGGCTCTCGTCGCCGAGCTGCACTTCTGGAAGTTAACGCCAACCTACCCGCAAAAGGTCAGCCAGGTCTCGTCGATTTAAAAGAAACTACCGCAACTGGAAAGGGAAAGACTTCGAAAATGAACCCCACCAAGAAGACAGATCGTGAAAATGCAGTGCTCAAGGACGCTTTACACAAACGCGAGGAAGAAAATGAGGCCCTCAGAGCACAGATTGCCTCGTTAACAGAAGAATTGTCCAAGGCCAAGATTGAAGTTGAGGATAAGCCGGCGCCTGCACCTGCACCTGTCATCAATCCGTTTGGTGGAGAGTTCCCAACAAATTATGTGGCAAAGTCTGCTGGACCACCTCCTGCCCGCCCTCCCACGGCATTTAAATTATTTGCTGCGGAGCACCGCGAAGAAATAAAGGAACGTATGCCAGAGGCAACTTTGATTGAGGTCAACGCCGAACTTAAGAATGTTTGGAGTGACCTCAGTGCAGAACACAACAAATCGTACGAGGACAGAGCTTGTGAAGCTATGTCGCAGTATGAAAAAGAGAAGGCTGTGTATGATGTGAAACGCGAGCAAGCGGATCGTACCAATCGAGCAATGAAGGCAATGCAGGAAGACATGAAAAAGGAGGTTGCCTTGAAATTCTACGAGGAAGAAATGGCAAAGAGGAATGCCAAAAAGCCTGTGGCCGCGCCCATTTCCGGCGTGATTGATCTGGAAAAGCCGAAGCAGCCTCGCTCAGCGTGGAACTTCTATGTCATGCAGCGTCGCGCTGAGCTCAAGAGTGCCGGAGGGCCGCAACCGACACTCAAAGAGTTGAACACAATGATGAGTGATTCTTGGAACAAGCTGCAGAAAAGTAAGAAAAAGGCGGACAAGAATTTGATGCGCTCAATCAACGAGCAAGCTTCTAAAGACCGCATGCGCTACGAGGAGGAGATGGCCGCGTACAATGCTGATGTTGCCGAGATGCGTCGCAAGGCTGATAAGGAATTTGAGGAGATGGAAAAAATTGCGCTGAAACAGTATGCTATCAAGGAGACTGCTGAAGAAATGACGCGTCAGGGAAAAAAGGCCCAAGCAGAGAAGAATAAGGCAGAAAAGGAACAGAAAAGGATTGCGCGCGAGAAGAAGAAGGCAGCGAATGACGCGAAGGCCCTGCTACCAAAAGCTCCGAGGAGCGCTTACAACTTTTTTGTAAAGGAAAACCGCAGCAAGGTGTTGGAGGAATGTCAAGGGCTCAAGAACACAGAGGTCATGGGTGAACTTGGAGCTCGCTGGAAAGCCCTGTCTGAAGCGGAAAAGGCACCGTATGTGGAGTTTGCTGCTGAGGACCGGGTTCGCTATGAAAACGAGGTGGCTAACACCTCTGAATCTTGAACTTTGCGCATTCATCGAGGCGACTTTAGCTTGTTTAGGATTTGCAAGCACTAGTCCTTTCTGCAAAAAAATCTGTTATGCATGAGCTCGTGCCGTAGCAGTACATTGGAGGTTATAAAAAAAATTACTTGCCCTATTTTGGCCGTTTTTTAGATCCAAACAAATTCTACCTTCACACCAAACCAGCCAAGTCGCATCTTCCTCGACCTTGTCTTGCTACTCAGTGCCTTGGCTGATTCTAAAACTTATCCCAATGTTACTCAGCCAATGACCGCAATCTCAGTTCTGCTTATGCCAGTTCACAGCATATTCTAAAATCAAAAGTTTGGTTAATCCTCAACAACGTGCCGTTAGCTGTCTTGCCGAACAGTGCCACAGAATATCCAAATTGCAACGGGCAGTAAACAACTACTCTTCGGGACGATGTCACTGCCATCAGCGGTTGTCGCGGATATTTTGCGCCACTGTGATCGTACTCGATCACAAGAGGCACGCTATGCGCTGAACCGCCTTTTGTGGGAGCCGTTACAAAAGCTTGGCATAACACTTTCCGCACATTGCGTGGTAGATCGTTCCAAGGATATTCTTCTTGGACAAGAGGAGCAGAAGATGCGTGTAGAGAACGACCTTTGGCAATGTGGCATTTGTAAGAAGACGTTCCGATCAGAGCATTACCTCGACAAGCATCTTGCACGTAAACATGGTGATGTGAGACAGGATGGTGCTGAAGTCACGTGTTTAGCTGATATGTGTGGAGTTTTGACGCCGTGTATGCCGTTGACTAGACGTCCGTTGCCGAAATTGTCTTCTGTGACAGTAGAAATTGAGGACAAAGGTGGGGAAAAGGAAGAGGCTGAGGGGGATAGGAAGGACTTTTGCGAGGACAAAGCGCTGAGGGAAAGGAAAGTAGAGGCCTGTGTGGAGGTTTATCGAGAATGTCTGCAGGGGCAGTTAGGTTGGAAGGGCTCTGTATTGAGGAGGATTAAGAGGGATTTGTGTGAATTTGGTGTGCGAGTAGAATGTGTGCCTAGAAACAGGGTAAGGGAGGTAATGGGTGGGGGAGCCGAGGTTTTGAGGCCTACGTCGAACCGAACGATTTCGTATTCTTCACTGTTCGCGTTTTTACTGCTTGGATTTTGCCTTGTAGTGTGGCGAGTTTTTAAACACGGCAGCAGAAACCATGCAAGGAGAGAATTGCAGAAGAGGAGGAGGTCGGTGAGGAGACGGAAGAATCTCAAGACTACGTGACTAACGTGATGAAGTACAATATGTGGCTTGTTTAAATGGACAAAAATATACACCCCGGCAGCAAATCCCACAGACGGAATCTACAAAGCCGATAATGTCTGCAGAATTAACACCTTAAATGGCTCCAAACTCGACTAGCCTCTTGACGACAAGTCATGGCCGCTTCGAAATACCTCTTCTCTACGTATTTCGCTACTTACTTTGCGAGTCGTGAATCAAGTCTGTTCGATGCAAATCCGCGTCATTAATCTCACAACAACCGTCTCCCTGATCACCCCAACAACCGCGAGTTGCCACAGAAAACCCAAAACGCCGACAAGTGCACCTTTCAAGTGGCGCTGTGCCGTAACGAGGCGCCGTCCCTAACCGAACAACCGCTGGCCTGGGCGACCCTCGACGCGGTCTTTCTCCCCAACTGCGCGCAAATCCTCTCTCCGACACGAATCAACTTTTCCAAGTCGACACCCCCCACATCAACGCCCATTCCTTGCAGCATGTAAACCAAATCCTCAGTTGCTAAATTGCCTGCCGCTCCTGGGGCGAACGGGCAGCCACCCAAACCGCCCACACTAGCATCGACGACCTGAACGCCCATACTCATAGCTGCCAAGACGTTTGCCAAGGCCATTCCCCTGGTATCATGGCAATGGATAGCGAGATTTGCGACTGGAACACCCCGCTTCACTACAGCTTGTATCATAGCGACGATGGACCTCGGATTGCCAACACCGATGGTATCCCCCAATGATATCTCAAAACAGCCCATGTCATACAACTTGCACGCGACTTGTGCCACCTTGGCCACCGGAACAGGTCCTTCATAGGGACATCCCACAACACATGATACGTAACCTCTGACACGAATATCAGCGGCTCTTGCAGCCTCCATTACTGGATGGAACCTACGTAAGCTGTCATCAATAGAACAGTTGAGATTCTCTCTCGAGAAACTTTCTGTAGCGCTTGCAAAAACGGCGACCTGCCTCGCACCGGCGGCAATAGCGGCCTCGAATCCCTTCATGTTGGGTACCAAAACGGGATAAGAGACGGTTGGGTTTTGTTTTACACCACGCAAGACGGCGGAGGCATCTGCCAGTTGTGGGACTCGATCAGGGCGGACAAAGGCGGTGACTTCGACAGATTTGAGACCTGCGGCAACGAGGTCGTGAACGAGTTCGATTTTGACGGAAGTTTGCAGATGTTTGGATTCATTCTGCAGGCCATCCCTTGGTCCGACCTCGACAATGCGGACTGCTGTTGGCAATCGGAAGGACATTGAACATGACGGGAGGGACAGAGATGAGCGAGGGGATAGTGTGGAGTTGGAGGGAGAGTCGGTTGTTAATGGGGGAGTTGTGTTAGGTGAAGTTGGAGCATGGTTGGGGGTGTGGATGGGAAGTGGGGAGGGATGGGTAAGCGAGCCATGTGATGCGAGATGGGGATGAATGGTCATCAACTGTCAACTGCTAACGGTGTCCGTTACAACGAATGTGAAAAGGGGGAAGCTGCAAGGACAAAGGAAAGGGGTGGGGGTCGGATGGAAATCGGCAGCGGCGATTCAAGTCAAAGCCAAAGCCACAACCGCAGTTTGGAACGGACACTCGTCTTGCACACGTTGAGTGACAAATGTGCGCACAACATTGCATAGCATTGCATTTGTAAACAAATTCTTAAACGTCAACGAGTAACTTTGCAGTAAAAAGTAAAACAGGAATGACGTACTGTACAGTACTGTACGGCACAGTACAGTATGATTCCAAAATGATGACGACAGCGGGCATGTACTGTAATTACACTATCCCCCGCAGGTATTTGTTTCCATGCTGTAATAATTGAACACGTAGCCACGTGCCAACCACAAATTGCTGCGACTGCCCCACGTCTTCCTTGGACCGGACCACCCAGGCAATCCGATAACGGGTGGCTAGGTTGTGGTCGGTTGGGAGATGCTGACGGCGGTTACGTTGATGGGTGTACGGCAGGGATGGGCTGGGACGGCGACATTAGCCCGGGCGCTTCGCGGAGCGCTTGCAGGGGGGGCTTGGTCGGAGTGGGGACGAGTACTGCCTCCGGCGAGGAGATGTCGGGGAGCGAACCGCTGTCAATGGTGGTCGTTGCTAGTTTCAGCAAGCCTGTCGTTTTGCAAGCTGAGGCTATCCAAGCGCATGTGCAAATGGACGGAGTGGAGAAGGAGCGGTGAGCGTTGCATTGAATGTCGCCTCAATTAAAGTGGAATATTTAGTCCAGAAAAAACGCTAGTAACGGCGAAGAGTGCCATGCTACCATTCATCTCTTTATTGGCACTACACCGAAACAGAAGACCCTTAACGGAATGCTGAGCACATGGCGCTCTTCGCGATTTTACTGCACCCCATGATTTGAAACAGGACCCGTTGTTCACTCTTTGTCGTACGTAATTCATAACTCAGGGCATCGACAGTTACCCTCATCGCTTCCATCTTTCCCCCACCACGCGGTTGTTTGTCCATTCTTCTTTAGCCCCTAGTTCCGCGACCTCTAAAGGTAATCCGAGAGCCTTGTCTTCTTCTCGCAACCGAATCCATGTCGGTAAACCAAGGGCCTCACATCGCGAGACCCTCGATACTAGTCACCCTTTCCAAGTGCCTGCACAGCCCGAATCCTGCGCTGATCCTCCTTAAACTTACTCTGCAACTCCTTGACCGCATTCTTTCTTTCTCTCTGCCACCTATAAAACCCATCCTTTTCAACACCCTTTTCCAAATCGAGCAACTTTCTACGATTTCTTCCACTTTTACTCTTGTAACTTCCCTTACCCACCCTCCCCCTCGTCCCCACCTTCATCGCCTCATCCGCCTTGATCTGCTTAGCACCGCTTGTCACCATAACAAAACCATCCTCATCCGGTACTGGACCTTCCCTCGCGGCCCTCTCCTCCGCCTCCTTCTTTGCCTTTTCCCTCGTTTCAAACGCCTTGATTGTCGCGTCACTCCATCTCTGCACATTTTTTTCATCTCTCTCCTCTTCATATTCCGTCAACCATCTCTCCAAAACCCCCTCTTTTTCAACCTTGCCGTCGCCATCCCATCCTCTCGCCAAGCGTTCCCAATCGACATCCAAATACTCCTCTGGCCGTTTCAGCACGCTGCTCACCCCCTCTTCGCCATCCTTCATTTCCACTCTGGATGCTAAACGTCCATTCCCAGTGCTGAACACTTCCCCGATTCTTTGTGCCGATGGCAGCATACGTTTTATCAACCTTTTCATACGCTGCTGCAAGTGCGCAGATGTGGTGTTTCCACCCAGTTGACTGGTGGCAAACCAGACCGGTTGCGGTAGATTTGCAATGAATAATTCCGACTCGGAGTGTCTGCGAAGGTACAACCAGCCAGTTGCCGGTCCGCTTTGGATCGGGCGCACGGCGACATAACCGTGAATGGCACGCACGTCGAGGCGCTTGGCGGGTTTACGGGATGCGTCTTGTTTTCTCGGCGATTTCATTTTACGGGCGACGCCGATCCCGAGGGTGTAGAATGATTGCGACGCTGGTGATATTGCAAAAACAGGTCGCAGCGCAATTCCTGCAATTCTTTTGTGACAGCAAGCGGCCCCACTGATTTACCGTACTGTCGTGCAGGTGCAATCTACAGTACCGTACGCACAGTACTGTACGTCGGGATACTAAACAAGACACGCATCCCATATTTGGCACACGTGTGATATGTGTCACCCTAGACAAGACAATACTCAAACCTCCAACCGACACACTTCCATCGCCACTCCCCGACCCCCTCTTGTCGGCCACCATCCAACTAGCAAGGCAACACACTCGATCCAACCATGTTCCGCCTCTCGATTCCCTCCAAAACAGCCCGTGCTGCATTCACACTTCCCATCCGGAATCGACCTTCATCGCAATCCAACAACGTTCGAAGTATCGATTGGATCCGATCAACCTCTTCCCGATCCCCCCCGAAAAACTCCAACGCATCAAGTATCGCCTCTGCAGCCCCAGCCTCCACAGCCTCCTCCGTGAACCGACCTCGTCGATGTCCCATACGTTCAATACTTTGCAATGCCCGCTTCAACAAATCCACCAAACCCTGATACACGGGCCCTTCCTTGCCCCTCAGTTGCCGCGCTTCAGTAATCAACATCCCGAGAGCCCCAAACAAGCAATCCATATCCATCTCCACTAAAACCGCCCCTTCCTCCTGCAGTCCCTCCACATCACACAAAAGCGTCAAACACTGCCAGTTGACCTCCATAGACTCCTTGTGGTGAAGCTTAAATGCCGTCCCCGCGGCTGTCGCACTCTCTTGCAACAGATTCTCATCCACAACCTCCTTTCCAGATCTCAATATCAACGTGCGCAACGCATCCAATCCACACTCTTGAATCTCAGTGCGATACTCATGGAGCGACATCGCCCGCAACACATACATCACAGTCCTACCCGTCGTCGACGAGTTTGTCAACACATGCCTCGTCTCCGATTCAGAACACTGCGGATGGTACTTGAGCTCCGAAAGCGCACGTAACGCATACTTTGGCACATCCGGCTTATTCTCATACCGTTCCGACGCCGCCACTTTGCCCATTTTGTACGGTCCATCAAACATTTCAAACAGCCTTAGGTTGCGAGGTGAATCGCGCAGCAAGCTAGCCAGCGCAAATGTCACATTCTTCACAATGACCGAGCGGTCAAACTTTGCCGGAATGCGTACCGTCAGGCACTGAATGAGCGTTTGCACCGCCGCAAACTGCCCAAACGCATCCCGAGTTGCGGCGTCATTCTCACTCAGAATGCCAATCACCAATGCCGCCTTTTCAATCACAATAGGATTCCCCTCACTATCCCTCAGCAATTCCACAATCGTACGCAATCCACCGCCATCGCGCCACGCGCCTCATTCTGCAAAGTATCCGTATAGGCATTGTAAGCGCGTGATTCAGCAGCAGGTGACCCGGCATCACACTGACGCGAATGCACAAGAAAAGGACTCTCAGGGATCAAGCGATGAACATGAGAGGCTTGCTCCATAGCATACTTACGGTGGCGACGTGCCCTAGCCTCCGGTTTGGAATAGCGAATTCGAGACGCCCTAGGACCGTCCGACACAGGGTCGATTGCAGGGGGCACCTGATTTTTTCACAATATCAACTCGAGACCAATGCAAAAAGTCACTATCGACGGATGGGGGAATTTCATCGCGTTGGTCATACTCGACATCATACTCGCGATGCCGATCCCGACGGTACGAATCGTCTGTACTATCCGTAAAGCTGCGATAATCGGAAATACGGTGGTTATCCAAGGGGTTTCTGCGGGTGGCTCTAGCAGGCGAGGACGAGATGACCTTGCGACTGGGACGGCGTGCATGAAGACCTGCAGACGGGACGTGACGCTCGGTGACAAGATGCCTACGACGAGGATGGGCGAAGCGATTGGCGGCGGAGACTTTGTCAAAATAGACAGCGTCCAGGGTATGGATATGTTCATGATCGACACGGGGATTGTGTGGGAATCGGGAATCGGAGGAGCGGTGGGGACTGAGATCGGAGCTGGAATGGGTGTGTGGGTCAGGTAATGCGGAATGGGAAGCGGGGGTGGTGTTCTGTTGGGGATGGGAGGGTGCGGATGTGTCGCGGATATCGTAAAAGATTGGGGCGGGTGTAAGAGGGAGGTGTTTTGGGGAGGTGAGATGGGGAAAGGACATGGCGGTGTGGTTGGAGTGGGGAGTGTTGATGGGTGGGGGGGTACTGCGGGGGTATGGGAGGAGGAGATGGGGCGGCGAGTAGGGAAGGACATGGTGCCTACGAGGGTTGGTAGGCGGATGCGACGGCGGGGCGGACGGGGGCGGGGCGAGGTTGAGGGCGAGGAGGCGGGGAGTGGGAAAAGTGGAATCGGGGAGGGGGGGTGGGTGGTGGGGCGTTGGCGGCGGGGAAAAGGAAGACGGAATTTTTCATGATTGGCGGGAATATTGGGTTGGGTTGGAGGGGTGGGTGTTATGTGGTGGTCGAGTTACCGTTGAGAGGGGGGGGGGGGAGGTGGATGAGGAGGAGAAAGGATTTATAAAGCGGAGTGCAGGTGGGGGGTGGAAGCGTTGGAGAGGAGCAGAGTGAATAACGGGTTGGAGAGAATGTGATGGTTTGTCGAGTGGTGATTAGCCAGTGGCCAGTGCGTTTGCGTTTGCGTTTGCAATCGGCAATGGAGTGTTGCTGCAAATGGTAAACAAAAGTTACTGTACTGTAGCCTGGTATGAGATGTGTTTATTTTATTGTTCACTGTACTGTGGGTTAATGATCGAGCGATACTTGGCACGCCTACGCTACCGAGTGAACCGCAACCCGTTTGCTTCTAGACCTCTATTCCGACTGTAGAGAAGCAGTTGGGGCAGGTGGTTACAGTAGCTCTATAAAATGTGATTTCTGTACAGTACAAAATGTATTAATAGCACAAAATAGACGCACACATTTACAGTAACACACTACTGTAAGTAGAGTGGAAGGGAAAGAGCAGCGATACAATCCACCCCACCCGAATAGCAACTGTACAGTACTCCATGGCGTAGCATTTCATTCATCTCGCGAGTCTTTGAGCCCATCCATTCCACACGCCCGTCACTTGGCGTTGGCCCAACATCAGCTCTACTCTTTCGCTTCGCTCTCCGACATTCTCCAAACTCAAAAACTCGGCGCCTCGGGTCCACCCACATCTTGGCAACACCCGCTTGCTTGATTCCTCAATACCCCTACCCCGTCCACCGCCACTACCACTCTCACCCCTCGTCACTCTTGCCCTCCCACGCTCCATCCCCTCTCCTCTTCACCTCCGTTTCTTGCCTTGAGCTGCAATCACTCCACCCCACTTTTACACTTTCACCCAACCCAACCCCCTCACTCTTGCACCTTGCACCATCCTCGTCCTCATCCTCTTCATTCACATCCACGCTCTCCAACAGTTGCCGTCCCTCCTCTTCATCCCTGCCCTCCCATTCACTCGCTCCCCTTGCCCGACCGCTTCCACCCGCACACTCACTCGTTTCACCATCACCGTTCCTGCCTTCCACCATAATTTCCACTTGCCCCTCCTCACCTTCCCCCCGACCTGATCCCTTCCTCGTCAATGCCCCCATCTCCCTCTCCACATCCTCCCCCATCCCTTGTGACCACACCTCTTTCCTGTCCCATGACTCTCCATCCTCTGTCCCTGACCGCGACAGACCACTCCATTCAGACCCAACCTCGCTGTCCCCGCTTGTATTCTGCCTTCCGTGCGCCACCACTTCTCCGCCCCAGCATCTCCTCACCCTACACCATGCCGAACACACTATCGGCAACACATCACAGTATAGCGCAATCACCACCCCCAGTCCAATCGCTACAAACCCCAGGATCGCCACTCTAGAGACTGGCCACGTTCATAGTTCCCAGCGCGCTACAAAGTCCATGATCAGTAGTACCAGTTCCACCAGTCCAAGTATCACAACCAGCCAACCTTCAATCTTGTCCACAAACGGAGTCAAAAGTAGAAACAACGCAAACAAAAGAGCGTACACACACACCAGCAGCCCCAAACAAACAACCCTTCCAGATCACCGTGGTCACACGTGTCTGCGTCTAAAAACACAATCGTCAGTTCCAACACAGCTAGCCATAGCCTCGGTCCCGACATCCCCGAATAGTAACATTCGAAAAGGGAATGAAACGCATCCCCATCGTTCGCCTTGTACTCGCCCATGATCAGTGCACTGCGACGAGTTTCCGGGTCCGCAATATTCTCCCTGGGTACCCATTCCACGTCTTTTTTTCTCACTCTCCGCAATGCAACCCCCATCACCGTCACGAAAAATACAGTGAAACCCACCCCGATGATCACCAATTGCAGCACCGCTACCACGTACAACCACGCCTTCCCGCTTCCTTGCCCAACATGCGATCGCATGTATTGCATTGAGCTCAGCACTGCAGCCCTGTATATGTGAGACATGATTATTGAGAATACGTAAATCATCCATGCATGAGGTCCCACCTGCTCACTTAATGGTCGTTTCCTAGTTGCCAACCACACGCACATATGAAGTATCATATAGCCAACCACTATCAACGTCGTGTAAAAGGCGCAATTCCCAAACAGCTCTTCGGTGACTGACACACTTTGTTCTTCTTCCTGCCGTACACTCGTGTCCACCAGTTGGGAACCCACATCCACGTCATTTCCCTCCCCAACACCACCGACTCGATGCACTATTCGAGACACATTCCCTAGCGCATTCGACTGGTCTGCCCATGGCCAGTCTATCTTCCCGATAAACATTCCAAGACCCCCGGCAAACTCCACCATGGCATCCGAGTGGAAGCCCTGGATTTCATTCAATTTGGCAACAAAAGCAACCGTCCCTACCAGTCTTACTAGACCTTGGCCAGGTGGACCAGAAGTGGCGCCTGGGGCCACTACTGCAACTGCTGCACTTGCGACTGCGGTCCCCAACACTCCGGAAACAATCGTCAAAACGACCCCTTTGGCCACATTGGAAAGTGCTTTGGCAGTCGCTATCGCATGGCGAGTTGATCCGTGGTATGTTCCTACCTTGGTCCCTACATTGTGTCTACCAGAGATAAACCCAGCAGAGGTACTTTCGGATCCCCCGCGACTAAGATCCGGAAATCCCCGTAGACTAATCCAATAGGAATTGGAAGACAAGCAAGCATCCGGTCCAAATGATGCCGCAGTGATAATTCCCAAAACAAACCCGATTCGGTTTGGATCCAGTCGTTGAACCCATTCCTTGTCGCTCTTGAGCTCTTGGATTTCTGCCACAAAGTACGCACTGACTGCTAAATTTCCTTGCTGGGCTTCGCCGACCGGATTCGGATATGACAGGTTCTGAATCCACTGAAGTTTACGCGTTGAAAGCAGAATAGCATCCCCGGAAAAAATCCGTAGCGTTCCATGATTGTATCTTCTCGTATCACCCGCCTCACCCATTACATTCCACGAACCCCCTGGACGGACAGTATTTATGTGCATAAAGTCAGATAGGGATAGATTTCGGAGCTCTACGGATACATTCCGGAAATCCGGAAGGCTTTTCAAGCCAAGAAAGTAGTTGAATGGATCAAGATACCCTCTTGACACCTTTCCGCTTCCGCCGCTAACGCAACTACCATTTCCTTTTCCATCGTCATTCCACGTAAACTTTGTATTTGCGTGAACGTCCCTCGTCTTATTCAAGCTTTCCACAAACGGAAAGTCTCCTTGAGTGTACATCCAATGCTCGCTAGCGTTCCCGGTGTTGACTTCCACGTGCTCCAACACGACGTGAGATTGTTCTTTCGACGTCAACATATTGATTCTTATCGTTTTGGTTTCTACTAATGGCATTTGAACCTTTCAGCGTGCGACGCAAATTGTGTAGGCTTGCAGTCTCAGTGATCGCGATCCGACTTATGGACAAGGCATCTCGTTTTCGCCTGTGGTGCCTGTTTAGCTCCCTCGTGCATGATATCAGTACTAATGATATGATGAGCAGACAGAAACCAGCGGCACTCAGAATCCGCAAAGTCCTTGCTAGAGGGGATAAACGTTCTTTTGAGTGCATTCTTCGCAAGTTTCAGTGATTGAATGGAGGGTGTTCGGGGTTGTTCTGCTCTAGTCAGTACAGTCCTTCATCTCACTTGGACCAAGACAACCCATATGATGCAAATGCTCGTTTCTCCAGTGCAACTACTTTGGTCGAAACTGCGCACACCCGAGATGACACATCCAACCGATTGCAACTCGGTTTGTAGACGGGATCACTGTCGCCGTGTTAACTGGACATGCTCCGAGAAAGACAAAACGCAAAAATCGTTTCCTCCAAATTAAAGCTTCCGTTCAATTCCTTTTGTAGTCATAGCAACTCCTAATTTTATTTGTTTGCTCAAATGTCTCGTGGCATCGACACACGTCCCGGTTACCGCAGTCTCGTTTTGGCGTGAGAAACATTTAGGGAGATAAGGATGGTAATTTTTTCAGGATTCTTCGAATGTTTGCGGAATAAAATATTCTCCACTCAAAAATTGTCAACCTTTGCAGTTTGAACAAGCATTAGAATTCTCTCCGAGACTCTCATCGCCGCCCCTGCGATTGGTGACTGGAAATGTTGTACACATCCAACAACTTACTGGTCAGCGTATAATGCGGAGTGCGATGTGAACACTGAAAGCACCGAAAGTGTTTCTGCAGATTGAGGACAAAAATATTTATTACCAAAGCATTGCACAATGTAGGAACATGATCTTTACTGCAACCAAAAAACCGATATCCGAACATTGTCGGAACGAATTTGTCAACTGCACCATAAATGCACACTTGCCGGATACTCTGACATTTCGGGGTTGACCGGTTAACGTTTCAACAGCAAATGATGTATTGAACAACACATAAGTTCATCACAACCACGCGCCGCGTTGAAGTTTGATATCTCGCATTTGTTGTTTTGCAGAGGCATTCGACTCTGACCTAATCTTTCTTTCAAAGGTTGAATAGCCGCCTCGTGGGCCAAGGTGATACCCTACAACCCAACGTACGCAAAACAGTTTTAATCACCAGTAGGAATCTTCCATCTTTTGCTGTGTGCTATTGCCTGCAAATTACGCGGCAAATCTTTTCCTATTTCAACGTCTTGTTGATTTCATCCCCATAAACATATTCTTCGCAACAAGATCGGGGCAGAATCAAAGCTTCCGAGCACCATCCTCTTTGATGCAGAAGACTGCAATTTTTCTCTCGTTGCGTACCAAGGTGTCATGTAAGAGACAATTCCAAGAAGGGCGACAAATTTAGCGCCATTACGATATACACCAAGCTTCTCCATGCGCTTGAAAGCAATTGTTGGTAGGCAGCATCAGTCAAACTTTTTTTCTGCGTTGAGCCTCTCGTTTTGGCCCTCCTCTTGCACAGACCAGTCAAAGGCAAACCCTTCAAAAGTTTCTTTCTAAATTGCCGTCAGCCTTTTTTCGAGTCGACAGTAAAGTAAAAGTAGTGTAATGGGATAGAGATTCCATATCCATGTCTATCTTTTGCAGGGCATTGTGCATTTACATGATAGTAACATGATGCAGTCGAAGCGTGATGCTTTTTTAGGTATGGAGTGTTTCCTTCAAGCCTAGCTCCGTACTTATCTTACCCTGACTCATCTCTTGCAGCATCCCCAGCACCTTGTAAACACCTTGCCATAGGCTTGGGAAGCAGGTCTGGGTCAAATGCAAGACGGGAAATAAGCTCAATGTGTTCACTTTCTATTCAACTTTTGTCCTCCCTCGTGCTGAAGATCTCGAGTCGCCAAGTATACATAATTCTATCTTCTCCTTTCAGCTCTTCCGTTGGCATCCCCGTCATGAGTCAAATGCTATAAATATTCCCAATTTCTGAAATATTCTTCCGCCTTGTTTGAAGGGAACTTTGAAATTCGGCACCTTCCCATGGGTAAAGACAGTCTCTCCTCTGGAGGGTATGTATCACCTGCTAGACGTTAACCCTCGAAAATAACAGTAGGTCAGGAGCGTAACGCTCTCGTTTCAACCTCTAATTTTATCATTCGTGGGAAACAGAGCGGTAATCTCTGAGTTCTAACCGAAGTTCCACATTGCAGACTCGCAACAGCAGCAAGCATAGCGTACTTTAGAGGGAAGAGGTGACCTTTCATTCAAATGCAGTATTATGGGACCTGATGGCCCCTACTGGACCTTGTGGGGCTCAACACCGCTGAATTTGCGCTGGTTGATCATAACGGCAGTATAACGTTGCACGAAAGCTGGCAATTTTGCTCGGAACGCGAAACACCTCGTTAATGCAGATCATCGCCACCTCGCGGCGGTGGAATTTGCGATGTCCTGGAGGCGCTGGAGGCCCGAGATGTCGATCTGGCCATAAACATCAAATGCCAGGGGGCGCAGTTCGACGATGCCTTCATACCGGCATGGGGGGGCGCAGTAGATATGCTTCTTCAGGGTGGCGCGTTCGAGCGCGGAAGTCCCGCCATCGGCGAAGTCTCGGTAGGGACGTTAGTGGGGGCTGACGATGGTAACGTCAATTCATTGTGGGGAGGGAGCGAAGAAGGGGTCATCGATGACGAGGTCGAGTTTCTGTTGTTCAGCAGGGCTTTTGCGGAGGTCGGCCGCGAGGGCTCGTTCACGTGAGACAGACAGGCCAATAGCAGGGTTGGTAAGGTGGCGGATTAGAGTGTCGCGTAACTGGTTGTCCCGCCTCACGGCACCTACCGCGCTCTTACAGGCGGAGGTGTGGTGACCGGGTGCGTCAAGTATGGGGAGGTGCTGGGCGGAGCTTGTCGCGCACATTGGGCAGAAACGAGAGCCGTCGAACACAGGGTTACCGAGGCGAACGTCAACCATAGTGCGCCAGACCTCGGCCTCGATGTTGTGGTCATTGGTGGATAGCGGTAGGGCATAGAATGGAGCGGATGCGCCTGTGGAGGCAGCGGCTGCCAAGCAGGCACGGTGATGAGAGGAGGATGCGGGTGTTTGCTGTTGCAGTCGAACTAAAATGCCGGTGAGGAGGTGTGCTGTTATTTCTTGCTGGAGATGACAGGGGTTGGAGGCGTCCTGTCGGGACGTCCTAGGGACCATGTTCTGTAGTTGGAGGTCACGAGGGAGGTCGAGGGCGATTGCAAGGGGTTCATATGATGGAGCGAGGAGGCGGACAGTGGGAAGTGGGGTAGGGCCAAGAAACTGTTGTACCAATGCCGAGTTCGTGAGGAGAGATACCGTGAACGCGATGGTGTGAACTCCTTGGGTTTGGCATAAGCTGAGGCCACCCGAGCGGAAGGGGAATGTGGCCTGGGTCCAGCCTGTGCCGGTTTGGCGGCGATGTATGCTTTCGAATACCCTTCGCTTTTTCTTGTAAAAGGACTTGGCAAGGGAAGCGGTTAATACGGCGGGGTACTGCGGAAAAAATACAGAAGCCGACTGGAGGATGCGCAGCAACGAAGAATCTGAAAAGCGAGATTTGGGTCGTTCAACATGACAAGAGGCGCCCAGAACGTTCGGATGGTGTCGAGGTTATCGTCAAGGAGGCGGGGGCATCCCGCGTTACTGCCAACCGGGCTACCGAGCACAGTAGTGGCCTCCGCGGTCTTGAAGTCGCACGGCAGTGCGGCGGCGGCGAGGAGGTCCTGGGACGGGGCGGTCGGCCACCATGCGGCAGTCTTGTGGCGGGAAAGGTTGACGTGGAACCCAGAGGTCCGTCAACGGTCGGAGAGAAACCCGAGCACCGAGCGAGCATGTTCCAGTAGCACGAGGAGGATTCCGTCATCTGCGTACCTGACGCTAAGGGGGGAGGTGGGGAAAGGTATTGCGGACTTCGAAGAGCAGGGGTTGCAGCGCGAGGGCGAACAGGAGCATACCCAGGGGGTCCACTTGTTGGGTTCCGGTGTGTGGCTGTGTATGATGTGGCGGCCAAACATGAGTCACGAGCCAGCCCCGTAAAGGAAGTGCACGAAGCGGGCGGCCTTGGGTAGCCATGTGATTCACATGGCTACCCGAGGTCGAACGCCTCATCATCCTCACATCATGTGATTGTTTTTGAGAGGATGATGAAACAAACACATGATGTGACTGTTTTGGAGAGGATGATGAGACGTTCTATCGAGTTGGAAGGCATTTTTGGCATCCACCTAGATAAGGACGTGTGGAGTGGAGGAGGACGTAGTGCTCGCCCAAGCCGTTCGAGAGCAAGCTCGCAGATTTGCTCTCGAACGGCTTGAGCGATTACTTCGGTAGCTGAGGGTACACCTCAGGGCACCCCGCGTTTTGCCGATGCCGGGTTGACCACTAGCAGCAGCCCTAAGGTCATTCTACAATGCAAGTACAAGAAACTTCGATTTTCATCGAAAGTGATGATTGCTGTCTTGCTGTCCTGTGTAGTAGATTACGGTCTAGAGACGGAACACCTCGTGAACATCATGGCCAAAATGTTCTACATGATGTCTTTACTCGTGCACTACGCCTACATCATTTTCTGATTCCAAGCCGCCTCGAAATTCTTCAAAAAGATCTACGAGCCTTTGCGCAACCAAATCCAGCTTGTCTTCTTGTTTGCAACGTGAGTCATCTCCAACCTTCCTGCCCTACACAACCTTTGCAGCTACTTTCAAATCGGCTACCTCGAAAGATGTCAAACCTCTACGCTCCAGGGCACAAGGCTTCTTACCAGGTGGCTCGGGATTTAACACCTTAATAGCGCTCTGAGTAATGGCGAGCAGACTATGGTAGTGCCATCTTGTCGATGCCGGAAATATTACGGTTAAAGCTTGCAGCGCAGCAAAGAGGAGCTGATATCAACGCTGGTAAAGCATTGATGGCACATTAGACGCGTGGGGGACCCATGATAAATGATAAATGAGGGCGAAGATGCCAAGAATAGTTGCATGGCGAGCCAAGACTACTATCGTGCATAGGGACCTCAAATGAAGCGCGGCATTTCACCAAATCGTCTCTATCATCGGTTCCCTGTGCCATAAGTATGATGTTCGGGATCGCCACTGGGAATCCAACTGCACTCGAGTCATGACGTACACGTTGGCTCTAAGGCCTAACGCTGGTCCTCTTGGCCCAAAGGTTCCACATGTTGCTTATCAGTCATCGCAAATGCTGACAACGACAAGCCGCTAGTGGACATTTCCCTCCGCGTCGCCCGATATCGTAGCCTATCTCGTCCATGCCTCCGGTGAATCCGCGTACCTAAAGATGGTACGGTTGTGAGGTTTACAGGCCCGTTCACTGAGCTGTCAACATCCTTCCTTTGCCTGAGTCAGCCTTCACAGTCGCTCCCTCTTTCACGAGGAATGGGTGTAACAGGAAATCTCTCTCCTAGCGCCCCATTTTGTACATTCCATCTAGGAGACCCAAGGATCGGGATACATCCTCAGCTAAGATCGATAAGTCTTGATTGCCATTCAAAGTAATGATGGAATAGGCCTGTGATCAGCTGTAGGGAACAGACATAGTTTCTCTTGAGGAAATGTCGATCGGATTGTGGGGATCAACCGCGACGAAATGGAAGCGGAAAGGGTCGTTGAAGCTGCAAACAATTGAAAGAAGTGTACATCCATAACATCCAGAGAACGTGACAGGAAGGGTTTTGCAAAGCGAGAAGATTGATGATGACGCGCACTGGAAACGGGAAAACGACCAGGACGCGCTTGCGCAAGGACTTGGAGAACTCTAGGAACTTGAAGGTGCTTCTGCCTTAAAGGATAGAGGAAGCAAGGAGCAAAGTGGAAGCTTCCCACCAGAACATCTTGAATATGATGTTTACGTGCAAAACAGTGTGCAAGCTCTCAACAATAACGTTCACGTGGATGAGACCTAGCATCACTGATAGCGAAAGCCGAAGCTGTGTGCACCACACTCTAGACGCATGGCGGAATCGTGTAGAATGAAAGCTTGGTCATGTTCCAAGCCCGCAAATGGTGCCGGGCAGATTGAAGAAGCACGACTCGCCGGGTTCTGAACGTCCGATTCGCGGTTTTAGGTGTGAAGTCGAAAAGACAGCTTCCTGCAAGGTGGACGGGGTCCATGTTTTAATTACTATTCACCATGCGATTTACCCACTCCCCTCGATGCCTCTAGAGACATTACTCTAGCTCTCTAAGAGTCTCTATATAATCATCTTTACTTCATGTATTATAAGAGGCGTACAAGCCTAGCTGACAGTGTAAGCAAAGATAGTTGAAGTTCGTCGCTGCCCAGCTTGGGAGTAGGCGCTAGGATCGATGTTGCAAAGGTAGACCATATGGTCGACGAGATTCGTTGCCGCAGGTGGTCAAGGGCCGCCGCTGGTGTACAGAACAGTCGTCGCGATATCAATTTCGCATGGGTCTCAATCACCCCAGAGGTTGACTTACAAGGCGCGGCGAAAGAGTCGAAAGCAAGCGGGACAAAGTGAAAACCGAGGTTTGGAAAAATAGCGTCTGGGGTCAGGTTAAACGCAGCTCTCACCGAGCGGTCGAAGGTCTTCACCTTGTCTGCGTAGGCCGATTCGGCTGCCCCGCAAGGTGCTAATGCGGCTTGTTTGAGGTAAGATCGGGCCATGGGATTGCGAATGGTGACATCATATGCGATTTGCGTCGGCGCATCCAGCGTGTCAGTAGGTTCCGGTCCGCATTGGACGAGGATGTCGGCTGGCCGGAGGTCTGTACCCGGCACAAGGTTGGGAACTTCTTGTCTATGAGCAAGGCCGGCAGGTCGGAACATGTCGGTCGTAAGGAGGTTCCGGAGGAAGTTGTGTCGGGTAGCAGCGTTGTGTCCTGAGGTGCAACTCGAAGAATGGTCGCCTTTGGCGTCCATGCAAGCGAGACAGTGCGAGCAAACAAGGGGAATTGAAGAGTGGAAAACCGGGAGGTCGAGGTGCCGGCGAAGCATGATAGACCAGACCTCGCGGGACACATGAGTAGCCTTGGAGGGATGCGCAATGAGCCACGCGTAGGCGCATGGATTGAGCAGAGTCTCTAGAGCTAGACGAAAGTAATGTCATTTCCGGATGTAAGGCCACATGTTCAACTAGCTCTATAAGTCTCTCTAGGCTAGAGTCTGGAAATGACATTACTTTCCAAATCTTACAGTAAATTACCCAAAATTCGCCTCATACGAGATGGTTACTGACAGTTTACACGTATTTCCTATCCTCCCCAAAGTTAAATTCAAGTCCAGAACCAAACAACATCAAAATGCTCAAAATGCAGGAATGCACTATTTCGCAGTCTCTATCGAGGAGGAACAATAGGGGGAAAAATTGGCGTGTTTGAATGATTGAAAGCCCTGGCTCTTGCGTGGGGGGGAGCGACCGGGTTGACGAAGGTTACGTCAAAATAATCTGCGCCACCGACGGCTCCCATCGCCCTGATATCCGGCCTTGTCCTGTTTTGGTAGTGTAAACGAGGCTCAATGACTGGACGTCGGGCGGCTCTTGCGACATCGTTCCCCAGTAAAGTCACCTGGTTGTTGAGGCGAGTATTCCGCTCGCAGCCAAAGCGACAATGCAGCAAGTGGTCCCCGTAGATATCCAGCATTTCAGGACACCCTGCTTTTGGGTAAGGGGTACCTGGGGCGAATAAAGGGGTTTGGGAAAAGTACTGGAACCATACGCAGATGTCTTTGCTCTTGATGTGCGTCCTCAATCCAGGGCAAGGTGCACAGTAGACCCAGCCTTTGGCACCGGGGAGGGACATGCTAGCGCGGAAGGCGCGGGTGCGGATGTTTCCGAGCGGCAAGGCCTCTTGCGCAGCCACATGAATTGCATCTGTTAGCTTCTTCTGCGATGGTGCAAACCCAAAGCAGTTGCGTAGTAGTTGGAATGAAGCGTGTGCGTCCTCGATTTCCATGACAGCGTTAAGTGAAGGCTCCAGGGAGTGTACATGGTCCAGGAAGTATTGTTCCATGAACGTTTGGGAGCCGATTGGCGCGTTCAAAACCAAAGTCCCAGCACTGTATTCCTGCCGTATATCAGAGGGGTATGCGGACTGAACCGACGCGGAGGGGGCAGTGGGCCACCATACTTTGCATTTCGAGACTGCCAGATGGACACCACGACGTTTGGCCTCGGGAGAAGACAGAACCTCGATTACCTTGAGTATAGCCTCGTGTTTAGCTACAATGTAGCCATCGTCGTGATACCAAAGCTCCAAAAGCAGAGTGTCTGACCCTGTGTCCTCGTCGGGGAATCCCGACAGTAGCTCTTTGATCTTCTGGGCAATGAGGTGGAGTACAAGAGCGAAAAGCAACCCGCTAAGCGGGTCACCTTGCTGGGTACCCACAACACTCCGTATAGTATACAATTAAATTGGGCTCAAACTAATTCCGCACCGAATCAAATTTAGCCCAATCTAATTGCAGTGATTCACTGTATCTTGTAAAGTCGTACAGTAAACTTTGGGCACGATCTATCCTGATTCGGAAGTACAGTAATGTTACACTTGTAATCACCGAAATGAGCGTCTGCTGCAGGAGGCCAAGCCAGCGAAGGAAGCGTTATTTAGGATCTAACTCAAACACGCACCGAGGGTAAACCTTAAACCGAAGCACTTGTTATAATGCATGAAGTAAAGATGATTACACTTGTCCTGATGCCTGAGGATGAGGACGCCGAGTCGGTGAGGTGAAGGGCGTGCCAGAGTCGTCGGGTATGGCCCCTCATTTTGTCCTTATTAATGATACTGGCGGTCGCCCATGCGCAAGCAGTCCGAAGACATGTAGGGACTGCACATACGTGGTGACAACCTAGCCAGCATCGGGTACGTTGCAATCTTGGGCAAGATTTCGGAGAGGTTGGAAAAGCCCGTAAACCCAAGGGGTCAATGACGAAAGGTCGCCAACGAAAGCTACATCTTCTGCATCACCTTCCTTTTCTCCGAGGGAAGTGCGCTTCCGTTTCTTCTCGTCGACCATACCTGACAAGAAATGTAAACTGGCGCTACAGTTTCGGCAGATCATACTTGTTCTGCTTGCTGCAAGTCCTATAGCAAGCAGCATTGACCGGTCTGGGACATTTCCTTCGATCGACCTCTCTCCCCGACACATGTTGCGATGCCATCTCTAAGGCAATAAAGGAACATGGGCTTTACTCCATCTAGACTCCAATATTTCCAAACCTAACTTTGTCCAAACGACTTTATCAACCGTTGTGAAAGAGCACTCGTTGCTAGATACGAACATTCGGCATCGACCGTGCAGGATTTCAAATATACTGCAAACGGCATGGTGAATACCATACCAGTTCAACACAACCTGGCGCCGCGCTAAAGTCAAACATCTCGCGTCACTTGTTTCAGCATGAGGCCAGATGCAACCCATCTTACGGCGCTAAACTGTTCTCTTTGGCTGCACCTAGCTGCCGCACCCACATGTCAGCATAAAACCCATTTCCCAACAGTAAATTCCGGTGCGCCCCAATCTCAATCACCTTCCCACGATCAAGAACAATTATGTTATCTAGAGCGGCAATAGTGGCCAGCCGATGGGCAATGTAAACGGCAGTTCGTGACCTAGATAGATTCTGCAAAGAGTTGAGAATCTCTTGTTCCGTTTTGCTATCCAAACTGCTCGTCGTCTCATCAAGGCATAGCACAACAGGATCCTTAAGCACAGTTCGGGCAATTGCAAGCCGCTGCTTTTCACCACCTGATATCTTCAGGCCGCGCTCCCCAACCTGCGTCTCATAACCATTGGGAAATCTTAAAATTGAATCGTGTATGGCCGCTTGCTTCGTCGCGTCAAATATTTCATTGTCCGACGCACTCAGTCTACCATAGGCAATGTTATACTTGACAGTGTTATTAAACAATACTGTGTCTTGCGGAACAACACCAATGATACGGCGCACGCTTTCCATGTCAACATCCCATATATCTTGTCCATCAACAAGGATACGCCCATCATCTGGCTTGTACAATCCGTACAATAATCGAAGCACAGTAGATTTTCCGCAACCGCTAGGACCGACTATTGCTGCCGTAGTCGCATTCGGTACCTCAAAAGATACATCGTCCAGAATTTTCCTCTCCTTATTGTAACCAAAGGTAACATTTTCGAAAGTGACTGTTGCGCCATTGTTTTTGTTTTTCAAGACAAGTGGTGCGGCGGACTTCTTCCCGCATGAGCTCCGCGGCTGCGATGGATGCTCAAGCAACTTGAACAAAGCCTCCATATCCACTAAGCTTTGCTGAACCTCGCGATAAACTGTTCCGAGAAAATTCAGTGGCAAGGACAACTGAAACAGCAAACCATTCACCATGACCAGATCCCCAATTGTCATGGTCCCCCCTGCGATGTGGGAACTCGTCATGAGCATGATCGCAGTCAGAGCGGTCGAGAAAATTGCATTCTGTCCGAAATTTAGGAAACTCAATGAGGCCTGCGTCTTGACATGCGCGTTTCCATACTGCCTCAGATGCTGCGCGTATTGATTCTTCTCATGCTCCTCGTTCCCAAAATATTTAACCGTCTCAAAGTTTAACAGTGAGTCCACTGCCTTGGAGCTTGCTTTCGTATCCGCTAGATTCATTTCTTTCCGAAATCGGGTTCGCCAATGAGTAGTTCCAAAAGTGAATGCAGTGTACATTGCCACAGTCCCCGCCGCGACGGCAGCAAACGAGCCACCAAACCTCGAGGCCAAAATGGCGCATACTATACTTACTTCCACTATCGTCGGTGCGACATTGAAAACCATACTTCTCAACAAAAAATCAATACCTTTCTGTCCTCGATCAATAACTCTTGCAAGGGCCCCAGTTTCCCTCTGCAAATGAAACGTCAACGGCAAGGCGTGCAAATGACGAAAGGTCCCCACAGCAACGTCGACAATGGCCTTCCTTGCAACGCTGGCAAAGACAGCATTCCGAATCTCACCTGACAATGAAGCACCAGCACGAGCAGCACCATATCCGATAAGCGTGGCTGTTGGTATAAGGACAGTAGCAGACGTTTCCGTGAGAGGGGCAGAAGCAGAAAGAGCATCGACAGCATATTTGAACATAAAGGGAACTGTAACGCTGAGTGCTTTAGAGGCTGCGAGAAGGCCGAGCGCAGTGACCACACGTCGACGGACAGCAGGATCATCCTTGGGCCATACGTAGTGAGCAAGTTTTCGAATGGCGATGATGGAGGGATTTTGAGAACGAGGATCATTGGGGGAATCATCATGACCACAACTGGCAGAACTGGATCCAGAGTGCTTCCGAATAGGTATAGAGTGAGGATAATTTTGCGTAAAATATGGTGTTCTTGAATTGGCAGGGCGAAAACTGCGCGACTCTGAAGTGATTGAAGTAGAGAGAATGCGCAGGGAAGAGTGGTCGATCACAGAGGGAGGCGAGTTACGGAGGCTTTTGACGCATGGATGGAGGCCCTGTGGAATGGATTTTGCCCGAAGCACTGGATAGGTTAGCCTGTGCGCAATGCGGTGGAGATAGATATTCATCGTGTGTGAGGTTTGTCTTGATCCAATACGAACAATTCCGGCAGGAAAGAGGGGATTGCTTTCGGCTCAAGACGTCGATCTCGATAGAAAGCACATTGATCGAAAAAGTAGTTCATGGACGTCAGCGAGATCTACTGCGGAGGGTGTGGGCAACGCGTCAAAGTCGAGACCAGATGAGATGGCCCGCTGAACAGTTTCGAGGTCGTAGCCGCCCTCGATGATGCATTAGTGTGCAACGCAAGTCCCATCGGGCAATAACCTTCCAGGAATGCGCTGTACAGTATATAGCGTACTGTACTGTACAGTTATTGTACAACAGTACAGTACAGTACGCAGTTACTGCACAACAATACAGTACAGTACTGTATATGTAGCAGTACAGCACACTGTACAGCACAACACGGTACAGGTGTTCATATCAGCGCAACATGGCGTATGTAGACCAAGATCAGTAGAGCAATGATAATGTATAGGGTATACGCTGCAGTATTTCTGCAATTGGTTTCAGCATTTAGTGGATAGCCAGCAATGCAACCTTAGATACTGTATTTCTGTAATATCCAATTTATGAAATTTACATACGCCGACTACTTTATCTCCAAATTTCAGCAACACCAATGCAGAGTCCGAAAGCATCCAAACTACCATGACCCTGGGCAGACTACGCGACCACACAGCTGGGGCTGTCAACGAGCGGCGCCAGAGCTGGTTATCCCTTTACCCCATTATCGCCAGGAGACATGCATCCTCAGGGGCGACTGTTGGAGCCAGCAACCATCTTCTCACCATCCTTTGGGCCCACTCTGTTGAACAGCGCGAGGAGGAACTATGACGTCTCGCGCAAAGAACTGCCTCCATTTCGTGCACTTCCTTTACTATTGCCTTTCAGCAGCTAACAGATCATGCCTGCCTGTCCCTATTTCGGTTCAACCATGCGGACATAAATCGGATGGTGCCAGTTATTGGGTGGTCTGCGACGAAAAGGCACACTGAAACCAACAGATATGCAATTAGCCCCCTTCTTGCTACTTGCGTAGTACTGCGTTGTGTGACAGCTCCAGCCCGTTGGGCAGATGTAGAGCTGTTATTCGGAAGACATACCTCGCAGCTGTCAGAATTGTTCTGGGAAGAGCTGGATGAGTTCTTAGCAAAAAGGGCTGGATTGATAGTACCTGGATTGACTGGAGGATTTTGGAGGGAGCCGTTCTCTGTTTATACTGAGGCGGTACAGAAAAAGACAGAGGGAATGGACAAGATTGTGCGCTTTATTGATGGGACGGTCATAGCTATTAGTCGATCAGGGGAGAGTAACATCAACCAGCGAGTAGTATACAACGGAAACAAGCGCAAACATGAGATCAAGGACCATGCAATAACTACACCGTGCGGTATGGAGATGCACCTTGCGGGATCGATAGAAGGAAGGAGCCATGACTGGACTCTATACGTTCAGAGTGGACTGGATGGTACCCTGCCTGGATTTTTGCAAGCGAAAGACATTCATGACAGCATCTATGGTGATTCTGGATACAGCAGGAGAGTTCATCTAGAGGTTCCATGTTCAGGATCAAATCTGAGCTAAGGACAGAATCTATTCAACCAGGTGATGTCAAGGGGGCGTATAACAGTTGAATGGTTATTTAAAGGGGTCAACATGTACTGGACGTATGTTGATTTCAAGAAGAAGCTTCGCTTAGGGGAATCCGCTATTGGAAAACTATACATCGCTGCGGTATTGCTAAGGAACCCTCGCAACTGCGTTTATCCTAATAGTATTGCTCAATACTTTGGAGTAGATCCGCCTCAGTTAGAGCACTATGCTAGAAACGGTAGTACGGATTAATTAAAGCCACGAGCGGGGGAAACCTGAGTGTGAGGAACAAAGCACGCGTCCCGTAGGGCCATAGAAGCGGACTTTGTTCCTCACACTTAGGCTTCCCGCAGTCGAAGGTTTTATGCGGGAGCGGGACGCAAAGCGCACTATAACTACCCGTTCTGTAATTTTAGAGCACAAGTGAGAGGCTAAAGGGCAGATATTCAGAAAAAAAGAAAGTTTACAAGCAGCTATCGTTTTTGCTACCGAGAAGCTTTCCTATAAGACTAAGCATCGTCTGCATTTGCGCCCGCGTGTCACTTTGCATCTGCAACATGAGTTCGCGCATCGCTTTTGACTCAATATGGTGGTTCTCGCGCTCTTCTTGGCGGATATTCCGTTCAGCTTCCCGATCAAGTATATCTTGTTCAAAGCACTCCCTTTCGAGTTTAATCCTCTAGCTCTATATCAAACTTCGCACTATCCGACTCGTTCATCATCTCGCTCAGCGCAATCATTCCGTCGCTCGCATCTGCTCGTACCGCACGTTTTCACATTCCTTGAGAGCTTCTATCCGATCCCAGAGTATCGGGCGAGCTCCTTTTCTTCTTATTCTGTAATGCTCTGATGAGTATTTCCCGTCCAGTTTCCATCTTCCCATCTTCATCCTTCTTTAGTACCTCGCTGCCTGCCAAATTTTCTTCCAAGAAATACTTCTTTGCCTGCGGCAAGTCACCAACAGCTGGTCCAGCTCCATTATTTCCCCTTCTGTCCCCGGAAGACTTCGATCCTTCTTATCCCGAACGTCAAAGTCTTCTAGAAATCTTTTGAAACGGTCTTGCGCGCTCTTCCAAGAAATTGAAGGTTCAAAATTGGGGTTAGAATTACAGCCCTCAGCAACCAGGCTGTATCGCGCCACTGTATCAGCATGAGGCGAGATGTGCGCTTTCGCAGAAGAAACCTCCTGGATCAGAATAAGGTCATCACTTGCGGTAAACTTGGACTTTGGCTCAGTCTTCTTCGCCAACGCGGGCGAGGATGAGGCCGCAACAGATACTTCAGTAGCGGGCCGGTCGGAAGTTCTAGGCTGGGGAGGAGCGGGAGGGGACAACGAAGGAGAAAGAGCAGAGGGATTCATGTTGGATGGCGATGGTGTCTTGATGATTCTGGTCATGGATGATACTCATGTTCTTTTATAAAAAGTATGGTTAGTGAAAGCTGGATCTATAGGGTAAATATTGGTACATCTATTGTAGGATTTACTGTGTTTACAACGTTCGCGCCAATAAGTAGTCGCAGAATTCGTTTCTGTATCTGCTTGTAGTGCAATAGCAAGGTGTGTACATTTGACAAAAGTCAATTTAGAGTGAATATGTTCACTGTATATAGGTGGCATGTGCCAAAACATTTAGTGTAATGTTTGGTTTGCAGTGGTCCACTAGGACCATGGGTAGGGACTTTTTTGGGGCTTGCCACGGGCCACTATTTGGCCCTGATTTTATTTTTGGCTAACCAGCTAACTAGTGGACACGTATCCTAACTGCAATTTGGCTGACTAGCTAACTTCTGACTTTGTATATAGCTCAGTGCGAGGTCGCACCATCACTCAGTAAAAGTAACGAAGGTACCAACGACTTAACCACTCTTCGGTTTGGCTCTAGTTATTGTTCCTGCAATTTGCGTACGATTCGCTTGCGAAGAGCCGCGACTGTATCTTTAGTAGCTACTATCCATTTCAGCCCCGCGACCGCCAGCTTGGCTCTTTAGCCTTCTGCGTAGCATCAGGTTAGTACCCCTTTGTGTCTCTTTGTCCTGATGAGAGGACGTGTATCTCACACCGCTTTTCACTTTTGTCTTTTTCCCCTTTTTATCCGTACGAGGACCTCTTTTAAGTCTAATAGTCAGTTGTGCTTTGATCCTTCTCGGATCGGCCTTTCCGGTGCGCTTCTAGAACAACCCCCCGTGTGCCTGTTGCACTACAAATTCTGGTCTCCCGACCTAGAGGCGTTCTTCGTTTGGAAGAGTTTGTTTCGTCATTCTGACCTTTGTCTGAAAAGAGGTTATTGCAACCCACTGTTTGTTAAGATAGTATTGCACAACAATGTCTACGACTAATCAAGTCACGCGAGCGAATTCCAACTCCTCACGCGGAGGCAGGAAACCTGTTAGAGCTAGTTCAGCTCGCGGTGGAGACGCTCCGGATGAGCCACAGCCACAACGCTCTATTTTAGAGCAATGTAAGGATTTAATCACTGTAGAAGTGGATGGCTTGAAAGAGGCGTTTGTCTAAATGAAACAAGAGACATTTGAGAAGGTTGCGGAAATGAAGACTCGTATATCCACGCTTGAGGTGCAAGCGGAGGGCTTACCTGAGTCCCAGGTTGTGTTGAATTCTCTTAAGAATGATGTTTCGGTCATCCAAACGGATGTTAATCAGGCCCTGGAGGGCACTGCAAAAGTGAAAAATCACAATGATGATATGTTTCAGCGCGTTGCGCGCAGGTTGGAGACCCTTGAAGTAAAATCAAATGAGTTAAGGGGTGATTAACCCGAGGTTGCAGTTGCTCAAGGAACATTGGAGGAAGCAAGGGCTTCACGTGTTCAAGAAGATCCACAAGGACCCACGAAGGAAAAGTCCCATGGTGAGACAAGGAAAGGTAAGACTTCGCGGAAGTCAAGGAAAAGTTCCAGTAGGAACAAGAATAAGAGAAACTCTAGGAAGAGTAAGTACGAGGATTATGATCCAAGTTCAAGCTCGAGCTCCAGCTCGTCGGAAACCTCAGATGATGAGGATGATAGCGATTATTCGCCTAGTGACAGTAGTTCTACTACAGAACAATCGATTGATGAGAGAGGTAGGACCTCCAAGAGTAAGCGATCGAAAGGATCCAAGAAGAACTAAACTAGAAAGACTAGTTACAGAAGTTCAACTTCACGGTTGATGATAAGAGATCTTCGCGGTCCATCGTGGGAAGGGCTGAAAGAGCTCGAGCCTACAAATCACCTTCTTGAAAGGATTCTGTCCTTTAGGACGTACAGACTGGATAATACATCCCAGAGATTGACGTCCCGCGAATCGGGCAAGGTGCGGGATTACACAAGGCATATCAGTACCAAACTCTACAAGGAGGACCATTTCATAGAGGACGACCCCATTGTTATTCTCGACTTCATACAGAAGTTGGTGCGCGAGTTCAACCTACGAGGTATTTCGGAGGCACAAGCCTTCAGAGTGTCGCCAGATTTCCTTGGTGGAATCGCACGGCGAATGTTCCGTTCCGTTTCGGAAACGACGAGCTCTGATCATGGAGGAATTACTGCCTGGCCGGAGGCTGTTCACTGGCTTTTGAGAAGCTTTGCTACGAATGACGCCATTCAAAATGCTGTTATGCAGCTCAGAGATTTTAAGTAACTTCCTAATGAGGAAGAGAAAAGCGTATTACATGCGTTTTACAGACGGTTCAAACCGTTGTGGTAACGTACACTCTTCACAAGAGTTGATGACAATGTTTGTAGACTGTCTCGACAAGACCACGAAGACAGTAGTCGCGAGGTATCACGAGTTGCACAGAAAGGTTTACTTTTTGGAACTGGTAGACTATGCCCAGGCAGAGGGCGAAGCAGTAAGAGCAAGAGCTCAAAGCTCACGAAAAGTTTCGTTTGACAACAAGTTGGTCAAACCAACATTGGTACGGCGGGCGCCGTCGCCCCCAGGTAAGACGCTTCACCCGAGGTGGAGCTCCCGAGGTTCATTTAACCTTATGCAGTCCCCATCGGACTCAAGAGAGTCCCATTCAACAGACCCTCATGGTCTACAGTATGAAGAAGTAAACCTTTTACAAGAGGGTATTCAGGAACAACCTTCCTTTTCGGAAGAACCCAGTGTCTCACAAGAGACAACAGTTCCCTTAGTTCATGCAGAATCGATGATGGCCTTGGAAGGCCAAGGCCAGAGCAGAGTGCAACATGCACAAAAGATTCCTTTTCAGGACAACAGAACCAGATTTGGTCGCTCTGGTTGGGTTAAAAAACCCGCGCCACAGCAAACTCGACAGGCTCAACGGAAGTTTAACCTTATTTGTTATGAGTGCTATAAGCAAGGGCATGTCTCATCAGACTGTGTCCATTCTATGAGGGATATGTCAGCAGTTCTCAAGAACCATGAATCATTATCTCCAATGGAGAAGTCCTTGGTGCCAACCGCAAGCTACGATAGGATTCGCCAATTCGTGGCTCAGCAATCAACCGGCACACCGGCAAGTATATCCATATCGGATAGATCGTTGGAACAAGCCTATTTTGCGCAAGAGGTGTCCTTACCTCGCCCAAGCTCACAAGAGCACAGTATACAAAAGGTCAACACGACCACAGTTTCGAAAAACTGATCAAGGGAGTTCCCATTGAGGGACTAGAGCAGACCACGCCTCTCATGGGGGTGTTGCCGTCCCGCTCCCCATACCAGCTGGTGGTTACCAAGGTATAAAAAGACAAAGCTATCATTGAACCTAATAGGATCATTTTTACGAGGAAAACATCCTCACCGTTGATACTGACCTGCCCATGGGTGAGGCACAAAAACCCGAAGTATCCGGGTAGAATTTTCGTTCTCGCAAAGAGAAATTACAATGTCTATGTAGACATTGGTGTTTCCATGTCTCTCATGGGACGATCGCTTGCAGTAGTTGACACTGGAGCCGGGCCCAACTTCATAAGAAGAAGTGAACTCCCAGAGGAGTTAGAACATAGGATCCACTCAGGACCATTGCCAGATATTTGCGATGCAAATAGTAACCCACTGTTCATGAGAGGAAAGATTAAGTTGCCTGTTAGGCTGGGAAGACTATTTGTAGTAGTAGAGTTCATAGTCTGTGAAAGACTAGCCGCACCAGTCATACTTGGTGCAGATTATTGCGACAGATTTGTCGAAAGTATCAATCCTAAAAAGAGTATGGTGGATTTAGAGGGCGGATCTACCGTTCCGATAACAAGAAGGCCTTTGTTAAGGGCAGGGTTCAACTTCCCAGTCCCTCAAGGACTAAGAGCAGAATCGCAAAAACGAATATCGAACAAGGTGCGGGCAGCACAGTATTTTGTGATCCCTCTGGAATCGCAGATGGTTATGCAAGTTACCTGTGATAGGCATGGCTTGTTGGTTATCCAACCATTACCAAAGTTGTATGAAATTCATGGATTAGCCATTGCTAATGGCGTTGTACAGGTCGATCACGACCGCCCGTTCAAGTTGCCAGTAGCAAACTTTGACAATAATCCTAAAAGGATATTTAAGAATCAAGTGGTTGCTACCACGCTGCCACATTCGAATGCAATAGCCAACAGTCCAATAATGATTGGCTAAGTACTCGGTATTACCGAAGAGTTATTCAAGGACTCACGTGAATCAACAGGGAATGAAGATGCACAAGCATCATTGCAAAATACAGTAGTACATGAACAAGAATCCCTTAAGGAGGGAATTGTGGGAAATAATCATGAAGATTCGAAGATTCATAGAAAAGAGAAGCCACAAAGGCTGTAGCAGACAGTACTGCTCTCTTAGGAGTGGATGGTCTCGACTAAAGTCATATTCTAGAAGTTCTAAGAGAGCGATTTCGTGAAATACTGAGGAAGTATTCCTCAATGTGGGACGGTTCCCTTGGGTAACTCAAAACTACGACACATCGTATTGAGTTAGTCGCAGAGACTAGGACTATTTCACAGGCACCGCAACGCGCAGGTCAAAAGGGCAGAGAGATAGAAGGACAAGAGCTCCAAAAGATGTTGAAGGCTGGAATCATCGTGCCGGCACAGTCCGACTGGCCATCGCCCGTGTTGCTAGATCCAAAACCAGATGGTTCGTATCGATTTTGTATCAACTTTCGAAAACTCAATGCAGTTACAGTAAAGGACAATTATCCCATTCCTCGTATGGACGAGTGTATAGAGGCAAAGATCTTCACAGCACTCGACGCTAACTGGGGATACTGGCATATCCCTGTCGCCCACGAAGATCGGGACAAAACGGAACTCATATGCCACAGTGGATTATTCCGTTTTAAAAGGATGCCTTTTGGTTTAACCAATGCACCAGCCACGTTTCAACGTGCTTTAGACATTCTATTGTCTCCATACAAATTGACATCATGTCTCGTGTACTTAGATGATGTTATCATCTACTACCAGAAGGGAGAGGAACACCTACAACAGGTGGATGCAATCTCAAAGACCCTGCAAAGGGCAGGTATAACTCTCAAATTGAGAAAATGTAAGTTCTTCAGTGATACTATTAAGTATCTTGGTCATGGTATAAATCCAGGAAGGCTTGAGATAGACAAAAGCCGTTTGACGGCATTGACAGAGGCAAAGATGCCAAAGACTCAGACTCGGCTAAGAAGCTTTTTGGGACTCTGTAATGTCTAAAGACGCATTATTAAGGATTTCACGCGAAAAGCGCAAATTTTGAACAAACTCCTAAGAAAAAGAGAACCTGTGAACTTAAGAACTTTTGGTCATGATGAGGAAAAAGCTTTCCATGAATTGAACGATGCGATTCCTTCGCCACCTGTATTGGCTTTACCAAAGCCCGGATTTCTTTATTCGGTAGATACGGATGCTTCAAAAGTACAGCTTGGAGCTGTGTTATTCCAGACTCACCTGGATGGTGAACGAAAACCAATAGGGTTTTTCTCTGAGCACTTCTCGATGCCAAAACAAGATACTCTGTATCAGAGTTGGAGTGCCTAGCCGTTGTATGGGCACTGGAACAATTAAGGCCATATTTTATGATGGAAAAGTTCATTGTGAACAACGACCACGCAGCCTTAAGATGAATGATGAATGTCAAGGATCCATCAGGACGTTTGACAAGATGGCGTCTTCGCCTAAGTGAGTATGACTTTGAAGTCAAGTAGAAGACAGGGCGTGCCAACAAGCAAGCAGACGCACTGTCTCGTCTTGAGAAGACAGGCGGAACAACCATCGAGATCGATGAAGAGATACCATATTTCTCATGTGAAGAAACTGTAACCTGTCTCCTATGTGAGGAGGATGCCAAGAGAGAAAATTCTAACCAGGATATCGATAATTACGATGATATTGTAGACCAATTCAATGCTCTTGGGAGCAATGATGAAGCAGAACTAGATGAGTTCTTTGCCATAAATACAGAAGAATTGCGTGAACAGGATTCTGATCCTTTTTGCGAAGCCAGAAAGGCAAAGTTGGATCAGGGAGAACTTATACTTTTCTCCATGACAGCCACACCTTATGAAGGTTACTTATGTCGCTTATCCTCAAACAGGATACAGATTGTTATTCCAAAGTCTTTACAAGACATTGTTAAGAATAGGACACTAAGACCAGACGTCAGGTCACCCAGGAGGGAGAAGGATGTACAAGTCCTTATCGAAGGATCATTACTGGCCCTCCATGGCCATGGATTGCTATGCAGTGGTACAGCATTGTAATAGTTGTGCCCGCAATCGGATCAAGCTACGGAAGAACCGTAAGGAGCTAAAGATCTTTCCCCCAGATGCTCCTTTGGAGTTCGTTGCCATCGATATTCTCGGTGAATTACTTAAGGCAAAACGTGGTCATCGTTACCTTTTGGTAATAGGGGATTGATATTCGAAATTAGTTCGAACAGTTCCTCTCAAGACGATCACTGCAGCAGCAGTTGCGTATGCATTTGTGCATAATTGGGTATTTGTTTATGGCCGCCCGGCCAAGTCACTGTCCGATAATGGGACCCAGTTTACAATAAAGTTCTTTCAGAACGTGTCCAGGATCCGAGGGATCAGTCAAGTCTTCACGACTACTTACCATGCCCAGGCCAATGGCCAAGCGATAAGGTTCAATAGAACAATTATTGCTGCCTTGAAGCATTATTTCGCTGACCATCCCAAGGATTGGAATCTGTTCACAGGTGCGTTAACGTACGCATACAACTCCCAAGTCCATAGGACTACGAACTTAGCCCCTTTTGAGCTTGTGTTGTCACGAGCACCAAAAAGTTTGGCTATCCAAGCTCAACCGTCCTTACAGGACATTGCTTCGACAAGAAATTACCGCTTGAAGTGGAAATCTTGGTTGAAACGCCTTATGCGTACAGCAGGAACTTCTATTAAGAAGGAACAAGCGCGTTACAAACGTAACTTTGATTCGAGGCTACAAAAGCCTAAGTACGAGATCCCAGTTGGATCATATGTGTTCCTAAGGAAGGAATACTTTCGTAAGCAAGACCGTAAGCATAAGCTTGCACCGGTCGCCACAGGATCCTATAGGGTCAAGGAAGTCAAGGACGACACCGTCATAATCTCAGATGGAGATATGGTAGAGAGAGTCTCAAGGGACAGAGTGAAGTTAGCTGCAAGTCCCTTGGACAGGGCTTTTGAACCGCGAGACTTCTCGCGGGACCAACCAGTCACTGAAGTGACACTGAAGGAGCCGACTATTCAAAGTAGAGGTACCATTGCAGTTATTCCACACGGAAATGAAGTTTCAAGGGGTCTCGTTGACCTACCAACAGTGGAAGAAGGTTCCACAAAGAATGAAAGCGAGGAAGATGTTCCTCCAGCAGTGAAGAGGGTATTAGACCCAACGTTCAGGCCTTCTGACCCCCAAGGTCAAGAGGCTGACGAAGATGAAAGTTCCTCAGAGGAGGAAGATGAAGAAGAGACTGATGAGCAGTCGCAATGTTTATAACGACGTGAGAACGTCGAAGTAGATGTTGAGGAGGACAAACCTCCAAAGCAGCGTAAGACTAAGAATCCTAAGAGGCCAAGGACTACTAAGTCAACCCGCCGAGTGACCCAAAGTCAGTCAATGGATAGTTCGAATCTCGAACAAGCCAGGGTCCAAAAGGACAATGCGGAATATGTTATCGATCAAATTGTTGATCACGGAGAAGCCGATGGCGGCGAATGGTTATTCAAGGTCCAGTCGTACAATTACCCTAAGGACGCCGCAACGTGGGAACCCATAAAGGGTTTGCCAAGCAGCAAAGTAGTACAATACTACAAGAGAAAAAAATTGCCGCTGCTGGCTACGCTTGAAGAAGCCATAGATGGCTAAATGAAATGCAGTTGTGCATCAACTGGTATTTACCTCTTTAGAGGGGGAGGGGAATGGAGGTTTGTTTTTGCAAAGCTTGAATGCCCAAAGTTGTACTAAAAACATGATGCACAATATCCATGAAGGATAGTAGAATACTAGACTATTCAAGTCTTTTGGAAGTTGAGAGGAAAAAACTCAAAGTTGAGGTTGGCACAGTTAGTAACCCAAAGAGGGTTTGCATGCGCAAAACCCTTCAGAAGGGGGACGAAACGAGAACTCTCAGGGGTGAAAATGTCTTGGTGTACTGAAGTACCTTGTTAATGTACAGGAGTACCTGATTGGACAATTTAGTATTGCGAACCGCCTTCCCAAAAGCTTTTAGAAGATATTGAGTGATGATAAAGTGCCATGTGGCACTGTATAAGAAATGAGAGATTTCATTGGGTAAAAACGTGCAAAGAGTACACGGCGAAAAGTAATCCCAATTTGGTGATGTACTTGCATTGGCAACACTTAGTCGAAGTGTACAGGAGATGTTTTCGTAGAGGATCATGGTGAGCTCCTCAAGGAGATGTTCAATCCCCAAAGGGAGGTTTCATGGTGGGATCTCTTGATTTCAATCCCACTACGACAACGTCTTAGTCAACGCCTCTATGATCTCAGGAGATTCCAGTGTACAAGTGGTTAGGCAAAAATTTGAAAGTCTTGAAACCCAAGGCGAGTTAATTGAAAGAGCATGTTGTGATCATGTTAACGAACTGTTTAAATTCAATGGGAGATTTCTATCCTTGATGAGGATTGAATAAAGCTCAGTGCGAGCAGTAACACAACGAGTCTTTGAAAGACATGATTTCAAATAGCTTATCAGCTTGTAAATACTGTAACCAAGTCATGGTTTTGGTGGAATGCAGAAGCTGTGCCAGCTTTGAAACAGACTCCACTCGGATGCATTGGAGAGAAAAGAAAATTTGAAGCTTGTAATTAAGGGTAAAACACCGGCCTGTGAACAGAGGAACTGATAAGTTCAATGAATTGCAGAGTCCATGAAAGATTACAGTTAAAATTGGTTCCATGTTGGAACAAGGTAGATACTTGAAAGAATTGTGAAAATGGAATAGCTTATTGAAAGCTTGCGGTACAGAGTCAATTGCAGATGGATTGACAGAGTCATGAGGCTCAGGGATAGTGTTCATGTCCTGGTTGAAGACTAGAGGATTCCCTCTTGAGTTTCGTTATGACTGTGGTCAGGATGAAAAAGTACAAAGCTGTTCAAGCTTTGAGAACAAGTAAGCCGTTGAGTTAATACGTCTAACAAATCCATGTTGGATTAGAACGAGATTGAGCAAATCCTTTGCAATAAAGTATTATATCATGAGGAGCTCGCGTGTGCAAGGCTCCCGTCGAGTAGCAGAAGGTTGAAAATAACTTTGAACATCCCAAACCTTGGCAAAGTACTGTGGATGCTGACATCCTTTGCAAGACACGAAGCTCAAAATGAGTCAGCATAACAAGAGTTGTTGTAACTCAGTACAGTGCGCCGACGCATCGCGAGTAAGTTAATCCATGATGGATTATAAAAGTATTCATCGGGACCGCCGCAGGTTGACAATACCTCATGGAGGGATGGAAAGTGAAACTCATGCTGAGTGGTGAAAAGAAAAGAAGCTAGTAGAGCTCTTTGCAACGCAACAAGCATGACGCTTGATAACCATGGATGATGATCCCCAATGCACAGCAAAACTCTACAGTGGAGTAAACGAGCTCTATGGAGAGCACGTTAATCTTAAAGTCCCATGTTGGGATGAGTAAAAGAGAGAGCTCGTTAGCTTAGACAAATAGGAAAGCGGTAAGCTCGATGAAAGAGGTTAAAAGACCCTCACGCAAGAGGGAACCTATATAGGAGGGTACAGGCAAGCTCAATCAGAGCAATTGTGGTTCTACGTTACAGTAAAGTGACGCCACCTACCGTTCTATGTGTACTCTTTAAAAGATTTGTTTGCAGAGCCAGTTCTCGCGGAAAAAAGTCCAGAATCTGGCTACAGGACAAGGAATTTTACCCATCCATTGACCGCAAGAGTTCTATATGCTACGCAGTAACGCTACGCAAGGCGCCAAAGAAACGACTTTTACTAAAGACAAGGCAAGAAAATGAAGCCTAGAGACTATGAGACCTCAAGGTCAGAGAAACGAAGCCCAGCTGGGCCAGGTCTAACATAAAGTTCCAATGGGAACCAGTTACATCCTTGAAGAGCGAGAGTTCGCTTTGCAGATTCCTGACTGACGAGATTGGCGAAGAGATTGTACTGAAGTCTTCAAAAGATCTCTGAGCTCGTCAAGAGGAACATAAAGTTCCGTTGAGGCAAAGGCAGCACCTTCTAGCAGGGCATGCAAGATGTCTGCTTCAAACTTATCCCCTGAAAAGCTTCCAGCTCCGTTTCCGGCCCCAGACTTCGCCTTCATAATGACGTCTCCAGACGCATCTTTAGACTGCTTTTCAGTCTCATCGACTTCGACGTATCCGTCTGAATCTCGATCCTGAGTAGGATTTTGAGGAGCCGCGGGCGTTACCACGTCCTCTTCTTCATCGCCCTCAAGGGCTATTCAAGGATTTACAGGAACCTCAGTAGGTTCAGAGACGTACTGTGAAGCACTCACGTCATTGGGAGGAGCTACGCGCCCTTCACGGGCTTCATTAGCCGTAACCCGCACACCGTTCCAAGGGTTAAAGACAAAGAAGTCACCCGCATTGGTATCAGTACGTCCAGGAGACAAATGTGGACGATGGGTACCGCGTGGACGGAAGGTCCACTGAGATGGAACTGCAGCCTTTCAAAACTTCATCCAAGAATTTTTTTAGCTCATCGTAATTCTGTCTGCCCCCCCAGCGGAATGTTCATATCCAAGGATCTCATCCATTAGATCAGTTTCTTTGGTAAGAACCACAGACGCCATGTGTCGTACAAATCTCAAAGCAGAAACGCTGCTACCTTAATGGTGTATTCTGTTAGAATAACAGTCCAGATCCCATGGTTGAAACTACGAAAATAAGAACCTAAGTCGGTTATGCTGGGTCCCAGTTTGGACCAAAACCCCTGACAGACCTCCACAAGAGACAAGTAATCTGAAACAGGAACGTAACGACGTCCAAGATGCTGAGGAGATATATGCTCCGCCTCTTTTTGATGGTAAGGGATCAAATATCCCGTTTCATTGCGTATACGACGCTCAAATCTGACAGTTTGGCTGAAAAACAGCTTTTGGTTGCCCTTCTGACAGCGAAAGTGGATCGGTATGATAGGAGACAGCCAAAATATGGCTTCATTGTGGAAGCCACGAATACCGTGCCAACGTTCATCGATTACCTGAAAAAGTAACTTGCCTGCAATAGCAAGGCTACCAATGTTTTCGCCATAAAGGCGTTCAACGTTAGTCCTGTAGGACCAAGTGTCAAAACCCCTGGCACGAGGAATGGGAATGCCTCCAGGCAATAGCGCAAGACAGTCAATTACCGAACGAATGAATCTGCGTCGCGCACGCATGAGGGACTCAGTGTGTCCCACAGCAATGGCTTCATCAGGCAAAGCAAGATGATTTACCCAATCTCTGGTTGTCAAAGCATCCAAAGGCACATTACCAGGGAGAAATTTACTCCCATCACAGTAATCAAGTTCAATACGTGCAAGTTTCAAGACCCCTCTCGGGCAAAACCTCGGAGCGTAAACTTACGCATCTACATCCTGACGAGGATCAGCTTCACACAGGTCAACGACCGAAGAATACGGCCACTCATCCGGTTCACCTGAATTAGGTGAGTGTTCATGAGACTGGCTGCTAGCCATGACGCGTTTTCGAAAGTTCTAAGGACGGGATTCTCTTACGAAATGAGTATTGTGAAAAGAACCTAGAGGAGGTTCACGTTTTCTACCAGGAGGTCTAAAAGATGGAAACAAGGAGCGTTTGCGCTCAAGATTGAAAGCCGAATGGCTCAATGAATACCGCGGAGGTCTATTAGGCCGAAGTACAGTAAGGTCATCAGACGGTGCCACCTTTGGACTAGACTTTTTTGGAGTCAAGGGATGCAAAAGAAGTGTTAACTCAGGTGTAGGCACGAGTTGTGCTGTAGCGGCAGACAGGGACGACCCTGCTAATGGATTGTTAACAGTAGGCGAAGACGCCGATGACGTTGAATCCTCAACGAGGTGTGGGTCAGCCTTTACTTTAGTCGGAAGTGATGCAGTTTGCGTCGGGGCGGATGGTGGAAGGCAATTATCCTGAGTTGAAATAGAAATGGTTGACTGACTTCCTGATGAGAAAGATGATGATCGTTGACGATCTTGATTTATGTAGGCTTGCTGCCACAATTGTTGAAAAGTGGATTTCACAGGCGCATCATCTGCGCCTGTGCGCTAAGAAGGGGAGATGTTGTGCAATAGCAAGGTGTGTACATTTGACAAAAGTCAATTTAGAGTGAATATGTTCACTGTATATAGGTGGCATGTGCCAAAACATTTAGTGTAATGTTTGGTTTGCAGTGGTCCACTAGGACCATGGGTAGGGACTTTTTTGGGGCCTGCCACGGGCCACTATATGGCCCTGATTTTATTTTTGGCTAACCAGCTAACTAGTGGACACGTATCCTAACTGCAATTTGGCAGACTAGCTAACTTCTGACTTTGTATATAGCTCAGTGCGAGGTCGCACCATCACTCAGTAAAAGTAACGAAGGTACCAACGACTTAACCACTCTTCGGTTTGGCTCTAGTTATTGTTCCTGCAATTTGCGTACGATTCGCTTGCGAAGAGCCGCGACTGCAGCTTTAGTAGCTACTATCCATTTCAGCCCCGCGACCGCCAGCTTGGCTCTTTAGCCTTCTGCGTAGTATCAGTTTAGTACACCTTTGTGTCTCTTTGTCCTGGTGAGAGGACTTGTATCTCACACCGCTTTTCACTTTTGCCTTTTTCCCCTTTTTCTCCGTACGAGGACCTGTTTTAACTCTAATAGTCAGTTGTGCTTTGATCCTTCTCGGATCGGCCTTTCCGGTCCGCTTCTAGAACACCCCCCGTGTGCCTATTGCACTGCACTGCTCATATTTCAGTATCATTTCGGAACTATTTTACAGAAATTCTGCAACTGTTGGCATGCGTGGTACAAGTATTGCAGAATTCTGCAAAAAAAGTTGCAGAAATTCGCTAGCGTATACTCTCTAATGACGAACACTGACTGAAAGGACGAGCAAGGTATGAGCAAATGGTTTACTGAGCTAGAAGCAAATAAGCGTCGGAATGAACTGCAAAACACAAATAAAGAGCGAAGAGTACGTCATCAAGCACATGGTGACGTACAATCTCAATGGATATGTGCGGAACGTTGATTACCACGAGCTGTAATAGCACACGGCGGAAAGAAGGAAGAAAGAACTTAAACCGTGAAAAATGGGAGCGCAGCAGAGGATAGCAATGCAGAGTGTAATGCAGAGCATATAAAAGCTAGAACAGCTGCCCTCACCAGCGAGAAAAAGTGGGAGAACGCAGGTATCATCATGCTGATTGACTTTGCCCACCAAACGTCCTTGAATCGAATCAGGCCTTCAGAAAACATACAATACGACCAGAAATGATAGGACAGAAATAGTTGCAAATTACCTCCTGCTTCGTGCAAAGCTCATAGAATTCAGAACAAGCCATTTGCCTCTTCTAGAGTTTCCCTTAGGAGCATCTAAGCTCTGATAATGGGTCGCCGATGCTCCTTATCTGAGAGGGAACGAGGAAAAATCCTCGCGCTGCATGAGGAAAATTATAAGATTTCCAAAATCGCTAAAAGAGTCCAATGCAGCCGCAACGTGGTAAGAACTTTCCACGGGACCCCGAAAGCTATGAGAAAAAGAAGACGCCGGGGGCCTCGAAAATTTACCCCAGGGGGTGAACAGCTACTAATTCAGGAAGCTGGAAAGGGACATTTTTCAGATCGTGAGTTGAGCGATCGCCTTGACCTCTCCGTCTCTGTTAGCACTGTAAAGCATTACCTGTTAGCACTGTAAAGCATTACCTCTCTTGTACTACTCACTTACAGTTTAAAAATGTTCACAAGGCTCCGCCGCTTACGCCCAGACACAAGGAAAAACGCATCGGGTGGGCCCGAACGCAGTCACCTGTAATGCTGTTAACTAGTCGCTAGTACTTTTTTCGGATGAGAAGGGATTCTGCCTAGATGGGCCTGATGGAATGCAAACCTACTGGAACGAATTCAGAAAGGATGGTCAAAATTTGTCCCGTAGGCAGAACAAAGGTGGCAAGGTCATGTTTTGGGGGGCCTTTTCGCGCCACGGTAAGACACTTTCTGTGCAAATGAGGGGCACGCAGAACATAGAGACATGTTTGAAGCTCACGAACGACTATCTACTGCTTTTTGCCGGCGAGAAGATGCATTTTCTGTGGATATATCAGCAAAATAATGTTCCTGTTCATGTTTCTAAGACTGCTCTAGAATGCTTTGGTCAGAATGGTATTCGACTCATGAAGTGGCCGGCTCGTTCCCCCCATCTCAATCCAATTGAAAATCTATGGGGCAACTTTGCACGCAAGGTTAATGGCAGTGGCGCCAGTTTTCGCGCGTTGTGGACTGCCTAGAGAAGATGGAACATCGTGGCACAGAAACTTAACTGAAATCCATGAATGCGAGAGCCACCGAAGTCCTCACGAACAAGGGAGGCTTTATACAATACTAGATGATGATAAAAGACAATATATTTCGACGTAGAATCAGTAGATGCCAATTTTCTTATCATTTCTGGCGGGAGGGTTCCCACCATCAGCAAGTGCCGCGGACCTGCACGTCGATTGTATAAAACAGAAGGGCACTGTAACCATTATTTTATATCCCTACTGCCGGACATGATCGATATTTCGATCATTTGCAATTTCTGGCGTTTTGGCCGAAAGGCCCCATTGATCTATATATCGATCATCAGAGCCGTTTAGACTATCTCCTGAGCGGATATCTGGGATCCATATAATGGATTAGATCAATAATTACACTGTACAGCTGTAAAGAAGGGGTCGTCGGGAGCAATCTGGAAGTTCAACATTCAAAATCGGGCGAGCAGAACCAAAGTTAGCCCCTGTTCTGCTTACCGCTTCTTCCCACCATGACACCCCCACACCAAGACGTCAAAAACCTCCCGTTACCGTGCCAATTCGAGCCTACTCCCCCCCCAAGTCCCTCCGATGCTCAACCAACACCGGCTCTAGTGCCAGCATCAGGCGCACGAGTTACTGACAGCCCGCCACCGCCTCGGCGACGCCCCGGACGGCCAAGGGGAACTGGCGCTTCAAGGGGGTCTTCAACGGGCAGAGGTAGGGCCAGAGGAAGAGGATCATCTTCAGCGGCTGCTGGTTCTTCAAGAGGTGGGAGAAGGGGTGGATCGTCAAAGCGTGGCCGGGGTGGCGAACATCAAGGGGTGCCCGTGGTGGAGGCTCAGTAAGGGTTGGCCGGGGTGGAACGACTTCAAGAGCTGGGCCGAATGCAGGTGAAAATGCTTCCGGGGGCGGCACGAATGTTGGTACTGGATCTTCTAGGGGGGTGGAACGAGTGGGCCCCGCGGTCGGCCGAAGAAGAAGGAGGATGATCCAAGTAAGGGATGGGTTATAAACGCAGACGGTTGCAAGAGCATCGAACTTGAATCCGAACTGACAAGTGACATGGTCGAGGATCGTGCTAGAATCTTCTGCACAAATGCTGTCCGCAACTTTGAGTTACAATGTAAAGTTCGCGGAATCGCCCCAACAAGAGCTGGTGCAATAATATTGTTGATGGACGGGTTCTTGCAGCAACTAATGCAGTGGTTGAACGAGTTTATTAGACACAAGAAGCGTTCAGAAAACTTTGTGACTCTTCCAAACATGTATTGCTACGTAGCAGTACTTCTTTTGTCACATACAACGGGCTTTAGCTTCGAGCGGATGATTGACCTACTTTGCCAGTTTGGTCATATTCCTCCATCTCTGGAAAGGATTCGATTCATTTCCGAGAATATCAAGGCCTTTTCACCAACTGGCAGAGCAGATGACGGCTGTAACACATGGATTTCGCAACGGGATCAAACCCGTCAGCTAACAGAGTTTGAAGGCCTGGCTTTTCGCGAAACGCGAAAAGTATTCTTCACGACGTTTCAATTATTGGCCACGCTTGATGACGATCTATTTGGAACCAGAGCCTCAGATAATCAGGTCAAGTCCGTCAATAATCGCAAAGCTGACAGAGAAGGACAAAGCGCAGATGCCGTTGCCGACGCGCTGTTTCGAATTATCTTTGCGCTAAGATTTAGAAGACGTGGCGAGCAACACATAGAGTCTGTTCGAAAGCTGTTGTCTCTGCTCCTGGATGGCCGAGGGGAGGAGGCATTGAATAGTTGCATTTTAACTGCAGATAGAGGTTATGGAAAGGAGAATTTCCTGCGGTTGGTTTCGGAGTTTGGCATTGCGTCTGTATTCATTATGGCTGATAAGTTGTTGCGCGTCCACCCCTTTGTCGCACTCTCGTACTTGAATCCGAGCAGGGCAGATGTAGTGAACGAGGAGGACAGCGGTGACAAGCGCAGAGAAGGAGAAGCTACAAACAATGTTGCATCCGCATCGAATGGACAGCATACGCAAGCTGCTGAGGGAAGTGGCCAGCAAAGTGCTCAGCAAAACGCACAGGGCGATTCGCAGACGGAAGGACAGAACGATGCTCAGGATGATTTGGAAGGTGATGGGGCTCTTGACGATGGGGGTGATGGTATAGGTGATCGTGGTGATAATGGCGGTGCAAATGTTGCTGATGATGGAGTTTATGCGGGGGGCGGTGGTGAGGTTGGTGATGGGGCAGGTGGTGGAAACCAAACAAGTGGGACGAGCAGAGATGCAGGTGTTTCAGGAGATAATTCCATTCAACAGACGCAAGGAAATGCGGTGGCGGCTCGTAGAGGAGGAAGGAAAGGCCCGAAGTATGACCGCCGGAAGGAGTTTGTTATCGATGACAATCCATCTCTCGGTCCCGCCGCTTACTTCGCAACGAAATACGTTTCAGGCGTTCGTCGAGTTGGCCAGACGAGAATCGCTGCTGTCGCCGTCAGACAACATGGGACTGAACATTTTGCGAAGGTGCTACGGTTCATGTATTCTGTCCCAGCGAGCGTTCAGAGTTCTCTCAACACATGGGTGGCAGTTGTAAAGACCGGCGTGAATTTGAAAATGACTTTGTTCCACCAGGGCCGTGGTGTACCGGAAGGTGTTAGGGAAATGAAGCAATTTGCTGAAGGAGTGATTCGGACGAACTGCGAAGCCCTCACAGTGGGACAGCGATGCGCGGATTGGTTTATCCTCCGGCAGTTCCGGGTGACTGGTACAAATGCCGGTATTGCTTTGATGAGCAATCAACAAGTGCGAGAGTTTCTTGGGCTGGGGACGCGTGCGGATATTGGGGAAAGAACTCCTGATAAATGGTTTGAACTGTTCTGCAATGGTTGGTTTAGCTCAAAGGTCTCAACGGAGGCTATGGTGAGGGGCTCGATAAACGAAGAGGCGGTCATTAACGCTCTTAGATCCAAGCCTTTCATCAGGGAAGTGTTCGAGGTGGGAATGCTTGCTATTAAGGATCAGCGCTATCTCGCTTGCTCGCCGGATGGAATTGCCATACTGAAAGGAGATCATTTCTCGGACTGGGACGGAGAACCAGGACTGATTTTGGGCAATGATCAATCTCAAATCATAATGGCAACTGTTGAGATTAAGACGCGTGTGGCTGCAACAAGTCTTGGTGCTTATGCAAACCTAGCAGCACCAGATTTGATTCGCTGCGATGTCGGGGATGAAATCTTTCGAAAGTACATTCCAAGGGAGCACATGGCTCAGCTTTTGCATCAGCTTATTGTCCTCCGGTTTCAGTTCGTTTTGTACGTCTGCGCAGCTGAGACAGGAATTGTCTATGTTGTTCTAATCAGATGCCCACAAACAACAATTGACGTTTGCCGTGAAACACTCACAAATATTGTGTCACCCGTAGTAACTTGGGCGCATCAGAGAGACGGTACAATCCCTTCATGTGCAAGTGATGAAGAAAAGACAACAGCAGAATCGAGGATTGGGTTTTGGAGAATTGTGGATGATTACGTTGGAGACAAAGGTCCTTTCCCCCGCTGAAGTTGTTCAAACACGCTGCACAGAGCTTCTACTCCAAGACAAAGGCAGGGGTAGATGGCGCCACACAGCAGCGAGCAATACTGAGGTCACCGACTTCTCATTTGAAGTGGGAACAGAAGATAGTGTCACAGACGATCAAAGCAGTGGCTGTCAATGCATTTATTGGATGGAGAATGTATGAGCGTCGCGATATATTGGAGTCCCCGGAGACATTTAGATCCCTTGATAGCTACAGGAACTTGTTGAATAAGGTCCAGCCTACATCAGAGTTTATGTTGGACGTTGCACAAGAGCTACTTGGCCATGCCGGTGCACTTGTACATTCCCTGGCCGGTAGGCATAATGCAGTGGATGAAGGACAGGAGGTTGAAGCACATAGCAAGAAAGTATCGAGGGAGGATACCAAACGCTTGATACGCCTTGCTCATAATAGAAAGAACAAGCGCTTGCCATTCTTTAACAGCTCAGATGGTCAACTTCTAAGATTGGATGTTCAAGGCCATGAGCCGAAATTGGGAAAGTCTCTTTACTGCGGCCTGTGCGGTCAAAACTCTGGTGCGAGTCGAGGTCACAGATCGTCTTATTCATGTAGCCTATGTGGGGTCAATTTATGTATAAGAGTACACGCGGGACTAAGAAAGACATGCTGGAGTATTTGGCACAACCAAAGAGACCTTGCTACCAGAGCTACACCCGAGAACGCTTCGTCATCCCGTAGAAGTGGTGAAAACTCAAGAACTGGAAGTAGCAGTCGTGCTTCGCGAAGTCAAGCACGAAATGTGGAATACTCTCGCGGTCACACGGTAGCAATCACCGGAGATGCTGCTGAGCCCGCTGGTGGAAATGAAGAGACTCAGGGCGGTCAAAATGGCTCTGTGAGATCTGCCGAAGTTGGAAGGCAAGCAGATACGGAGGGACAAGAAGAAGGGATAGAAGATGAAATCGACGGGGATCAAAGACAGCAACGTGAGGGCGCACAGCAGAGATACGCTATGACGCGTTCCAGGTCCGTACGTAATAACACAGTAACGCCTGCACAACCTCTTGAAACAAAAAATTCACAAGGGTCTACTGCTCTACCATCGAAGAGAAGGACCGCGGAATCTGCTGTCCGAAGAGCTTGCCGTAAACGGAGGAGAAGTGGTAGATAGAGCTAGTTGTAGCAAGCTTTGTTACGGTAAAAAGGGCACTGCCAATGATCGATATATAGATCAAGAGCATTTTTTTGGCCATATTCAATCGCCCTCAGGACCCCGTATGCTACTCTTTACTGTGTCCACAATTTTTGAGTACAAGTTGTCAAACTTGGCACGATGGAAGCTGATGTTTTCAGCTTGACAACCATCTAATTGGATCCGGGATCTGGTCACTTCCACCGAACTTGTGAACGGTCAAAAACTCTGGGATATATATCGATCATAAAATTCTGGCATTAGGGATATAACAAATCTAATGGGCAGATTATTTTTTTAAATGACGCTGATAATAGTACCGTATTGCTCTTTGGGTCCACTGTCCTATCATTTCTTGCCGTATTGTACCACTAAATAGCAGTATTGTACCATAAAGAACAGCTATAAATACAAAAATTACAGAAGAGTTATACATTACTAAAATTTCAGTTGTCTTCTCACTCCAGTGGCGTAGTCGAATCGCTTGAATCGACCTTGATCTGGAGCGAGGTAGATTTGCGGATCATCACCATCAGGAAGGATCCTACCAAGGACTATAAAATTCTTAAGAAACTCGTTTATGTTAGAATAGAGCTGATGAACCGATAGAAAGAGAAGAAACCTAAATTTTTAATTAGCGAAGCGATCATTTCTCTCTCACAAGTTGCTGACATCATTATAAGAAAGTTCAGGTCTATGCTTGGGAAGCTATACATGGACGCTAGGACAGCGTCATACCTCTTAAAGTTGAATTAAGAATCCACGTGCCTCGCGTGGGGAAAGAACGGACATTGGTCTAACGATTGACCAGAATTCCGGGAAAAGATGCGAAATGAAATGAGAGAGACCAAGACCATCGGTTCGCATACACCTACGGAAACAGCAAGAACTAAAAAAACTTTTTTTTAGTTACTATGGTCGCATGTGACGGAGCAACCAAGACAGCCTGTCCTCGAAAAGCAACAGTGCAAAAGCCCGTCGGCTGAAGTAGTATCCATAGAGTAAAGGGTATGATCCTACCTTCTCGGCAACATGAGGACCATTGCTACGGCAAGGGAAGTATAGTATCTTCCAGGAATGCACAAAACATGCGAGAATGCTTCGATAACTTTGGTTATATAGGAATAGTGCACCAAAAAGATTCAGTGCTAACCCGGATTTTTCGCGTCTAGTTGCAGTAAGTACTTCAGGAGAGGGGTATTTTGAGCCGGAAAGGCCACACGGGGGTTTGAAACCCGCCAGTGGGTAGCGGAGAGTGGGGGTGTACTGCTGGATGCCCAGCATTGCAGGCTGGGGGGGGGGAGTAAACTGTTTAGAAACTTGTAATTATTCTAGAATTATTTTTAGTTTAATTTTGACTTTTAGGCTAATTATTAATTTTAGGCTAGAAGTGTACTGTATAATAGGTACCCAAACCTAGTAAGTATTAGTGGTCCTGTACAATTACTGAAGAAAATTAATGAGCAAACCCCACACCATACCCTGTATTCCACTAGCCTAATGCACTGTAGAGTAGGTATATGTACTTTTCATTGTTGTGCAGATAGTTTTCAGTAGTAGGGAGCCCCCTCTACGGGACTCCCAGCGCCGTTATTAGGTATGGTCACAGTTGAGACTGGAGTTTGAGTAAAGTTACCAGGTGCTCCTACAGTAGCTAAACTTTTGCGTTAGATCGCGTAGTCTTTGTGACGGCAATGGTCCCCCTAGTATCTATCCGTCATATTACTGTCCTCATACATATGTGAGGCACACTTTTTTCTCATATGAGGACAATTTGTTCTGCTGTACCGTACTGTGGTAGTTAAAAATGTTTTTAGGCCCAATGTTTTGTAGTAAAAAGTTTACTCTGTAAATTAGTAATTACAGTAGACATCTCCCCGCATTTTATACCCTTCTGAAGAAACTTTACTTTATTGAGTATAAATCGTGTACACCGCAGGTCTGACTGTACGGCTAAGAACTGCCCAGATGTTCCACGTCAGGCACGTGCAGTGGGGCTCGCGATAGAATCGCCATTGCAACAGAAGACCACAGTGTGCAACTTATGCGCTGATAAACACGTTTGCAGATTACTCCTGTGGTTGTGTTAAACTTCTCTGCGATGCACGAGATGAAGTATTCTAGGAAAAATATGGAGACGGGGGATGGGGCACCGAAGTAATCGAAACTCAGGGGCTGGAACTTGAAGTTTGGTTCTTGAAGGGTGTTGTGCAAAAGAAGCGGGATGAGTCGTACCAGTTTCCGCACCAAGTCTTTGACTTTGTCTCCGTTGGCGATATTAGCGGCGCTGCCGGCCATTTGCTTGGCTCTTGTGCGCATGCCTTGTTTGGAAGGCGAGACAACGGAAGGTCACAGGCTATGGGACGGACTTGCTGGCCAGTGGGCAGGGGCGGGGGTTGAATGAGAATGTCCGCAGGGCGAATATTAGTTCCCGTCACAAGAAGCGGGACCCCGAATTGGCAGTCCAGACCCGCGGCGTGAGCAACGTGCCGCGAGTCTCGACTGCCTTCTCAATAATATGCAATCGGATCCAACTTGAAATCATCGATAGCAACTTCTCCTATCCGTCACTGGGACGGTGGCCTATGGTGCGAATCGTAGGTTGCTGACCCAGAGTTTGTGGGTTCAGTTCTCGCTGGGTCTCTATCAGAGGCTGAAAAACTCCGTTGGGAACTCGATTGGTTGTGAAAAAGCTGTTTTTTCAGTGCGCCATTAGTCATCCACTTGAATATGAGGCAGAATACGGTGACATTTCATAAGGAGATAATTCAGTATGCCATAGACAGCAGCTTACTTCGCAAGTTGTATAACGCAAGTGAAATTAGTAGGGAGCAATAGAAATGGAGCTCATAGCAATTTTTACTTTTACTTCAGAAAGTAACACTAATTGGCTTCACCTTTGAATCTTTCTTAAGTTCCATATGGTGCTTCGCGCGCAAATGGCCCATATAGAAACTTTTTGTGCTCGCGTGACAGATATAAGTATCACCAAGCACATTTTCATGGCTAGTAAAGCCAATAAATTCTGACTTACTCACCTTACAGACCCGACAGCGACCCTAGTAAGATGCGTTAGTGTACTCTCCATTGTCTAACTTCCTCTTGCTGTTCTTCACCGCGAGATGGGTTCCAAAACCTGCAAATGGATCCAATGTCGTGTCATCCTTCTCATTTCCTACGCAGTAAGGTGGGCGACGAGATATAGAATCAAAGTTGCAAACATTTTTTCAATGAGTTCCTTGGCAGGAATCTCATAAGAATTATACTGTGAGAGCGAGAGTTTGGGTTCGAAAGAACGCTTGTAAAGTAGGCATGAATCAAGTGTTATAATTGAAAAGAGAGAGAAATTGACCCTGAGCGACCATTCTTTCACTTCCAATTTCTTCTCAACTCCAAGCGTATCTTTCCTGCATATGTTTTGACAATCAATTTAAGAACACGCGTCATAGTACCTCTCCACAACATCTGGAACCGAAATCTCGACTTCAACTTTCTTCGTTTCACCTTCCAAAGTTCTCCATCTTTCCCTGCAAATTGGGGCTCCTTGATTGGTTGTATAGCAACTGCTTATGAAATATCTTCGTTCTATTTACACCCACAAAACAGCCATTAAAACTATTTTGGTGTTGAAATTCTTAGAGACCATCGAGATATGATCTCTACGCCCCGTGAACTCCTATGAGGATAGATGTTTCATCGTAAATTCCCAGACTGCATTTTTGACCACACCAACAAATCTCGTTCCATATCTCACTAAGGCTTCTGCGGTTGACACCGATGCAAAATATGAGTCCCGGCTTACAAGGAGATCTGTCTTCATCCCCGGTTGAACAACGTGAAACGTAAGAGCGGTAGTGTGATGGAATTCTTCGTGGAGTCACGCCGGAAGGCCACCCGTTTTTACCACGATAAGCTCCATCTTCAACATTATTCCATACTGAAAAAACGCCGAAGGCTTCAATTAGCAGCCATTTTCGGGCCTTGTGTCATGGACAAAATAATGCGGAAGTCCTTTCTTGATACAGTCCCCACCAAGACCGTACCAGCTGCTGTCTACGCAGATATTAGAAGATGACGTAACATACTGGCTTTTGTGGTCATTGATATCCTTCAAAAATCCTCTCACCAGAGACAATCTTGTGTCACGCGGAGGCTTTTCTTCCCTTTCAGAGGAGTAAATGAAGCAACTACTTCCAGAAATCAGCTCAAATCTCCTGCGTGAAATGATCTTTACAAAGCTTTTTCCTAGAATATACTTCTATCCATTCTCATTCCAGAGGTCAGAAAGACTTGAAAATATATACCTTGTCATCAGAATGAGAAATCCGAAGAACTTCAATATCTGCCCTGACGAAACGGGCTGAATTCCAATGGTATCCAATCGCTCTTTTGTAAGACCACGTATGACATTGAGGTGACGGAGCGTAAACGTACTCACAAAGCATCCAAATGGCGATAAATCTGGAGGAGCATTACCATAAGTAAGAGTTTTACAAGAAGCAGCCAATTATCTTGCAGCTGTTTTCCGAAACGTTTTCATTAATAGGTGTAAACACGTCCTGATTGGTCCACAATCGTTTGTGGTCATTTAAAGTTGCATCTAATTGGTGCGCCGTTGAATCATCTGAATTCATATCTGAAGCGGTCGTTGACGATGGTGAAGCATCTAAGTCTTTATTATCGAGTTCATTCGGCAACTGAGGAGGTTCAACCTCCGCCAAAAATGCTGTTAGAGGTAGTCCCGATTTGATGTTGAAAATCTTCAGCATGGAGGTCATGACACGGTCGCATATCTTCCAGCTTGCTTCCACTGAATTCCTCTTTCGCCCACTTACAAGGTCAATATGGACTGAAATGACACTTCCACTGACCAATATCGTCTTCCAAGTAGAGCCATACGAGCGCTTACATTCTGCAGCTGACGTGAAAAGGGAAGCACGGCAATGAATTGGATTTCCAGGAACGGTTTATGGGTCCATTTTTGCGAAGAATAAGAGAAAATAGAGGGTTGATGCATAAGGGGAAGTTTATCCTGCGCTAAACAGAGTTGCAACTCTCGAAAATTTTGTTTTCATCGAGCATCCCTATGCATAAATAAACACCTATAGCCGGAAGAAGCGGCTAAAAAGTTTTTTATTTTGAAAATTGCTCTTAAAAAGGGTCCTCATATGAGAACAATGCCCCTATATACACATGTGACGGTGTCTCGCAAGCCAGAACGAGAAACTGCTACCGAGCACTACCGCCAAGGTCCCTTTACCATTTGCTCTGTACCAGAGCTACCACCTCTAAACTTCTATCCTAGCTCATTTTGAGCGCCCCTATCGCGTGCGCATTGACACAAGTTCTAAAGCCATTTACCGTGGCTTTCTTACATCTCACCCTGCACCCAGGTGCTTCAAGGGCTTCAACGTCCCACACCAGTGCTCTCAAGATTTTAATAGCACACGGAGTTTCACTTAATGCAAGGACGCCTCGATAATCGTCAAAAAATGCTTTATTGAATGGAACAATGGGCTTTTGAAGCAGGTAATCGAGCCCATATCAAAATAAGTCACAAAAAATCTCCCAAAACTCTTATTTTGTGTGCGATATTTGTTTGCCGGCATTGAGCCGGCCCTGTAAGCAAGGTCATTTACTGTAGTGTTACCCATCAGCGAGGACTTATCCCGCATAACGTATTAGCCTCGTAGATATAACCGACCACATCTTCCATGCATTAAAATAACCCAAAAATTCCCCCCATTTCTTTGAATCCTGTTTTATGGAAACTCCATATTGACTACATTTCAGCTTGTGAGGGGCTACATCCCGTCCTGTCTCGGCGTAAGATCCAATATAGCTAGAGCAAAGAGCTTCTGGATTCACATGTAAAAAAAACCAAAAAGAATATCACAGCGGATCATGAGGCCTAGAAAACACCACCTGGTTGCCCCGAACAAACATAATAATGGAGATCAAATTTGGATGTATCGCGATATCTTTCAAAAAATAAAATTAATGATGGCTAAAGGCAAAGGTAGTACAGTAGAGACCACTCCAGTACTACTCAAATGCAGGAAGTACGATAAAGGGCCACTGAAATCAGTTTCTTATGAGTACATAAGACTTATTTCAAAAGATGACTTTGCTAGAGAACTTCAAACAGGAATTTTGGAAGGTGCACGGTATGCAGAGCAGTAAGGAGAGCCCGCTACTGATGAAGACAAAAATTATCATGATAATTGAGTCCTTTATGTCCGCCGACTGAGTTTATGACCGGGAACGGGATGTAGATGATATCAAAAGAAATAAAGAAGCCACTCCTGGGACAGTAGTGACTACGGAAGAGCAAGTGAAGCCCGGGAAGCTGTATGACATAATTGGAAGCGAACAGTTAGATCCAAAGAAATTTGAATGCGCATTTCAATGGCCTGTGGAGAGAGCGCTGTCAAAAAAATGGAAAAAGCTTGGAAAGACGCGTATGAAGAAGTGAATGATTCGAATGTGCGTACAGAATAGAACGTAATAACCTCGAAAGTAGTATACAAGGTGAATTGGGAGGACGTAGGTACCGAGAGGCTCAAGATAAGGCTCTTTACACATGGAAATAGGGACAGAGAGCGTGGCCACTTACGAAACGACTCATCAAACGCGCATCTTTTTGAGATCAAAGAAGTTTAATGCGTTCAATATCTACCGGGGACTGTGCACGTCCTAACTATACGGTTAAGATCTAACCGGATGTACTTCGTCGTCCATGCGCATAGGGGCTCGCGACAGGATAGCTTCAGCGATAGAGGACCAGAGGGTGCTACTCAGTCGCTGGTAGATACGGCGGCGGATAACTCCAACTGTCAAGTGACACTTGGACGCGATCCGTGGAACTAACTCCTCGATGAGTGCAATAGTTCCAGGAGAAGGGGCACCTGGGGAATCAAACGCCAGAGGTCGAAACGTGAAGTTCGGCGTGTAAGGCGCAGAAGATGGGCCAGTCGATGGAGCGGGCAGGCGTCGGGCGATGTTGCGTTCCAGGGTTGTAAACTTGTCGCGGGCCGCCAGTTCAGCAGCGCCTCCGGCAACCTGGGTCGCCTTGGTGCGAACTGCGGCCTTGAACGGTGAGACGACAGTGATGTCACAGGCAATGGGGCGCAACGTTGTGCCTTCCGGGGTTGGGGGTGGTTGTACCAGGATATCGGCGGGCCGGAGCTCAGTGTCCAGGACTAGGAACGGAGCCGCTTGCCGAGGATCCAGACCCGCGGCGCGGGTAACATGCGTCGCAATCGCATTACATAGAGAGTTATGACGGTGACGACGGCCGAAACCAGGGCAGCAGAGGTCGGCGGCGTGATCCCCGAGGGTGTCCCAGGGGTGGTCACGGTAGTGGCAGTTGAGGGCCATGGAGTCATCATACACTGGCAGTCCGAGGTGACGGCGGAGCATGGTCTGCCAGTGTGTGGTGTGCACCTTTGTAGATGCAGTGTGGTGAGCGAAGAGAAACGCCGCAGCGGGGCTGCGGCGGAACGTTAAGCCACGGATGCGATGTCGAATGTCGGCGTCACTATGGGCGGTCGGGCTTGGAGCATTCGCCCAGGAGTCGTCGTGCCAGTGTACTCTTGCCCGCGCCTCTTGCTGCACCCGTTTGAGAACGGTTAGAGTGTTGGTGGGTGAAGCAGCTAGAGTTGGAGGGTCAAGGGTGGAAAGGTCGACGATCCCGGGGATGGAGAGGGCGAAACGGCGGGGAGAAGTCCCAGCCTGACGGAGGAGAAAGGACCGGTTGCCGCGGTAGCGGCCAGAATCAATTGCACAAGCACGCTGCGTGGCGTATGCGGAAGTTCGCTGCCGTGTGGGCGCAGCATCAATGATGCTGGCGGCGGCAGCGCCATGGAGGCACTAGGCGATGCTTTCGAAGCCCTGACCCCCGAGATGCATGGGGAGGCAGACTTCAACCGACACCCCGCACTGTGGTTACCCACATTCTCAGAGAATTCCGTCACCGAGTCCAGATTCAAGCGTGATGCATGGCTATGCTCAAACACATCACCACCCTCCGCCAGTCTCTGTTGTCTCTTCGAATCCGTGCTAAAAACATGCTCCAGATGGGGGGACTACTCTGCCCAGGTTCCAGGTTTTCAGTTATACTGACAAGCGCCCAGGATCCGTGGTCAAGTGGTACTGTCCTTCTCGTCTGATTCATTTCACCACAGACGTGGTCTCACGCTCAGTCCGTGAGAGCTATGCCGTGTAACTTTTCATATGATGACCGTTGTAGATCATCAAATTCTTCTGCGGCGGACTCGGCTAAGCGCGGATCTGAGAGCTTGAATGCATGCGATAGGAGGCATGCAGAGGCACAGATCCGGTGCATGTGGAACCGGGCGCAGGCGTCGCGGACCAGCAGGAGGCTGTCAAAGGTACGGCAGCACTGAGCAATCTTGGACCGGAGATAACTCCCCGTGAACGTTTTGTTTCCAACGAGAGCCCCTAGAAGCGGAAAAGCGTCCCGACAGCATTTTGCGAGAGGTAATTCCGCTAAGAGGGCTGCTCGATCCGGCGGCATAACGTGAGGCCAATATATGCGTGTCTTTCGTGGGTTGACATGGAACCCAACCTTGGCACCATCTCGGGCAAGGAGCCTGAGCGCCTGAAGGATGGCGCCAAGGTTCCCGACGATCGTGCCGTCATCGGCGTACCATTGGCAGAGATCAATGTTGGGGATCTCAGCAACCCGACGGATGAGGGGTTGGATCGTTAGCGAGAACAACAACATGCTGACCGGGTCACCCTTTTGGGTGCCCTGGGCATTTGGTATGACGGTGCGGTTCGGGACAAGCAATGGCGGTTGCATTCGGCCGTAGATCTTGTTTGCAAAGCGGGCTAGCGAGAAGGCGAGCATTGGTAGATGGTCCAGCATAGACTGCCGATCAACGCGATTGAAGGGGTTTGATAGGGGTAAATCCTTGGGAGAAGAGATACTCAGAACCAACTACCCCGAGAGGGAGGTGTTGCAAGCGACAAAAGTGCTATCGTGGTATAGTTGAACGAATAAAAAGGAGTGTATATGGAAGAGAGTTGAAAGGGCTACAAGAAAGCATGGAAGGGGCAGAGTCTACCACTGATGCTCTGGGACCAGCTTAGGAAAAATTTTTCTTTGGTCTGAAGTTGACTCTCAACTCCCTACTACTCGGAGCTTGACTTGAAGTTGTCTGCCAACCTGCTTGACTTCTCCATGAGGAAGCAGATTACTCGGCTCATATAGAATTTTGGCTACCACTAAAGTCCGAACAAAACTACAGAAGGTACCAGGAAATACATAAAAACAATTTGTGTGGACAATACACTCTAAAAAAAGATAATTAAGAAACTAACAATCAATGAGGTCCTCTTATTTCCCATTCTCTAAATCAGATACAAACAGCTCCTCCAAAATATCTATGCTGTCCGAGCAGTCCCCACAAATATCTGCAAACGGCTCATAGCTCTCTATTTCCTCCTGGAAGATATCTAACCTACTAAAGATGTCTCCATCCGGTTCCAGCGTCGGCACCACTTGTTCCATACTCTCCAGTCCAGGGCCCACCAGTCCAACACTTTCCATGCCCCCTGTTCCCTCATCCACTTTGTCCTCGTCCTCCTTGTCCTCCTCTTCCTCCTCTTCCTCCTTCCCATGCTCCCCGTTATTAACCTGGTGGACCAATTCAGGGGCTACCCACTCCTCGCAGGTCTCCCCAGCTCCCTATTCGATGTCCCACTCCCGCCCCTTTCCTACCTCCTCCGCCTCATCCTCAATAAAAAGGCGAAGCACGAATTCGATAACCTTCTTTTTGGTTTGCCGGCGCAGGTAGTCATCACGGTCAGTAGGTCCGAAAGGGAGTAGGGGAATAGAGTGTAGGGGGCGGGAATGGCGATGTTTGGAAATGACTTTCGAGGGAAATAGATTGTTCATTTTGGTAGGTTCTGGGGAATGGGAGTCAACGGAGGGTGTTTTGGGTGTGTGAGGGGAGAGGGGTGCTGAGTACAATGATCAGGGACGTTTGAAACTTGGAATAAAGGGGTTTAAATAGGCTCCCGGGCAGGTTCTATAGATTAGGAATAGGTAAAATAAACCTGGAAGGGATTTTGTAGTAGTGCATTTGCGCCCTTTTTCTCAAAAAGAGGATTTGGAGGGGGAGGAAAGCAAAAAGGGAAAAAAACTTGACTCGGGATCGATTCAGAGGGGTAGATACAGTATAAAAATATCTAGATAAAATGGAAGTAAATTTGGAGAGGACCGCGGTGATGATAAGCAAGGCTCAGGGAGGACGAGGAAGGACCGGAACTATAAGCAAATTTGGACAAGGAGAGGTAGTACAGTAAACTAAAGGTCTGTAGATGACGGCGACAAAAAAATCCGTTCCTATCAGCACGCGCCTAACAGCTTTGTTAGCGTCTATGAGGACCGTGGCGACGTTCGGGGTGGCGGAGAAGCGGCGTAGTGTCGTGCGGGTGTCGCGGACAATAGAGTCCAACCCGGCTTTAACACCAATTGCCGTCTGATGCGGCGACAGAACCGAGTGTGAATCGGCTATTGCGGCCGGGAGCAGTGCCTTCGTCACTATCCTGCGAGGCACAGACCCGATGCCGGTCGGTCGGGCCTTGTCGGGAGTCGGCTGAAGCGGGAGGAGCGTCGCCGCTGCCACGAGGGGGAGCACAGCGTCCGGGAGTTCCCCCCGTGCGAGCCGGGAAACGAGCTGTTTCAGGACACGCAGACCGGTCACGCCGGCTTCAGGACTGACGCGAGTCTTAACCAGGAGGTGGAACCAGCGGGACGGCGTTCGTTCGGGTCTGGCGGTGGTGTCCCGCGGGACGCCGCGGACCGCGTGTTCCACAGCAGCCTCGGTGAAGGAAGGGGGGCGGCGGGAGTCGTCCTTCCGGGAGCAGCGGGACGGGTGCAGATCCCGGAGCCGCTGAATCGTCGCCGGGTCGTTGACGTCGGCGAGCGGGCTATTGTAGAGGGCGTGCATGGCCTTACCATATCGCGCATCAGCGCAAAGGGGCTCTGCACGACGGGCGCGCCCAATGTCGCCGGGGACCGTTAGGGCATACAGCGTGTTTCCTTCCCACCATTCAAGCCGAGCTTGATGAGCTGCGAGAGCTTCGGCCCAGAGTGCTCCCCACTGCGAGCCCGTGTGCGCACGACGGAGGTGTTCTCGGAGGGCGATCCGTTGGCTCTTGGGGTCCCGCCATCCGCGCTCTCCCCGAAGACAGCGACGGTGGACAGCCGTGGGTAGCATGTGGAGGTGAAGGAATGCTCGTTGAGTGGCAATATTATGTTGTCAGTAGCGTCCGTATTAAAACTCAAAATTGGGTTGCGCGGACATTAAGTCGCTGAACGTGGCCGACGTGGACCACCCGGTTAGCACTTAGCTAGCAATATAGTCGGATCCTGCAGCGGACACTCGTTTTACTGATGCCATAAAGTTACTCTCTTATGCGCTGACGCCCGCTACGGCAAGGCGATGCGGACCCTTCACAATGCCCCATGTGCAGACGTTAACTCGCCTACCACCATCCAGCGTCTGCGTGAACTGCACCCGTCGCCGCCACAGCCCATCGCTCCGCTTCCCGAGGAAAACCTCCCACCTCCTCCGCAACTCACGGAAGCCGCTGTCGCGCAGTCCGCGCGTCGCATCCCGCGGGATACCACCGCGGGTCCGGACCGGACGCCCTCGAGGTGGTTCCACCTGCTCGTTAACACCGCGCTTAGCCCCGAGGCCGGTGTCACTGGCATCGGAGTTCTAACGAAGCTGGTCAATCGCATCGCAAACGGCGACCTCCCCGATTCGGTTCTTCCCCTGCTCTCCGCAGCAACCCTCCTCCCCCTGCAGCCCAAGCCTGGGAAGATTCGCCCCATCGCGGTCGGCTCTGTCCTCCGGCGCCTGGTCACGAAGACGCTGCTCCCGTCGGCTATCGATGACTCCCGTGCATTTTTGGCCCCCTTCCAAACTGCCAATGGCATTAAGGCAGGCATGGATGTGATCGTCCATGACGGTCGCACGATGTTGCGAAGAGTGTCGTCGGATCCAAACGTCGCCACCGTCCTCATTGATGCCCGGAACGCTTTCAACTGCGTCGATCGGCAAGCAATGCTCGACATGCTGCCAGCCCGTGCCCCCACACTTGCCCGATTCGCAAACATGGTGTATGGCCGATCCCGACCACCGCTAATCGTCCCAAACCGGGAGCAGACGATGCTTTCTAGCGCCCAGGGAACCCAGCAAGGGGACCCTGCGAGTATGCTGTTGTTCTCGTCGACGATACAACCGCTTATCAGGCGGGTCGCCGATGTGGAGGGTATTATTTTAAATCAGTGGTACGCTGACGACGGTACAATCATCGGGTCACTTGAGGGCCTACGGCGAGCACTACGGTCCCTCGCGCTCTACGGTCCGTCATACGGTCTCTTTATTAACCCTCGCAAGACACGCATCTCCTGGCCGCACACTCGCCAGCTGACCGCGCTGCTTTCCTGGACGAGTTCCCGCTCGCAGAATGCGCCGGCGAGAGTTTCGAGCTCCTCGGGGCCCCGTTGGGTAACGCTGCTTTCACGAAAACATTCTTACGCAGCAAGGTAGAGGAGTGACGTCGCACCCTGGCGCTGCTGGAAAGGGTCCAAGACCCCAGGGCCCGCTTCCACATGCATCGCTTATGTGCATCCGCATGCCGGGTGCTTCACGCGTTTCGGCTTGCCGACCCTCAACATGCCGCGGAGCCTGCTAGGGAGTTCGACTCCGTGCAGCGAGCCGCTTACGGCAAGCTCCATAAGGTCCCCCTCACCGATGACGCCTGGGAACAAGCTTGTCTCCCCCTCCGTCTCGGGGGGCACGGGTTCTCAAGGATTGGCCCTGCACTGCACGCGGCTGTCGCCGCCAGCATTCTGGACGCTGCCCCCGCCCCGCTTACGCACCGCGACTATGCAACACCCCGCTCCGTCGCCGTCCTTGGGAAACAGGCACGGGGCGATCGACATTCCTCGTCAACCAGGCACGCCGGCCCCTGCGCGATTTCGTCCGACAGATCCAAGATGACCCGTTTGCCACCGACCTAGGCCCCTTTGAACCCGCCTCCCTTGCCGCCATGCCCGTCAACCTGCAATCTCATCTAAATCGGGCGCAGCAAGAAGCCAGGGCAAAGGAGTTTTGGGAGGATGAACTATGGAAGAGAGTGCCACATCCTAGCTGCCACTCCGACACATCCACACGTCGCCGGATTCGAGGCTTGGCCTTCCGTAACACCGGTGCGGCGGCCTTCTTATGGGCCCACCCCACCACGCGACGAAGGTGTCATCAGCACACTGGAGCATCATGCTGCGCAGGCACCTCGGTCTCCCAGTCTACACAGACTCGGTGCCATTGAAATGCCACCACTGCCAGCAGGACATGGATGTCCACGGTGACCATGCCGCCGACCGCTGCGTCTCAGAGTTCGGGCGCATTCACCGCCACAACTCCGTTCGCAATGTGTTCGCGTGGCACGTGTTCCGCGCCGCCGGCCTTGACTACGAGTTCGAAGCTGAGAATCTCCTCCCGGGACGGACTACAGGCCCGCTGACATTCTCCTCGTGCATCCCCCCCGTGACACTGAAGCTGACCTACCAGACCGACCCATTGCATGTGACGTCGCCGTCACGTCACCGTTCAAGCAGACCTCCATCACCAAAGCGACGCAAGTTGCCGGTGGAGCTGCCGCCCTCATGCACCATCGCAAGATCCAGGACCTACAGCACAAGCTGTCAAGGCGCCTGGTCCCCCCCTCTCTGCCCTCCCGCGACCCAGGTTTCCGATTCCAGCCTCTGGTTTTCGACTCCCTCGGTGCCCCTTCTCCGGATACCGCATTATTTATCGAAGAGTTTGTGCCACGTATTGCCATGAAATGCCACACCTCGGGACGCTACGATTCGCACACGCATCTACCAGCGTATCAGTTGCACTTTGTGGTTGTCGGTGGCTATGGCCATCATATCGCGGGCCCCACTGCACGTGACCGATTTGGTACATCCAGTTAGCTCTTAACTGAATAGTCGGTAAGTCGGTGTACACTCAAGATAAGTTAAAAGAGTAAAAGAATTGTTAAGAGTGCATGTCTACAGAGCGGACCAATAATAAGAGAGCTCTTTGTGATACCACCATGCGAATGGGACATTAAAAGGAATACCACATCGAAGCTGCTAAAAATGCCTTACGGAATCAATCAGGCCAGGCGACAGCACAGTAATCTGCTGCTTGAAAGTATAATACTGTATCGTTCGTTACCTTGACAAAATTCACAAACAAGCCTTTTGGCGTTCTGGTTATTCATGGGGCGCCTTTTACCATCGGCGGAACAGAGCACCGAAAAGAGGTTCTAAGAAAGAAACAATGGCACCTGAGAGTCGTTTCAACTCCATTCACAGGAAAGAGTGGTCTCCTTTATTATCCGCGTCGTCGCCGTGTAATTCATCAACATCCAATAGCAATAGCCTTCCTATCTTTCGTTCCATCACACACAACAACCCTCCAACACTGACTGCACCCCCACTGAGCAAACCACGCCAACATGGAGAGCGCCGCGAAGGCCAAATCCAAGGCGCGCCTGCCTTCGTTGGCACGAATTGTGAAGGCTCATAAGAGCCCCCGAGTAGCCTCGGTCCCCTCCACTGTGCGCGATTTCTGCCGACTGCAGGCAGGATCGCTGGCTCCAAATGCCCCATCGCACGAGGAGACCCTGACGCGTTGGAGCCGCGCCCCCAAACCGAGAGCCCCTGTCGCTCTGAATGGTGTGACAGGATTACCTCCAACGCTGGCCCCTATGATGTCTACGCTGGCTTTCTCCGCAGGCCCTCCGGGCATTGGAGCCTTGCCGGCATACAAAGACGCACAAACAAGCCTACTGATCGCAGCCAAGGATGCCGGAGTGACCTTGCCCAAGCGTGCACTCCTCACATCAGGAGATTGGACAATTGTTATGACTACGCCGTGGACTCCAACGATCTCCTAAAAATACTCCAGGGGATCCCAAACATTTATGATCGTGCCCGCCTCTCCACCAGCCTGCTTTCCGAGCTCATCGCCGAACTCCCCACAATCGAGTGGAAAGTTGGCACTTGCGTCGCTGCTGCGCGCGAAGTTGCAAAGCTCAAGACCATGACCTCCGAAATAACACTCGAAAACAGGAAAGCCCTGGCGGGAGCAATCACCCGCCTCATTGATGCAGCAGCCGCAACCCCGGCTGCTGCATCAATGAGGCGGGTGAAGTTTTCAACAGAAGCATCCCCTCTCGGAATGCTTCGGTTGAAAACTTCATTGCGAAATTCTTCGCGGGGTGCGAAAACCTTGCTCCCCCAAAGACTGAGTGGGATACGCAGAACACCCCAGGCGCAGCACCGGAGGCAGACACTCCACCAGCGGCCCACCACGACAACAAAGAGGAGACCCCGGACGGTGGATTGGAAACACTGGAGACCACCACAGTCCATGAAGAACCCGACAGTGCTGATCAAGGTTATGTGTGTGAGGACCCCCTGGCTCTTGCCAGGCCTTCGAGTTTACTGCGGTGTGGGATGACTATATAATGTTAGAACACTCTCCAAACAACATATGGCTGTTCAAGTGTGATGCAATAAACTCTACTGGATTCAGAATGACTAGCCATTAACACGTAATGCTCGAATACCGGCTTAAGTCCACGTAAGGCATACTGTACATTACGTGGTAGTTACTACAAGCATGAAGTGACGAGAGACAGATGAGTCTGGTTTCTTGTCAAGGATTACTTCGCGGCATACGGGTGATTACTGATTACCGGACAAGTGCGACGCCACCGGCGACAAACAAAACTACCCTGGCCCCCACACCTAGAGAACCCTCACCTGTCAACCTTATGGTCCTAAACCCCCAGGAAACAGGTGCGGCTCACCAGCTTACGCAACCAAAGCCGGACGTTCCTGAAGCCCCCTCCACACACACGGGGAAGACCGAACGACGCATGAAACGCACCCGCGCCCTGTCACACGCATGAAGGAGATACGGACGGTGAAGGTACAACTCGACCAATCCCCCCCACCGGGAAAACGGGCGAGCAAGGCCTCTCGCCATTAGTCCTTCCCACCTTTCCCACTTCCCCGTATCAATGCCCCTGATACCTCCAACGACTTCCTCCGCAACCAACGACCAGTCCACCCCTACCACTCCTCTTCCTTCGGTGTATGGTGCACTGCACAGCCCGCTAAGGCCCTCGGACATCTTCAACCTCATTCCTGGGAATTGCATTCACAGTCATGCCATATTGCTCATTCGACTCTTTCGATCCGCAGCAAACGCACGGGAAGCAAAAGCAGTGCACATTGCCTTCCTCCGTATACATCTTCTTCCGACCGCTGTCTTGCGACGTTTCATCCGTGGGGAAGCCGGATGGCGGTCTCAGACAAGGCAAAGCCAAGGACTCCGAGAACGCATCCGCCGCGCCACCGCAGGCGAATGGAATGATAGAACCCATCAAAGCACACCAGATCAGGGAAGAGCGAACTGTCCGACGTCGCCCGCAGCAAACCCAGACAGACAACAAGCGAGACCCAAAGTTTCGCCGGGCAGCCCACCTAGCTGCAGATGCACAATACGGGGGTGCGATGTGCACCCTACATCAGTCGCACATTGCGGACGTACGGGACCCACACGTTTTGGAACGTCTGCGAGAGTTGCACCCTGCACCGAACTCTCCTGTGACAGCCATCGACACGAGAGACCTCCCGCTCCCGATGGAAATCACTGAGGAGGCAGTCCTACACGCCGTCCGACGCTTGAACCCAAACTCTGCGCCGGGTCCGGACAGAATGTCCCCTCGGCTCCTTCGCTTCTTGGCCAACACAACGGTGAGTCCTGAAGCAGGTGTGACGGGCATCTAGGCGCTAATTGCAGTTGTGACAAGACTAGCCCAAGGGGACTTACCAGACGACACAATCCCTCTGATCTCTTCTGAGACGCTGCTGCCCATCCAACCTCGGCCAGCCAATATCCGCCCCATTGCTATTGGGACGGCCTTGCGGCGACTCGTAACAAAGGTGCTCCTACCACAAGCAATAGAAGACACGAGGGAGTACCTCGCACCCTTGCAAGTGGCCAATGGCGTGCCCAGCGGACTGGACTCCATTGTGCATTAAGCACGGAGACTGGTTGAGCGCCAGGACGAGGAGCATGCACTGGTATCCGTGGATGCACACAACGCATTCAATCGGTTCTCGAGACAGCGCATGATAAATTTGCTGCCGACCAAAGTACCGTCGCGGTGTCGTTTTCTGAACATGGTATACGCCCGCAACGCGCCGTCGCTGATATTGCCCGTAGCGGCCGCACAAGATATCCCTAGCCAACAAGGTATGCAACAGGGGGACCCTGCAAGCATGCTGTTGTTTTCTCTTGTTGTGCATCCATTAGCAACAGAAATTGCCCAGCAGACACAGCTTAGTCTACATAAATGGTATGCGGACGACTGCACTCTCATTGGCACTCATACAGAGCTCGAGAAGGCGGTCGACATCCTCTGCTCCAGAGGACCTGACCATGGCTTGTATCTGAATCACGCAAAAACCCATCTGTTCTGGCCGCACAGACTCGGTAACTGCACCTCGCCACTATTCCACTGCTTCCCAGTTGAGAACTTTTGCACCGAAGGCATCGACCTTCTTGGGGCCCCAATTGGGTCGTCACAGTTTATGGAAGACTTTCTCGACAAGAAAATCAGAAGCTGCAAGCACACATTGTCGCTGATTGACGGTTATCGGAGACGCTCGAATTCGGTTCCACCTTCACCGGGTATGTGCATCCGCTTGCAAGCTTCAACATATGGTGAAGCTAACTCCGCCGAGTGTGACCACTGTCACTGCACTGAGATTCGACGACGATCAACTCGAATTTTACGCAAGCTCTAACAACGTGCCGATAACTGATGCGGTTCAACAGCAGGTATCCTTATCTCTCCGCTATGGCGGTCACGGCTGTACACCTATAGCAACGCTTAATTTCGCAGCATCTGCTGCGAGCATAATTGACGCCGAGCTGCTGCGAGCCCTGAGAACAGTGGTGAGACTGAACACCGATACGCTGAAGCAGATACACACCTCCGGGAGTTTGTCCGACGGCTCCCTGCGTCCGTCACTAATGATGGCAGTGTTCCGGAAACTTTGACAGCGGCAAGCCTCGCAGCCAAGCCCGATAGTACATACAACATTCTGCATCGAGCCTGGTGCGAGTCTGCAGCAAAGTTCTTCTGGAAGGACGACGAATGGAAGAGGTTGCCAAACCCCATATCGCATTCAGCAGCAGATATTCGGAGAAGAATTCGACGTCATGCATACTTGGAAACGCAGCCAGGGGCCTTCCTCACGGCACACCCCGCTGTAGTCAACCGAACGTCCAACGAGATGTGGACAGTGATGCTACGCCGTCATCTAGGAGTTCGCGTGTTTGACGACACCGCACCGCTGCAGTGCGCTGAGTGCCATAGGCCCATGGATCTCGTAGGGGACCATGCAGCAGACCTTTGTAACAAGGTCTCGGGTGGACCAACCGGCACACAGCAATTGTGAGAGTACTTGGGAGAGAGCTATTTATGGCAGCAGGAGTTAGCGTCCAATACGAGGTCAAATACCTACTCCCCGGACTGAATGCGCGACTCGCAGATATTCTGGTGCACCCGCGAACGACATCACCATATCGTCGCCATTCCAGGAGTGCTATGTGTCAATTGGAGCACGAAAAGCGAGAGCCGTTGCTAAGGCAGCAGAAAGCGAAAGAGGAGGGACCTAGCCACGAAAATGGCTGCCATTTCTGGCGACGTCCTGCCTGGAAGATCAAGATTAGGATGGGATTTTGTGTCGCTGGCCTTTGACTCGTTAGGATCACCTTCTGAGACATCAAAGGTCATGGAGAAATACGCGGCAGCTGTCGCATAGCGCAGCGGATGTTCTATGGGGGGGGATGAAAACCCGCTTCTACTAGAAACTAAGTTACGCAATTTGGTCCACAAGCGCGGCGTCAGTAATATGTCGTTCGCCGCAACACGCAGAAGTTAGTCACCCTATTCAAAATTAATTTTGCAGCGACTTCACAGTGTTGCACTTACATATAGAACTTTAATGTATTCAGTATCTACTGGGGACTGTGCACGTCCTAACTATACGGCTAAGATCTAACCGGATGTACCTCGTCGTCCATGCGCATCGGGGCTCGGGACAGGATAGCTTGAGCAATGGATGACCAGAGGGTGCAACTCAGTCGCTGGTAGATACGGCGGCGGATAACACCAGGTGTCGAGTGACACTTGGACTCAATCCGCGGAACTAACTCCTCGATAAACGCAATTGTACCAGGTATTACAGTGATAAAAACATACGACGTCTTATCAGTAGTTAGCTTCCTTGCGGAATACCCTGGGACACAGCCACTCGCATCTTTCAAATATTAAAGAACCCAACCACCCACTTGTTAGCTTCGGCAGCAATATAGTTGGTCCTGCACTGAACCTTTTATACGTGATAATTGCGTAAAGGCATACATACCAAATTACTGTAAACTATCGCAAGAATTTCATCTAATTGCCTCAAAAAAGCAAGTGAGCAACACTGCAGATCCCAATCCTAGTGTCAGAAGGATAGGCAAATTTCCCCATAGCATTACAAATTATTTTTCAAAAATTCCTAGAGTTTTTGGTTAAAATTATGCAATGGTACGCTGAAAGAGAGAAATATACTCCCAACCTCATTTTTTAGTTTGAAACAGTTAGTCCCATACCCGTAAGGTGACATTTTTTCGTCATATTAGGAAAAGGTGACCTAGGGTGAAAAAGACTCACAAGTCACCGTAGAAATAGATCATATCACCACGCTTGGTGATCTAATCACCATTTTACTGGAGATTTCACCATGTAAGGTAGCCAATAACGCTAAAAGTAGACGATAACCTCCGTACGCGGTGATTTAGGTGTTGCAAATCACCAAGGGTACCCGCACACTGCCGTAGACTCACCTCAAGGTCAACATATCACCTACCAAAAAACATCTCGTCCTGCTCTCACCCACCATAAGGCAGGCTTAAATCGCCGTTTTTCTCTCCACAAACATGAAACCCTTGTAGAGGCTCATATTATAACCCCTCAAAATCGGAAGTCTCATGGATCACCACGAAGGAGAACACCCTACTCGCAGCCTACTCTTTCTGCATTCCAGCCGTCTCCAGAGAGAGATTCATCCTGGGTACCACTGGGTCAACAAGAATCACCTTTATCTGAGGACGCTGCTAACTCGTCCCGCTCCGCTTCACAGGACCCTCCTGATCATACCAGTACTCCACTTAGTCTTCGTCATTCTGCGGCTGAAATATTACAGGAATCTACGGCACGAAAGTTGAATTTTGAATCTGAGAGTACTTCACAGTTATCTGACGACAGGGATAGACCCTCCTTGTAAGAACTACAAGCAGATTTGCTCGGCATAGAAAAGGACACAATGCGGGACGTTTGCAGACTTTGCCCGTGGTTTGGCTCTGGAATCCAAGAAAGTAAGGACGGCATGTGCGTGCATAAGTAGCGGATTGGCCTGGAGATAATTAAACCATTATACACCAAGAACGTTGCTGAGAAATGCAATTGGGAGGACGACAGAAAACCGGAGGCTTTCGAGTATCTTAAGTCATATGGGAGTAAGGGGGAAGGCTACATACTGCGCGTTATGTTCGTTCAACTATATATACACAATGGAAGGCCGCAGGTTTCGAAAGAAGGGTGGGTAAGGGAACGACAATGGTGCTCTCTTTGTAGGCAGCCGATATGCAAAAAGTTGTTGGAAGAAATGGCACACGGACCAAGTGCTTGTGCGCGCTTCAATATCTGAGCAGGAGGCCAAAAAATTGATATCCGCGAGCACTCAAACTGAGGAAACTCTAGATATGGTGGAGGAATAGCCACGGCAAGTTTATTGTTGTATAAAAGCTATAATTTCTGAGTGTAAACAGAGGCGGATGCTCGAGAGTTTGCGAACTCTTCATGGACGCGGCTCGGCTTGAGACTGTGAACTTGGGACTGCCAGTTTGGGGTGGGGACGCGCAGCAGGTGACATCCAGTACTGATGCGGGTTGTGTCCCGAGTAATGTCGATTTCACGAACGACAGAACTGTGGCCGTTGCAGAGGAGATTGGTAGGGAGGAGTGGAGGATAGGAGTCTGTAGAAGGGCTGGGAGGAGGAAGGACTTGAGGTGGGATCGGGATTTCGGTCCCGCGGTAAAGTCCTCGGAGAGCAGTGTCGAGGGGAAGTGGCCACATGAAAGGCGGCTGTTGAGCCTCCCGCACCACAGCCTTCAATTTTCATCCCTCTTATTTGACCCAGTGCCGTAGAATAGTGCGGATAAATGGTGGATGCCGGACAGGTGTGCTGAAGAGCATGAACGCGAGCCGATTAAACTGGAGAGGAACGTGGGTTTGTTCTCGAACTGAAGAGGTAGTAGGAGCGCTGACGAGACCCTTTTAAGATGATGCCATGACTTTGAGTGTATTGCTGGGTGCTGGTACAGTTGGTGATAAACAGCACCTTCATTACCATTAACTGCGGTGATCGTCTACTTTTCGGCTGATTGGTCACCTTACACCTTACATGGTGAAATCTCCAGTAAAATGGTGATTGGATCACCAAGCGTGGTGATGTGATCTACTTCTGCGGTGATTTGTGAGTCTTTTTCACCATAGGTCATCTTTTACTAAGATGAAGAAAAAACATCACCTTACAGGCATGGGGTTAGAGAAGAGAAATTTGGACTTCATCTGATTTGAAGCGAAGCTTTAGTCGGAGCTCCACTGGTTCATTTTCGCCTTTTCATTGTAGGCACCAAATGGGTTCCAAAACTGTATGCCAATGAAGGTAAAGAGTCCTCTGAAATGACAATGTCGGATTTTCGATGACCAACAGCATCGAATGAATTGTCGATGCGTTGCTCTATAATTTTTGAATAATTTTTTTTGAGATATGTAATTTCTCGGACCCGTCAATCCCTTATGTAGCAGCTATAAGTCAACGCTGAAAATAGAAAAAAAATACGTATTAATCCGTGAAGTCCAATCGTTGACTTCAAAATTCTTCTCAACGAAAACATCGATCTGTCTGCATCTGTTACGGCTAGAAACCTGGTAGCAAGTTTCATAGACGGGTGCTCAAAACGTATATGACTGTAATTTACATGTAAAAAAACACTGTTTCTTTTTCACAAGACCTCCAAGGAGATCCTCTGATAGGCCCCGACGGAAGTGTTGTATCGGAGGTACTGAGAATATATATTATTTCTCTATCTATATATGATATAGCCATTATATGCGAATTATTTTACGTCCTCGGACTTACCATAAGTAAATGATCTCCGCGACTCAAAAGTTCCATCCCTGACAAAAATCAAACAGGAAACAGTCTTGTTTCATTCTTGACGACACCTGTAAACCGGAATCCATACTCGAAAAGTCCATTTGATGTAGACCAAGATGCAAAAGAAGAACATTCTCAAACGAGTGGATTTGAATGAGACCAAGTATCTATAAGCCAAGGAATAATAGAAATCTCGCGAGGGAAATTTCACTTGTAACGAATGTTGCTGCCATCTGATTGCAACAAAAAAGTATCTATACTCAATATAATTACACTGGTACCGCAGCGTGAAGTTTTGATTTAACATCCGTTTTTAAGTCTTATGGTACATAGAAGCATAGTGCGGGTGTCTTTTCGATATCCATTCCCCTCCGATGCAGTGCCCAAGTGACATCGTTTCATCCACGCAGATTCTCTCCCATGGAGAAACAATTGACCTCCTATGACACCATATGATGTCAACGAGTTCAATGAAAAGAGACCATATTCTTTCAGTGCTTTCAGTTTCCGTGTAGCGTCTGAATGGAATAAATTAGAAAAGTGTTTCGAAACTTTTCCTCGAATTCTTTTTTCCAAATATTTCCAAGTGGATGGATTTACATGTATGGTGTGCACAAAAGAGTAGCCCTATGCTCTTGAACTCTGTTCAGCATAAAAATATCGGAACTTCAAGAAAAAGTTTAGAATTCCACAAGCTATTACATATATGTGCCCACCATTAGAGATTTTACGTTTGCAAGTTCGGTAATTGTGAAGAGAAGTCTAGGAGAAACATGCAACGGAAAATCATACGGGTATTATCTTACTAGATATGAACTTGAACGTACCTGTACCCTGCTGAACCAATTATCTCCCACTGTAGATTTTCTGTTGATAGAAATACCCCCTCCTGATTGGTGTAAGTTTTTCTATGCAATTCTGTGAAAAAATTCCTACCCTGGCCATCCCATTGGCTTCTTGAGGGTTTTCTTCTGTAAGATTACGATTCGTTGGCTCTACCACGACAGCAAGTATCTTTATTTCATTGTAGATTGCCTTCAGATGATTCTATTGGCTTCAGGTTGAAAAGTTTAAAGCTGAAACTCAAGCTCAAGGTCATTCAAGCTGAAACGCTGTGTCATGTCCTGAATGGATAAGTATATCGTTATCGAAGTCTAGCGTCTTCCGGTAGGTGTGTCAACTTTGATGGCCGATAACACACCTACTTCCCCAAAGAGAATATCGTAATCGCTTAATTTGAGCTACTGATGTGAAAGGTGTTGCAAAAATTTGACAAGGTTCCCGCGCTGTTGACGACGGTCACTGGGATTCGCCACTTTGGGTAAAATTTTCGATCTTAACGAACTTCTTGTTAGTCCAAGTGAACAGTCGAGGTGCAAACTCAGACTTTTTGCACTTTCAAGTACCTATGGGTGCTATTAGTTATACTCGAAAGATAATGGTGACATTATGCAAAATTTTTAATAAACTATAGCCTTCATAAATAAGTTCTAGTATGAGTGCATTCGGACTCATACTATTGCATTCGTTCTTTGAACACCGGTTATCTTCATACCCCTGAGCTTTAATTGTTTTTACCTTGATATTCATGCAGTATACACTGTTAAACGGAAAAGTTATTTATACTTGTTTGCAGGACATTTATTAGAGAACAATTATTCCAGAGTTTAAAGGACCTATCGGCGAGGTTCTTCGCAGTACTAGCTAGTCCAACTTTGTTCATGCCCATGCTCTTGTACGATTCCTGGACGGCCATGAAACATGTCATCAACCGCTTCTCAGTAGTCATCTGTCCTTTCGAAACTGCATTTCAGACATGTTCCGAGTCTATATAACAGCAGAGAGGAGCACTTCTGCCAAGACTTTTCTCGAGATCCTTGCGAGGTAGAAACCATCTGCAAGGGGAAATTTTCATCGCTCTTTATCGAACGAAATACATGCTTGGAATTCATCTTGAATATGCTAAGACATGCGCCTCACAAGATTGGTCGGTTGAGAGAGTCAAGAATTCAAGTAGAGAGAAATGGTCATCGTTCTAAGAGAGAGCATCATCTGCGTACAAATTAAGCCTTGAGGTCGAGTTGTCCAGTCCATTGCACTTCAAAACTGATAAGGATACGTCATTGGAGATCTTGACTGCCTTACTAAACTCGAATATCTTACACCCCAAGAAATTCCCATAACTTACTTGAGCCGCTTTGTTAGTAAACCAGCAGATTTAGAGATACGTATTCTCTAGCCAGAAAAGAATAGCTCGATAGCTTTTGGGCTCAACAAATTTGCAATCATTCGATATTGGTGGGATGCGTGTAACGCGACGCTCACATATTATCGAAAAATCATTGGATCCCGTTTATCTGATGAACGTGTCAAAGAAATCGAATTTTTTAAATTCCTGATGCTTAAGAGTCAAATCTCTTCAACCCCTCCAACGATTTCCACTCTAGTTTCTCATATTCGGCGTGGAAATTGTCTCCAACTTAAAAATCAGTCATTGCAGCTTTCCATCAGAAATTTTCACATGTGAGGAAAAGTCACCAATGGGAGGATGCATTTGGAGGTACTTCCCTACATAGAATTGAATAGTGACGCCCAGGGATCACCCGCATCGCACTTAATATAGAAAGATCGCAAAATCCAATATTTACGCATCATTAATCCCAATGATATCAAGATCTTCTCTTTAGAGTGAAATGTAATTTCGTAGACTCATATTATACTTGCTCTATACCTAGGCTTGGTTCAAGTCGTGGAAGATTATTCGGAATAACTCTGTAGCAGCGATGGAGAGTACCATCCGAATTGATTAAAAACTTGAGGTGGACACATCATGTGCCATGTAAGGTTTTCTTTGTTTTTGTACCCTCGAGCGATGTACATGGCATTTTAAATTTCGTCATTGGCTCCAAAATTATTACAAGAAAGTATAAATTTGCCGCTGATTATTTTTTGATCTTATGGAACTTCGACCCTAGGGGTAAGCCTCCAAAACTTACGATCTTTTCAGCCTTTAATCTGGTAAATTATCATAATCTTAAATTTGTTGTTTTTCACGCGGGGATTACTAGGTGACAAGACCTCGAAAATATGAATACCGATATAATCTATGTTAAACATCGGAAAATTAAGGGCATCCTGAACGCGATTTAGGTTCTTTTCGGCTCGGCAAAATTGGGTGAAAATACCAATGAGCTTGCTATACGTGCCTTCATCATGCGCAGCTTCCAGTTCCTTCGTCGCCGAGGACTCATCCACCAGGTTTTCGTAGTCGTCCACTACTGTAGATATTAACTTATTATTGGCCTAGCTGTCCCCGAATAGGTATTCTGGGATCTCTGTCTCTGATTCCTATTTATTCTCTTTGAATTGCTTTATTATTTCAATTGAATCTCTCGCAATGCGATCGCCGCTATCTAAGTTCATCATTTTTCCTAAAAAAATATCGCACTACTTCCGACTTTACGCACTTTCTGGCTTACTTATCTCCGTACATGAATAACTCATCCCCAATTTCATACGTCATTTCTGCGGCCGTACGCACGTTTCTACGCAGTTCAGTACTCAGAAAAGCATTATGATATATTTCCTTCATTTCTTTTCATGCCTCACTTAGTGCCATCGGCCGCTTACTATGGTCAGGCATTTCTTTTAGTGTGAGAGGAATGCGCGGAATGACAACAACTAACAAGAGCGTGGTTCATAGTACTGAAGGACAATAAGTATTGTAAACAGCCTTGACAGAGAGCAGCAGGGCGAGAACTCGTTCGATGAGCGGGCTATCAGTAATAAAATTGCAGTAGACTAGACGGTGGAAAGTGTGATACAGTCCTCCTATTCAGAGCGCGTTATGGATTTTGGTGCAGGAATGTTGTTACTTTACACAGACGACTTGAAAGATGTTCTTCCTTTTCAAAAAGTTGAACTGTCGTCCTTGGTCTACCTCAATAGTTTCTTGAAACCTACATATTCTGACAACCAAATGTGCATTAATGCGTTACATGTTTTTTTGTAGACTATTACTTCAGAGAATAGGCGGTTCTGAGCTTGGTGTCCCTTTCTGCCACGTGTGAAAATATGTTATTCTCTGGTTTCATTAAGCTATGGACATACGTTCCAATTGAATACGCAATCCCCATTGGGAAGGGACACTTAGAAAATTTAAGAGGAATATAATTCCGTTTTAAATAATTCAAAGGTTGCGTTTATGCTGTCTAGGTCCGCCATGAGCTCCGAGAGCACATGTTCTGGGTCATATCTTCGCGTCTTTACATGCAGTTTGCCTGGATTTGGGAGGTGGAAGTATCAATGGCCCTTTCGAATCTCTATGGAAGTAAATAACACCATCACAAAATATTATACGTATAAATTCACTCGTAACGAACCAATAGGAGTGTCTACCCATCTGCCCTCGATCCAACTGCGTCTTTTGAAAAATTCAAGATGAGTCATGTCTGAGTGAGTAAGTCAATATAGAGGAGTACTGGTGCGTCAAATTCGGCTATTTTCGCGGTAATTGAACGGAAGAAGTATTAGAAGATATGGATTCGAATGGAGATACTATAAAATTCCCCGTGAGTGGACTATACGAAGATATACATCAATTTAATCTATACGAAGATATACATAAATTTACTCCCGTTCACTCCGCGAATGAGATCAGTGTTGATAATAGCACAGTACTATTTGGCCTGAGAATTTATAATCACAGTTCTCTGTGGAGCCGATTCAATTCGTGCACCCTCAAACTTTTGCTATATTTATTTATCTCAGGTAGGTTCTACAACAAATATTTGGTATGTATCTGAGCCAACGTTGGAGGAGAGTTGCGGAAGCCTAGGATGTGGGGTCTCGGAACTTTCTGAACCATATTCCCATCTTAGGGAGCACAAAAAAGACGTTATCGGACTCGTCCCCATCTTCTACATCCTCATCACGCGTGCTATTGAGCTGCCTGCAGAGTTTTTCTGGGGTCATATGAACTGCTTACTTCTTTGAGTCCTTTTTTATTACTGAGATAGAGATTCTAGTATCAACACTCGCGGAGAGCAAGCTCTTCTTGCGGTCGTTGAGAATAGGACTAGAATCGAATCAGTTGAAACATCTGGCAATTTCTAGAAGTTTTGTACGGAAATAACTTTGAACTTTGACTCCATAATCTCGAATATATCGGGTTCTTACATATACAGACCCTGCAAAGCATCATGCATATTCTGCTCATCAGATGGATCATTAACGTTGTTCTTGCAAAGGTTTTTCTGGCTTCTTTTTCAAGATGTCATGATGGTTCTTTTTCACTGTAGATAATCTAAAATGGTGATTTCATACAATACAACTAGACTAAGAGGCTGGCGCCATCAGGGGTATCCAACTATAGCGTTCTGAAGGAATTGGATCTTTTTGGGTCGTTCTGTGGTGGTATGCTGGTACTTGCATTGAAAATAAGCGGTCAGCTTGAATTATTTAGCTAGAGTCATTGAAGCCTCCAGACCGCCCCTGAAGAATATGTCTCCTGCACATATGTCTGTGAATCTGCAACATAGAATTACCTAGCGCCTTTGGACAACATTTGAAGGTACTAAAGTTTCTGTTGAGGACTTATGCCATAATTTATTGCAACCTGTGAGTGATTGTCCACAAAAGCCATCCAAGATTCCCCTAGGTCCAAAGAGGTCTTCTTTTTGGAGTCAATTTGTCGAATTTAGAGGCCACTAGCCAGTATTGAGTGCTAAATATATTATACTGCCGCCGTCCCTCGCGTTTAACGTTTAAAATACGATCTTTTCTTGATTCTGTATATCTGATTGGACTTTAAAGCCTGCAGCAGCGATGAATTATGCAATCCGGAAAGCGACTGTATGTTATTTAGCATCATCTTATGTTTCTTGGGTGATTTTTAGAATCACCTTTCGCATGGAGCGCTATTAGAGATTCACAACTCTGGAGTTAAGGAAGTTTCTTAGTTATATACATATGAACGGAAGATCTCAGACATACTTACCAAACATGCTGACTGGAAGAAATATTGCGGCAATTATGTCCTTAAGATGTGAGCCTTACAAATCAGAATCTAATGCAGGACTAAAATGACGAATACATTCTTAGCGCTCGCCAAAGTGGTAAACTACTGGATTGAGATGGCCCACATGAAATGCGGGGACTTGAAACCTATCTCAGCTTCACCATGTTGAGTATATGACATTTTAGCTATATGTTAAGAGGGCCCGAAGATAAAAGTTTTAGACCCTGCTTCATATGCATCAAGTGTGGAGGCGAATGATATATTTCCTAGTAGAATACCTCACAAATAGCGTTACAACCCAATCATCTTCCTGAAGTAAAGTTAGAAGGGTACTACGGCCATGGACCACCACCACCCTACTGGTTGAGTTTTCAGGATATTTTGACCCTCGGCGACCAATTACGTACTAGTGGACGGTTCTAGTATTTACATTCTGCACGGAGTTGCCACTTTGAAGGAGAGGGAGCCCTTTCAACAGTATGTCCTCGCACAGGCATTGTGCATGTTGCTATCACTCTGTTCAGAATATCCCTGGGATCTATCCACGATAGACTTCAACAGGTCTTTGCCCTATAAGAATTTGCCGCAGCTCTCCAAAAGGAAAGGCAACAGCACGCAACACAAATCCCATCCGATTAAATCCCAGTATTTTGTCAACTCTAGTTACAAATTTACAAGAATTCAACATTTTCGGCGCTGACAAGCTTCGCGGCACTGCCAGGTTGATGTCACTAAAAGCAAGCCATCTTCCCATGCAATAGGAAGATTGGCTTTAAAACGGTTACTTGGGAAGGTCTTTAACAAAGAGTCCCGAAAGAGTAATCCCACAGGAGGCGGTTTAGCAGTTAGGAATAATTCCCTTTGTATTTTACTTCTTTTCCGAGCGATTGATGTGACTACAGACGACAGCTCACACGATATAATATGATGTCGTAAACATTACGATACTGGGATAAATTTTAGTTTTCTTTGATGGAAACATAATATAAAGGGGTATTAGCTCCTTTTATGGAATATATGTTCTCTAAAATCACAGCGTCGGGATCAAATTTTAAATAAAAGTTTTCTAGATACTAAAAAAATTAAAATCTTTTTATTTACATTCGAAAAGTTGAAGCGTGATTGGATATTGCCCTCACTGAATGCAGATATTTCTAACATAAAATTATGATATTCTCGAGATTTATTAGAACTACATATACTCGTTGCAGTTGTAATTGCGGTAGTTTAATCTTGCCCTAATTTACACTGCGCTTTTCTTTGCACATGCATAATCGTATTATGATTTATTTTCAACTTTTCCGTATATTGAGAATATTTTTTGATAGCTTCTTTAGAATCGTTGCAAAATCTTAGACAATACTGCAGAATTGCTATAGTGCGATTCAAACTGAGAGACAGAAGCTCATGGGAGGCGAAAGATTCCGACTTCTCAAGCAGACGAAGTATCTAGGAATCTACCAGATTCTTTTATTTAGAGCGAAGCATAAAACAACCTCTTTTTTAAGTGTTCTCTTGTAGCTACCAACACCTCTGAGCTGCTAGTAAAACATTTCACGCACCATATCAAGAAACGTGAATTGTCTCAATTCAAGGGAAAATTCCCTACGCTGCCAGTTTCAAAAATTTCAATTTTCCCTTGTGTTTCCCGCTGGATGGCTCTGGCACATACCGGGAGGTTGTTTGGACTATTCTATGAGAATAGAGTACATAGATTTCTTTGTACTCAAAATATTTATACGTTTCCCTACGTAGCATCTGACGTATCATGGAACAGAAAAAGAATGTTGCAAACCTCGTGTTCTTACTGTTACAAATTCTATGTTAAAACTATAATTATATACTCGAAGGAATAATTAGGTAGTAGTATAATGTATTTGAGAAGGAGATGAGTCATTTTTGCAGACATATTTTTATTCACCTTTCAAATCAGGGCAATCAGAACGCCACTTAGGGCATTTAGACACATTTTCTGGTAGCAACTACAAAAAAGTTTAATAATTTAAACCAGGCAAATACTACTAACTTTGCTCCAATGATCCATGTTCGGTGCTTTTTCTATGACCTATTTTTGGAAACTAGCACTAATTTCTACGTAATGTCCATCAAGTGAGAGACTGAAAGTTCAAAATATGACGAAAATAAATTTAGATCCTCATTCACCTAGTCGATGATTTTTTTTGAAAAAATTCCGGTTTACGGCCTTTATAATGACAGCAGATATTTTCAAAAGCAGCTGAACAAATAATTTGCTTTATTTCGGATGAATATTTCCTTGTACATGCAGATACGATATGCTACAGGTTACAAAAGAAAAGGCAAAATTAATATCGCTTTAGTCGCATGTTCCGTAATATAGCATGGAAAGGATGGAAATGTACCTCTATCATTAACTCTATAGATTTTTTTGCTTTATTGATGGGCTGCATAATATTGAGGTGGAAATTTGCAGAAGGTTGTTAAGTCGCGTCGTCTAAGCCATTCCAAATTCACTTAATAGAGCTGCATTAGTTTATATCGCTCACTTTACTTTAAAATTCAGACATGACAGAAGTAAACCTGCATATGACACTATTAGCATCTGTCAAAGCAATCGACAAAATTACCCCCACTTTGTAATTTTGGGAACAATGAATGCTAAAAATGAAATGTAGCTAACAAAAGACGGGACTGATTTCGAAATCAGGTCTATTTCACCTTGAAAAAGTGTGAAATTGAGGGAGAATTTTTCCTCAGTTTGAAATTTGTTTCAAATTTCTTAACTACTCTATTCCGCATTTTAATTTCTTTCCAAACTTGCCTACCACTTCGAGAAGAGAGCAATTTAACCGGGTCATACAGGCTTTCCAGTTAGCCCGAAAGTGGAAGTAATAAATAACAAATGCCATAAAATACAGTCAATTGAATCATGTGGACGAGAAATGCAGGCGGCGAGATAATTTGGAGATAATTGTCTATCTATGCTACTCATATTCGACATCGCTGAGGTAAGAACTGTAGCAAAATTGCTAGTAGCTCACTTTATGACACTCAAATTAGAGTTCCAACTTAGCAATAGTCGTGTCGCAATCGGAAGCACTTTATGGTTGATACATTGTATTGCGCACATTTCAAGATGTGCAGTGCTCGTGCCATGTATGGAAGCGCGACACGGTAAGCACAATATTGAACCCAATGTAAGGAATAGTCAATAAAGTGTATTTCAAACGGAATATATCACTATACAGTTGGTATAACCATTCCAAATGACGTAATGTAGACATTTGTACAGTTTTATCGTTACCGATAGCAATATTTACGGCGAGATCGGGTGCAAAAAGGGCAGGGTTCTAATTGAAAATTTGAATGAACGGCTTCCTCTCTTAAAGATGTATGAAAAATAACCAAAAGCCTTGTATTAATTGCAAGGACTGCCATTAAGGGGCACATACTGCCACATTTTTTGATCTCCCAGACCATGTATCCGTTAATTATTTTAATAATGATCGTATCTATTCATGTCTTTCCGACTCTAAAAAAGAAAAGGTGGAATTATAGAGATCACCAAGGTCGAGCCACTGACCTCAGGTACTCTAAAGACACAAAAAAAGCGACTAAGTACTGAAATGGGGCAATAAGAAGGGCTGATATCCTTTCAAAATCCGCAACTACCTCAGTACCTCATCGGGTTCAAACGATCAAGTTATTAACCGGGTAGTTCGTTCTCACTTCCTGACTCCGCTCATGCTACCATACATACGCTGTCGCTCGAGATTTCTGTTTATTCTATAAGGACCAAGTAGCAAATCTAAACTATTTACACCAGCCATGTTGTTATTTCAAAGTAAAGCGCTCAGATCACGATTTTATACTGCTCCCTGGAGATGTTTAGGTCGTTCCGTCCTTCATCACGATACCCATTTTCCAGTTTCCCCTCTACAGACAAGTTTAATATCATGATGCCATCTTTTTTTTCCCTATCCTTTCCCTTCCGATGACATCCAAGCACCCGGAGGTACCTCCTCAAGTTTGTGCTGAAACGAATCATTCTAATTTTCCCTTTATCCTCCCGCAATGAACTTAAATCACCCTACCTATACTCTTCTGCCTCGTCTGACTCTTTCAAAAAAGTTCTTCACACATAATGTATTACTGTTCCATATGTCGGCGGTAGTCGTCTATGTGCGTAAGCCTGTTCTTCAATAAGGATAGTCCACTGATGCAAATACATGGGAAAAAATGCTTTGTATTGACCGCCAGCAATTGAGCTTTAGATGCAATAGCACTGGTTAGCATCTCATAAAAAATCAATTATTATTGGTCGAGATTATCTAAAAGTTGCAAACCCACACCCTGAGGATATTTATGTGCAACAATTCTTTCATTAATGAATCGATTTAACTTGGTGAAAGTGTAATTAAATTGAACTAACGTTGAGAACTACAGAGAAAAGTACTAGATATAATGCTGAAAATCCATCCGAGATTGGATATATCGAAAAAATAATTATAGTGCTTAAAAGACTATTTCAAAGATCAAAAGATTGCAAATTATATCTGAATTCTATTCTGTTTGATGAATTAAAAGGAAAATTATGGATAATTGTCGGATTATGCATTACAATGAGTCTTAAGTTTTCTTCAAATCAAAAAAATTAGTTGACGGTGAAGCATTTAAAGGTTTGAAGGGTAAATAAATAAATAAAAATGACAATTATGGCTGTGAAAGGCAAACGAACAGTAATTGTTCGAATATCCAGTAGAAATATTTAAATGGTTCGTAATGCAGCATATCATCGCAAAACTATGTAATTCAAAAAGCCAAATAGATTTATGACTGCGGAAAATATTGTAGTCATTCCTGGAATAAAGGAGAATCTACTTGCAAAGAAAAGGCCCAGTCAGCTGATTTAAGAGAGCTAGAAAAATCTCACTTTTACAATTGAGGAGTTCATGACTAACTAAAATTATTGCATAAAATATTTTAACAGGGAGTGAGCCAGGGAGAGAAAGGTCGCTCTGCTCATTTATCCGTAATCTGACGGTTACATAACAGAGAAAATTTGAAAATTTTCACTCATATTAAGCGATTCAAATTAGAACCGCATTGCTTATGGGAATTTTTCTCTAAATATTGGAGAAATATGCTATTCAGCTCTCCATACATGTAGAGGGGTTTCGGGTGGACCGTAAGAGTTCAAAGCTTTTAAAAAATATTCAGGAATTTTCTTCGAGTTTTTTTATGGGGATGATCTCCTTATTCAATCTCAGTGAATTTGTTATAAATTAATCTAGTGATCCAAATAAACGGCATTTTTTGCGTATTGAGCCAAATTATTTGAGAATTAATTGATATAATGATGTAATTGATATAATACATGCAAAAAATAAAGAATGGGAAAAAATTATAGCACGAAATATATTATTCGGCATTGCTAATCGTACCTCGCCGTTTCTTGATTTGAGTCATCAAAGTTCAATTCTTGTATACGTATATCCAGTCGCTATAATATCTACTTGGTGTTTCTGAAAAAAACCATTTTATGCAAATGTTTCGTTGTTCTGAAGTCCTTGTCATTGTTATAATACCTGGGTAGTTTGGAAATTTTGACCAACTAACTGGCCCAAGAAATTAATTGAACAAACCTGAACAATAAAGGGGGGAATGAAATGGCTTGAAAGATTTGATGAAGATGAATTCGCTCTGGCTAGATATTATAAAGGAGGATTTCAGAAATGCAATTACATTTGTAAGAGATGAAAATGTTCTCAAAGCACATGGATTTGACAGTGCATTTTTGGTATTTGAACAGTCAAAATACGGATTTTGAATTACATTAATGTGTAGAAAGTAGTAAGTACATGAAAGAAGTTGGAAGGAGGAATTCAATCTGGAACGGGTGAAGATATGGACAAAAAACTGCTCAAAAAAATGGTATCTATGTTGCGAGCAGTTAAATTGATTTTTTTAGTGACTATGTATGAAAAATTGGGAAAGATCGATCGCGCACGCAAGCATAGTTACAATGAAGTATTTGAAGGCCATGAAAACGATCAAACAAATCAAGCCATTTTGGGTACCTCAGGCAAAAGCGAGAGATGTTAGAAGAACTTCTTACTGCAGTCACAGTTGGCTCTAAATTAGTATGGACAAATATTATGGACTTGGAACAAGTCACTGGTATCATTAAATAGTTTTTTACCTCCCGCCGAATACTAGGTTCTGAATAAATGACACCATCAGAGAACTTCAGAAACGGTCAATATAAACTCGCAGCCTTACTCAGATTTGATTCAGATCACCAAAAAATATTGATCAAAACGGAGACTGAACTAGATGTATGTTATTTTGATGTGACAATGCTACAACACTTCTGCGGCATTTGAGTTTAAAATTTCGAAGAACAATTACCCAATACACACAAATGTCACAAATAAGTAAAATAACTTGGATTTTATTCTCCTAGTAGAATTGGGAGAACTATTAAAAACTAATGCCACATCCATTCGCAAACAAATTTCAAAAGTCTTAGGAACATCTAAACTAATAAAATTTTAAATTATGTATTAACAACTTACCTTCAGACTGCTACTGCCCAATTTTCAAAGACTTAGGATGAAGCGACGTGAGAAGCAAAATAACTTGAAAGGATGCAAATATAACTAGCTGAATTAATAATGAAAGCATTTGCATAGCATAATTTATACTGCAGATAGATGTAGAAATATTTTAGGGGCTCCACTAGCAGATTCTTGGAGTTGAGGTTTAAAGCTAAGAAAAAAATTTAGATGCTTCTCAAAATGAGTTCGTCTAAGATAAATGTTCTAACCTTTAGTTTTCTTCAGAAAAGACCCCTTTCGTGGGGAACGAAATGGTTGTATAAGACCCAATTGAGAAAGCAGGCGCTTTCAATCCAGAGAGGGAAAATAACAACTGAATTTATCTCTTGTCATTTTAATTTTCGTCGAAAATATCCAATTTCGAAAATATTTGTAATTTTTCTGCAAGTGAGTGGAAATTGTACATAAAAGGAAGGAAATAGATTAGACGTTGATTTTTTAGGTCACTCTTAAGGTCGTACCTCTTCTAGACTTTAACTAAACGCCCTCTTAGACTTGAAAAGCCTGAATCTGGACTTCAATGAATGTTTAATATATATTTCAAAAGGGTACAAAAATCAGGGGTTTCAATATTTTAAGGACGGGATCATCTAGAGTTGCTTAGACTGGAGAAGTAGTGGCTAGATTTGAAAACCCCGAATTTTTGAAAACTACAACGAAATTATTGAATCAATTCCCCTGAAATGACGTATCTAGCTTCCTTTTGTCTTTAAAAGCTTGTGAAATGAGTCAAAAGGTAGAATATGAGGATAAAAATAATATCAGGCAGTCAAAATGTATAAAACAACTTAGGGGACTTTCTGAGACGGTTCAAGTTAAATATAATGGAAATCTCATTCACTTCAATATGAAATTGAAAGATACCTTAAATTAGTGCTGCGAGAATGAGAATTGATGGCAACCTCAGCTTCTGGCGGATTATACTGACTCAACCTCTGTAGAAAATGAAAACGAATTGTCAAGGAATATTTTGCCTTCCAGTCCGTAATCTAAAAGAAACAAATAAGTTATATTAAAAATAGCAATATAAAATTATTCGAAACAGTTTTCATAGTGAGATCATTAAGGTTAAAAGCTAACATAGACGGGAAACATTATGAGAGATATTTTTAATGGATGATTTGTTGTCAAATGAAATACATTGCTTAGCACGCAGGTGGGCCGTGCATATCAAGCTATTAATTATCTAATGTGATAAAAATGTTTCAATATTGGCGACTGGAAGGCAAACATTGTTTTAAAGACATGCATTGAAAGCAGAATTGGTGGCTCATGGATGGCCATCATTTCAAGATAGAGCCATACGCATTCCTGAGCCCAAATAAGCAGTAATTTGGATGGTTTTCGGTCTCCCTCGCAAAGGAATTTCATGAAAGTAGATTTATTTAAGTATCATTATCTTTCAAAGCATTCTATTGCAAATTGACAAATACTTTATCAATCATTTGCAGCTATCGAACGAAAAACAGATTTCAGCGAAGAAATTCATACTTCTATTTTCTTCCCATGAATGTTTTGAGGATTTTTGAGGGAAAATGGGAAAAGGGAAAGAGAAAAGGGGAAGAGAGTAAGTTGACTACAATACGGTCCCAATAGCTGGCAGGGGTAGGAAACCCAAGGTGGGAGGCTGCCGAAGGAGAACTATCACCGTTGTCATGTGGGATCAGCATTTGTGTGAAAACTGTCGCCACTCACAGGCAATAATGACTGAGGTAGTTTCGCGACAGTCGAACCGCATACATTGCAATATGTTTTTTGAATAATAGTTTCGCCCTTTTTTTCCGGAGTGAAACTATTTTCCAAAACATGTCTTGCAATAAAGAACTGTGCTCAGTGCAAATTTTTATGATATAGTAACGTTAGAAAAACGAAAACGCCACTACACTATGAAGTCCGGCAATATTTTTCATGGTACCTTTCTAATTCGGCAGACCATTTAACTTCATTTATGCAACAATTGTGCTTTCGAGAAGAGAATGTACCCCCTGAGGAAAAGTTGCTAAATTTATACGATTCTCGCTACACCGAAATTGTAAAATTAATAAAGCAAATCCTGCACTGTTTCAAGAGTAGTCCGCATTTCTTTCCATAAAATATAGCTTTACCAGACATATTAGTTCAACAAAATATCTCAATTAGAGAAACAAATTATAAAACTATTTAAAGTTTATCCAAGAGTCTTTTTTCCCGTATCGAATCATTTCATTCACGGCCACATAATTTTAACACTGAAAATTTTTAGGGAGACCATTTCAACTATTATAAAGATTTCAAAATTGCACCGGAAAAATATTGGCTTCGCAAGTGAAAACCTCTTAATTCAGACGGGAGACTTAGAACTCAAATCAGTGGGTCTGATTATTATGAATTTCACTCCTAAAGTAAAATAGAATCATTTAAGACTAGTAATATTCCTTTTAGTGAAATTGACGATAAGGATGTATTTGGAAAGTAATATACACGGGACATTTTGTTCAAACAGATTTCACTAAAGTCCTGCGGGTCGCAATTTAACAGTTTCAGAAAAAAACTCCCGTGTAAGATTATTTAAGAAGCATACAAGGGTTTCTTCCTGAAAAAAGAGCGAAAAGCATTTAGATCGAAACCTTCTAGCTATTGCCGCGCAATAGATATTTGGTCTGATCGAAATGGCTTCTTTATCTTTCCAAAACCGTAAAATTGAACATTTTAAGAATTTTTTTCCGAACTCAACTGTAATAAAAATCTTGACCTTTTATCTCAAAATGTTGAAGAATTCAATATAAAAATATCTTTAAAAGCTATTTTGCCGACAAGAACCCAATGAAAGAAGTTGTGAAAATTTAAATCCTGGACAAAGTTTTCCCCCGCAAATCTTTGAGATCCATTAAAAACTGATGCACACTAATTTCATTACAGAGAACTAAGCCAAAGAAAGCATTTGAAATGAATTTAATAGTAAATAATGAAGAGACCGAACGAACTTTCGCGAATACTCAGAAATTACTTCTTCAATTGCTACATTCTTTTGAGTCGTACTCCAAATGTTAATGTATCTTTTCGTAATGAATGAACCTGATACGTCGACGAGACTTGTCTCAATTTCAATTGAATGAGGTTTTTTCAAGAAATTACGAGGCCCACTAATCTTTTAATATTCAATCTATCTTACTTCTCCATAAAAAGGCTTATTTATGCTACTCCCTCACCCATTCCACCAAATTGTAACGAAATATGTTATAAAATATAGAAGAAATTTCCTGCGTAGTTTAATGTAATTTGTTCCTATTAATAGCAGAGCACCCGAATTAGGCAAAGAAAAGAAAAATATATGGAAATTGCTTTAAACACTATACAAAGCAATCGTTGCGAAAAGGAAAACAGATAAAACTAAAATTTGAATAAAAAGAAAACGGAAATGGCGTGCCAAAAATCTTCTTATATGAATACAGGTATTCCTGAAATAAATATCACAACCGTGTTTTTCTTGCGTTACATCCTCGGATTTTTCACATTTTTCAAATTATAAACGCCATTAGTCATCTTGGAAAAGATGCTAGAAGCAAATAAAATTTTGAAAAAGACTAAAAGTATTTTCTTCCTGGGAAAATTAGAAAAGAAATGGATAGTAGTGAGTGGAAAGTATTGATTGAAAGCTCCGAAAGGTCTTATTGGATGAAATTTCGCAAAGATTTGAATCTTAACTTGAAAAAGGACTTTTACAATTTGTTTGAAGGATGAAATACCTAGTGCATCTGTTTCTTACAGTTTTAAGCACATTTGTTCACAACTTATGCAATGATATATGGTAAAACTTTACTGATGCGAGGATATGCACTTGCACCTAGAGTTTTGCTCCAAAGATTTAAAAGAGAACAGAATCTTAACGAAGTCTCACATCAGTAGATGGATTGATTTTATATTTTTTTATACTCTTTGTGCAAACCAGATGTTTTAGGAACAGAAAAGCTCATACAACTAAAATTAAACCAGGTGAATCGCAAGATGTGGTACCGAAAAAGCGTTTTCGGGAAGAAAGAGAACGTTTCTCAATATTATGTTCTCGGGATTAAGCAGAAAAATTTAAAAGATGCAAAGCAGCATAATGAGCTTAAATTGGAAAATAATGCAATATTAGGGCTCAGTAATTTAAGCTCATGGGAAAGAATTCGGAAAAAGTTTCTAAAGTGCTTCTGAATGACTCCAAGTTTCCATAAATGCGGAAATATACTCATTTTATTAATTTAGTATATTAATTAATCAGCATCTATAGATGATATCAAAGAAGATTTTCGAAAACTTCTAAGGCAAAAAAAATTGAAAGCTGCCATATTGTTCACATATGCATTTTTCAGGAGAGACTTTGAACCTTGAAAGAATGGATAGAAGTAGGTATCCGACAGTGGGATCCTAGGTGCATAAGAAAAGATCAAAATTGAAACTTTGATCTTGACTTGGTCCAAGCGCTCCAAACAATGGTTATATAGAGCTATTAATAGCTACTTTTAGAAACAAAAGGAATTCTATTGATGGCACACGTATTTTTCATACCGTTAAAAATACATGCCGATACAATATGAAGATGTCATGTAAGTTTTAGCTGGCATGAGAGGTATCCTAAAATAACATTCAAGGTTTGCATGTTTTCATGAAACATCTCAATGCAAGGAAAAATTTCATTCTTAAAAGTTCATGATAGGATATGTGCATTTATAATATTCAGTGTTCATTTTTTGAAGTGTACCAAAAGGTTGAAAATGTGTTTCAGAAACTTGATAAAAAACTTAAATGGCAACAGAGTGCTTAGTAACTCCAGTTGAACAGTTAGTTGGTCTTTTAAAATTTGATTTCAGTTTTAAATCCATTTTTCTCAGAAAATAAAGATTTTCAAGTTTCCGCAAAAGCCGAATGAATCCTGAGGAATATTATGCAGATATTCAATATGGAAAAACTTAACATTAATTTTTGTAAAATTTATGCCCCCATAGTTCCATAATATGGTAAAACATTTCCTCAAAGATAGATCAAGGAATGATAAATAGCTAATGTTTGAAAAAAGTTGTGAGATATTGAAGAGTGTATGCTCAAAGAGTAACGAAGCTGAGAGGTGAAATATAACTTGTGAAAAGTTTCAAGAACAGTTGAAGACCACGTAAAGATGGAGAACTTTTCATTTGTTGATAAATTCAAGTAACCTTAGAACCTTAGTCTTCTGTCTTTCTTGCAAATTCTTGCTCCCCAACTATGCTATATTACTTTTTATCATTTTCATATTTCCATTTAGTGATAGTTCATATAAAATAGGGCCAGGGCGTATATAAAATCTGAGCAGCTGAAATTGCGCTTATGTGCATTCTCATCAAATGCAGGATTGACATAAAATAAGCATTTTTGAACGGGGTTAGCTGAATTTTCTTAAAATAAAAATTCCCGAAAAAATGTAAAAGGAGTAAAAAAATTTAAGATTTAATGAAGACCATTTTGGAACACTGATAAAATATAATGATAAAGGTCTATCATATATTGATCAGATATAGTCTTAAATACTAACAAGTTGAAGCAATGAAGAACTGTTTAGATTTTATTTGAAAAACACGTAGAAAAAGAGAATATTACTTATCATAAAATCTGAAAAATATTTCCAAGTTATTTAGAATCTAATTATTTAAGCTAATAGCTCAAGGGTATGGGTTTTCCTAATAGTTATTTTGGAATTTTGTAAGGTTTGTATTTTTTCTAGTAGACGTCAAGAGTACTTCTGAATAGGTACCAAAATATCTTTATAGTTTAAAAGAGTATTTATTTCGTAGATTGAAATTTGATCATTCAAAGAGTTGACCAGGTGGTATCGGCAAAATAAATTCGAAATGAGTAAGAGTGTAAATTTAATTTAATTGATTCATTGACAGTTTTCTAAAGGTTTGAATGAAAATTTGGGTTTTTGCTCAAAGTTTGCAAGATTTAAGATTGAAAATTATGAGAACAATGGAAAATATTTGGACTCAAAAGTACTGAAGTACCAAGTAGGCTGCTATATACGTACTTAATAACAGTGAAGGGATAGTCTCTCAATACCCTCTCAAATATTCAGATGAATATTTCAGAGGGTAAATTTGAATATTCTATTGACTATTTTAAACTTCATTTACAGTTTTGATCTGGATTTCAATCAGAATGAGAGATTTTTTTTGATCCATTTCCTTATGATATCACCCCTCTTGAATTAAATGCGAGCAAAAAGTATTCTATTATTTACCTTTTTTCTGAAAACATAACCTTTCCCGCCTCGTACAAGGATGTTTCAAGAGGATCTGATTTCATGTTCTGCTGCCCTGTAATAACTGCCACTAGTGCTTTAGGTCATTTTAAAATATTCAAGTAGACATAGAGGTTTCGAACGACTTTGATATAATATCTTGTAGCACTTTCCCAGCGGACACTAAATTTTGGACATTTCTGATGCTATTACGATTTTTTCTGCAGCGACTAGATGTAATTCCTAACAACATAGAGAAAAAGGAGTTCTTAATCCATCACGGGAAGATACATATCTACAAAGTTTTTTAAAATGATTTGTGTTCTTCTTAGGGCGACTAATCCATTGTTATGAATTGAAACGGTGCAGTCCATTATTTTTTTGATGTGAATACCATTGGATCCAGATAAAAAATCTTAGCTTTTCATCTTGTCCATATTAGTCCTCGCTCAAACTATTAGGGGGCTTTCTTAGATCTTTATTTATATTATTATTAAAATTCATTCAAAAAAGGATTCTGTTTTCCTGTCTATCGTACCTAAAAAGTGTAAAATGGAAGTATCTGAAGGTAAGAATTGCATTTGAAAAATTTATATTGAAAAAACGTATCTGTGTATATAAGAAGTGCTTTGAGGTAATAAAAGTTTTTCAGATGTGAAATTAGAGCACTTTAATTAGTTTGCTGTCAACCAGAACCCAAAATGTGGGCAATGTCAGGGAATAGATTGAAAAACTGTCTCGAAATCTACAAAAAAAATTAAACTCGCTCTTTTAATGTATATGTCTTGAGATGAATAAGAAAAGAAAGCTGAGGACGTTTATAGTATTTAATAATTCTGATCGGCCTGAATATGTTTACTGTCGTCTTCTAAATCTAAATCGGATGACTTTATATGCTTTTTAGTGTAACATTGAGTATTTTGCTGATCTATCTCTATTCATTTCCCGAATATCTTTTGGGATTTTCTTGCGTTTCTTTCATTTTTGATTGAATCTTATTTTTTGGCCATTAATATGTGATGTAGCAGCCGACGATTTCCCCCTCCATAAAGTTATTTTCGAGATACCTTTATGGGACAATCCAAGATTTAAGTTCGAGTAATAAATATTTTTAGTGCTAATTCCATCCTACTTGTAACCATCTAAATTTTCTACGTTGAATGAAAAAGTATTAACAATTTATCTTTCCACCAAAACTTTTAGCGTGAAGTAACATGAATTGCGTCCTTCTAATAGCTTCGTATTTTAATTTGAATGAAATAATTACAAATCCGAAGGCTGCAATTAGAAACGAAATAAACTGCTGATAGGAGGCATAGAGCTGTAGGCTTTATTGCGGGAAAAATGAACTTTGTTTGTTTTTATGAACATTTTCCTATCTATAAGGGCTCACATCTGCCTCGGAATTCAATTGCACTTCTTCGACATATCCACAATTGCAAATAAGGACATGTACCAAAGTCAAACTACAAAAAAATGTCCAGATGCTTTAGGCTCTTCAGATAAATACACAAACGAGAAAAATCTGCTTTAGAAATTAAAGCACCCCATTTTGACAAATATTTGTCCATGATTGGATGAAACTGCAAACCATGTAACGAACAAAAATGAAAAGGAACCCTATATAGACTATATCGACAGCCCATTTCTAAAGCTTGAAGATACCTATAAGTACCTGTGGAATTTCTCACAAAAAACATGATATAAATTAGCCAATCCGGATACAGAAAGTTGAGCTGAAGTAAATGAAAAGAAAAGCAGGATTTCAACGACCAATATTACTTTTAATGGATTAAAAATGAGCTTATATAAATATATTTGTGAAATTTTTAGTACTAAACTGACATGTCAATGTAATATATGGCTATTCAAACTAATTTGAAACAAAATATCCTTACTCGGATAGAATGTTTTGTATATAATTCCACTTACAAAAAGACTGAACTTGATCCACAGCATAGAAGCCAGATAGATATCAACCCTTCCTTCGTTATTGTTGTTCATGCTTGTATGGAGAAGTCTATATTCCTATTTTATATCAAAACGGTGTAACAATTAAGAGAATATAACAACAAAAGTTCTTTTGAAATCAATGAGGAAATTTTTATTTATCCCAGCGCCCGATAAATCTATAAAGAACTTTATATATATCATTTACACAATTTTAAAGAAAAGCTTTGGCAATATTTTTTACTAGCCAAGAAACTCAGTACTGCCAAACAAACTATACGTAATATTTCAATCGCCAAAATCACAGAAGACCGCCCATCATATCCGCTCACTAAACGAGAATTCAATAAATTGCCGAGACCATCTAATCAAAGTTCATATTGTTTATCTTACTATTAACAAATAATTAGTTCTACTGAACATGAACTACAGTATCTCCGTTCATATGTTAGCATTACAGATAGCGATACTTTGTTTATGCCAAATAACTTACACAGAAAAAATTATAATTCCCGCGTACTTGTGGAAGTATTTCAAGATTTCTACTACACTTATAGCATCCTTGAAATGGTCAAGTGGAATTCTAATGCGCAACTTTTTTTGAAATGGTAACCAACATAAGGAGATGAATCGGGGAAATATGGACCGACGTGAAGAATTGGTGGAGCTCGAAAAAAATCAATAACCTCACTGCAGCTCTGATTTGGTTGGTAAGATGACTTTTTATGAACTATAGCCTTTACTGAACATATAATTGCAGTTAATATGAGAGAAAAGTTTCTGAAAACCTCATTTTGAGAGGAGCATCTTTTCATTTTTGCTTACTTTATAGAGATAGATTATAGAGACAAAGATCAGAATTAGCCACCAAACCACTTATGAAGAAAATATCTTATTTTATTTATTTAAGAGTCATTCTCTATTTAAAATGTGAATGAATGGTCACTGAAGCCCAATTTACATAGAAGTGTCGTTGGAAAGTAATTTTTCAAAAAAAGAGCACAAATTTATCTAATTTTATATGTCTGTTACCAAATTAATAAATTTCACCGGTTTTACCAATCTTTTCATAAATTGAGATGGTGAGATTTTTCAGCTCTACAGATGTAGATCCTCAATTTTGGCTTTTTTGACAGTCTATCTCAAAGTTAGAGAGAGATTGAAGTGTTTTTCAGGCTTTTTAACATTTAATTCATTTATAGGATGCTATATATTCTGAAAAAGGTATTAAGAAGACTACTTTAAACCATTTTCGTGCCACATTATTGTACTTCATTACAGTAGGAGAAAATGTGATGCCCAAGAGGGTGCCTGGCATCCAAAATGATTTTTTTGAAGTGTCAAGTTCTGAACAGAGCGGGAAAAAATATAAAACCTTGGACTTCATGTCCCCTGCAAGGTACTTTTAAAACGAGATTTACTCCAGGATTTGAAAACAACCTAGCGTGGGAGGTGATTTTTTCAGTAAAAAATATATAGATGATGTAAATACTACCCAAGAATACGGCTGGAGCATATTGGATAAATGCTGAGAAGGAAACAGTGCGGAGCATATTTTTAATATTTCATAGACGATTTTCACATCACTTTAAGGTTTCATTGCTTCCAAAACTTTCGTTTCAACCAAGAAAATCACCCTGTCATCCAAGAGCAGAGGAGATTGACTGTATCAAGTTCTGGCACAGAAATTCTTCTCTTCATTAGATATTATGTAAGTAATGAAAACCTGTAAGTTTTTGATTTGGCTAAAACAAAAATTGCTAATGTAAATTTAGACTTCCACAATGGGGATCTAATTTTTGCAAAATATGATATCATGTCTAAATATATCTGCTGAACTTCTTTAAACCTTTTTTTGTATCTTATAACCCGATGGGGTTTTTTAATTACTTCTAACTTCGATCCGGCGCTTTTGGCCACTAAAATGCCATACATTAATAAGTTGCAGGTTACGTAACTTGAACCGATAGGTAGGAAAATGTCGCGCAATTTATACTGGCTGAAATTGATATAAAACATTGATTCTTTTCGCTGTTAAAATAAACAATCTAGGCTCATGAAAATGACCATCGGGTGAATACCCTGATTAGTACCATGCCCTCGAATTTAAACCATGACTAGGAGAATAAAATTCCAAGGATAAAGCAATAGGTTGTGGTGTCATCTAGCAGCACGAAGCTAAATAAACATCTAAAGGCACAAAGTACCAAATTTGGATATTAAAACAGTTGGGAAATACAATTCCGAGCGGTTACCTGCACTAAAAGTTTTTTTAATGCTGGAGCCCAAGAAACTGATACTCTGTACGTTTTTTTATGACCAAGATAGTAAGTTGAGAGATTATAAATTGTACATAGAGCAACTTAAACTAAATGTTAAACTGGTCCAATTCCTACAGAAAATGTACTTTAATGCAAAGTTAAAGGGAAGCTACAAAAAGTGATTCCTTCAAAATTTTTTACAGGAGATTTACTCGGTTGAGAATGTTTTAAGATCCAGCAAAACAGATATCATCTTACTTCCGGTCCTCTAAGAACTTTATAGTTAAACTATAGTATATGAACAGTAATATATTTTCAACTCGGCTTTTTATAAAGCAGCAGAATAATAAATCACTCTCTACTTATGATCGAAGGAATAGAACTGTAGTCAGAGCAATATATTGAACCTCAACTATCTGCAATATTTCCATGTGTAGAAAAAGTAAAGAAAATAATTTGTATGTACATTGAACCACTGTAATCCGTGAATTACTATGGTTAACAAAAGTAGTAATTGGTGTAACAAAGAGAGGTTCCTGAAAAGTTCGAAGAAAATCAAAAATGTTCCATTATTTTCTGCGCTTTTCATTTCAGAACTTTAAATATCGCAAAGTTTTAGAAGGGTAGTCTACTTCGAGCAAATCCACGGTTTTCTCAACATCTACAAAAAATTATACCATATATATATAAAAACAGTCATTTATAGACTCGAATATGGTATAGGATGGGATCTATACAAAAAATTAGCTAGATATGGATTCAGAACTACAAGCAGAAAAAGAATAATGAAAGCGAGCTAGTTCTTCCTCAGTTAAAAAAGTGGAAAAATATTATTGGTAGATTAGTAATGTATTCAATTAGATTTCAGGAGCATTATTCTAATACTGTGGGAAAGAATACAAAAATTACATAACAATATGGTGCAAACAGCATACCTCAGGAAATCTGTTTTATATACGTAACAGTAGAAAACATAAGAAGTCTAAATAGAAATTAGCTTTGGTCGACAAGTTGAAAAGAAAAGCTGAGAAATAAGCATAATTTTATAGAAAATGATACAATCATTTTTGCCTCTTCTTTAATACCATTTATATTTTTGACTAATAAGGTCCAGAGTCGTTAGCAACAATCTGTTGTTCTGTAAAATTGCCAACCTGAAATGGCAAATAACAAGAAGAAAATTTTACTTCTTACTTATTGCAACGCTTGCTGTAAGCTTGGTTGAGTGCGCAAGTAATTGGGTAAAGAAAGTAAGGGTTCTGTCAAACACTTCTTGAACTACTTTAAAATATTTACGCGGAGTTTAAATAACCATAAAACGAAAATTTCAGTATTTGGAAAGTCAGATATTATTTTGCGAAAAGCGTTGAATAGGGGTGTCTGATAGCAAAAGACACTTTCAAGGCTGCTCTGACTTACCGTAAGGTTGCGAAAAAAATGGCATATAGACACTAGCGGAAGCTCAAGAGCTCTGACAGAAATGGTTCGATGTGATTTCTACTGAAGTATTAGATAGATCTGCATGCAAGTATCCATATTTTCTTTTGAAAAAACCAGAGGTCCTCTGTAGAGACATAGTAGGGAGAAACATTAAGGTATATCAATATTCATTGAAATTACTAAACTTTTTTACCGTGCAAAGGTATTTAACATTTGGAATTTTAAAATCAATATAGTTCAGTACCGGTCCTAACAGAGAGATGAAAATGGTTTACTATATCATGGCTTGAACATAGGTATGATTAGCATGCGTTGTGTTCAAACGATTTAAAATCTTGATGAAGATGTCCATACTATGCCAATTGAAACGTAGAAAGAATGCAGTAGGCCTTTAATACCAAGAAAGATTGATCCAGCGTGGAACGTATCAATTTTGTAGTTATATCAGGCTTCTCTATTTCTTGCATTAAATGCCAAACCTTCCATTTTCTTTAAATCTTTAACAAAAATTAAGACTTGAACAACAATGATGCACACTAAACGGATAATGTAGTTCTGCAATTCTTAAAAAACGGAAAATAGAATTTTAGAATTGCAATCAAAATTTGAAAAACGGGGCAAACATTTCCGTACTCCTCGTGTTAATTATATTTTTCACAGAATAGAATTACTTAAATAAGTAACTTTTTCACTGGTAAATTACACATTTAATTGCATAAAAAATTTTAATGACTTTTAGTAACACTTTTGTATTAGACATTACACACAGAAAACAAGATATTTAATCTATATATAATTTCTTTCTTTGTTTGGTCTAAACGAGATATTATATATCAGAACAAGAACAGTTCCTGGAAAAGAACTGCTTTATCGCATGTATCTTTATAAAATTAATAAGTTCATCAACGGTAAGTTTTAGAAGCAAAGGATCTCTTGCAGTTTTAAATACAAATTTACGCATTTATTTGTATGTAAGCTTTTTTGAACGATAGCTAAGCTACATTTTAAATCTCTAAGCTTTAAGTCCTCATTGAATTTTTTTGCTTTGAAATTGCACCAAATCTGCATATTTGACCCATTTGTATATTTTGTAGCTTAAAAACCACTACCTATAATATTAATAATAAAAAACATTAGTTCATTAATAAATATTTACCACATGAAGAAAAGATCACCATTCAGGAGCGGTTACAAATCGAGCGGAATCGATTTCTATGCATTTGAACTATAAATTATCTTTAAATGAAAACTGAAATAAACGACCCATGCGTTTTTAACTTTTAAACGCTGCTAATACATGAAGAATTTCTTAAAATTAGCAGTTAGTTTCAAACCGTGACATTAACACATGTTGTGTAATTGAGTTATTCCTAAAATAATTCTTGGTTTAATATTTGAATGAAAACTATCAATCTTCCTAACAACAAAATAATACAAACATCATATTGGATCAGGATTTTGCGTTGAAATTAATATTTATTCTTGAACATTGCTTTTATAATGCAGTATTCAGGAACCTATTAATGTTGCTGTCAAATTTGAAGCGATAAAATGGTTTGATATATTATATCAATTTTACGATAGAAAGAGGAACTGAAATAAAATTTAAGAGACATTTCGCTACCGAAGTAGTTTTCCAGTAGAGGTTCAACTGAGAGTCATTTGCATTATTTTATTTTTATCAGATATAAATTTCCTAATTTATCTATTTAACCAGCTTTCGAATAACTGTTTGATAGGTGATCTTTGATTATTATTAGTTTTATTGTTAAACTCAATGTTGATACATAATTTTAGTGAAACAGAACGTTTTGAAAATTTCTAATTATATCGTAATTATATCTCAATTTGTATCTTGTCTATAAAGTTTCTTATATTCTCCTAAAATTTGGATAAGAGTCAAAGAATAAATTAGTATTCTTTCCTATTGTTCAATAATAGGAAATATCAAAGGATGTTATTTTCGTCTATTTCTATCGATCCGGGCTCACTAAAACCACAATTATTTTTCCTATATGCGCATCCAATCTTCTCTGCGATATACGGACCACCCTTTACCACGTCGTACAAAACTATCTTTCTTTGCTTTGTAAGATTGACCGTTAGGTTTCATAAGCAATTCCCCTTTATGCACGGGTAGGTATGACGAAGCTGTACTTCTTTCGGGAATATGTGTAACAACATGAGGAAAAACCTTTACATGAAGACCTTCGAGTGAATCTATCAAACCATTTTTGGGTTTAATATTACTGGTATAGCTTTCAATACTTGTGTCATATCCTTTTTTCATATTCTTTTGCAAGTGCCTTTTTAAGCCCCTTCTCATTCCTACGCCTTACAAACTGATTTATTGAATCTAAGAAATCGAACATATAATTGGGGAAGACTGCTCATTTTCATATCCTTTGTAATACAAAAACCTCGAAATGTATTGATTGCTATTTTCAATTGCGACATGAATACGTCTGGGCAGTGTCGTCATGGAGATTATAACTCTGTGCACAAAAGGAGACACTTTCTAGATATTTTCAACTTGATTATAGAAGAATTCTAAATTATTTCTCTTAGTTTTGTGGAGGATTTTTCTTTATATGCCATACTTATAAATTAAATATCGGAATTTTTCGTCTGTGCATTAACCAATCAAGGACGTTGCAAAAATTAAATGTGATGCTCCAATAATCATACTCATATAATAATAACATAATTTAGTGGAAGCTTATCACTCGGTAATGCAGATACTTTTACTTAAAATATCTGGAAATTAGTTTTCAATGTTCTCAAAAAGTGATAATAAATATTACAAGTATATATTTTAGGGGTATTAAAACTATTTTATTTCACTTTTTCCGTTAAAATATACTTTAAAATCAAAGTAGATTTTTTCTTTGATTTCCAACGCTTGAGAGTGTGTAAACCTTGAAGCTCTAGAGCTATCTTCTAGTTCACTCAAGAATTTCCTTTGAGCGTACACTCCGCGAAAATGACCACGTCAATTTCCAGAGTGACGTTCTCTGCCTCTGCGCCAGAGAACGCGCCATTTAATCCCGTTAACACGAGGTTAAAAAAACAGGGCCCCTTATTTTAAACCCCGACGCACTGAAGTGCTTCTAACTCGTGATTTCCAGCCACATTAGGAAAAACAGAATCGTTCAAAACAGTGTATTAGAGGGTATAAATCAAGATAACGGGCACATGGGGTCGCTCCGGTGACTTTAATTTTACTTTAAAGAAACTTCTGCACCTTTCTCATCCCAAAAAGGTAAACTTTAACATATTTAGAATCTTCGACGAATCTCCTGTGAATTGGGACGAAAATGAAGGGTTCTAAAGCCTTCTCACGTTTTAAGAACATCCTGTTCCTTTTTCCATCTCCACGCTCAGAGTGTTTCGTTCCGATGCCTTTTCTGAAGTCAAGTTGATTGCCCGATCAATGGCTAGCCAAACCTTGGACCACACTCTATGGTGATGGCCGCTCTTCTATATTGATAACCGCATTGATGGTCGCCTACAATGCATCATGTCCTTTAAATGGGCGATCAGCTAGTTTTTATTTCTCGGATACACTCTTCGACTTATTTTGATATTATTGCCACATAGTTTGAATTGAAGTTCATAGGACTACCAATTTTCGCGCCACTCGCTGTTAACTTTGTTAGTTTAATTTCACTTCTTTGCCTTTTTCTGACAGCTGACAAGTCGCAAAGAGGCTTACAGTTATTACTGTACTTTCCCGTTAAACCTAGAACTTGGCCGTTATGTTTATGCACTGTACAGTACTGTAAGCTTGAGCTGATCTACTTTAGATCAGCTCAAGCAAGTTAAGGTATAGACACTCACCGTCGTCTACATGTCTTCTGGAAACTTTCTTCGATCAACAGAAAGCATCAGTCGACTCGCCTTGAAGTCTAATAAGCCCCGGTCTCTCTCCATCTTCTACCTGAGTAAAGTTCCTCACCACCTTCTCCCCTCTCATCTCACCTTCTCGGTCCCTCACTCTTTCTACCCTTCTCTCTCTCTCTTCTGCTCTCCCGTTCTCTCCCTCACTCCTGCGCGGCTCCCTCGCTCCCTCTCTCTCGTTCTGTCCATCAAACTAGTCGTATGAAGCCCCATTAGCAATTTAATTCATTTCTTCTTTCCTCTTAAAAAACTGCTTAGGTATTTAGTTTCATTTTATATTCAATTTTAATATTATATCAATAGCCTGCAAAATTCTGTTAAAGTTTTTAATCATGTGACCAGAAGCACTTTCCAACATAATACTGAACCAGAACCAGAAATATATGAAACAAGATATACTTCCTCTCTCATGTACCACGTTCCGTAAACTTTACGTGCTCGCCTCTGCTATATAAGGATAAATTCATTTCAATCTATCACTAATATGTAGACTCTTCATTTTTAAATAGTTCTTAAATAAAAAACTTTTTTGTAACATGTCATTTTTCCACCATAATATTTCACGTTTTCTCCCTCCAAAATTGAAGAACTTTAAATGCTTCAATATGAATATTTTTTCTGTGTAATTTTCTTTATCATGTATTTGTTTATCTACAGGAACCGAAACTGTTCTCGAAAGCCTTTTCAGTTTATTTGTTAGCTCCAAATATTTACTCTTCATGTATGGGAGCGTTAACAACTTTTTTTTGTTAATAAGCTGTCAGAGTCTAGAATTATTCCTTTGTTCTTGAGCTCCTTTATTTTCATACATTCGGAGCCTATTAACACAAAAATGTGTTCAAGTGATTTTAAAAATTATCCAAAAATCAGTCTACCCGTATATTAGATGTTTAATGATGACATATTTGATTACTCTAGACAAAAAAAATAATTTTAGATCATCCTTATCACCCAAAAATTGAAGTTTTACAAATTTTCCGTAAGAAAAAACTTTTTTTGTTATATTGAACCCCAATGCCCATTTTAAAACAGGAAATAATACCTTTTGAATGAATTGTAAAGGAGGTCTACTTAATTTTCTCACGTCAACAAATATTCCTTTCAAATTTTACATAGAAGAAGCTATTCACTCTCGAAGTATATTCCCAAATGCATGCAAAAGCTTCAAGTTTTTCCATCTTCTCGGTCACGGTCATGATTAGTACTTGTCAAAGAAAATATCGCATATGTATTTTATAACTGAAAAGTCCTGAGCCAGATGCTTCTTACTATAATTACGGAAAACAAATGAAACAAAATTCTGCATCTGTTCTAGTAGTTCTTTTCCTATGTAATTAAAGTGGAAAATCAAAGAAAAATTCCGTTATAGCGATCCAATCGAGTCAGAAGCTTCCCTATTTTTTAATGCAATTTGTACAATTGTTTTAAGAAAGAATAAATGTCGATGATATACTCGTATAAGTTACTGGATCATCAGATTTATCTAAAATGGGTTCTTTTCCACTTTATTATGTATATGAAGCCCTGGAAAAGCATTACGTATTTTATTCACAGAATTTTAAAAAATATATTGTAGTATAAGTGAAATATTTAGAGCAGCTATTGGATTTCATTGCGATACACATTTATCGATGTCAGTACAGTATTAAAGGCAAACATTTGTAGTTGACTCTTTAAAATTTATTTTGACTGTATAATGAAGCATCAGTTTGATTTCATGCACAGGGACGGAAAAAATCTCAGCTTTTATCAAGAATAAACTTAATTCACTAGGAACAGACTATTTATCCTATTGCAAATAGGATCGATCTTGCTCAATCATTTTTCATTGCTTTTCTCAATTTATTGAAATAGTTTTCTTTCACCGTCCAATCATCTTCCTTGATAGTTTCCTCTTTTTGGTCTTCTATAACGCAAAATTTTACTTATAAATCATCTTTAAAATCAATTGTTAAGAAGTTGTCCTGCGCCGTGATTCTTATCTTTGTTCATTAAGTAGTAGGCTATTGAAAAATCAACGTAAGTTAAGGACGAATGAAACCTCTGGCATAGTTACCCGACCTATGGATCATTAATATCAACTGAATCTATTGCACTACCAACCAGATCTTTGATAGCCCCTGTCTGATCTCCGGTGGAACCCCTTTTCTTCGTTGCTCCACTAAATAAAACGATCGGAATGGACGTGAAGTGTAAATATATCTCGATTATCTCAAGTCTTTTTCAAAGTATGGAGCAAGTTGACAACAATAAGGTTGATCAAAATAAACGGACGATAAATTGAGGCAGAAGGAGGTGGCCATTGAGCTGGTCCGCACTGAAGAGGAATAGGGAAAGTTGTTAACGAAGAAGAGTGAGGATAATTATGAGACAAAAATGGACTTAAGTCTGGTTCGGAACCGTTAAAGTACTATTGTATATACTGAAGGGACTTGCGTGAGTACTTATATTTACCTGCATGAAAAGTTAAAGGTGAAATGATATGGTATTCTAATTTTGGATGATTTATTAAATTAAATAGAGCAATACAGAGGTACAGCTCTTCAAGTTCAAATGTGCTACAGCCTCACAAAATTACAATTTGGTCATCGGCTATCATATAAAATAACACAGTACTATGCATGAAGATCACATACATATAATGTCAGTTAATCGATCATGTAGCCAACAGCCATCAGTCGGCCACCTGCTGGCCACACAATTTCCAAATTAATATAAGTATCTAGTTTCAACTCAAGTCTCCACACAAATAGAGATCGATCAAAGTAACGACCACGTTTGAAACCACTAATTATTATTTTTTTCCAGCCTTCACATTCCCTCTTACCTTTTCAGGTTATGAGTCCAGAAACGCAATTCCATTCCCGAGAATCAACTCATCTGAACTGAGGAGAAATTTTCCGCATCTTCAGTGCATCTTCGGCTCAGCTTCGGCCCGCCTACGGCGCTTTCAAATTTTCTTTTAGTTGTTGCGCACCCAATTTTCGGACCTCTAGTTGAAAGATGAAGTTTTTTTAAGTCAACCGTAGATGTGAAATTGGAGGAAAGTGTCCTAGAGAATATTCAAGATTTTGCATTGCTCAACGAAGAGGAACTGAAAGTCGTGCTCGATAGCCGGCGAAACTGCATCATTCATATAAATTTTATCGTCCGGGGATTGGTGCTCGATAAACCATTGCCGCTATTAATCACTGCAATAGCCCCGCGCCGAATCTATCTTTCATCCTATTCAATATATGATCATATCAGACACCCTGCTGGAAAAAACAAAGTGAACTGCCTCAAAGATAACCATTTCTATGGAAATTTCGGTGAGAACTACGGTCTCTGTAGTTCTCGCATGCGTTCTGTGTACCGCATTAGAGGTATTTGAAACCTGTTCAAGAAAAGATCACCAAGGTCGACCGAGACCACCTCAACTTATGGTACCGTGACAACCTCCATACCATGATCATGGTCGCAAGAACAATTTACAAACTGAGAAATGGCGTCTGGAATCATCATCTCGTCTCTTGTAGAATCACCACTGAGCGTTGTTGCGGATCGGCGTGGAAATCATGGACGCATTTTTGAACTAATTTATGCTTGCTATGCCTCTTGCCGCAATTTACCAAGGATGTCGGTGCAGACCAAGCTATATTGAAAGAGGAGAAACGGCCAAAAAATGTCCGAGTACATCAATTTTTGTGCACTTCGTTATTCAGTAAGCGCTAGTTTGGGGTTGGATGTCCCCATTTCTATCACCTACCGTGCAACGATACTGTTTGCCTCAATCTATCCATCAAATTTGTAACCCGTCGCAGTAGCCCCTCAGACGAAGGATTGCAAAGACCTCGCCTAGAAATATTTATTCAAAACGATGATCGATGCGTACAGATCAAAATATGTGGTAAATAAGCAACTCAATAAATCAGCCAGACCCGTGGCTCAACGAAAGACGTGCGCAAAAGCAAATTAACTTCGACACCTATGGCAACACTAGTTAATCGGATGAGTCAACCGCTATCGATAAGGCAGCGAGGACGCTTGCCACCGGACTGTGAAAGCAGAATTTTGCCAAAAAGAGAACCAAACCTAAAGTTAAAGTGCGAATTTGGCAACCAATGTGGCCATGTCGAGCACAACTGCTACCTAAACCCGGAAAATCAGAAAAATAAATTGAGTCCGAAGATGAAAAGGCATGATGATCTCTGCTGAGTCGGAACAAGAAACCTTTCTTAAATCTAGCAAATTTAATGGTGCAGAAAATAAGTATGATCTGGCTGCTGTTTTCTTTCACAATCACATCGAAAATGGTATCGAACAGACAACCATATCCACTCAAAAGGACCATAGAGCATACAACGACAGCGTATCCACGTCAAATTACTTCATTCTGATTGTGCTTTCGAGTAAGGCACATTAGAAGATTGCTAACGTTGCATAATTTTGTTAGCAGACAAGTCATCTGTACTTGCAGCTAATACTGCTGAAGCAGTTATCGATTTTGAACGGGCTACCATCGGGCTAGCCGAAATACTCCTCATACAATGGTTTGTATTTAGCCTTTTTTCATTAGGAGGTCTCGCAGAAAACGGAATTAACTCAAGCTTTAGAAAAAATGGTATTATATTGACGAGATTGGTAGCAACTTTCTTTATTAGACATGTACCACGTGAAGTATCACCTGGTCTGCATCAATTTAACTTCCCTCAGGGGCATGATTAATCATATATTTCTTATTGAAAAAACCAGTTGAATCTGAAATCTGACATCAACAACTGGCACGTAAGAACACAAGGGATCTCTTTAAGATGCACAAACATGCGAACGGTATCCCAAATGCAGCTCCAATAAAAACTTTTGTCGGATTTATTGTATTGTTAATACTCATCAGTTGCCGCTCTAAATCATATTAAGTCGAGCTTAAAAGGATGGAGAGATTACTCACTTCGATATTGACTGTCCCTTTGAGCTGTTTTACCCTGACCGGTGCTGATATTTGGTCACGATCTGAGATCCTCATTCATGATATTATATTGCTGGATTATTGCGAAAAAAGATCAATCTCAGTGATACATTTCTTGTATTCTTGTCACAACTTACTGAGTCCGGATCATCAATAATCTACGAAATAAATGTGCATGAAGAAAGAGCAGATTAGTTCTTGACTGTGATTTCATGCATCAAAAAATTGCACTCCGATTGTAGAGAGTAATACTTGCGTAACCGGAATAGCTTGGTATAGAAAATCAGTAAGTATCCCCTTTACACGATACAACAGAGCTGTGAGAAATCGTGGAGCGAGTGATCCGCGCACTCGATGAATAATCGAGGTCATTTTTGTACAGACTAATCTTCCGTCTTTCCTATCTCCCGTTGCAGTCCAACATGAAGTCCAAGTGGGGAAGTACGAGCCTCAGTTGGATACTGATGTTAACCTGAGGCCTATCTTCAAAGGATAGAAGCCCATCCTTAAGAAATTTCGTGTGTTTGGATGTGCCGGGTATGTTTTCAATTTACCCGCACAATCCAATTTTGAAGCGAGAGAAGCGGAAGGTGTGCGACTCAAAGCATTTGACCGTGGCGTGTTCAAGTGAAAAATGGAATGAACCATTGAATAAAGGCATATCACGTTTGATGAGGACCTTTTTACAAACTCAGCTTAGGAGAGAGCATGAGAAAAGAAGGCTCAAACTACAGCACCTTATTCGATGGTAGTTCTAGAGATGTAGACTGACATGATTATGTAGGTGATGCAGATCTTGGCCATGAAGGTTTCTAATCTCTTGCCAAGACAAATAAAGATGGGAACTAGAACATAATATCCATGAATGCTCCAATACAGTACTCGATGATTGCAACGATAAAAATGATGAAAAAGCTTCTGACTATGCACAGTATCTTCAACCAACATCTTTTAAGAGAGGCGATGAAGGTTCTTAGTCCCTTTGACATCCCCGCAGAGCTCGAAAGCCTCCAACTTTGTATGCACCCGTGCCCTTCCCAACTTCTCTGCTGAGAATCTTACCGAATGTGAACCTACCAAGGCTGAGGCGATGAGTTCCACGCCAAAGGAGCGCGAATCGTGGTTAAAGTCTATTGAAGATTACTTCAAATCCAGGGAGGAGAATTAGATATAGGATAAGAAGGAATCTGCAGATGCTTTTTCTTTATCCACACACTCTTTTTTGAACATGAAGAGAGATTTAAAAGCTAACTTCGACTGAATAAAAGTATACATAGTCGCAGTTGTTAAACACCAAACTTATGGAGAGAATTACATCGAAACCTATGCACCAGCTGTGGAGCTTTTATTGGTGCGGGTTTTCTTTTCCATTGCTCTTACTCTTAGTATTTTCCTAGCGAAGGTGAAAGAAATTTTGCTTTCTTGAATCGTACTCTGGAGGAAATATCATGGTAATGTCGTATTTCGTTATGCCGAGAAGGCCATCTCGCATTTTCGGACTTTAGGAAGCCATGAATGGGCTGAAGCAAGCCCATATTGCGCTGCATAGGAAATTTCCCATGATATGGTAGACCTTAGATTCGCCAAGCTGGATAATTGTTTCGACGAAAAGGTTTTCAATAATACTCATTTATCATAATGTGTATTTATGACTTAATTATTGCTGGACCTGCTATTGTCGACTTGAGTGAGACAGGGAAGTTTTCTTGAAGCAAATACTTTTCTGTATCCCTGAGCAAGGCTGGAAACTTTGTATCCGCAGCTATAAGTATCTACTGTGTTCTTCGCAGGACCTTGAAATCGTCCCAGAGCGGTGAGAACCACAGCAACTTATCAATCAAAGATACCAGTATGACTTGTATGTTTCCATCAGGTAGCGCTGCGGTTCTTCCAGAGGGCACAAAAAAAGTAGCTGCAAGTAGCCATCTGAAACCACGACATTCAAGCCTCCAAATTATGACAGATCACTGTCTTTCGATTTATGCGGGGGAGAGCGCAAGTCCTTAGGGATGACGTCAACTTTTTCGAAGAGTACGCGTGGAATATTGACGCCTCGTAGAACATGAGAAATGCAAGTGATTTGATGTGATGTCTTTTTTGCGATTCAGGAGTGTAATTGGACAGCTTCGTATGTTCATCGGATGCATCCTTATCTTCTGCTCCGAATCCCAGCGGACTGTGCAACGTACGCGCGCCGCGATATAAGGAAGCTGCGATGCCTGTCGTTGCGTAAATCTCTTCGAACAGACCTTCCGCTTCCACCTTGTCGTTAGTACGGAGAGTAAGTGTGTCTTTCAGTTACCAGCATGTCCTTGCAAGAAGAATTCTTCTCCATCCGATTAAAGTCGATCTTGTTGATACCTGCTCATGAAATGATCGAATATCTCATCGAAAATAGCCTTTTGCTGTGTTTGAAGTGACGCATACCTTTGTTTCACCAGATCGCGGTTGATCAGTAACATCATTTCCAACACGTGATTTTCCATGCGCTGCACCTCCTTGGTAGGTGCGTCGCTTCCCAAGTCGATATACGCAAAGTAGGTATGGTCCCGAATGAGTCTGCCGCCATGTCTGTTTGGGATCCCAATGAATCTTCGCTTCAGTTCATTAAGACAGTCTTCCGGCGTGAAATACTCATCTCTTATAATGTCCGCGCAGAGTATGTACGCGTGCGCTTCGATGATTGGTTGAGGGCCAACTCCTTGCAGATAAATTGTCAAAATCATGTACTTAAGTTCGGAAGGCGTGCGGTAGATCTACACAGCTTGTCGAAACGCCTTATGGTACTGTCTGCTGTCTATATAAAGCCATGTTGCAGCTGCTGCATGTCCTAATGTGGTCTTAAGCACCCCATCAACGGTTTGCGCGTTTTCAAAACTTTTGCATGCCACTTTGATCAACAAGAGTCGCAGTGCAAACAGTTGCACGTTTGATATTGGTATGTATCGACTTTTTTTCATAACTTTTGCATGCCACGTTGATCAACAGGAGTCGCAGTGCAAACAGTTGCCCGTTTGATGGTTGTAAGTATGGAATACGCACCATGACTGGATGTTAGTCGCCTCGCTGCACCACCCAGAGCTGTACACAACTCTGTTCGAAATCGTATCAGTGATATTGTAAGAAGTCTTGTTGTTCGAATTGTACCCAATTCTGCAGTTTTGTGCATCTCTTTTGCAGTACGGTGAGTGTCGATGGATTTTTTATCGCCTCCTCAACGCGCGAAGCTCTTTATCTTCACCAATACGTGGTAATTATGATCTGTTGATGGCTTTAATTGCATACACATCGTTTAGAAAGCCGCACTTCAGCCGTAATATTCCCTGAAAGTGCGAAGTTCTGAGCTCTTGAGACTTAACCTTGGTAAAATATGCAATGCACTTGATCCCAATGTATTCCTCGGCGTGCTTGGTACTCTGGTTGAAAATTGCATGCGCGAATCTATTTTGCACGCGCGACATGAGATTGGGGCCGAAAAACACTCGAGGTACATCCGTAACAGTTTTGAATGAGGCCTTTTTACGATTTCCAGGCCATAGTTTCCCAACTCTTCGGTCCATAGATTCATCGTATACGTAATGAATAAAGTGGGAGCGGATTTCCTGGCCATGACTGCTTGCAATTCGAGTCTCTTCTGCTTCCAATTCGCTGAACTGTTCACGATGGATTCTGGTGTATACAGTAGTCCAACCGAGGAATGAAAAGTTCCGCCTTTGCGAGTAAAATCTTGTACTTTTGTCTCTGTCGCCATACGCTTCCTCTTGTTGTCCTTCAGGCACTAAAAACGCAAGATTCCGATTCTCATCTGGATCGAAAGCACCCATTGTTCCAGGGGCAGACCGGAGTTGAACAAGAGGCTATCTGTGTGCAGCCTGGGTTTTGAGTGCGCGGCCCACGTTAACTTTCGAAACGGAGCTCATTCAATGCGCTGTGGTCGTTATCCAGTAAGTTTCTTAATGTCGAGCTGCGCTCAGTGGGATACTTTCCCATATATAATGGCTTATTGCGGGAGACATATGGATAGAGCTGTGGAAATACACCGCTATGTTCTTACTCCGATACAGGCTTAAGCTTCTATTACAGCAGTTTTCGAGGGCCATTGCTGGTTGACGGCTGTAGGTCCTACTGTCGCACTTCGTACATGGACGCAGGCTATCGGAAGGGATCTGCAGGATCGATGATAAACGCTTCCAGCCTACTTTAGGTGCAGAAAAACTGCTTTATAGGTGGACTAAAGCTATGACCACGGACGCCTTGACCGATTTTTGCGCCAGTGTGCGGAGTTACCTCGGTCTCAACCTGCACATCGTCTTCTTTACTATGGCCTTTATGGCCTTGACTGCCTTGAGTAATGCCAGGTCCTCGAAGGAAAGCGCGATGCCTCTCTCATATCACGTTCGGCCACAGTTGCAGATGCTCTTATAATAGCCAAAGCAGTGCCTTTACGGCAGAATGCGTAGCCGCCTTCGTCAATAAGTCGCGACCGTATGCGTTCACGTCGGTGTAAGGCGGATCTTTCGACCGAAGAAAGCTGTATCGCGAGTCGAGATGCCCCATAGCAATTGATGCTGTCCCTTGAAGTCGCATAAGAAAAGGTCCGCCACCCTGCGAGTATGACAGAAAAGTGGCTCCATCGAAATTGATGTTCCAACCGAGCTGTTTTTTCAAGAACACTGGGAGTATGCACGCATCCATCCTGTTCTATACGGGAACGAAAGCTCACACGCGCGGTAGTGCCCATAAACATTTCGTACATGTCCAATTTCAAACTTTCAGTACATTAGAACGGAGTTACTGGGAACAGAGCGGAGCAGAGTATGCTGTGAAAAGAGGTGTGCAGGGGCCATGAATCCCCGCTTCAATCCTCTGAGCCATCCAGTAGCACCCCTGGCATCTAATGGAGGACCCCCGCAGCCATACGGAGCAAGCCGCATTGGTAGTGCCAGTGTTGGTGGCCCGTCTGAGAGTGCCAGTTAAATCCCGACCCAAGGACAACCACAAACGTCGATGTATCTAGTGAGTAGGGAATTGTAGAGCAGGAATCATGAAACGGAGAATTACATTTTAGGTGCACCGCGGAATCAGCCAAGCGAAATAGAGCAGATCTCCGTACATCGGACTGATGGCTCAGAGACTGATGTATTACTATACTTCAAAAAGTTTTCATTTACGTACTATTTAGCAATGATAAGCTCAGACGCACATTATAAGAGTTATTTGAAATATCATTCATGTGTTACATGGGAAAGTTCGTCTCAGCCTGAGACTTCAACTCATCTTCACTTTATTCCATGAAGCTTATGATATCACGTACTTGATCAGTACCTTATTGATCGTCGTTATTATCCAAAACTTTTGAAGAGATCGATTCTAATGCTTTCCTGCAATTCGAAGGAATTTAATGCACACAAAATTGATGATTCAATGGAAGGAAAATAGTGCTCCAATTGCATTACGGGACACGTAGTACACAGAGAATATTCACGGCTCTGCAGTGACTGCGTCGGTCATCTTCATGGGGTCTAACATTGTATTCTCACTCCCGCGCGGTGCCTAAGGCATTATCGCGTCTACTTAGGCAGGTGCAGGCGTTTGGGATTGAACGGAAACTGGCGCGAGTGTGACCTTACCCTTACCAAATGCATGAGAAGGAAGAGCAGAAGTAAGCGAAGGAGGAAGATGTGGAAGAGTGTGAGGGACGGAAACGTTCAGATTCCGCCTCTAAGAAGGATGTTCTTCGCTGCTGCCCTGCTCAATATCTGCAGAGGGCGGCTCGATTTGCAAAAGATTGATGTTTTTATCCACTTCTCTTGTAATGGGTACATCCGGATCGAAATATGTAGGGTAAACCAGATGATTGCGAGTTCTTCCGGCTCTTGAACGAGCTTCTTTGCTGTTTGTACGTGCATCGCCGCTCTTTGAACGTGCACCGCCGCTTTTTCTTCTCGCCTCACATCTGTTCCGCCTTTTTCCACCATTTTTACGCCATGATCCACCGCTGTTCCGCCTCGCTCCCTCGCTGTTTTATTTTGGTCCACCTTTATTATCTCGAGGACCTCCACGCTGCATTTTTCACGGCTTGAACGATTCCATGTATTAGAACATTGGAACTTTGTAAATTTTATTTAATTTTTTACGAAAATTATGCACGTGTACAGTATGTGCACAGTACGGTATGTGCACAGCGGTGTGTCGTATTCTAGAAGCACCTGAGAGCATCTTCACCCACCTCAATTCAATCCAATCCAACGCCTCCAAAGCGTCTCTTCTGATTGTTAGATAAAATTAATTGGACCAAGTCCAAATTTCCTGATCATACCACGCCGTTGAACCTAGATTCTACCTACCGGCGACGGCAAGCCATATGCAAGCGGTGGTGGCTCCAAACATGATGTCGCGATCAACGACGCGATCTTTCCTTGGGGAATGTCAGACCTCCGACTATGATAGCACGGCCGCCATGTTCTGGCTGCAAATGGCAAATATTTCCATACAAAGAGTCACGGTGAGGCCGCACAGGGGCTCTTTGTTGGGGAAAAGCGCAAACTTGCAGTGCAATTATCATAACGCTGACACAAATTACATGGCAAAGTACTTCCGAGCGTAGGACATGCTTCGCCCCGGAACAAACCAGAAAGGTCCGCAGCAAAGGGAGGTGGATTTTCAAAGTATATTTCGGATGTACCGCGTAATTTTTTCCCCGTTTAATGGCCGGAGTTGTGGTTTAATCAGAAAACTTCAGAAAGGGACTGCGGCATTATGCTACGCGTAGGCTTGGCATATCGCCGTTGATAAAATTAATTGCAGCCTTGCGAAAATTCGCCTATGGAATCCCCGCAGACTTGTCCGATGAACTTTTTGAGGTCTCCAAAACAACAGCAGCAAAATGCTTGGAGGAGTTCTGTCTTGAGGTTTTTCGCTTTTGGTAGGTTTTTATCTACGAGAACCGACAGTTGACGATATAAAAAGAGTAGAAAGGTATTTTGCTCGTCTCTGTTTCCCAGGTTGCATTGGGATCTTTGATTGTGCAAGTTGCAACTGGGGTAATTGTCCCAAAGCACTGCAATGTATCATGACGGGGAGGCGGGTTTCCCTATAGTAAAGATGGGGGTTATTCGCTCAATGTATTTTTGGATCTGGGGTTTCAGTTCGGTCTGCCAAGGTCTTTCAATGATCTGAATATCCTGGAAGTAATTTCATACTTGCAGCGCGTGTTGTCCAGATATTTCCCTCCCATCTATCCGCTCTATAAATAGATGGGAAGTATTACGATTGGTTTACTATCTCAAAGACAGTATTTCTCCCAACTGGAAGATATCCGTTAATCTCCGTCAGCCGAAGCAGCCGAAAGAAATTTTCGCCTGTAAATCTCAAAAGGCCGTTACAAAAGCTGTAGAACGTGTTATTGGCATGCTGTTTCGTCGCTTCAAACTCTTATTCATTGCGAGTGAGTTTCTGTCACTCGCAAAAATGCGAATGATACCAAGGGCGGCGGTTTGCTTGCACAACATGGTGGTGCAGGAGAGTCATTTGGGGTACTGTAGTGATGGATTTGATGGTAGTAGTTTAATGACCCGGCTACAGGTATCCAATGCCTCAAAATCGCCTTGCGCTCAACTGCCTCTCTGGCCGAGGAACTACTGCAGAGTCAGCTGCACTTAAGCGACGACTTGAAACTTAAAATTTTGCATAGGTACCTTATGTCTTCCCTAGTTAACTTTGTTTGGGACAACTATGGCGCAGGGAGGGAAGTTGCTGTGGTTAATGTTTCAGTTAGACATGATAGCATTATAAACGTTCAGAATCGAGGATAAACTAGCAGCACCCACAGCCGGGGTCTCATTAATTTTCTGGCTACCATCTGCGGTATTGTTACTCTGGTCTCCTACCCCTTCCTCTAACGAGGACAGCGCCTGCAACTGCAACAAACGAACAAATGGCTCCTGCACACGATGATTGGTTCCTAGTATTGAAAAAAGCGCGATCATAGATTGCTGCTTATCAATTCGAAGCATCTCTTCGGCCACATTTGTTCGTTTTTGCATGTCCTCGGCAAGCTTCTCACACCATCGGCGCTGCGGTGAAGCGCTTCCACCTGTTTAGAGATCCCAAGAGTCCTTTTGGTACCAACAAGTCTCTCCTTTTTCACCGAGACCAAATCAACGGGGGGTTGCCGTAGAGCCGAAACCAAACCATCCATCGCTTCCCCATCCCTGTTGCTTGATGAATCTAAAAGCATCCCGGTCAATCACGCGCTATTATCACCCAAACATTTTTTTCTTCTCTTTCTCTGCTTCCCGAGAGAGCAGAACGCACTGCCAAATTTGTGTTCCCCGCAGAGAAGCGAGCGCCTTTCGAAAAGGAAACTCATTTCCCACGGTTATTTCTTTGTCCGAAAAGAAAGTTCACATATTAGCGACTGTCGCTTCCCCATTGTACACCGCCAAAGCCGCCCAGTCCATATCTTGGAGCGTTAGAGATCCTGTAGGGCATTTCGCCTCATTGCACCGAACGAAACCATCAAATTTGATGCACCCGCATCTTACCCTGCGATAACGTTGGAAAAATGCCTCACCCGTCCGCTCACCAATTGCTGCGTCTTCCGATTCTCGAACCGCCAACTCCAATAACCACTTCTTCCTCCGGAAAATCTCTGCGACAAGGACATCACGGTTCATACTGCTCCCCTTCCTTGGATCCTCAGAAGCCAAAAATACGCCTCACATGCACAGGTACTTTCCTTCTGACTCCATGCTTTTCCAGAACCCATTGAAACTGTAGCAGCAAACGCAGCGCAAGTTGGTAGTGGCGCTTGTTCGCGTCGCTCTCCCTCCAACGGCGTTGTCGTCGGGCAATCAGGTGCCAAGCACGGTAGATGTTCTGTCGGTTGCTTTTGAGGCGCGCTTTTTACATCCAGCTATACGTTTCGCTGGCGGTGTTGACGCCTGCAAAAGGCGCGCACTGCGGGGGTAGTGTGTTCACCGGGTTTGCGTTTCGGCTTGGCGCGATGGTTTCGCGCCAATCAGTATAAAAGCCTGCTGCAAACCTATCTGAAACAGGTTGCAGGGCTGTTTAAAGCCGGCATATGGCGCATTGGGCCAGAACATTGCGCGAAAATGGTGTTTTGTTTTACAATCTCGTCTGTGGAACCTATGCTCGCAACATCCGAAGCAAATTCCAAATACGACGGATTTGGATTTTCCTATGGATATTTTGAGGACATATTCAAACTGCACCAGTGTTCGCATTGGTTGAAACTGATGGGTGGGTAAGTGTTTCGTGGTCCATATCCAAGTTTTCTCAAATTTTGGATTGGACCTGGATGGGTGGAGATGATCTAAAATTTTAAGGTACTTTTTCTAAAACTTTTTTATTTTCTTCTGTTTGTACGGTATGCACATGCGTCATATGTGCGAATTTTTTGCACGTGCACATAACCTAGAAATTCAATTACAAATCAACTTTTTATCTGTCAACAATAGAAGAAAATGCTGTTGCAGCTGAAAATTACAACTGAAAAGGGAAAGAATCAATTGACTGGCCCAAAAAGAACCAGGAAACAGGGGGAATTGGCGGAAAAGGGGTCTATAAGGCAGAAAAATACCCTTCAAAGACCATTTCTTTCAAGCATAGTCATTATTATGGGCGGTGGGATTTAGAACGACCAGAAATATAAAACCGTTTAGGTCAAACAGCATTCCGCGTACAGTACCACCTTGAAAACTTTCTTTCACACCCTGAGAAGCTAGAACGGCTATGTACCGCCGCTGCATGCTGTCAACGAGCGCTTGAAGAACGTTTTCTTAAAGCCTATCCCGCTCACTCAACACCACCTCTTTCAGCTCCTCGACACAACCCAAATGGCGTGAGTTGCTATAATCGTGGCGTTCTAGGAGTGCCAAAAGATTTCCAAACTGATTCAAGTCTGGTTATTTGCCAAGCCATTCCATTCGATCAACTCTTCGGCTGTTCAGCAAACTTCCATAATATTGGGATACATGTATGATTCCCATACTTAATTGTTTCTATGTCTAGCAAACGATTTTCCAGTTGCTTGATATAGCTTTAAGAAGTTTGGATACCACTCGTTATCAGTAAAGGCTCTTTTCCAAAACAAGAGAAGCACCCCAACACATGACCCCTTCTACTCCCTTCCTATGTCGGGAAAACGTCGCTCCTCAGTCCAGCCGTGTGCAAATATGAAGCTTAATGATCAGGCTCATCACGTTTTTACATTTCTCATCTAAAAACTTGTGCTAATCTCTACATTTCATGTCCTGCAGCCAATTTTTAAGCATTTTTTCATATTTCTGAGTGAGTTGAAAAGTCTTTTCATGCTCTTTTGACGCATTCTCCCTCCGCCTTCGGTATCTCACATAAAGTGGACATCTAAATATTCAATTTTAGATCAGTTTTCAGAGCCATATGCTCTTTTCTTTCTTTCGAGCTCCCCGAAGGAGCTGATGCTTACGATGCTGATCCATCTTTTGATTTTTTCCGCTCCTCCTTTTAGAATTGCAATAACTTGGGGCCTTCATGTAGTTGTTAATAAGAAGAAGAATGACGCTTTATTGTTTGAGGACAAGTAATAACTGTTTTAAAGAGTTTTATTCTCTTTAATATTTCTCAGTGCCTTTTTTTAACGGTGCAGAGCCGAAATTGCGCCAATCTCCTATTCAGTCAAACTCGTCCCGAGAAGCATTCTGCAGCGATATTTTGGCCTTTAGATTGAATAGGCAGAGTTCATTGGCCTTGATTAAGACTGCTTGTTTTCTATTATGGTTCCAAATGATGCATTTGGCGGAAACTGTAGAAAACTCACAGCGCTCTTATAACTCTGACTTACAGTGAAATGGTTTTTTATAGATTACTTTAAAAGAATCCAGTAAAGTGGGCCCATTTTCATGAACATTCATTTTAGTTTTAAAGAATTTTCTGGGAAATACCACTTTGTCGCATTTTGTATTCGGGGTAATTAGTGATGTCTGTTCTTACAATTTTGAATCGCACTGTATGTATGTGAGATATCAAAACCTTTACGGTTCACCTCCGATAAGGTCCGGACGATTCCTAACTGTAACTAAGGGATCTTCCGTAGCGAGGCAGAGAAGAGCAGGACTGGCCAAGGCCTCTACCTTCGAAGCACTACCGAACGGTTGACAAGGGATACACAAGGAAGATAGTGGTTCATTCTCGGTACGAACTGACCCGGTCACTGTAAGAGGATAGACTTTATTCCAACGACGGCGCGAGGAAAGCCAAAGTTAAACTGTGACGGAGTTCCCGGGTAGTAAAAAGGGAAGCTCCAAGGGTAATCCGTATTGTGGAATGTGCTTGCCTTTTATTTGACGGACTCCAATACGGAGAAACAGTTAAATATCTGCTAAGTCCGCCCGGGGTCCGATTTCTCCAGTACCACAGACCCTTAAGGTCCCTGGTACGGGAGCCAGTTTCTACGATTTTCATATCATGCATTACGCTACTTACTTATCTTCCGTCATTTTGACGGACTGCGAGGGGTTGCGGTCTGGACAGCCTTGCGGGCTTGTCGTCAAGCTCGCTCGTCCGGAGTTCTCGCCGTTTTCGTCGCCGTCTGCTTACAGCGGGATTTTTTTAAGCCTCCTGAACCCTCGGTTCAGGTGGTGGGGTTTTCTTACGGTTCCTTTCTCGCTTGAGTGGGCAATTGGTTCAGCCATTGCCCGGAGTGGTCCGTCTAGCAGAATCTGAGGTCTTGTGTAGTGCGGACTTGTCTTCAAACAATAGAGCTTCATTCTTCTTCTTCTTACTGTACTGTGCAGCACTTGTAAACTAGGCTATTCCCGTAAAGAATCTCTCATTTCCGTGCCTTTTCCGGTAAAGCAATTCTTTTTTCCCACGTCATACACTGAAACCCACCTGACGGCATGAAACCTCAGCAATGTGTCGGTTGGTACAGTATTTCACATCGATTGGGCCTTTCTGAGACTGCACCACAGTGTGTGCAACACTGCAACGCCACTACTATGTAAATTAAATTTTGAATCGTATGACTGAATTCAGCGTGTTGTATGGCACTAAATACTGCAGAAACCGCCTATAGAGACTCATGTGGGGCTGTGGAGGCCAGAGAAAATTTATCCACTCTACTATTTTCAATAGAGAAATAATTACTGCCACAGTGGAAAATAAATATAGAAACTATAAACAGAGGTAATACAAAAGTAACTAGAAAAACTAGAACCCAGCCCAGTAATTTATATTGCCCCCATTAGCCTTAAAAAAATCAGTGCACATTTTTTGCATTGTCTTTTTTAGCTTCTCTAAAACGCACTGTCCTCGATGTTGGCCTATTCTTGATCAGTTCCTACTTTAAAAGCAGTAATTTAGTTATCCTGTCTCATATTACTGTAAGCAGTACGCTCTAGTCTACTCTATAGATTCTTAATGGAGTTAAAACACTGTATTAATTAAAATCAGTCTCAAAAAAAGTGGACTGAAATTTTGTAATTTTGGAGAATATAATGCATACCATTGAAAAGCTCAGCTTGACCTGATTCCAACGGTATGCACGCTATCGAATTTTATGTGTCCAAGAATACGTGGAACTTAATCTCATGATCCTGGATATTTACAGTGCTATTTATGATGGTTTTCAGACTGGTCCGGCTCATTTCTTCTCCCACAGCCTCAAAACAGGCAACCTCTCCTATTTTCTATCAGTCACAGCACTGTCGTCATATGAGGCACACTTTGTCCTCATATGAGGACAGTTTCCGTTACATTTTGGAAAGGAAAATTTGTTGGACGCCCGAAACTTTTACTGCAAAAAAAGTTTTTTACAACTAAGGTACATTACATTAATTCTTACTGTACATGACCATTTGTTTCTGAAACCCCCTACGCTAATACGAACTATATATCCTTCCAAAATGGAGTCGTTTTAACAACTTCTTGCGAAAAGCCTACGTTGGTGAGGGAAAATTGCTCTAGCCTTAGCCGAGGTACACAATCTTGAAAAGTTTGTATTGATCGGCCATCAACACTCATGAACTAATGCGGAGCGACAAGAAATGCGATGATGTAAAAACATTTTTATAGAAAAATAAGTACTAAAAATAGTCCTCATATGAGGACAACGGTCCATTAGACACTAGACAGGACCACTCCAATCTTCTCGACTGTCTCTCTTGTTGATTTGGACAATTTGTGGTCGTTTATGTGTCATTTAGAATAAAGTGACACTCAAGTAGTCCCAAGAAACGTGCTTTTTTCTCCGCCTCTGATGTCTTCAGTACTGGTAACTAGGGTGATTATTTCGTGTAAGACAGAGAAATGAGGGACCCGAGACATAAAGAGATCATAGGCTAGTTCCTATCCCCATCTCACTCAGCTTACTTTGCCCACCTCCGCTCTCTCTACCAATTTGTGGATTTGTGTATCCTCTTGGACAAACAGGCGTCCCAGTTTGTGCACCTCCGTCTCTAGGCAACTGCCTTCCCAGGCACTGCTCACCGTCTTGCTATGGGCATCTTGCGAAATAAGCGCTTTGTACATCCCACTTCTACACTTCATCAGAGTCTTACTAGCTCGATACCTTCAGCTGTCTGGCCCCCTTATCTTAGGGCCTTGCGGCACTTCTCACTAAATACACCTCTTCAGAGGAGCGGTAGCGATGCCGTACGCCGTACCCTACGCCCCATACAACGGATCGCCCAGTAACCCCGAATATTGACCTCTCCATCCCTCAACGTTCATTGCCGACGCCTCTTCCTACGCTGTTCCCCTCTCTGGTTCCACCACTTATCCTTTTTCTCTATAGAGCATTCCCATTTTCCCACCTCTGGCCGTGCTCTCCTCTCTGACCATATCTGCTGCACAGATGGATCGACTAGGTCAATTTCTAACCCCGTTTATACGTCTGCTTCGTCAACCCTTATGCATCTCCCCCCTTTTCTTGGGAAACCTACGTGCTGATTCTATCTGAATCTACACACTTCCATCTACAGTGGTTTTCTATCTTCCGGAGAGAATTTCTACTCTTCATCCTGACATGTCAGGTCGCCCTCGTCAGCTTTTCAACGGGGTGACCACAAACGTGTATCGCATCTCAGCAAAGTCTACGCTGGGCTGGTTGCATCCAGATGCGTGTTCAGCAGTCATGTAATTAGTGATGTATGGCCAGCCGCGCTACCCGAGACTATAAATGATCAAGATCTGAAAACAAAAAAACTATTAATTTGAATTCAAATTTAGTATCTAAATCACAGCAATGCATCCCTCTGCCACGATTATAAATCCCCGCACTTAAAGAAGCATAGATTTACGTAAAGTCGTGCACTCTAAAACTAGTGCATAACGTTAGAGCCTCGAACACAATCCTCCGACGATATGCATTCCATCCCCTGTAGTAAAAGAACAATTTTCAGTCCATTCTTTGAGACTGATTTTAGTTAGTTTTTAAGTTCTGGGGACCTTGCAAGCCATTCTATTACATTAACTTTCTTCTCTGAAAACCATTCTTTTGTATGCTGATTCATATAGGTTGTGGCATTATCTTGCTGAAACACTTAGAGAAATCCATGGTCAATAACTGGAAAAACTAGTTTATTATTCTCCAGAGTCTTGAAGTAGCCTGTGGACACCTATATTCCATTCAAATAGATTACTGGACGCTTGTCAAAAGTAAGAGAAACAAGCCCAAATCATGGCTACTTTGCCACCCTTTTGACGCCTCGTCAATGCAATAGCCTCTTTTCCTTACTAATACTTAAACCCGCCTGGGCCACCTAAGTTGAACTATTTCATCTGAAAATATTATTTTCTTCCTTTTTTAGATTCCTTTGCCCACCATCTCCGTAGCTCAATCAAGACTTGCTTTTTTGAAGTCTTCTGTAAGCCACAAAGCCTGTTTGAACTCCTTATACACAACAGTGCTTCTTGCACGTAATACCTACTGTACTCTTTTCTTTCCTATCGATAAATAGAGAGCAGTGCAGAGTTGGCTTGCGGAATTTTCTCCATTGTGCGCCTCTCCCAGTAGATGCCTTCTGTCAGCGGAGATATTTTTTGGCGGACGACCGCTACTTTTCTCTTTGCCATACTTCTCGGCGGCTTGGATAAATTTCCATACTAATTTCTTGAAGCGATCAATCTTTGAGGCGATCGAATCAATGCTCTTCCTGACACATATCATCCTCATAATTTTTCTTCCTCTTGATTTGTGAGTCGCTTCCCGCAAGGCACCCTGTTGATGGGTATTCGTCCTTCTCTGTAGAATGGATACTACTTGCAATCGTTATTCTTTTCTATGAAGTCGCTCCGAGAGCAGTCCGTTGTAAACATTTCTTTTCACTCTTTTTCTATCGGAACTAAACGCGTTCTTAGAGTTTTTTTTTAAGCAAGCACAGTTGTAATTCTTAGGACCTCTTTACTCTTGTGTGCCTCTATGTGTACTAGGTGCATTGTAAGATAGGAATTTGGAATCTAGTGAATTATTTTTGCGTGTTGCAGGTAACGAAATATTACAAACGCCGCACATATAGACCAAATAGCGTATCTGCACATCCTGAAAAACATATGTCTTCACTCCTCCAATAGATCATCTACTGCGAACTGCAGCAGCTGCAGTTTATTTCTGTATAACCTTGTATTTTGTCTGAAAAGGTGATCCTAACGATTTGAAAGCAATCGCCACAAAAATACATCCTACCCTAGATCGCCCCGGCAGGACCTCGCCAGGAATGGCAGTCACTTTTGTGGATAGGTCTCTCTTCTACCGCTATTTTGCTGCACTGGACGGCTAGAGCCTCCCGTGCTCCCATTAATTTTACAGCTCTCCTGTAATGGTGAGAATACAGTGATGCCGTGGGACACTGGGCTTGGAAACAAAGTTTTTATAAAAAGTATATGAAATGAGTAGATCCAAAATAGATAATTCCAAACAAATGAATGGTTATTTACCTGAATAAGACTGAGATTGGTAATGAAAAGAAACCTCATATTTATTTATAGCTGATTGACGTGGATAGTTCGAATCTCCGAGGCTCGCTAAAATTTTCTAGCAGCCTAAAACTACTTATACTTTAGATCAGAGCAAAAAGCTGCAAAGATGATTCCAGCATTAAAATAACTTTTGCAGACCAAATTAATGCTCAGTAATAATCGTAGAATAATCGTCTAGGTGAGCATTAATCCAAATAATAATTCGCTCGGAATATAATTCCGTTAATTTTGACTGTGGAATTCAAAAAACAGCTGGGAGACATAAAAGTTGCTTAACATTTAATACAGTGTAAAACACGGGCCATTGAAACAAGATAAAATTAATTTTCGATGATTCATAATAAATAAGATATTATTCCATCATTTCAGTCACTTTATTCGAGACAGGTGGGTTGCAATGGTACCTTTTTGAACGTTTCCGTCCTCAAATTAGTAACCACATGGCACAACTCGAGCGATCTGGTCGGAAACGCTGAAGGGTTCCTGTCGTGTTTCCGATCAGATCACTCTTTAAGTAAAGTTCCTGTTGCAGGAAAGACGATATAGTTGTCTTTGAACCTCTACTGGGCGCCTTTTGCTCTATCTCCGAGGAAACCAAAGCATCTCGATGACGGTGGGACCATATACTTGCAGCACAAAAGAATCTGGCTTAGTATCGGCCAACAAATTGAAATAGCTCGTTTGTTGTCAAGCGCTAACAATAAGTCCAGCGTAATGAAGCATTTTTCAATTTCTCTCCGTACTGTCACAAACATTAAGCGTAGCGCAAGGACTCTTTTGCAAAAAAGCCAAAGCCCATTTATCTCATTTGAATCAAAAACAATTCGTTTGCCACCGCTTCCGGTCATTGAGAAGAAGGTTCTTCTCACCTTCCTATAGGTTGCAAGATCAGCTACTATTCCCTTAACCAAGTGGTTTATTCAAGAGAAAGTACTCATACTTCGCAACTTTCTTCTTCAAACTCGCCTTTTTGAACCAAAGGAACACAAAGTGCAAAACTTTCGCGCCTCAAGTGGCTGGTTGTCAAATTTTGTTAGAAATCAATCACCGCTTTCTGTTTATTTATGTGTGGAAGCTGTTAGTGCATCTGCAGTAAATTTTTCAGCAGATATTACTTCAATAGGGGAAATTCTGAAGGACTACGACCTTGACTGTATTTATTACGTCGATGAAACAGGACTTTCTACAAACTGCTTCCCCGAAGATCTTATTTTTCCTGTTTTGAGTCTCGAAATTCAGTTCGTGGCACGAAATCAATGAAAGTAAAGGACAGCGTGACGGTATATGTATGCACGAACGCAGACGGCTCTGCCAAACTTCCGATGGCCCTGGTTGGTACAGCAAAATATCCTAGATGCTTCCAACTGAGAACTATCCCAGTGCTGAACTAAAGTCAAAGAAATGCATGGTCAGATACTACCACATTTCGTTGGTTTTTCTTTGACGTATTTCTCCCATTCACTCGGAAGCTTACTTCACGACGATTTGTTATACTGATGGATAACTCTGGCCCACACGGAGCTGATCCATCCAACATGCGAGGTCAAGTAGGTACACTGATTCTGCCCCCCAACTTTACAGCACTTCATCAGCCGACGGACCTGGGAATTATTGCGTCGTTCAAATCTAGATACCGCGGATTATTGTTGCGCATAATTGTGAGCAACTTGGAGACAGGGGAAGCGAGTTGATCGCCTTCAACAGCGAAGAGAAAAATGCATGGTTTGAAGGATAGTTTTGATCCTTATACGCAGTACATATGTGAAGTGGTCGCTATTGGCTGGATTGCAATCACTCCTGCTGCAACCATTGCGCGATGTTAGGTGAAAGCCTATATCTTTCCTGTAACTTATGCTGCAAATATAACTGCAGTTGAAGTGAAAAGGTCCTTTTCGTACAGTGAGAAGAACCACTTGACGGATATGATCGCTTCTTTACAGACTTTGTCTCTTTTTAATGTTGGCAGTGATCTCTTTATCGATGATAATCTAAAAGAACAGCACAAACAGATACTTTAGGTTGAAGACGATGAGTAGATTCTTCAAAAAATTGTCGAAGATGTGCTTGAAATTGTTCGCAAAGGCATGAAGCATAGAAAAGAAGAAGTAAATGAATGCAACCGTAGTGAAGACGATGGGTTTTTTGTGCCACTGCCTTTAGAATTGGTTATTTACTCTCAATTCCAGAGGATAAAGCAGATGGCAGTCGAAAGCGGAGCATCAGATACTCTGTTGTAGCTTGGAAGGGCGAAGGCAGCCCTCTTGCGATCAAAGCGGATTGAATGCTCCAGGAGTAAACACTAAATGCTCAAACTGAGTATATTTTTTGAATCGGAGGATTTGTTCGGTTCAAGTTTGAATTGTGCACAAGTAACAGTAATTTGTTTCGCGTAAATTTTGCATAGGGTCGCACTACTGCGTTAACCCCACTGTATCCTGTAGATACTGTACGTAAACTACTATACACATCAGGAGGAAGAAGGAAGGTTCATTTATTGTAACAGATGAGCTGCGTGATACCAGTAAGCTTGAATGTTACTGTCTATTAGCGCCCCCGCCTTTCGTTTCTTGTTAACGTGCGAAGGAAAACTTTGCATACTTCTGCGATTTTACTACAGTCATATATCTTGTCATTCATGGATACAGTTTTTTGATCGAGGCCCAAAATGTTCCGCGTGTGTTTTTCTGTGTTATGATGCCCGTAGCAATTAATACTGCTGTGCTGTCAATTCAGTTTCTTCATAGATAGCACAGAAAATATTGTACCTCATGTACTTTTCTCAAGCTACGGTTCCGAATGAGAATATAAGAGATCAAATCTCCCCTGCTTACGGATCGAAAGGGGAGGACGCGACTTAATTGGTGTAGAGTCAATTCAGAAATATCGGCCTTCTCACAGAAGTTCCGTCAAGCCGATTAACCCCACCAAGGTCAGTCAGCCTTGATTGACGCAGAGTCGAGCTCGAAAATTTGGTACTGCAGAAAAATGCCAGTCGTTCAGTTATTGATTATATATAGGTACCGTTGCCGGCCAGATAGTCGTAATCATAGTAATCAAGACCCCGAAGGAAGCTGTCAGACAACTTCAGGTCCCGTCCCAATTAGTTAGGAAGTTGAGGGTCAACTTCAGACCCAAGAAACTTTTTTTACGCCAGTCGCAGAGCATTAGTAGTAAAGCCTACGCCTTTAGAGGTGGCTACTAAAGCAGTCAATCAGTTTTCACGCCCACTCCTCTCCATCGCCCTTTATTTTGTACTGTAGCACTCTAATCGCTCGAAATGACTCTTACCTCGGGTAATTATTGGTTCCCTTTTCCATCACCGACATTTTGTCTTTATCAGAGGGCATTCGGCAAGAAAAGGAAGTCGAATAACTATGCAGAGCAGCAGGCATTGGCGTCCAAGAAGAGGCGAAATACCTAATTCCCGTACTTAATGCTCGACCAGCGGACGTCCTCGTCCACCTACAGTCCAGTGACGTAAAAATCACGCCTCTCCTCTACATTTCATAGTATATTACATTATCGTTGCCATTCTAACGTAGCTACATGTTTCCAGGAGCATGAAAGGCGCGAGCGGTTGCCAACGCCACGGATAGCCGAAAGAAGTGGGACATGGCGATAGATTTGGCGACTACTGTATTCTACACATCCTTCATTGCTGCAAAAGCTCCAAAGTATGGAATGTATGAATATTTTATAGCAACCTTCTCGCGAAGCAGACTCATACCCATCCCTATATCTACCCTCTGGGGCCGGCACCCAGACTCCTACGCAGTGCTATCCGACGTGGCGCAGAACGTGGATTTTAGGGCACTGGAGGCATACGGGATGTTTCGAGCGGTTTTAACCCAGAGGCATGCGGCAGCAGCAGTGATGTCAAATGCATCATGCCTTCTGATGGGCTCTTAGTCAGCCCTTTAGGCGCACGAATGAAATTACCCATTATCCTGAACATGTTTAGCATACAACGGGGGATAGCCGAAACGCACCTTTCAAATATTAAAGGACCAAATCGAAATCACACGACGCACTACCAGGACCACGGTAGCTAGACTGTAACATTGCTCCGCTAGCTTTCGACTCAGTGGGATGGCTGTCCGAGGCAATGAAAAAAGTTATCGAAGGATAAGCGACAATTTTTGTGACGCGCAACGGATGCTCGAAAGGAGCAGTGAGGACTCGGCTCATCCAAAAGCACAGCTACACTATTTCTCAAGTGACAGAATTTTATGATCGATTTATACCTGAATCCCGTACATACGTCAACCTGGCATCTGTACATCTTCACTATTATAACGCTTCCCAATTAAAAAATATTCCAATGAAGGCATCGTTTTTCTTGGGTCCCCAACTAGGCACTACTGCGGTGTGCCAGTTGGTCCTCCCAAGACTTTTTACAACGATTCCTGCATGACAGCCCATGAAATCCATGGGCCTGTTGCACTGCACGCACCGTAGCTGTTTTTTTCGTCACGTGCGACCTCTTTGGTGATAGCGTAGCATCACTATCCGTTTCTCGTTGGATGTTTGGTTGAGCAGAGGTCTTTGTCAGTTATAGTGCGGAGCTTTGCCTGGTTTGAAAGACCGAGAAGCATAGGTAAATCATTTCGGTTAAGTAGTGATGATTAATAAAAGTAGCTAAGATAAGCACATCACCGATGGTTTGCACTTTGACTTTTTTTTTACACTTTCCTCCAAACGCGATTGAACTGTGTAGTAGATTTATCTTGAGTAACCTCTGTGGAAGTTGATAGTTTCGGATATACGCGACCTAATGGTTTGAACCTGTTACGGATTGACATGCTCCCTCACCAAGACAAAATCCTTGGAAGATAACGCTTGGGTCCGGTTTGAAGTGTTATTCTTACTCGTCACACAGGAGATGACTGGAGGTAAAGATAGTGGGCTGTAATAATATTATTCATATCTGTGGCTATTGATTTCATACTCAGTCCTGCACTCAAGGTTAGGGTACAGATGTTTACGATTGTCAAGGTTTTCTCCATCTTTTTCATACCCTTGGGAGGTTTGTGCAAAATTATATTCGTCAACAGAGCGATCGAACTCAAGGTTAGATGTTTTTGTATTGTTTTCCTGTTATGAGGTCTTTTCACTCTCATCTTCTTTTTCGTTGTAGTTTGATTGTCCATGTGAATGTTCAGGACAGCGTCGGTAAAGATGGAATCACGAGTTGCAATAACTATATAGCATAACATTTCCATTAGATTCTGTACGGTTTCGGGTCGTAGCAAACGTCACCATATTTTGGTTGAGTCTTTTCGGTATGCGATTAGTCCGCTGAAAGCTTCGGCATCGCGTGAGAATGTTTTTCGTGTTGCGATAGTCTGCTGTTGAGAAAGAAGATGAGCCACGCATGATGTGTTGCTTGAAGCACATTGTACCTTGATCGTTGTATTTTAGCTCGATTGGTTTCTTTGATTCTTAGTCCCTGTCTTCTAAAAAGATACACTTTGGTCTCTGTTAATTTCTCAGTGGAGCCTGATGTAGTTCCCATTTGCCTGATGCATCGGTGTAGTCGTTTGTGTAGAGTATTTGGTTCATTTCGGGTGGCCATTATTGCAAATGGTGCATAGAATGATTGAAAATTCACAACGTTAATAATTGAATCTGGTAATAGTAATGGAGGTTTGTAAGCATCATCGAGTAGAGTTTGTAATTTACGAGCACGCTGGAACAATAGATCGAGTTGCTGGGATTTTGACTTATTTGGGTGTTTGTGCTTAATGTACTAGAGGCTAAGTGTCTTCCACTCAGTATTGTAGGTGTTTCGGTTTGCTGGTGCCATAAATTGAGCATTCATTTGTGCAAAGGCATCACCAATTGAAGTTACTGCAGGCGCAACGTAGTCAGTGTAGAATAGTAATGCTTGTGCTCTGAATATTACATTTGGCACTTACAGATGTTCGGCTTCGGTTATTTCGAAGGCTTCCCAGTCCTGCAAGAACTTACGCTTGACTGCTGAAATAATTGGACACTCATATGGTCCACTGTATTGATCGTTCGACTTAAGATGCAGTTTAAGAAATTCCCTCTTAGCTGTGTGTGTTGGGTTGTTCTTCAGTTGTATTAGCAATGATTTTGATGCACATGCAGGGTTACTGGTTGCACCGGAGGGTACGTTAACGGTCATAGATAATAACCGCATTTGGATCGATTCACCTGTCCCTTTGCCGCATGGTACACTTTGAAAGTCAAGATAGTCGCGTAGTTTCCTGCGCATACCATTTGTCGACTTAGTTACATTGTCTGTTGTGACATACTCACGGAAGCTTAGTAGTATATCGTTGCCTGTAACAATTTTCCCAGTAGTTTTTGCAATGAACTTTTCCAGTTCCTTATCGTGAAACTCCGGTGTAGTCACGATGTTTTTGTAATATGTTACACATGAGTGGACAGAAAAAAATAAGTAGTTAGATGTAGAATAAAATTAAAGCTCATTAGTTGATGGAGGCGCGCGCAATGCTGCCTCTAGACTTCAATAAGATGAAATCGCACGCAATGAGCTAACCTCTAGACAATCTCGACGCTCACTCGTCTGCCAGCAGATGACCGTGCGCTTTTTTTTGCTTGCTCCTATTCGCAAATGAGGCTGTTAGATGGACGCAAAGTTTTTGACAACTTTATGAATGTAAAAACGGATGATCCGGAAGGAGGCAGAGTATAGTACTGGCGAGGGTGTTTTGGTGTTCAGTCATAGAGCACGGCGGCAGTAGCTCTGTAGCAACTAAGCTACAGCAGTACACCCTAAAGAGGGCGCAGACCCCATATTCATAATCACTATAGAAAAGAATCTACGCATATGCGCCTTGCGCGTATCTTACATTATATTGTAGCCCTCGCCCCTGCACCCTTTTATGAGCATAACTTAGGTCGTCAGCGTGAACTCTCATGTGTGTTGAACGCTTATTTATTCTCCAGGCTAAAAGCCGCCTAGAGGGCTATGTTGTCAGGATACTCTTGCAAGCGAATACTGTAATGCACAAAAGCGAAGAATCATGCTTGGTCGGAATTGGTTGTGTGTCATAGAGGGGCGGCATAGAGATAGTAGGTACATGAAATGTAGTAGCCGCTAGTGTCTATTGGGTCGTTGTTTTCATATGAGGACTACTCTTAGCACTTCTTTTTCAATACAATTTTTTTAACCTCAGCGCATTTTTTGTTCCTCCGCATTAGTTCATGAGTGTAGATGGCCGATCAAAACAAATTTTTCAAGATTGATGACCTCAATTAAGGCGTGAGCAATTTTCCTCACTAACGTCGGCTCTTCGCAAGAAGTTGTGAAAACGACTTCATTTTGAAAGAAAATATGGTTCTTATTATCGTAGGGGGTTTCAGAAACGAATTCTCAGGTACAGAAAGAATTACTGCCTGTAAACTAATATAAAAAAACCTATTTTGCAGTAAAAATTTAGGGCTTCCAAAAAATTTGCCTTTCCAAAATGTGACGGAAACTGTCCTCATATGAGGAAAAAGTGTGCCTCATATGAGTACAGTGCTCCGAAGAGAAGAAAACTCCGTCATTGAGTATGGATATACACTGGCGATGAGAATATATCACAATGATTGCATCCCGTAGTTTTATGGGCTGGCTGTCGGTGAGGTCCTTTTTCCGGAGGAGTTCCATGTTCCTGGTAGCGGTTGTGAGGGGCGTTTAGTAGGCACTGGGTGATGTGGGAACCAGTGCAGGAACCAACGTAGGACGAGGCGACGTGGGTGCCCCTTGAAGATGGGGGGGTGTGAGTAAAGCTGGGAAGTATCCAACTTGTGCCGTGGCGGGTGCATGTCGGGGTGAGATGCGACGCTGGCGGCGGCACGGGGGGGGCTGTGACGGGTTTTCCAGACGGAGATGTAACGGTGGGATGGTAAAGGTGGTCCAAAGTCGTGTGACTGGAGGAGTGAAGACTCGCCTGTATCAGATTAGCTACTCAATCTGGTCAACTTGTGCAGCATCCGTAATTTGTCGCTCACCGAAACACGCAGAGCTTAGTCAATCAATTCCAACTTAATTTTAAGTACTTGGCAACGTTGCACATTTGTACTGTACACCAGTGATAAAAGATGAAGCTAAAGTCGTGTGGCACTCCTCACTGTACTGTACTTTACTTTACTTGCTGTAAAGCCTGTTGTCTCGAAAATTCAAGGGATAAAAAGCAGACTGGCGGCGTTAGCGGCGAGCCTGAAAAAACTGTAGACGTTTTTGCTTAGGGTAGGCAAGTTGAGTAGCTTGAAATAAAATTGTTGATGATTTTTTTACTTCAGTGCCCAAGGCGGCTGGTCCTTTTATAGACAGTAGATGCCGTCGACTATCTCTAGCACATCTCCTAACTACTTACTAGATTCCCTAGTGAATAGTCTTGCGGACGGCACTAGTGACCCTTACACTATGACAGTCCTAGCAGACATAGCTAACAGTACAATAGGATAGAGAAAATATAGATTACATACGTGGGATAAAAAATAGTAGTAAGGGCAAAAAATACACTACAGGACTGTAAATAGAACATAAATAAATTATGTGTATCCTTATTTCAACACCTGTTACTAGGATACAAATAACATCCCCGTAGTGAAGATGCGCCAAATTCGGCCAAGCACCTGGTTTGGCAGTGCTAGCGGTGCCAGGTGACTGGCCGGGCTCCTACATATCTGTATCCATCTACCCTGTGGTATCCCTCTCACTCTTAGACGCCCCCGGGATCTTTGGTTTCTTTCGAGGTCTTGAATCCTACGAGCACTACATGCAGAAGCACCTAGTGCGGAGGCTTTCTTTAGTCGCTCAGGTGTGAGCCTCCGACGCGTTGTTTCGTACCGCGCCAACAAATTGCTGTTGGCTCGGTACGAAACAACGCATCCTTGCCTATATTTAGGTACGTATCTGTCCGTAGAATTGGTCTTGTTGCAGCAAAAGTACTCGAATATTGTAGAGACTGCACAAAGAGCGCAGTAAAGGACAAAATAGCGAGGAGGGGCATTTCACGCCGAACAAAATGGAAAGGAACTATTGCATGAGACAAGATTGAAGACAGTACAGTATTTTAACAACCTCCACTTTCCCAGCTCCCCCAATGACCCTTCTTTCCAAATATTAAACCACTCTAACGTTTTCCCCTTTGCCGTGTGGTCCCGACTCTTTACAAGTTTCTCCTCCGATGTAATTGCCGTGTTCACGATACATAACCTTGCGAATATCTTCGTACGGATCTCTCTATAAAATTGGCCCTATTGTCCAATGAGTACTAGAGAATATTGTAGGAAGTACACGACGAGTGCATTACAAGATAAAATAGCGAGGACGGGCATTTAAAGCTAACATAAATGAAAATGAACGAAAGCGTGATACAAGATTGACGGCAGCACAGCATTTTAATAACGTCCACTTTCCCTGGTAATCCTACCTCTTTACAAGGTCCCCCACTTAACTCAGGCATCAAAGACAGCATTTCTCTCCAAGTCATTCTATTCCACTTATCTTATTAGGTCGCAGTCCGATATTCGAAGCGAGAAATCAAGATCCAGCGGTTTATTGTTCTGGAGCTCGTGAGATAACAGGAACCAGGGCAATGAGGTACTGTATCTGCAGGGATGTTAGAGAGTGACCCTGAAGTCACAAGCAACCTTCGTTCCCGGGGCGAGCGTTTTCGGGCCTTCAGAACCGAACCGGACAGGGGTATGTTTGGTGGATATTAACACAAGAGCTGTTCCGGGCGGTGAAGGCTCATTCGCTCTTAAAAAAGTTGGGTTAGAGGACACGAATGAAAGCGTGACGCCAGTCTCCTCAGCTGCCAGGGCGAAACACGTATTTTGCCTATTGTCCGACGAGGTACCGTCAAACCGTCATGCGTTCGAGGGAGTCTTGATGATGCCGGCATGGCATATCTTTTGTAGAATACATTAGCCTTAATACCTCAATACCATAGCACGAAACGGATTTAGATCCCCTGGCTGTAGATCGCCTCCATTACCTACAGTACCACGAGAGCTCATCTTCTAAATTTGGACCTGCATAGGTTCAATGCGTAGGAGGGTTTGGAAGGAATTTTAGTTGTCAAGTCGTGCCTGCACTGTACAGTACAGTACAGCGAGTACAGTACATGCTCCTCTCGAAAATAGGCAACTTTCACTGCAGTACTCGATTGCGAGCAGCTACAAAGTAATAAGAATTTGTTGTGTTTACCTACGGGGTGTACTGTACTGCACACAGTATTACCTTTTGAAGGGGTAATGCAGAATACAGTGGTAAAATATTACTGCGTTGGCAAATCAAAGCTACTGCGTGGACACAATTTTGATGAAAAGTGAAACTGTAGAAGGGGGAAGAGGTGACCTTTTATTCAAATGCAGTATGAGGGAACCTTACGGCCCTAGGTAGTATGTAGGAGGCTGTGCGTTGCTACAGTACATTGCTGTAGCGTACTTTAAAGCCAGTCTACAGTTTGGTGGTGCATGTTCCGATAAAGGTAACGAAAGATTTCCAACAAACAAAAGAGAACGATCTGCTGCTCCACGAGAGTGACTATTTTTAAATTGCTCAAGAACCACAATATCTCTTTTTCTTATTTCAAGCAATTCTGCTCAAGATGTTGTTTGCTTGCGATTTGTATCAAGCCGCGGCAGAGCCGCGTTTACGGGTTTCTCCCACGGGTCGAGAACATACCAACCAAGTTCGCTACGCTGCCCTGCAGCGTACAGTTTTGTACTTGAATCTTGCTAGTTAGAATTTACCGGGTGCCCGGGTGCAGACTGTATCCCGCGCTCGTTACAACCCTGGTTGTTTGGCCAAAAGAGTTATCACGCCAGCACTGTTCGCGAGTATGAACATGCTATTCTGTAGGATACGCCTCCCCAGCAAGATCGCCCACTACAGTACGGAAAATCCATAAGGCAAAAATAAGGCCTTCCAGTCTTCTGTTTCGTGGTGACAGCGCATGTTTGATAGACCTTTGCACTGTCCAAGGGCCAGATGCTGTTCACTTCCAACCGAAGACAGAGAAGATTGATTCAGTTCGAGTAAGTCCCATAGCAAGGGCCTCACCCGAGAGTATCACCATGAGACGCTTATGTCCCTCGATGGAAGAAACAGTCTACCAAACAAGGACCCTGTACCTTTCCGGATCAGGTATTCCGACATTTGCATTTACCCGTAAGAGTAACTTGTCTCTTACCGTTGCCAAACATCAGTTATCTCACCAGCGATACCGCCCTTTATCTGGATCGCAAACCACATGCAAGTAGCGAGGCGGAAGTCTACTGGAACATCTATACTCGTTAATGAAATAACCACTTGCACACTGTTTTTCTCAAGGAACCTTTATGAGGATTGCAGTCTCGCTCTCATTTTGCTGCACGTTCAGCTTGAAACGCCAGTCCCCCCCCCTAAACTGCACTGCATCGTACGTATCCACTGAGAATGGCACAAGATTGACACTATAAATGATGGCTTTTCTGTGAAGAGTAGAAATTAGGCATTCGAGATGTTTTCGTAGTAATGACCTAAATATGGGATCCTTTATTCTAGAACGAGATCTGATTATGTGATCTCTAAAGGGTGTCTGATCATTTCTCTCGCTCAAGCGATGATTCTTGTTCAAATATGCAACTGTCTTCAAATGGCCGCAATCGATTCCCGCAGCCACGGTGTGCCAAGGAACGTTAAGTAGTTGCTGCTAACCGTATGTGTGGGTGTTATCCTTTGAAAGGCGTGAAGTGTGGAATTTGGACAGCACTGTACACTGCACTGTACTGTACCGTGCAATACACATTGTATGTAAGGAGGGAGAGAATTCAGATTTGGTGGATTTGGTAGGGTTTTGTGTCGGTAGACTGAATTCATCAAGTTTCGGAAGGTTGTCGTCGAGCAAAGGATAGTTCCCCAGACTAGCGAAGGCATCCTTGTCCAGTTTGAAACTTGACGAGAGGGGATACCCAACCAGAACCAACCAATGTAGCCACAATTGTTGCATTACCTGAGAGGCTTTACTCGACTGCACGTTTCACTTCTAACGGGGACAAATGTTGGAACTTTTAAGAATTGCTCGCCGCCTGTAAGTTGTTGTGTTTTGGTTAAACGACTGTACGTATGGCCCTAGTGGAGCATGTAATCGCAGGCAAGCGTGGTAGTTTTCTACCATAATCGAGCGCAATGACCAATGGTTAGTTACATACGAGCCACGCTCCAAAATGGTGTATAGGGCCGTATCGGGAAAGCAATTTGCTGCGAAACTTTTTTTGCTCCAAGAGGGATCAGCATCATGGGTGAGAAAGCTGCTTTCCCGAGCTTCTTTCACAGGTCTGGCGGTCGAGTCCTAGGCCTGAATTAAATGCGGTTGGCGTTTGACAAGGTCACCCGGTCCCGATTATCCGCTTTCCGATGCTTGCGAAGCGGTTGAGACAAAGAGGTAAATATGTCTCCCTCAATCACGAAGGCTTTCCTGGTTACACTTTAACTGGCCTAAAAAACAAATGCAGTATCTGAGGAGAGCGGCCTTTGAGCAAGGAGGGGTCTGAGTATCGCTGCTGCGTTTGAGGGTTAATCTACACAGCGGCGCAACTCCGCAGTGCAAAGCTACTTGAGTCGTGTTGAGGTCTGGTATTGATCTTTGGCGTTTACATGCGTTGATTGCAGTTCTGTAATGGATGCTTGCAAAAAAAACCTGCCGAGGAGATTTCCACAACTGGAACACAATGGCAATGGTGCATTCGGCACAAGTATATGGTTGTACCTGCTAATAAACATATGTACAGTAGAGTTCCACAGGGGCATCTCTACGTTTGGATATTTTGTGTATTGAAGTAATCGTCGGCTAAGGGACGGGTCATCACAGAAACTTGGGGCTTAAAGCCGGTGAGTAGCATGTGGGTGGATATTTATGGATTGTCGGGTTGGGATATTTCCCAACGTAATCGGGAGATATCAGAGTCTAAACAGGTGCAACTGGCGGTGCTCGGTGGAAGACCAAAAAGTGCAGCAGGAATATTGGAGGAAACTAAAATATTTAATGAGGAAATTTCAATAGTGAAGGAAGGGAATGGGCGCAGGAGGGGAGGGTGGCTCTGGATTTAAAAATGTGAGGTGTCGACGAGTCGACTTAGGACAGGTGGCATGTGTTCCTTGAGAGTGATCAATTGATTGATGTGCTCGTTTTGTAACCTTTTGCCGTTTTGATGGTGGAAAGTATCCTACAGTGCTATTGCTCTTGGACAAGGCTAGTGGTGGTGGAACAATTACGTTGGCCATTTGCAGATTCCGAATAATTTTCCATTTCCTTCGAAAAACCAAATGGATTGACATGGCCCATTAGAATCTCTGAAATTTTACATTTTAGTCTATTACTCGAGAAAAATAATGCTGAAAAACGATCGAGAGTATTTTTTTTGGACTGTCATTAGGATAAAATGAGGGGCCCAAACGTTCCTCTGGGGTGTTGCTTGGATGTCTTTTGCTGCAGTATTATCGGCTTATATTGAGATGCACTTCCAAAAAAATACAAGGTTGGTCTGTCCCTACATGTTCTGTACACTCTGCTGCTGTACTGTACTGTATAGTGAAAATGAAAAAAACATCTCCTCAACCCGTAAGTTTTGAACGAATATTGCAACTGAAAAATGTTGATTTTAATATATATTCCTGCATTTTGCAAACCAATGGACCGCTCTAAAGCATTAACATCAAGTTGGCGCGATCTCTGCGATGAGCTAAACTTGAGACTTTTTCACCAAGAACGTACTGTACAACTTGGGATTCCTGGGGAGATTCTCCAGCATAGCTCCGCTGTGTACTGCGCGCGGCACATGTTTGTTAAGAGAATATGCTAACTCTGGTACAAGCGGTGTAGGGGTAGAGAGACACCGTCCTGATGGACAAGGTCACTTCATCAGAGCAGTGCCTTCGTAGCGGATTCACCAAAGTATTGTACTGCAGTTAAGATCGGTCCATGCGGAAAGTGGCAAGTTGTTTGAAGTCTTTGGGTTGTTCAGTCGGAATGCTACGTTGGGAGGCATTTTCTTTCTCTCGTTTTTTTTTATTTTCATCACATTTTTTTTGCGCTTACATGTCTTCCGTCACTTTGTAGTTCTTTGAATGAATAGAAAAAACCTTTATGATGTTAGTGTAGTGGTACTACACCCTTGGCGTATCATTTTTCATTTTCATTTTTTTTTGTGTGGCAATGTATGATGCAGTGCAGTATGTTGCGGTATGAGTTGTTTGAAAGATGTATATTGCGGTGCCCTCCTGATGGTTTCCGTTTTACTTTTCAAGACCTCTCAAATCACATTGTTTTTGCTGTCTCGCTGTCTCTCGACAACTCTCCAAGCCTTGTGTGTGTTTTCAAGACCCTGGGCAATATTTTGCACCGGGTGATTCACCTGCATTTCACCTCTCTTCCCCCGGTGCGAAACTATACGCTACTTGCACTTTCCCCTTCGTCCGCCTGCTGTCGTGACCACTCCTTGTCTTCCACCACCAAATTCACACCTTCCATCCTGCTTGTGTCCCCAAACTCCCCGTTGCACTCATTACGGCTGCCATCGTGGACTACGCTCAGCCTTCGTGCAATACAATTTGCCTACCGTCAACTCTCCCAATCTTGACAACTTTCCATCCCTGCCTCTACTACCGCGCAACCACCCGCTCCGCTGCCTCGTTCTCTCACCGTCCTCACTGTTTTCTCGACTTTCACCATCATCCAGGCGCTCAATTTCGCCTCCGCGGATTTGTTCACCATTCTGCCCTGCACCCCAAATCTCCGTGTAACAGGTAACAGTCTTTCTCATCTTCATCGTTGATAAATGCGCCCCAACGACTCCACGCGTACTTCACCCGTGAGCTTAACCTGAATTTATCCAGGAACACTACTCGCTGCATTTAACTTCAATCTTCAAAAACCACATTTACACTATACCACGTTCAATATGCAAAACCCTCTCAACCGCTGTCTACACGTCTGTCGTCATGTCAACCCCATTCTAGTGGCCCTCTCCCAAAGAGTGATTCGGTTCAGTCCCTCGTGTCTCTCATGAACTGCTCCACCAATGTGTCAGCATCTCAACTAGAAGATTCCACCATTCGTGGAGTTGACGGAAACGGGGATACTCACTCAGTCACTCTCACACAAGAAACCGAATATGTTCCCCTCTCAGGTCTTGGCCTTGCAACCGTTACTCTCAGTCCACTTCATGTCGATTTATTGTCTCGTTCCGTCCGAGAAATCTCCCTCGCCGCAAATGATTTGGAGGTCGTAGACCTTACCCCACTGCAGTCGTGCAAAGCCCTAACTGTTCTGTCTTTGAACAGTAATCGCATCGCTTCTCTGGATGTTTCTTCGCTCCAGTATTGCACCAAACTGGAACGTCTCTGGCTCCACGACAACTGCTTGGAATCAATCGACCTTTCCCCTATCTCCTCATGCAAGGCCCTTCGATCTCTTTATCTAGAAGATAATTCGTTACATGATGCCACTATAGACTTGTCCCCACTCAGCCATACCCACAATCTACGATCACTTCGTCTGGGTGGCAATCGTTTAGGAGGAAAGCTAGATCTTACTCCACTCCTCTGTTGCCCTGGGCTTTCAGTTTTCAATGTTGACTCCACTGTGTCCTTAGTATCCGATGGCGACTCAACGCAAGCCCGCGTCTCCTCGGCGTTTCGCAGAATTGTTTTGGATATCAAGTTCACTGGAAAACCTGTCGATCCGTCTGAGCCGCAGCAAAAGGGTGCATCTGCATCTTCAAATTCGCCGCGAAAAGAGGATTCGCCGTCCAAGCTGCGGAGAAGGGTTACGCCACCTGGTCGCTGTTCCCAGCAATCTTCGAACAAGCTGTCGCGACAGCCCAGTGGCCCATGTCCCATTGTCAAGGTCTTGCTGGTAGGATTTCGGAGACTGGCCCGGTACGCAGCGGAGGACTCGTTTACGCGTTGTGGCAAGATTATGATCCGGGCTGCGAGCCAGAATGTGGCGTCTATAGATCCAGGTTTGCTCCTGGATTCACACTTGGTAATTCTGTATGCCCCCTCAGAAAAGACTATGCGGCAAGTTACGGTAGTAGTGGGAAGAATTCCTACAGTCGTCATTGGAACCGAGAGGTATCGCTCCACAGCTGACAATCGCGTGCTGGAGCTTTTGGATCGCTTCAATTTTTACGCTGACCCGCTTGACCCTGAAGATACGCGAGTAGTTTACAACATGGGCAGAGATTACGCAAACGGTTCCAAGACTATGCCATCTCGCATTGCCGCCGATGTTGAATCCGCCGTGCCGCTGAATCCTGAGTCTAGTCCAGTGAGTGACGATGACGAGAGGGTTGACGGAGGCGGCAACACTGCACTCCGCCGCAGCTACTCCGAGTCCTCATTGCTGGATAGCTTCGGAAGCGATAATATCGAACTCGAGGACATTGAAGATGAGGAACTCTCAGCGAAGTTTTCTCATCACGCCGTAGAAATCCTTGAGCGCGGAAAGAATTCTCGCAGAGGTTCGTCAGCTCCAGATATGCCTCATCTTCCCGCAACCACATGGACAGAGGTTACTCGGCGATTGAGGGAACGCAGGGGAAAGAGAATGGGGAGGGGTTGGGGAGGCTACAATGGATCAGAAATGAGCATGCATGGCAAAAATAAGCTGCGGGCTGAGCAAGCTGCTGTTGAGGTCGCATTCCACGACCTTGGTGGATATGCGACATTAGATAGTTGCACAGGACTCGCACGTGCGTGTGGACTTCCGAAATGTGCTGGACCTGTGTTGTTCAAAGCCGCGTACGGCTCTTCATTTGAGATTGAGTCTACGACACCGGAGGCTGGGGTCCCAAATCCGCCAATGGAGCGAAAGAATCGGCGGATATCTGCCGAGGCGTTTATGGTGTACTGGAACTCACGGTTGAAGGTATTTGATGGGGAAGAACGCCTGTCAAACATTCTAGAGGACAGTCTAACTGGATTTCACGCATTCGAGGGCAGTCTTGCAGGGCGAAGTGTCTACGGAGCTCCGCTTCCTGATAAGGCCTCAAGTACGGGAGCAATCCCTTCTGCTGAAAACTTGAATTGGAGGGGCAGTTCAGCGGTGGGCGGACGCGCGGGGCGTGGAAGCATGTGTCGAGTCGAGTCAATGAGCAGCTTACCGACAGACATTTCCTGTCCATGTGATGCTGGTATTGAATCTCTGATAAGGACGTTCATGGAAGGAAGGAGCTCGAGGTTCGGATCATTTGCCCTGGTGAAAATGTCCGAGGCAGTAGCCATCGGGTCTTCATTAGTGCTGTATGGCCTGCGTAGCGCAAGTAAGAACAGGGTAGGAGGGCTCGCGAGACCTGTGTGTCCGAAAGAGGTGCGAGAGGGTAAGCTGAATGCGTCTCTAATCGCAGCGGAGGCGGGTATCTTTGAGGGAGTGGCCAGTGGTTTGTCAATGGATCAGATACGGTCCGTGAAAGGTTGCTTTGCGACAGAGGCATGTCCGGAGGCGGTTTCAAGAAATTCAGGATTGGCCTTGAGTTACATGCTGTCGATTGAGGAAGTAGTAAGGTTTTGCATCTCTCGGAAGACGTTACTTCCCGGAGCAGTCAAGAGGACCATGGCTGTGCATTGTCGAAAAGGCACTGAGATGAGTCTAGGGGAGTTTGCCGTATTTTTGTGTGTTTTGAACAATTTATCTTCGAATGGTGCGTTGGACTATTTCTATCACGGTGGTGGACACAGACCATGATGAACTGTGGACCCTCCCCGACTTGCGTCATTTCCACATGGAAAAGGAGCGCATGTGGCTGAATGATGGAATGGCTGTGAGTGATTTAGTTGACATCTGGGTGAATCTGTTGGACATGATCCGACCTAGGTCCTCGCATGCTGGGATTTCGAGACGAGATCTTGCCAAATTAGGGGCAAAAGACCGAAAGCTGGTGCTCCAAAGCCTGCTATTTGCTGATGATGATCATTCGGTATTGAACATTCGAAGAACTATGCAGCTGAACAACAATTCTACATCACCGTTGGTGATGTAGCCTTGCGAAGACGAGATTCATAAGAGGCGTTTACAAATATGTAAAAGGCAGAAGTGTACAGGTTTGAAAAATGCAGTTTTGAGCGCGAAATGGAGCACAATATTCGTCTCATATTTGGGGTAGGGGGTAGAGTGATGACCTGTAAGTTAAAAGCCAGATGATTACCATCTCCCGTTTTGCGGAAGTGAAAGGTTGCGTAATCTACACAACACAGAGCAACAGTACCTAAGGCAGGTTTAGTTTGGCCTTGGTGTTTATTGTGAAGGGGGAAGAAGTGACCTTTTACTCAAATGCAGTGTGAAGGTGGCTTGGAGAATGCAAGAGGGACGCATGCGATGCCTTTATTTCATGGGAGCTTGGATGTGCCATCGCCTCTTGAGTATACAGAATTGGTGGGACTAGACAGCAAACCAATGGCTGTGAAGGTAACCAGGACAAGCAAAGTGGCCAGCTGGGATGAGGTTTGCCAAACTGCACTGCACCGAGAGTCACTCGAGTTGGACATACGGTAGGCACTTTGATAACATGTTGCAGTACAGTACAGTACAGTAACGTTGTTTATTAACTGTACCATACCCGTAAAGGTACAGTACAGTACAGTACTGTATTGTGCAGTACACTCAAGCAAGATTGAATGTCGCATACTGTAGGGACCTTCGCAGTTGCCTTGAGACTACTGGCACCTGATGTTGAAATCAACTGGCTCGTACGGTATCTGCATCTCTACCGGCGGGGCGGGCAGATCAAATTGCACATGCCGCAAAGCGGCTTGATTGTTGAGATCGTCGACCGGAGATTATCTACTGATCGCCCGGGCACAAGTTCATGTAGGAAGCGCCTGTGTCCTGTAAGAGTTTCAACGCAGTACGGTACTGTACAGTACAATTACCACCACTACCGTACAGTGCATTACAGTACAACAGAAATCGGTCCGGGATCGTTCGCAACTGTGGGGGAATGCCGTGTGCTGGACCCGTAAGGAGCACCGCATCGTCACAGCCTTGGTAAATCATGCCAAAATATTTAGTTCGCAATCCCTACCTATTATTGGTTGAAAATAAAACTGTACTCATGATTTACAGTACTGTACATCTGTACAATGTGAGTATTGTACAGTGCTGTACTGTACGTGACAAGTATTCCTAGGCGAACAGTTGGATCATTCAGTATACAGTGCGCGAAAAAACTATAGACAGATAGGTGTCTTTCCAACTCATTCTTCGAAGGAATAAATTTCAAGTCGCCATGAACACGGTCCCATAATGGTCCGAAAAAAGGCACACTTTGTAATGTCAAGCTGAACCTCTGTAGAGTACACAATTACTGTGACCAACCATGATGTCATCGCTGGAGGGGCCTGACTGCCTTGATTACTTGAAACCTTCATAGTACTCCGAACTACTAAAATATAAATGTAAAACCGAACTGGGATCTAAAAGAGCCTGGAGGGTGCGGCAAATATCGAATTTACATGAGGATCCGTTGAAATGACACTAACAAAGCCAAAAATCAAAGTTTCTGTTTACTGTAAAGCATAGCACATTTCAAAAGAATTCTCATCGTGAAGGAAGGAGTAATTCTCCCGTTTGGCTTTGAGGTCAATGTAGACCATCCGAGCAGCGCTGTCTTTCCAGCCTAAATTGTATTTCGCATATATATGTGTTTGAACTGGAAACGGCAGCACTTGTCTGGATTTAAATTCAACACTGTCAGATGAGCGTATGAGACATGATTTCAAAGCATGTTCAAAACCGATGAACCTAGGGTGATACCCCTCCATACTACTCCCATCTGTAGCAGTCAACCATTTTCTTTAAAGCATCGACAAATCGTAGAGTGGCGTGGACCACTTCAGTATTAGTTCCAACTCACGGCCACCATCAATTACTCTGACAGAAAAATCTCCAGCCTTAACACCAGATGGCAGCAGAATAGCAAATGTAACCCATTTGGTTGTGGTGCCAGGTTCAGTCCAGGTGCTAATCAAATGTAGTGGATGATACACTTGAGAGGAAAAACTCTCTTTTTTCGATAAAGCAACCTCCTCAGAGGTATCTAATGAAACATTGAAACATTCGGAGTTGCTTACTTGCTTCGTTTTGGCGTCGCCTCATCCGCTGTGCGCCATGGACTCAAAACAGCGTGATCAATGTAAAAAATAGGTTAGATACAACAAAACAGAGATAAAAAGAAAATTTACTGGAATTTACCTTCATCTCCGAAATATTCGGTCTTCAGCTTATTAAACTTCGAACGGAAGTTATCTAGCTTGTGCTCTAAAAATATGGCATTTCAAGACCATAAATGCTTCGGAACTGAATTCAGACTAATTTCGCCAGCCTGATACTTAAGTCGCAAAAGCTGAATAGCCTTAGAGGACTTTGTTCGTATCTTGGGCATGTTGTGGGCTGGGCGAGAAGGGAAAGCAAACTACTGAGGTATGTTTGCTGTGCACCTGTTCTGATCCACATGTACCAATGTCATCTGCAGTTAGAACGGGATCCGAAAGTAATCTCTTTTAATAAATATTAATAATCATAATTGGCCGGAAATCTGTTACAGGGTGTAAACATAAACGGGCATATTCGTTAAACCTAAAAACTTCAAGATAATCGTTTCCCTGAACACCTGGTTATTAACTTAAAAGAGATTGGACTACTATAGATTCACGACAATACAGATTGATTACGAAGCTGGAAAAACGGAGGCACTCATAAGTAATAAAGACTTTGCGTGATTTTATTTTTTTCCTGTTAGTGATAACAAATGCTACTGTTGCAAATATTATTCTCCAAGGTTTCATTTGCTCAGTTTGACTCCCAAGCCAACTTGAACTGAACAAACGAATGGTACTTTAAGAGGCGATTTTCAGTAAAAGTCAGCCCAAAATGTATTTTTTAATGCCGAATTACTACTTTGGGGAGGACAGGATACTGAAACTAGGATAAATAAATGAAAAACTAAAAAAAATTACAGCAACAACTCGGCGAGCTACATTGCTGAGTTTTTCGAAAATCGACCAAAAACGACGATTTTTATAGTTTTCAACGGCAATACTTTTAATCAAGGAATAGGCCGCTTTAACTGATTCAAGCGAGTAGCTCTAGGAACAACTCCACTGAATAAGGATTCGGGGACACGTTTGAAATCAGTTGAACTGAAGCCTTTAAATTCGCCGATATCTTTTGGCTTTTCCCAAAAAAATCGAATGTTCGAACCACTCTGTAAACCAAGAGAAGCACGAGGGAGCGATGGAAAAAATAAATTTCCACGACTTTTTCATACTAATTAAAATAAAATAAGTTAATGTTTCACAATCGATTCAATTTTGTTCAGTTTATTTTGAGTTCTGATTTATATAACATCCAAATTAATATTTTTGTATGTTTTTAATCTTAAACATATTCTGATCAAATACTGACTACTTGAATATATTTGATTACATAATAACTTAAAAAGGCTAAATGCCAATTGCTTTCGCTTGAATCGCCATTTTCTTTCAACTGGGGATTCAAGCAATGGGTTCGGAGCACTTCAGAGAAGCTTCAGGGTTTTTTTGCAGTACAAGGATCTGTGGCGGTAGCAGATAGACTGTTTCGCTCTGCTTTAGGAATAAATCCTCATGTTGCATCTTTTTTGCGAGAGGATGTTAGGTCCAGAGCAGATGGATCGGCACAGCCGATCCACCGATCCACCTAATTTGGGCGCTGCACTTTTTGAAAAGTTATAACACAGAGCATGTTAACGCTCTTGTGATGGAGTGCAGCAAGAAAACTTTTCGTAAATGGAGCTGGCACATGGTGGCGATTCTTGCAGATCTACTTATTGTAAGTTTGTTAAAAATCCCCGCTTTTTACTTAATGCCTTTAATGTGCTAACTTTCGTAAAGATTTCCTTGGGTTCTCGGCTTTTACTTTGTAACGGATTATGGAGCAATGTGAATTGCTCCGTTGATGGAACTGATTGTCACATCAGTGAGCCACAGACCTTTAGCCCGAGGTGGTATTCACATAAATTTCATAGGCCAGGTATGAGATATGAAATTGGGCTTATTGTTTATGCTTCTAATATTGTGTGGGTCAATGGCCCGTATCTGTGTGGTTCTCATAGTGACCGTACTATTTTCAAGGAAAAAAGAGCCCATTGTTTACAAGGAGATGAGATGGTTGTTGCTGATAACGAGTATCCTCACCCAAAGTGTATTACTCCTCGTAACGTGATGGACTCTAAGAAGAATACTCCTTCGACGCTGCGGGCCCGGCAAGAGACTGCTAACGAGCTGTTGAAAAACTTTAGTTCTGTGCGTGTGGTGTTTAGGCACAGATTACAACTCCACAGTATGGTTTTGCACGCAGTGGCTCGGATTAATGCATTGATGTTAAGAGAGAGTGATACTCTTTTTTGATTATAAATTAAAGTTGTTGTATTCATACGTTTTTCAATCTGCCTCTTTCATTACAATTTTAGAGTTAAGTACGGTGTATCATACCTGTTGCTGCACCGGGTATGATACACTGCACCAACAAGTGGCTGTCTTGAAGGATCTTTTAATAACATCTAAGAATTTCGGACTTTACCGCACCTCCCCGGAAGAGACCACGCTTGCAAGTATAATACGGATTCTGCAGTCTTGTCGAACATTTGAAAACGGGACCGGTCCCATTTGTTGGCCGATGCAAACCGAACCGCGACATACTATAATCTGAGAAAAGTTCAGCACCGCGGGTAGCAGCCTGTTGCTTAATTCTACTTAGTAAAACAACCAAATGTTTTCCCTTACGGTTTTGATCAGCCCACCCCCATAGAATACATCAATTACCTTTGAACGAATCAAGTAGGTGGAAATATCAATTTCAGAGCGGCCTATTGCAAATTCTACGCCATTTTTTTGCACATCCGCAGGCAGTCCCATGGACAGAACAAGTGTTGTTCCATGATTAACGCAGTGTGAAGAAGGAAGAAATCTCCTTCTGGTTCAGCACGGTGCGGTACGAACGGCTTTGCAAGTCCGAGTTCGGCTTCTTCATCCAATTGCACCAACCTGAGACAGAATGCTGGAGACCTTCGGCGTTGCGTTCTAGGTACATTACTGTACTCTCCTGGTGGGAAGAGTGGGAAGTTCCGTGGGGGGTGTGGGCCGAGCTTCCTCCAGTGTTTGCATACCGTGGCCCAGATGTATTGGCGAATCGCTCCTCTGCTTGGTGGGTTGTATACTGTACCGATTGGATCATACTGATGGCCTGCTTCGTTATCTGGGAGGTATACGATACCTTTCGGTTGTGGAGTATACTTCCTGGAGTCCAGGTTGCGCTAGATCGACCTGTTCCGGACGTGCTGCGAGTTATCCTCGGTGAAGAAAGGTATGGTGATTGGGCAGTCATAAATAAAGTGGTGGAATAAGCAGATTCGACGCGGGTACTGCTGAGAAACAGTCAGCTTAGCAGCGCTCAGCGGTACACTTATTGCCGGTCACGGTTTAGGGAGGCGGGAGACTTCATATTGTACGACCCGTGGTCTGACCAGGTAATTGGTGAGGCAGAAGCTCGCAATCGCAGGGCTAATCAGCAGGACCGCCCGTTGGGCACGGAAACCAGAGGGTCTGTTGCAACAAGAAGTAGGGGCCCTAAGGAACAACAGGGTTTCTGCGAGGCGCGGACTTTCGCGGACTTCGCTTCGTCAGCTCGGCAAGATGAGCCAATAGAGAGGAACAGGGAGGGCCTCTCCTCGAGCACTTCTCCAAAGTAAGCCCAGGACCCCTGAATTCACAAAAAGCCGGCGAAAGACTCGTTCGTGTGGGAAATCTTCGCGGGTTACTTCTAATGATCTTCTCGCGGGGCCATCGCAAGTGTCACAGGTCATCATTCTCTCTTCTGGGGAGGACTCGCCGCCCTCCAAGCGTTTGCAGCGGGAAGAACCTGCAGGTAAGGAACTCCAAGAAGTGTAACAAGCGCCAGTCATCGTGGATGCTACCGTTACTTCCTCAGATAGAAAGAAAAGACCGGTGGGTTACCATGAGACGGCAATAGATGTCGTGAAAAAATTACTTGATTCTATCCTGTCACCTCCAGGGGGGAGTTGGGCTAGCATCGTATCACAGTAGGTAGGCCAAGTACGACGTTTCATTATCGTTGCTCACCAGAAAATAATCAATGGAGAGGATGCAACAGGTCTGTCTGTAGTCTGGGGTTCCCAGGCTCAACCTTCAGATCGGGTGTTCTTTACGGCAGAAGCTTGGGAGATAATTCATTACTTCGTCATTAAAGTAGTCGGAGCTTCCCTTTGTCCTCTCGCCTGCTCAGTGAGAGATATGCTTCGCAGTTTGTTCGCGTTTGTAGAATACGTTGAGCGGCAAGCTACAAGCGAACGGGCAGATCTTTCGCAACACTGCCCTCTATCGATGAATAATTAGCGAAATGGGTGAACCCTAACGATAGTAGGTAATTGAAATCTGTATTTTCAACAATGCGCCGAAAGTTTTGGGAAGTTCGCGTTTCACGTCAGTGAGCCCTTTTGAAATTGCTACTAGCGGGACCTCTGGCCAACCTCCTTGTGCTACTGTATATGTTGGCCAAAAGAAAATGAATTCTCTGTTAAAATCTATCTTTTAGGTTTGTAATTCATACCCCTTCTGAAGATTGGAACAGAATTTATAGATTAGAAAAACACAGTGTGGTTACAAAGGCAAAGGGAACTGCTACAGTCGATATTTCCTTGAGATGCACGGTTTGTTAAAGCTTGAAATATCGATCAGTGATCACCAGCATGAAGCGATTCACCCTGTTTGTGCGAATGAGTTCGTCGAGTATGTAGATTGCCACAAACTCCAGCGGGGCTCTTGGTGCAAAGAGCTTTAGCTCCTCTACAGACTTTCGCAATTTGATTATACTTTCCGCACAAGTTGGGCACGAGGGAACGATGGCGTAATAATCCATCGACATAGATAGCCAATAGTAGGACTTTTTCAGAGAAATGTACATTCTCTGAACACCTGGATGAGCGCCTATCTCGGAATATTGACTGAGTACTAAAATCCTCTGGTGAAGGGAGTTGGGCACGAAGATCTGAATGTCTTCTGATGCTGTTCGACAGAGGTTTCCTTCGTGTCCAGGAGCGTCCATTGTGAAAGGGAGGTGGTTTCAAGCATTTATTCTTGAACGGATGTTCTGGCATAAATCGTCTTTGTACTGTTACCTGGAGAGCTTCTCAGGAGAAATAAATTCGAATTCTTTTTCACTTCCGTTTTGAATGGATATTACTTGATCTGTAATGTCAAAATAAATCTCGATTTCATCAAAATATGTGATCTGCCTGGCCTTATTGTCCTATTTGGGTTCGATTTTTGCGGAAGAGTCCGACGTCTTCCCCTCCTCAAGAGCAAAAGAGTCCTCTACAATAAAGCACGGTACCTCCTTGTCGAAATCTCCAACAGTTTCACAGATGATACTAAGTCTTTGCAATACATCTGCTTAAGTATTTGCTTTTTCCTTTTTCTACACAACTTCAAAGTGAAGTTAGGAGTTTCTAGCGCATAAGTTGACCCCATGGATCAGTGACCTTCATTTACCACCTCAGTGAGGAATTATCCGTATGGATGGTGAATTTCTTCCGCTGTAGGTATGGTCGCAATGTCGCTAACGCCCAAAACACGTCCAGTCATTTTTTTTCTGTTACTGGTTAACGTGTCTCGGCTTCCTTGAATGATCTAGAGAAGAATCCAATGATTTTCCTTTCTTCCTTTTGGGTATTTTTGGAACAGGGCGACTTCTACTTGATACTGACTAGCGTCCGTGTCTATTGAATAAGAAAGTCCCGCTTTTGGCAAAGCCAATAACTTTGGTGACAAAATTTCGTCGATAAGAGTCTGGAAAGCTACCTCTTCGGTAGCACCAAATGGTTCTATCTTGGTTGGCATCCCTTTTCGAAAAAGCTTGTTAAGTGATTCCGCAATGCTGGAAAATTCTTTGATAAAGCGGAGTTAAACATTACAAAGACCGAGAAAACTCCGAAGCTCAGGAAGCGTTGTCGGTTGCTACGCCTGTCGGAGTGGGGTAGTGTCTATTTCCAATCTTCCTGGCTTAATATTGTTTCCTAGGTATTTGATCTTATCGGACCAAATGTACATTTCCTAAACTTGAGGAATACACCAACATGTTGCAACACTCGCAGAATTTCTTCGACATGGTCGATGTTCTCCATGTTTTTGGAAAAAATGATGACATCTTCAAGGTACACGAGACAGGAGCGCCATCAGTATGATGAAAGAAAAATGTAAATGGTCCGCTGAAAGGTGGCAGTTGCGTTGCACAATCCGAATTGCATGTTTCTATGGTGATATAATCCTGCGTTGCATACTAAGGCGGTCTTGTCTCTGTCCTCTTTTGCCACTTGAACTTGCCAGTAACCATAGTTGCAGTCAAGGGTAGTGAATACTGAGGCATCTTCTAAGGATTCAATGCATTCATCCATCTTCGGTAACGGGTAAGGGTCCTTCACTGTGACGAAGTTCAGTTTTCTATGATCAACGAAAAAAGAACCTCCCAATCCGACTTCGGTATTACCACCACCGGTGCAGCCCCTGATGACTGTGCGGGCTCAATTAAGCCTGCCTCTAACATTCTCTGTACCTCAGTTGCTTCTAATTTCCTTGCCTTGGTTCCAGTCCGATAAGGTGGTTGAGCCATAAGGCGAGTCCCGGGAATTAATTCGATGTGGTGTTCAACATTATTGATGGCTCCCAGCGAAACATCCCACACACTCGAGTACTTTTTCAACATTTCATCGAATCTAGCGGCCAGCGTTGGATCTATGTAACTCCAGTAGAGGTCCTCTACTGCTTTCTTTATACTTTTCTGGTTTTTAATCTTCTCCTTTCAGAGTTTGTTATTCGTTTTCTTCAAGCACATGGCTCTGGTGTCCAGCAGGCTTTGGGGCAGGACTACACTCTGGGGATATGGCACTCGGTGACACCGAGTGCCTCTCCTAAGCATAGCTGGCTTTGGACTGTTATTGAGGGATGAGGTAATGCTTGAGCGACAATTTGCAACCGATGGAGAGTTTGGGGGGATTTGGTGAAGTTCGCGATTAACAACCGAAATGGGACCCCGGCTTCCACTTGTGCAATACCATTGGCAGCTGCCAATCCGAGGTTTTTGTACAGACTTGAGTGATGTTGTACAACTGTCAGGCCGTGGTGCTCTGTTTTCGTCGGTACAAGTGATTGACTTTGTGGCGGAATAGTAACCCGGGTGGACATCTTAATGTTGAGCGATGCCTTTCCGTCCTTCAAGGGTGGTCCCAGTTCCGTTGGTAGCGGTTTCTTACTTGGTGCCCTTTTTAAAGGTCTTCGTACTATTGGAACCGTAATTACTCTTTCAAGGTCACCGATATTCTACCAGGGACGAATAGATTCCACAAAACGGTCGCAGAAATTTGTTTTTAATATTACTGGCGCGGCGAGCTTCTTGAAAACGATGAAAATGACCAGTGCAAGATATATTCCCAGCCGGATTTGTAGTTTAATGGTCCCGAGTGTTCTCAAAGGATTGTTATTTGCATCAAAAATGTCCAGGAGCGGGCCATAAAATAGAAAATTCATCGCTTCCGGTGGGAGTTTCGAACTACGGACGAATTTAAGGCATGATCCCGTGTCCAAAGCCGCAAGCGTCCGATGCATGAGTCCTAGTCGAAGGCCGATAGCAGCATAAACCTTTTAATTGCGTCGAGCCATGACCATGACTCTGTCCGGGTGCTTCAAGCCCCTGACGCTTCTTTTATGGACGTTGGAGCTTGAAGAGGTGATCTGAGTCACTGAATTTAACAACTTTAGGGATCTCCAACAGCTGCGTTTCGGGATCCGGGGCGGTATATGAAGTACTGCAATTTCTTTCAGTAAGTAAGCGGGACCGCAAGGCCCCAGATTGGTTTGCAAATATGTCCGAGTTGACAATCTCATTCCAATTGGAGGCTCCCTTAATTCTTTTTTTGAAAGGTTATCTGGGACCGCCGGGTATGAAACCGGTGGTATGAAAACTATCGGCATCGCCGAAGCATGGAGTTCAGCGACATCTTTAGGTTCCGTAGTGGGATGATGGGCTTACGACTTCAACATACGGGCAACGCGGTTATAGCTTGTCTGAGGTACCATAGCCTTCTCTTGAAGTGTCAAAGCTTCATGGCCCCGTAATACCTTCGGAAGTTCCCGCAAGGGTAAAATGCATTCCCGGGAAATATGTCACCGGCCATAGCAGATTTGGCATATGAGATTATGTCGGTGACTTATCTCCTTTTCTTTCGTAATTCGTGACAATAATGGCGCCGAAGTCCGCCTAACCCAATCTGGGCGGTTGAAGTTTGTGTGGCGGTCCGCGTATGGAATTTGCGGTGCGTGAGTTCTTCTTCGATCCGAGAGTAGGAGAGAGGGATCATAAGAGGTCTCTTCGGATATTGAAGTCATTCCTCCGTCGTACAAGTTTGAATATCCGAAGCACCAGCTTGGTCAAGTGTGTGAGCCTCGTATTCATTTCCATCTGTATCATACTCGGTCGTTCAATTTTGAGATGCGGACGGAGAATCTAACAAGGCCACAGTCCGTGTCTTTGGCAGTGACTTTGTATCCCACTGAGGATCTGTAATTCTGGTACTAGGCTTGAGCGGACGGGACTAGATTATGAATTTTCGGACCTCTTGAGAGCGAGCTCTGACGGCAATTGCTTGAATCTCGGCATACTCGACAATATCTATGTATGTATATTTCTTGTTTTTGCGTCGGTAATGGCTGAAAAATCCCCTGATACGGTGGTTCAGGCCGTCGGTGTACATCTTAATAAGCTTTTCGGCGTCATGAACGTTACCAAAATGGATGCTGGCGTCAGACAGACGCAAATAGTAGTCAAGTTCTCCTTCGTTGGCTAGCTTCTGAACATCTCCCATAGCGAGTACCACATTGTGTATGACATCGTCAGTAGCGAAGGATGGAAACAACCACTGGACTTCCTCCGGTCAGCTCGTAATACCTCCCTGCTCTGGAGAAGTTGTTTCAGCGACAGAGCGAAATTTAATTGCTGCAATTCCGGTTAAGAAGTCGGGGAGTACCCGAAAGGCTTGAGATTCTGTCATGCCCTGGAGGTTGAACTCCCTAACTATCAGTGCGAGTGAAGCCAACACCATGATAGGGTCTTCTCTAGAGAAAAAATACTTCCTCTTAATCTGTTGCGCAATGCGTCTGGCTTTCGTTCGAGCTTTCGCTGTCTGGGAGGAATTAAGTGACTGGGACGTTCGCTTCAAGCGGTACGTGCGATAGGATAGCAGCCTACGGTACAAATGGTTTGTTGACTGTAGCTCTTCGAGACCTACCAACCCAGGGCCGGGTTCTTCCCTAACGCCAATTCGTGTCCTGGTGGATCGAACAGAGGTTGCCGATACAGTTTGGATCTTTGTTCGATACGAGCGGTTCTTGGACTTCTTCGCGACTCGAGCCTTGTTATATCTTCTTTTCGGACGTCCAGTCTCATCCAGAGAGAGGTCCGAATCGGAATCTGTAGACACTTCTTCAGAATCATCTTCTCTAATTCCGTCGAACGCGCAAGATCCAGACGACGATGAGTCCATATGTATGTTCCTATTGTCCTTCTTGACCCTGTTATTGTTTAAGAAATTTTCTTTCCTTCGTCGTTGTAATCGGTCACGAAGTCTTTGATCTACATCCTTATTATCATCTTCGTCGTCACTACTACGAGGTCCTTAAACATCGGAAATACCAAGAAGTGCCTGATCCGGGCGAATATCGAGAGTTTGGGTACCCGGTACGGCTCCAGACTCGAGAAGACTTAGACAGGTGCTGATACGTTCGGATCTTTCTAAGCCGGTAGCTTCTTCAACGGCTAGGTCTTCCAGCAGACAGTTAACATACTGCCTCAGAGTGCCAACCTCATTCCGCAGGGTTCATACAACAACCTTTAAGTCACTAATGCTGTTTAGACGAGCCTCTTGCTGACGAAAGTCAACATCAAATCGGAATTCACTCGTCTTCAGAGATTCACGAATTGCATTTATCTCTCCTTTAACAGTGTCAATCTCCGTGCGCAGCAATGTGTAAATTTCCTCCCGGAGAGAAGCATTATGCTCCAGGAAGCGGGAGTCAATGTCCTGTGGGGGTGCTTCCGTGACCGATGAAATGTCTCCGGCCACAGACCTGGAACGGGTCTGCGTACGGGGTACTGTTGAGGAGGCTACATCTTTAGGTACAGTGCCTGCCCAAATACGAGGGCGAATAGCCCCAACGGAAGACATTACACTTCGTAGTCCAAATATCCCTTATCCGCCGGTGGCAGCTTGACCACGAGGAACCGAGAAATTAACAACGGCTGACAAATGGGGGTTTTGAATCCTCAACGATGAAAGAAAGACACTCTAACTTGGAAGTAGAGCTACCAAAGGTGAGAATATTGCGAATCTTCTTCGACTTCGGAGTTGATCCAATAAGTTCTAGGTCGGGAGACCAGAGTTGTGTAGTGCAACGCGCGGTGGGCAGTTCTTCCCGTCTAGGAATGGAACACCTTCAGACAATGAGAAACACAAAACACACACACGAAGACCCACCGAGTGTTCGCTGCCCCTCTTTCTCTTTAACCTCCCTGCGATGCAGTAACACAGCTCGCCGACGGCGAGGAGAAATGGGGTTGGAAGAGCGGGGGTAATTCCTTGGACGGCTGGACGGTATACTTTTCCTCTGGGTTTTAAGGCCGGGCCGTAGTTCGCGGAATGCTAGAAACTTAGTATGGGTCGATTTCGAAGAACCGTAGACACCAGAGGTGTAACAATGGAGAAAAAAAAGGTAGCGGTGGGTCAGCAGTGCTGAATATCTCCTTTGGAGATAAGTATGTTGTCACCAACGACAAACCTGAAGTTCCTATTTGTATAAGAAACAACCGATACATTTTTTCGCATTCAGATGCTTTTTTGAGTGCGGAATTTGTATTTCCCAAAGAGTTATACGCAGCGACTCGTTCATAAAATCGAGCAGTTTAACGTAAGACTGCACTAAATTTATTTAAATCGCCAAAACGGAGCAACATTTCTCCATCAAATCAACCTAACTTCTGCCTTAGTCTGTAATGACCATATATTATCAAAATCACAGAGGTAATCAAGGCCCCAAATATCACCCAAATAGGTTAATGGCCGGCATTAATTTCAAAAGCACTGCCTTGAAGAGTCCTAAAAGAAATTATTCAGATGCTTGAAGTAACCCTGGAGGGTTCCATCCTTTTTCGCTCAAAATGGTTTCCTCGACGTATTAAATCATCGAAACACAAGAAATAAAAATAACTTGTGCGATCTCTTTCCTCGTTAGAAAATGCGAAATATTTTTCGAATTGCCGATCATCACTTTGTGGAATGGTTTGCTCTCCTCAGTTTCAGACCGTTCTTTCTGTCACATTTATCACAATCAGGCGTGATTTAGTCTTCAATACAGATAAACTGGATTTAAATATCAATATTGCATGTCTCATTCACTTCATCGATCTCAAGTGCCCAGCAAAATAGTTTCAATCGAAAATATGGACTTTATACACTTTTTGTTCAAACAATTTAAAATCATTGGATTACTTGGGAAATATGTTAAATGTGTAAATGGGGGGTTAATTTACTGTGGTAGATATTTGGGTTGGTATCCAGTAAATTTGTACCGGAGCGTAGATATCGTATCATTGTCAAGCCAATTGCGAAACCGTACGATGCGTCGAAAGCTGTAGATGGCACTCCAATCTAAATATAATACTTTACACCAAACTCAAGAACTAAGCATGAACTTTCTACAGTTTTCCTTATCTCACAAGGCAAGTCCGGAACATATGAAGCAATTCAATAGCACAGCTGCATCGTTTAACCAGCAGTAATGTGGGTGTGTCCACTTCTTAGTAGTCTTGCGAAGCAGATGTCCAGTGTAATTTGGAGATTTATATGCGATCTGACCGAAATATTAGAGTTTAGGATTAGCAAATTATATTAAAACAGAAATAGCACTAGAATATTTGATCAGGTAAAAAAAAACATAGGACAACATGAGATCTCAGGTCGGGATTTTGGTTAGCGAGAGAAGTAGAATGCTTGAAACAAAAGTGAGTCAAGTACCCAGCCGGCCCAAGATTAGGGGAGAAATAGTCTACCTGAGGCGATCACTGTGTGTTGCGTCCGGAATTGTGAGTACTTTCTTAGAATACAGAAAAGCTACTCTGCTGTCTAGCAGAAAAGCATAATCTAACGGCCGATAGTTGGTGTTTGTTTCTAATGGCCCGAGTAAACTTTTCGAACCCCCAAAATTTGGGGAGACTAGTCGCACAGCCTATTCAAAGTAGTGGCGATTGGTATTGGCCGCCAGTTATTGGCCCTGTCTACTACATATTTTGAGAAAACTCTAATTTCGTGTTAATTGGTAGTGGGTGGAGTAGGAATGACTGATCGTGGCTACTCTTCTAAATCTTCTCACAGCTTTTCACAATTACAGCGTACTGTACAAAGGAACGAGCGTGCAGTATTTTGGACTCCAAGCACCGTGTAGGCATGTTGTCAAGACATCTTCCTGGTTCCACATACGGGAGAGAACAGAGTTCGGTTGCAAAGATGATCGGAAAAATGTAATTGCAATGAACGGCCCGAAAAAATTCCGCAAGTTGTTGGGGCCACTTTCGTGTACATTTACGAACATCGAATTCTACTGTAAGCTCGCTAGCACGTTCGAAAATGAATCGTATCTACGAAAAATTCCTGGGCATATCTTTTCTGTTCCATGCGCGCTTCCGAAAAGCCCAAGGTGACCAACTCCTCCCAAGTCGAAGATCTAGTAAAAATCCTTTTTATATCGTTCTTTTGTACATTAGTAAATGTCACTTCCACCTCTGGGAGGTAACCACTACTTTGTGGGGTTTTTTAATGGCACAAATTGAAACAAGTAGGAAGCCCGATATTCTTTTTGCAAAATCAGTTGCCTTCACCCTCGGTTAGAACAACGAATAACTACAGTACAGTAGGTAAGTGATATTCGACTATTTTTAGCCCGCTCGCCAAACAAAAATACTGCGCAATTTTACTGAACGTACTGTACTGTACAGTACTGTATCCGGTATAGTGCATATGTCCCCTGTTTTAATTACAGGTATATTTCTAAACTTATGTTCAACTTTGCATGGTGCGTAATTGTTCCTGTAAAAAAATACGGAAATTCATTGGCTATTACTGTAGTGCGTGGAAATTTGGCGCATTGCAGGATTGATCTCAACCAGTCCTGTTGACGACCGAAAATGTATAACGACTCTGGTATATTTGTGAATTTTATTTTTTAATTCGTTTCGAAATTCAGTGAAAGAAGAGCGAGACTTTATTGGCGTATTTGATATTAGGTGTGGACTGTGACAGCTCACCTAGTAATCTTGGGGGATACTGTACTGTATCTCTCCAGTCGGTTAGCGTTACAAATTTTGTATTTACCACCCGGCACAGTAGATTATATATACTCTACTGTGTCACAAGTACGTGGGAAAAAGAAAGTATAGCTTTCGCTTGGCCGACAGTAGGACAAAGAAAACATAAAGGGCATCCGAAAGCTTTAAATGGTACCGCATCCAATGTTTGACGACGCAATGACAGAATTCAACGCCCATCACCTCTCTTTTGACGGATCCCCCTCTTCCGATATTTCCCACTTTCTTTTTGCGTTTGAAAATGTGGTCATGCGCGGAAAAACGGGAAGCGAAAAGGCCCTCCAGGTTCTGTGTAATCTGGAGGGGGCAGCTTTCGACTACTATGAGTCATTTGCGCAGGATGGATCTCTCACCGAAGACGCCAAGAAGTACGACATCGTCAAGAGGAAGCTCCTCGCCGAGTTTGCGAAGAAGGCAAAGCCGGAGGAGAAGTTTCACGAAACCGTTGCCGCAGGACTGGAAGCTGGACACATAGGAGGGTTTCGGACGCGAATGGATGCCCTTTTCAAGAGGTTAGGCTTCAACGAGACGGCTTGTTTTGGTTTGTTTCGGAAGGCGGTGGCGGTACACCCGGACATGGCTCATTTTGTCATATATCGAGCGCCATCGGGCTACAAGGAACTCAAAAAGGCAATTGAAGACTTTCAGCTAGTAGGAAAGGCATTCTTCGCCGACAAAAAACCGGCTCGAGCACCTTTGGTCACACCGAGAAGGATTCTACAAAGGCCTGATGTGCACGCTGCCAAGGCGCACCAGCTGGAGAAAAGGTTGACCAGCTAACGGGGCAGTTCGTGGAGTTGTCTCTCTTCGTAAAGAAGCAGTTTGAGAATGAAGAGCCTGATTCTATGGTCGATGTCGACTTTAGGTGCAGTTTATGTGGGCAAAGGGGCTACCGTGCCACGCAGTGCCCGCAGAATCCCCACAGGCACACTCGGTGCTCATTCTGTGTGAAGGGAGTTCACTCAGCGGAGACGTGATGGACCAAGGAACAGCAAGGAGGAGTCCACCGTGTAGTAATTTTCCGGAACAAGTTCGGAGTCGAAAGAAGACCTGAAACTGAGGGAAAAGAATGACGATGAGCCCGTAGCCGTCGTCCAGTAGGCTCGCAAGGGCGATGCAGTGGCCGCAGCAAAGAGTAACGCCGACGGCCAAGCCCTGTCCGAAACAACGCAAGGACAATTTCATGGACATCGACGCGCTGATGAATGAGATTCCACTACTACGCCTGCGGATGGTCGTTTCGGAACCAAAGAAGAAGAAAACTAAGGCTCGGAAGACTAAGAAGGCATCGGGAGCCCTTCAGGACCACTTAAGGAAGTATAATGTGGTCGAAGAACTTACTTCAGCCTCGTCGGGAATGAACTTTGGGCAGCTTCTCCGCGGTGACGCGGATGAAGCGAGGAAACAATTGAAACGTCTGGTTTCCAAGACGGTCACAGTGACCCATGCGTCCATGAAAAGTCACCTCAAAATCTCTTGTCGGTTGAAGGTCGTCGCAGTGAAGGCTTATGGAACGGAGACGCACGCTCTGTTGGACACGGGTGCAGTTCCAAACCTGATGTTCTGGGACTTTTGCGAGAGGCTAGCATCCCTCTGATGGCTACAGGTCGTCAGGTTACCGTCGTCGATGTAACGGTGGCTGAATTTATTTTGGGTGTGTGCAGAAGGTTCTAGTCTCCTTTGAAATTATGTTGATGCCTCTGGGCTTCTTGGTGGGACGGAACGCGCCATTTGACACTATTATTGGCAGCCCCGCGCCCGAATCCATGCAGGAAAATTAGGATTACGGGAGGCAGCTGGTCACCCTGGCAGTTGGGAGGAAGAAGGCTCTTTTACTGCTACTGGCTGAGCCCCCAGTGATTGATGGGATGCGGACTGACAGTGAGGATTTCACATCCCCTGGAGAATCGGATGGAGAGAAGTTTCCTGCCTAGTCCTCTTCAGAGTCAGGCGGCAGCGATGGTGGGTTGGACACCGAGCATGAATTGGTGCTGGCGATCTTAAACAAGGAACCATATGAGACCGATCTAGAGGGCGTAACGCTGGAAGAGGGGCCCACCGAGGAAAACGAGAAAGCGGATAACTCCGCGTTTCTCGTCTCGAAGGTGAAACATCTCGAGGAAGAGGACCAGAAAAAGTTGGTGAACGCGCTCAAGGAGACAGATATGATAGCGTGGGATATACATGATATGGAGCCGGCTCTGGTGCCGGTGTTACAGTCTTTCCAGTTGACAGATGATACTACGATATATTCGAAGGCCCGCTGAATGCCGCCGAAGAATAGCCAAGTAGTGAGGAAAGAAGTGGATGAGTTATTGGAAGCTGGGATTATCATGCCGTCGACGTCCGCCTGGTCCTTTCCGGTGGTGATCGCCACGAAGAAAGACGGAAGGCCCCGGTTCTGCGTCGATTAACGTCATTTGAACCGGGTGATGAAGCCAGACCGCTGGCCCGTACCGAAGATCGAGGAGCTGTTCGACGATCTGTCTGGTTCGAAGGTCTTCAGAACCCTAGATCTTTATACCGGATATTTGCAGGTAAGGATGGCCGAAAATTGCAAGGAGAAGACCAAAATCGTTCCTACGTACGGAACGTCTAATTTTGAGTTTATGCCGTTCGGGTTAATGAGCGCACCTGCTACATTCCAACGAATGATGGATGAAGTTCTCAGAGGTCTACCCTTCGCCATGGTTTACGTGGATGACGTGGTCATCTTCTCCCAGACAATGGAAGAACACGTAGGCCATTTTCAGGAGGTTTTCAAAAGGATTAAAGAGGCCAGACTGAAGCTCAAGGTGACAAAGCGCAATTTCGCGCACTCGGAGGTCAAGTTCCCTGGGCACGTGGTTAGCGATACGGGCATAAAGGTCGACCCCGACAAGATAAAGGATATAGTGGAAGCCCCCGACCTAAGGAATGTGATCGAATTGAGGAGTTTTCTGGGGTTGGCAGGCTACTATCGACGCTTTATACGGAACTTCGCAGATAGCTCAGCGGTGCTGCACGCTGCAAACTCCGTTAAATAGGAATTTGAGTGGACCACGGGGATGCAGGAGTCTTTCAAGTACCTGAAAAAGAGGCTGACGACGCCTCCAGTGCTCGCGTTTCCGGATTTCGACTCCCCTTTCGTGGTGTAGATGGTTACTTCCTCAACCGCCCTAGGAGTGGGCCTCTCGCAGAAGAAGGAAGATGGAAAGGTGCACCCAGTTCAGTTCGCATCTCGGACGATGACGGACCAGGAACGTCGGTACACTACGAGCGAACGGGAAGCACTCGCCGTAGTTTTCGCCCTCAATAAGTTTCGTGTGGAACTGCTGTCAGACAGGCCATTCGTGGTATATACGGACCATCAGGCCCTGCAGACGGTTTTAAAGAAGAAGGACATACATGGAAGGTTGGCGAGGTAGATGGCCTTGATGGCCGAGTACGACTTCAAAACTAAGTACAGGCCTGGAAAGGACAATGGGGCGGCCGATTATCTCTCTCGCAGACCCTTACAGGAATCTGAGGTTTCGAGGGAAGGAAAAGGTACAAAGGGACTCGTAGCGATGATCTAATGGCACGACCATAAGTTATCTGGATTAGAGCCGGACCTCCAGGACATCACGAAGTTTCCAGCTGGGCAAAGGGTTCAGAAAAAGGATCCAAAGAAGAAAACCGCCATCCGAAGGAAAGCGAAAAGATTCATGATTTGGAAAGGCACTCTTTTCCGACGGGATAAGGATGGACTGCGCGTGGTCCCGCCGATCGGGCAGCGTGCAGAAATATTGAGAGCGTTCCGCGATGATATCTGTCATTGGAATTCTGGCTCTACAAGAAAGTTTGTGGGATCTTTTTTGGTGGCCGGGGGTGTATACGGACGTGACAGAGCATGTCAAGGCTTGCACGGGCTGTCAACACTCTCAAGGACTACCGCCTTATCATACAAGTAGTAGAGCACCCGTTACCGGGTTGTATGAAACTTTTTCAGTAGACTTCGCGGGCCCTTTCAAGCCATCTCGGAAGGGGAAGAGGTTTGCTCTAATTGGGGTGGAACAGATGACGGGTGGCCAATAGCTTGGGCAACGGGAGCTCCACCTCCGATGTCTTCATCGAATTCGTCGAGAAGGAAATTATCGAGCTGTTCGGGCCCCCGAGGAGGATAGTTTTGGACAATTTCAAGGCTTTTATGGCGGCTTCGGTCCAGGATTTTATGAAGAAGCACAGGATCGATTGGAAGGCCGTCCTACCGTACGCCCCTATGGAAAATGAAAGGGCCGAGAGGATGGTGGAGACTATAAAGCACGCAATTAAAAGATCAGTCGTGCCAGAATAGAGGCGATTGGTAGGAGACTACATCGAATGTCTTTTACGACCATCGCCGACGTGGTCGCAGGAACTGCAACTCGCCGTTCCGATTAATGTATGGGGTCGAGCCAAGGATGATGGCAAGCGACGCAGTAGCCCTTTTGGCGAAGCTAACCCAAGTCACCGCCTCGTCGAGATGTTGGGGAAAGCTAGCGTACGGGCTGCTGTAGTGCAAAAGTCGCGTGCTCCACGAGAGGCTAAAGGGGAGGTTAAACTATTTGAGGTTGGGGACGAAGTACTGGTGGCGCATAGAGCAGCGTTCCGTAAGGCTAAAAAGTGGCCAGCGTTGGAGTCGTTCTACTGCGGACCGTGTCGGTTAATCAAGGCTGATCATCCGCGCTACGAGTTGGTCTCGTCATCTGGTCGAGTGACCAGAAAGGCCATCCACGCGCGCCGACTGGTTGGGTATACTATGTCATCAAGGAAACTTAATTAACGACGGGAAACCGGCGGTGGCGGAGTACTTTAACAAGTGGGAAGGTGTGACCCAACAAGCCCATGAGTAGGAATAATGGATAAGAGAGAGAAGAGAACAAAAGGATCAGGAGAGTCGTTAAAGGAGTATTGGGGAACTGGACTTAGGCAAATAGAACGAGAGACTAAGAGAAACGGGCTGCTCGGGCATAGACCGCAAGGTGGGCGAGACAGATGGCGCCGGGAGAACTCTATTGACTCCCTTTTGATTCCCCTGCCCTCTCTTCTCTTATTTTCTGTGTTTTTCCCCTTTACGTGGCGAGGAGAGGACCTCATGGAGGAGCAAGTATATGTAAGAATATACTTTTCGGTGGCTGAGCTGGTGGAGTGTGTCGGAGAGCATCGAAGTGGCACCGGGATAGGCAGGAAAAGGAGGAACAGGATGATTATCCAGGGAACCAGTAAGGAAACCAACAAAGGAGGAGGAGCGTCTGTTGTCGTTCCCGGAGAAGAGTTTTGGAGGGGTAACGGAAGAATATGCCTGTTCGGAGATTGCGTCGAGTGATTCGGTGTGAGCGAAGGTTGGAACGGCTGTGGGCGTTCCAAATTGAGACCGAGAAGGTGGTCTAAGGCTGCGGGGAAGGAGTCTGATCGTGGCAGCCTTGAGCATTAGGTGGACGGCGGAAGATGAAAGTTAGTAGAGGGTGTCACGTGAGCCTTGAGAATACTCACGGTGGGCTAGTGTTGGTTTGCCGGAGGCGATGAGGAGGAGGTTGTTAGTGGTTTCAACGACACGCAAAGGGGGGCCCGCCACGAGTACACCAGCTGTTTAAAAAGCACGTTGGCGCTTCCCAGAGGCAGTCGGGGATGGTTGAGGGCGTGCTGCAGTAGTTGATGGTTGATAGACTGGACTTGGGTTGGAAGGGGATGACGTTGGTAGGAGGCAGGGTGGGGGGTTCGGGTGAAGTTGCAATGTCTATTTATGCGCCCGTCGCGGACTATGAGTGCGGGTGCGTGTGGGATGTGAGAGCTCACCTAGTAATCTGGGGAGATACTGTACTGTATCTCTCCAGTCTGTTAGAGTTGGGCATTGTGTATTTACCACCCAGCACAGCACAGTACGTATATATACTGCACTGTGTCGAGGGTACGTGGGAAAAAGAAAGGATAGGTTCCGCTTGGCCGAAGGTAGGACAAGGAAAAATGAAGGACATTCACAAGCATTACAGCTAGTGAGGAATACAGTGGTAAGAGCTGTCGCGATTTAACTTCTGGCAATTGCAGCGATCGCAGTCCGGTGCTGTACCAGCGAGCTGAGAATGAGTCGATGACGTTCGGAAAACAGCGTAGTATCTTTCTGAGAGGCAATGTATTCAGATATTCGATGTAAGAACGAAAGCAATATTGCCAGTCGTTGAGACTCCTCTAGTAGCGAGAGTGCAGATTTCGTGGCTTACGGTAGCTATGTAGGCGTTGGGCTCCGTTATGGAGAGTGCTGCGTAACCATTGGAATAGCGGGCCGGAAGGACTCGAAGGGCACCCTGTAGTATCGCCAGGAAGGTCGTTTGTCGTCCACTTGATGGACATGACGTGTGGGTTTTGAAGGGTGTTAGTATGGGGTATGGAGGCGGTAGGCTGCATGGGCGCATTGGTAAGGATTCGAGGATTCTGAATAGTTAAGGGGTTAGTGATGTTGTTAAGCTAGGCATTTCGAAGGGACTACATCACATGGGGAAGGGTTGGGTGTCTTACTGTTGGAACAAATATTCGACGCTATTCTACAGTACTACAGACAACTGCAATCGTATTTCTGCATTGCATTTACTTGCCATGATAGGTGTCGACACAGATAACTTCGTCTCGGTAGGGGCACTGGACAAGGCTGGAACCAGAGTCGGAAACGAGACGGTGGCACTATTTACACTCTTTCTTGTCTTGTTGTGTGATTACAGACTAAGAAAAGAGGTCGTCCCATTGGGAGCCGAAGTACCCACGGCGGAAGAGTTTGCAGAGCTCGGCTACTTGGACTTTTTCATGATTCGAGCCCTGCTTGCCCTGGCGACTAGGACATAGGACAGCGGTTAGCAGCATAAGAAGATGTAACAAAGGATGGTAAATGACGTACTACTCGTTGACTGTTGCAGCGGATTTGACAAACCTGAGATGTCGGAGCACAAATTTTTTAAGAGAAGGAGTAGGGATGTCTTAATATAAACTTTGCGACACGGGGTTCAAAGCAGTTCGTGCGGGCTCTGTTATAAAGAGCAGTTCGAAATGTACGAGAGAGATGCAAGCCGGATGAGCTTGGATGTTGACGGGCCTGATAGGGGTAAATCGTCTGGAGAAGAGATACTCAAAACCAACTACCCCAGGAAGGAGTTGTTTCAAGCGACAAAAGTGCTACCGTGGTATACTTGAACGAACAAAAAGGAGTGTGTATGAAAGAAAGTTGAGAGGGCTACAAGCAAGTATGGAAGGGGCAGGGTCTACCACTGGTGTTCTGCAACCAGCGTAGGGAAAATGTTTCTTGAGTCTGGAGTTGACTCTCAACTTCCTACTACTCGGGACTTGACTTGAAGTTGTCTGCAAAATTTCTTGCCCCCTCCATGAGGAAGCAGTTTACTCGGCTCATATAGACTTTTAGCTACCACTAAAGTCCGAACAAAACTACAGAAGGCATAAAAACAATTTGTGTGGGCAATACAATCTAAACAAAAGATACTTCAGAAACTAACAATCAATGGTTCTCTTATTTCCCATTCTCCAAATCAGATCCAAACAACTCCTCCAAAATATCCATGCTGCCCTAGCAGTCCCCACAAATATCTGCGAACGGCTCATAGCTCTCTATTTCCTCCTGGGAGATACCTAAACTATTAAAGATGTCTCCATCCGGTTCCAGCGTCCGCACCCCTTGTTCCATACTCTCCAGTCCAGGGCCCACCACTCCAACACTTTCCGCGCCCCCTTTTCCCTCATCCAGCTCGTCCTCGTCCTAATCATCCTCCTCTTCCTCCTCTTCCTTCTTCTCCTCTTCCTCCTCTTCATCCTCCCCGTTATTAACCGTGTAGACCAATTCAGGGGCTACCGACTCTTCGAAGGTCTTCCCAGCTCTCTCCTCGATGTCCCTTTCCGGCCCCTTACCTAAATCCTCCGCCTCAACCTCAATAAAAAGGCGACGCACGAATTGGATCACCTTCTTTTTGGTTTGCTGGAGCAGGTAGCAATCACGGTCAGTAGGTCCGAATGGGAGTAGGGGAATAGAGCTTAGGGGGCGGAGATGGAGATTTTTGGAAATGACTTTCGAGGGGCATAGGTTATTCATTTTGGTAGGTTTTGGGGAATGGGAGTCAACGGAGTGTGTTTTGGGTGTGTGAGCGGAGAGAGGTGCTGAGTACAATGATCAGGGACGTTCGAACCTTGGAATAAAGGCGTTTAAATAGGCTCCCGGGCAGGTTCTATAGATTAGGAAAAGGTAAAATAAACCTGAAATGAATTTTGTAGTAGTTTCTTTGCGCCCTTTTTCTCAAAAAAGCGAATTTGGAGGAGGAGGTAAGGAAAAGGGGAAAGAGAACTTGATTTGGGATTGATTCAGAGGGGTAGATACAGTATAAAAATATCTAGATAAAATGGAAGAAATTTTGGAGAGGACCGCGGTAATGATAAGCGAGGCTCAGGGAGGGCGAGGAAGGACCGGAACTATAAGCAATTTTGGACAAGGGGAGGTAGTACAGTAAACTAAAAGTCTGTAGATGACGGCGACAAAAAATCCGATGGAGCTTGCCGCGACGAGGGTCGGAATGCGCGGACTGCTGGCTTCGGGAAGCGTCAAATCCTTCGTGGCGGACGAGAAATCAGAGTGCGAAAGCTTTTGAGTGTCAAGTGGGGCCTGTGACAAAGATCGTTCAGTAATTGACGCGACGTTGTCATGAGGGTTTCCATGTGAGACTCCATCGCAGCGAGTGTATCCTTGTCTGCGTTAGTCGTTTCAGACGGACGGGGACATCGTTCGTGACAGGGGCTTCCTTGGTGAGATGTTAACCGTTTGCAGTGGTTGCACCAACACCAAGAACGATATAGTTGGCAAGGAGGAAGTTTTTTAAGCGGTGTAGCTCTCTGCTGAAGGAGTCTTTCCCGGCGCTTCTGCGAGCACGGAGCGGATGACGGGCGTCCGCGATGATGCAAACGTGATTTTGGATGGATACCCAATAATACTTTCTGTCAGAGAGGGACGAACAGGACCGCATCTCAATGGTTTTGAGATGATAGTCCTTTCGGCTTAAGCAAGTAACCAAGCTTGAGGCAGCCAATCCCTCAAGCGACTAGGTTGTCAAGAAAAGTGGCTTTTTTTCACCTTGGATCGTGCGCTCCATTTCTACTTCTATCACGAACTCCTCCGTAGCTTCCAACCAAACAACGAATGCATAGTTTTCTCCGCGGTGAGAACCAGTATTCATTGAGCCCACAACTGTCCTATCCTCCCGGCGCTCCCGGAGCTGACTTTTATTTGCTCGTTGCTGCCGCTCTTCCCAAACATGGTTCAGATTCTACACCACCATTGCTCCTCTCACTTTATTTTTTCAGGCTGGCGCACTACCGCCCTCCTGCGGGCCGACATGTCATGATCTTGGCAGAGCATCATGCCATGGTTGACCAAACGGACGCAAAACCAGTTGAGCTCGCATGAGCCGGTAAGATCCTCGCCTGCATTACCGAAAAACAGCGCAATGGAGAACCGGAGAGCCTGTCCCCAGCAGAGCCCACCCTCCTCCACATTGGCATCGTCAACTTTCTCAACGCGTATTTTTGAATAACTCCCCGCTTTTGAGGATATATTCCTCCAAGACTCCCTCCACGCCAGTACCAACCTCCCATCTGAGTCGTCGCGTCTTTCGTTGGTAACCGTGCACAACTCCAATTCCTCGTCTCAGCTCATTTTATCGTTATGAGTGTTCTCAACCACCTCCCAGGCATCCTTCCCAACCTGCATGAATCTTCAATCTTCAGATATGCTCACTGTCTCTTCCCGAAGCCTTGACATCTTCACTGCAGGCCGCCTTGCCAGTCGCATGCGCCGGAGGCAAATCCCCTCTAAACCTGCAGTCTCCGCACGAGGTTGATGTTATTCTCCACTATAGTGATGTGCGCAAATTTGCACACGAAAAAAATCTCGATGAGGACCATGATTGTATACAGTATCGGAATTGGGAAGATATTTTTACAGTTTTTATAATTTGTAAGATATTTTTAATTTGGGTGAGTGTGTCAAATTCATCGGTTGATTTTTTATTTTGGGACACCCTGTCGTAATGGATGTTAGTACAGTTCCAGGTTCTGAGTGATACTACGAGTGACTCTGAAAGGTCTATATAATGGCCACATTAATTCCCACCCCTGGCCGATGGGTGGCTGGCATGGGTATGGCACCTAGATATTTACCTTGAGGAAATATCTTATAATAGTCTCTCTGGTTCACACGATTCCCGTGAATACATTTCTTAGTATGTTTCTTTGAGACTTTAGGGTTAGCCAAAAAGTCTATATAAGACGAGTAAACTGCTTACTGCTGGAGAGGTCAAGCAAGTTGGCAGACAACTTCAAGCCCAGTCCCAAATAGTTAGAAAGTTGAGAGTCAACTTAAGACCCAAGAAGCATTTATTTTACGCTAGTCACTGAGCATAGGTGGTAGACCCTGCCCCTTACATACTTGCTCGTAGCCCATTCAACTGCATTCCCTATCCACTCCTTTTTGTTCGTTCAACTATACAACGGTAGCACTTGTGGAGGGGGTTGCAGCCGACGTAATCGAGTTGTGAAGTATTAGGTCCGCTTGCAGTTTGATTTTTTTATTTTATTTTTTTTGCAGCAATGGATCATAATTCTGCTCGTATATCGTTCACATGGAGCAAGAATGAAGACGTTGAAGAGTTTCTTTACACATATGTTAATGTTTTAATGGGAGAAAAGAGCAATGAGGAAAAGGCCGCAAGTATCTTCGCCTATCTTTCTGGTGATGCAAAAGGCAAATACAAAGCTAAGTTTATTGACGGGTGGTCCCTTAATGGGAATGGGCGCAACTTCAGTGAGGTATGTGAGTGGCTTGTGAGAGAATATGCTAAGGAGGTGGAACCAGATGAGATGATTCGTACCGCCATAGAGGCCCGGCTCAACTTCGACGATTTGTTAAGCTCATTGGTATACTTGTGTGATCTCTATGAAAAGGCTGGGTTCAACGCCCAAGCCAAGTCCGGAATGCTGCGTAAGGCGGCGATGGGAGATAAGCGGCTCTCCGATTTACTCCTCATCAAGGGCCCTCACACTTTTAATGAACTGAAGGGTACCATAGTAGAATTTGTCAAAAATTCGGAGACGTTTCAGTCACTGAGTGAGGTACCGAGGGAAAACCGTACATCGATCTCCATCGTACATCCTGAAAAGAATTATCAAAGGCCGGCTACTAGTGCAGCAGCATTGGAATCTGTCAGGAGCGATGTCAAAAACTTGGAAGAAAGGTTGGAAACCCGATTCGATAATCGACTTGACATGATAACCTCGCAGTTGGAAAGCCTTACTCTTACCATTAAGAAGAACCAGTCTGGGGCCCCTAAGGCCGCAGAAGTCTGTTCTTACTGTCACAAGCCTGGACACTTTGCAAAGGTGTCCTGATAATCCACATAGAAACACTCGTTGTGGAAAGTGCGGTCGATATGGGCATCATGAAAGTAACTGCTGGTCTAAAGACAACAGAAGAGCAAATTTATCGGAAGCAAGGAGTGAGTCAGGACCAGAGGTGAAAATCTTACAAAACAGGAAGGATCAAAGGTTGACGGATGCCGGTAACGTATCCATCGCTGAAGATATTAGTCAAGTCAATGTGACAAAAAGGGATGGGGAAGGGAACATTTTATCGAAGAAACCTAGGCTAGATTATGGAATGCTGGAGCATATCCCAGCACCTGTACCTCCTCGAACCAAGAGGTCTGATCAAGTTGTTCCAGGAGTGGGAGTCACTCCGGCCAAGAAGACGAAAAAGAGTAAGAAAGTTAAGAGTATCTAAGGACGTACTAGAGTATGTGAAGAGTACAATTTGGTGGCTGAGCTTGCATCGGCCCCAACTGGGATAACGTTTGGTCAACTTTTGAGGGGCGACGCAGAGGATGCGAGAAAAGAACTCAAAAAAATTATCAGGTCTAATAAGTCCGCTAAGGGTAAGAAACTGTTTCTTCAATCGGCCTCGACAGCACCAAGACGTCTTAAGCTGGTACCAGTCAAAGTATTGGGTAAAACCCAAGCTCTCTTCGATTCGGGTGCTGTTCCAAACCTCATTTCAGAAACTTTGGTGACAGATCTAGGTCTCGAAATTACTCCAACTACTCGAAAAATAACTGTAGCGGATGGAACCGTCTCAAAATGCATGGGCACTGTTGACAAGGTTTCCGTGTTCTTTGGGGACTCTAAAGTTGATGTAGACTTTCTTGTCATGCCGGATCTCCCTTTCGATGCAATCATTGGCTGCCCTACCATGGAAAGACTAGGGACATGCATTGACTTGGGCAACCAAATGGTTTCAGTTAATATTGACGGCAGAACCGTGAAGATGCCCCTGGATTTCGACAAAAGCACGCATCCTGAAGATTTAAAAGAAACGGACAGTGAAGATTTCACTTCTAGCTATGACAGCGAAGATTCGGAACCAACTAACACTTTCGGAAGTGGAAAAGGGTACCCTCGGGGGTAATGAACATGGCATGGGACGATTATGATTGGGTTTGAAACAGATGAGACTGGAATTCTAGGATAAGGTTTGAAACCGAATGTGTTTCTTTTTGCGATGATATCGAATCAAAGGACAGAATTCAGAGCATGAAAGAAGATTACCTTTGCAAAGAAAATAAGAATACGTCGAATTCCATATATGAAGATGTGAGCACGACGGAAGAGGTCCTTCAAAATATTGAGGTTGAGGATCAAGAAGAAAAAGGGCGCCAAATGGCAGAAATCCAAGGAAAAGTGCAGCACCTTCCCCCCCGCCTCACTGAAAATATCCGACATGTTAACATCTTCCGAAGTAATTGCATGGAGCGTTTCAGATTTAAGACAAGCAAGTGTACCGGTTACTCACTCGTTCGAACTTACCGACACTCAACCGATTTACCACAAGCCTAGACGTCAACCGCCAAAATATGACCAATTTATCTCAGAAAATGTTACAAGTATGGAAAATGATATTATTCGCCAGTTTCATCCCCATGGTCGTTTCCAGTTGTGGTCGCACCAAAGAAGAGGATGGAAAGCTGCGTTTTTGCGTCGATTACCGACAACTGAACCAGAGAATGATACTCGATCGATTTCCGATTCCGAACATGGAGGAGATCCTCGAAGGCTTTGAAGGACGGGAGATATTTCACCTCAATTGACCTTTACACTGGCTATTGGCAGATTCCATTGGATGAAAAATGTAAGGAAAAAACAACCTTTACCAGCAAAGCCGGTACGTTCAGGTTCGAAGTGATGCCTTTTGGTCTCATGAATGCACCAGCTACATTCCAAAGAATGATGAACGAGGTTTTGAAAGGACTTCCATTCGCAAGAGTCTATATCGATGATGTCGTCATATTCTCAGAAACATTGGATCAGCACATCTCGCACGTCAAGACAGTTGTGGAGAGGATATCGGAGTATAGCTTGAAAATTAAGTTGAGCAAATGCTTCTTTGCGAAAACTTCTATCCAATTACTCGGTCATATCGTCGACCAAGAGGGAATTAGAGTGGATCCAGAGAAAACGAAAAAAATCAAGTTGGCACCAAGGCCCGCTTCAAAGACGGAGGTTCGAAGCTTCTTAGGACTGGCCTCATATTACAGAAGATTTATCAAAGATTTCGCCAAGACTGCAGCACCGTTACATGCCAGCACTACGAAGAACGGAAAATTTTACTGGAACAAGGAAATGGAAACTGCATTTCAGGAGCTTAAAGATAAGCGATGTGTCCCTCCAGTTCTCATGTACCCAGATTTCAAGAGACCATTCGTTGTGGAGACAGATGCCTCAGAACGGTCTTTGGGTGCCGTTTTGTCCCAAAAAGATGAAAACGGAAGACTACACCCTGTTCAATTCGCAAGTCGAACTCTGAATGATGCGGAAAAGAGATACTCAGTCTGCGAGAAAGAAGCGCTAGCTGTCGTCCTCGCTTTGAAAAAGTTTCGCGTATACCTTTTATCACTCGAGAAATTTGTCTTGATAACTGATCACCAGGCACTTAAGACAGCATTCCAAAAGAAGGATGTACATCACCGCTTGGCCCGATGGCTCGACATTTTCGCAGAATATCGGTTTGAAATTGTGTATAGGCCCGGACGCAATAATCAGCCTGCCGATTACCTATCCCACTTGGGATCCACTGAGTCCAAATTAAAAAGCTTTCGAGGACATAGTTTTTGAGGTGCAAGTGCCGAAAAATAAAGAGTACGAAGGTAATCTTCACGGAATAATTAAATTCCTTGATGGAATAGAAATGAGAAAGGTTGATCTCGAACAGAGAAATTGGGTACGCAGGAACCAAAAGGCTTTTACATTGTGGAATGGGAAACTCTTCCGGCACACTAAAGCCGGTCCCCGACTAGTGGCCCCTTTGAAAGAAAGGATGAAGATCTTGAGAACTTTCCATGATGAGCTAGGGCATTGGGATCTCGAAACAACCAAAAAAATTCGTAACTGAGAGATTCTGGTGGCCCAGTATCCATAAGAACGTCTATAATTTCGTGAAAAGCTGCGACAACTGTCAAAAATTCACTCTAATACGGAAGTATAAGACAACTCTAAGTTTTACAGTTTCCGGTCTCTTTGAAACCTTCTCAATTGACTTTGCGGGCCCATTCAAGGAAACCTCTTCCGGAAACAAATATCTCCCTATAGGGGTGGAACATCTTACCGGATGACCAAGAGCAGTTGCAGTTGAGGAGGCCAATGCTGAGTGGTCTGAGATTCATCGAAAAAGAAATAATTGAACCGTTTGGTCTTCCAAAAAGGATCACCTCGGATAACGCCCTTTGTTTTACTGCAAATTCACTGCTTCGTTCCTTGGAAGAAAAAAGTATTCAGCTAAAGACAGTTCTCGCATACGCTCCTATGTCAAACGGGAAAGCGAAGAGGATGGCTGGAACCATCAAACGAGCAATATCGAAAACTATGTCGGAAAATGAAATCCAGGTGAAAGATGCCTTACCATAAGTATTATACGGCTATCGTCGAAGAAGAGGAGGAAGTGGACGCTCACCATTCGAGCTAATGTATGGAAGGGCTCCTAGAATGTTATCGAGAGACATGGAAACAAATATTATCGATGAAGAGGGTAGAGAAGTCGAAATACTGGCCACCAAAGGCTGGAGATCACACCGCGCGCTAACACAGAAAAGAAGTAAGGATGCAGAGCCTCCAGTCTAAACTTTTTCCAGTCGGATCTAAAGTACTTGTGGCACACGGAAAAGCAATGCAACAGGCTTTGAAGTGGCCGGCCTTCCAAACACCTTGCCAGTCGCATGCGCCGGAGGCAAATCCGCTCTAAACCAGCACCCTCCGCACGAGGTTGATGGTATTCTCCACTATAGTTCGTCTAAACACTGTTTCTCCATCTCCACGCCATAGTTTTCTCCCGACTTCGCAAGAATGGACATCATCCTACGCAGTTTCAGAGCTCCACGAAAACTTATGCTGCCAGCGAACACGATCTGACGAACGCGCAAGCCGCCAAAAGGAGCGATCCTCCCAACGGTCTAGCTGCAAACACACCTACTTTAGCCAAGGATACTCTTCCTACTTCGGATATAATCTTTCTCACCAACGCCAATCCCGCCAATTACACCTCAGGCGCCAAGCGGACCGTGTTCTCCTTCCACGAACGCTAAATCCTCCATCCCGTACTCATCCCCGTCGCAGTCAGCAGCGTTGCCCTACGCGCTCCCGCTTATCCCTTGCTGGTGCATCTCTCGCTCCACAGAGAGTGCCTACCAGACCTATTCGCAAAAATTTGTTGAAACGTTCTCCAAGTTGCGCCGACAAGCCTACGGCTCCCCCACCTTTTGACAGTTAATGAACCCCCTCACCTATTTCCATTTCCTCTTCTTTGCCTTCTACCCGCTCAGCGGAAGCTCGCTTTAAGCTCATTTGCTCCGATGACCTTTTCCTCTCCATTTCAAGCCCATGCCTCTACAGTGCTATGTTCTTGTTCATTTGCCTTTTGCCGGCTATCAGCTTGTTTGTGGATTCCTGCATCGTTTTCCTCGGCAAACACAGGTATCCAAACGTGATCCTCTGGAAAGGGCTCGCCGGTGAGCGGGCATGCAACTGCTCTCGAACGACCTAGGTAGTGCCCTCAATGAGCGTGATCGATGCGCCTCCACCCGTGTCTTGTGGGGAAATCCTGAAAGATATATCCATCCTAGCGCTCACCAAACTGCGCGAAGCAAAACGTCGCCGCTCTTTGTCACCCCGTATGTCAAGCATCCGTAATCAACGTGCGGCTCGGTGAACGCGTCTCGATGCAGACGTCCAATAGTCCCGAACCATGCGAGCCGTTACTTGATCCTCGATGAATATCCAATCCCACCCTGCCGGCGACACTGGCTGCGTCGCCATTCCTTAGTCCTGCGCCTCGATCTCCTGTTGTCCCACAGACAGACACTGATCTATCGCTGGCTCCCGAAATCAACGAGGGCACTGCAGTACGCTCAATCAACTGCACGCCCGCCCCTGATTCCTTATCGCTTGTCCGTTCGCCTATTTCGCCATGCCTTGCTTGTGTTGCTTGTATTCCTTCATGTGACATAGTCTTGTGAGGACTTCTCATCTATTAAATACAGCATTGTTAATAATTGTTTCCGGGATTCCATCTCGACAGCTCCTTCTCCTGGCAAAGGTTGCAGTAGCGATCTTTGTAGCCCTCCAAAGTGCCACCTGCAGAATGTAGGTGGTATAAATGCACACCCGAAGGCAGCCACCGATTCTCGGCCCTAGTAGTGTGCGTCCACAGTTGCAGTCGAATCTGCAGCTGATATATGTTTCCGAGCTATACAGACTAAGAAATTTTACAACGCAAACTCCCGAACCCATTCTTGCTAGGAAGAATGCTAAATTCCTAGGGGAACAACTGAACTCAATTTGGGAAATCACACAAACTCCCCCGTCTCTCACCCTTCCGAGCTCCCGCAGTAAACACCCTTTATTTACCCCATTGGGAAATGACCCTGATTCCCAAATGTTGAAGTATGCGAAAATTTCCCCCTATTCCTGCCCAGTTACTGGCCATCACGATTAGTCGCTATCTCGCTGCTTACTAGGTCGATGTGGACCACGTTGTCACGCTGGACTGACAAGCTTCCTTCGAATTTCTTCTTTCTCCTGATCCTTGTATACCAGAGGGGGGGAACGTTTGGGTGTTTTACTCTTGGAAGGTATATCCGATCTATCCCATGGTTTTCCAGACAACCATAATCGACCCAAAAGGGGTATACCGACACCGTAATGGGGAAGGAACTACGCTCCCTAAAATGCTACCAGAGTGGACATGCTTTCCACATTAGCATGTTCCTAGCCTTCCTCATCTATACCACAGTGTACCCAATTGTACCACTCACTTTGAAGTATTGAGTTCATTGCTTAACCCTGTCTCTGTCCTCTTTATTGTTTCTGGATTGGCAAAGAGTTATTGGTGCAGAAATTGTGCAGTGCCATCAATGCTGGTATAATTCGAATTGCCCGACCCATTCTAAATTGAAAAGGCATAAACATTATACCTGAAATATTTTTCAGAATTCCGAATGACTAATTTCACGTGTAGTTGCATGGACGAGTGGAAGAATTAAAAGGAATCTTGGTAAACAATCCAAAATAAGGGAGTAAACAGAGTTCTTAACGCAAGGTGGAAATGCGCATCAGCACCCGTGATCCGAAACCCCGCTTGCAAGACAATGCCTCGCAATATTTCATAGATTTTCGACAGTAGCAAGCACATTGATCCTTTGCTGGACTTATACTTCCTAGTTGAGGCACAAATGAAACGATAGTCCGCATTTACGATCGCTTTGACAAGAAGCGCGGGGCACCCATTTCTTGTAAAATATTGTGATGGATTTCAGGCAGCGGGAGATCTCTCGATCGCAATTGCGATTCAGTCAATCATTCCTAAGCAACCCAACAACCGATTCGACCTTGATCTTAGACTCCGAAAATTCTGCGGCCATATCAATTAACTCTTATGTGTTGACCGGAAGCGCTTGGATTGGTAATGTCTTTAAGTACAACGTTGATCAGATTGTCAGTAGTGTCATCGCATGTGGAGTCTGCTACTCTGTACGCGACGACATTCCCGCTGTAGCCTTCACTGGCCGAACAGTTCTTTTTGAGATTGCTGTGTCTCCGCTACCAGGAACTGGCTGTGGCATAGTTTATTATACATACAGTCGCTAGAACAAGTATTCATTTTATTGCATTAAGTATCTACAAACAAGACAGCGTGTCCCAGAATCAATAGAGAGTCTGCATGGAAGAATTCCACGCATTTGGTCCGCACGAAACAGTGCACCCGTTGAATACTACAGGATCTCTGCAACTCACAGGGAAACCCATGCGCGGGGATATGGCCGGCATTTTTCGACGACGATGCCTAATCCTCACGAAATGAAGAGAGTGTTAAGAAAGGCAAACACGTCTTGCTCACCCCAGCAACCGAAAAAGCGGGACCCGCAGGCATCAGGTAGCAAATGATCTCAGAAAGGGGTCTATCGCAGAAGATGGGATGCAACAATACCATTTCTCACGATGAACTGTGCTCACCATTACAAAATCTTCTGTCTAGATCCCCTATAGATTGACAAGACTGGGCCTGCGTTGAGAGCAACGATAAAGTTCAAGACGTCGCGGAATTTAAGGAATAAAATTCAGACTGGCGGTGTTAGTAGCGAACGCGAATAACAGTCTATCTTTTTGCCTATAGTACAACCTAATTGATTACAGTATTTGAGCAGGTTGATATAAATCGGTGGTTGCTCCTTTCATTCAATGAACAAGACGGCGGGGCCTTTTATGGGTGGTACATGTTGTACCCCAGCCTTAGTATATCTTCAAACAAGGCTACATTTCTCTTAATGGATTCGAAGCGTTGCAAGTCCATATATCATCGATTAGTATAGAAGAAGCCGTCATGTATGCTTAGTATGCTTGTTGTCATCCCCATCTCAGTTTGCTCCCTCGGAGGCTAACACCTTCACGCCTGTGCCCTGTTTTTTACTGACGACATACGCAATATGGCGGTGAGGACGATGAAGACTTATGGAAAAGTCAAACAGGTTGATATAATGAAAATTGTAGATATTCCTTGGCATGCTGCGCTGGCTGAGTTGGCTGCGCTGGCTGAGTTGGCATGCTGCGCTGGCCGAGTTGGCATGCTGTGCTGGCCGAGTTGGCATGCTGTGCTGGCTGAGCTGGCACCGTACTTACAATTATATTTTTAATTATTTTTAGAGGGATGCTTTGCACTGTACTGTGGCGGTGCAGATTTGGCACATAGGTACTGTATAGATGCTACAGATAGTGAGGGTTGAAAACTCTATATAAGGGGCTGTTTGCATGAAATGGTAGGACTACTTGGGAGCCAGCATACCCAAGCGGGGCGCTCAACAAATTAAGTCAAACACAAAGCATAAAGGAAGTTGGCAGACAACTTCAAGCCAAGTCCCGAGTAGTAGGAAGTTGAGAGTCAACTTCAGACCCAAGAAAACGTTTTCTTACGCTGGTCGCAGAGCGTCAGTGGTAGACCCTGCCCCTTTATACTTGCTTGTAGCTTTCTCAACTCTCTTCTATATACACTCCCTTTTGTTCGTTCAACAATACCACGGCAGCACTTTTGTCGCTCGCAACACCTCCTTCTCAGGGTAATTGGTTCTGAGGATCTCCTCCCCCGCCGATTTACCCCTATCATTTGGTACTCTTGTGGAGGGGGTTGCACCCGAGGTATTCGAGTTGAGCAGTAGTAAGGAACACTTCGGGGGGATTTCTTCTCGGTAATCATGGATCAATGCTGCTCGTATAACGTTCACAGGGGGCAAGACTGAAGACGTTGAGGAGTTTCTTTACACATATGTCAACGTTGTGATGCGAGAGAAGGGCGATGAAGAGAAGGCCGCAAGTATCTTCGCCTATCTTCATGGTGACGCGAAGCACAAATATAAGTCCAAGTTTATCGACGGGTGGTCTCTTAACGGAATGGGCGTAACTTCGGTGAGGTATGTGAGTGGCTTGTGAAAGAGTATGCTAAAGAGGTAGAACCAGATGAGATGATTCGTACCGCCATAGAGGCCCGGCTGAACTTCGACGATTGTTAAGCTCATTGGTGTACTTGTGTGATCTTTATGAAAAGTCTGGTTCAACGCCCAAGCCAAGTACGGAATGCTGCGTAAGGCGGCTATGGGGGATAAGCGGCTCTCCGATTCCTCCTCATCAAGGGCCCTCACACTTTTGATGAACTGAAGGTACCATAGTAGAATTTGTCAAAAATTCGGAGACGTTTCAGTCACTGAGTGAGGTACCGAGGGAAACCCGCACATCGATGTCTATCGTACATCCTGAAAAGAATTATCAAAGGCCGGCTACTAGTGCAGCGGCATTAGAATCTGTCAGGAGCGATGTCAAAAAATTTGGAAGAAAAGGTTGGAAACCCGATTCGATAATCGACTTGACATGATAACCTCGCAGTTGGAAAGCCTTACTCTTACCATTAAGAAGAACCAGTCTGGGGCCCCTAAGGCCGCAGAAGTCTGTTCTTACTGTCACAAGCCTGGACACTTTGCAAACAGGTGTCCTGATAATCCACATAGAAACACTCGTTGTGCAAAGTGCGGTCGATATGGGCATCATGAAAGTAACTGCTGGTCTAAAGACAACAGAAGAGCAAATTTATCGGAAGCAAGGAGTGAGTCAGGACCAGAGGTGAAAATCTTACAAAATAGAAGGGATCAAAGGTTGACGGATGCCGGTAACGTATCCATCGCTGAAGAGATTAGTCAAGTCAATGTGACAAAAAGGGATGGGGAAGGGAACATTTTATCGAAGAAACCTAGGCTAGTATGGAATGCTGGAGCATATCCCAGCACCTGTACCTCCTCGAACCAAGAGGTCTGATCAAGTTGTTCCAGGAGTGGGAGTCACTCCGGCCAAGAAGACGAAAAAGAGTAAGAAAGTTAAGAGTATCTCTAAGGACGTACTAGAGTATGTGAAGAGGTACAATTTGGTGGCTGAGCTTGCATCGGCCCCAACTGGGATAACGTTTGGTCAACTTTTGAGGGGCGACGCAGAGGATGCGAGAAAAGAACTCAAAAAAATTATCAGGTCTAATAAGTCCGCTAAGGGTAAGAAACTGTTTCTTCAATCGGCCTCGACAGCACCAAGACGTCTTAAGCTGGTACCAGTCAAAGTATTGGGTATGAAAACCCAAGCTCTCTTCGATTCGGGTGCTGTTCCAAACCTCATTTCAGAAACTTTGGTGACAGATCTAGGTCTCGAAATTACTCCAACGACTCGAAAAATAACTGTAGCGGATGGAACCGTCTCAAAATGCATGGGCACTGTTGACAAGGTTTCCGTGTTCTTTGGGGACTCTAAAGTTGATGTAGACTTTCTTGTCATGCCGGATCTCCCTTTCGATGCAATCATTGGCTGCCCTACCATGGAAAGACTAGGGACATGCATTGACTTGGGCAACCAAATGGTTTCAGTTAATATTGACGGCAGAACCGTGAAGATGCCCCTGGATTTCGACAAAAGCACGCATCCTGAAGATTTAAAAGAAACGGACAGTGAAGATTTCACTTCTAGCTATGACAGCGAAGATTCGGAACCAACTAACACTTTCGGAAGTGGAAAAGGGTACCCTCGGGGGTAATGAACATGGCATGGGACGATTATGATTCGGGTTTGAAACAGATGACGACTGGATTCTAGGATAAGTTTGAAACCCGAATGTGTTTCTTTTTGCGATGATATCGAATCAAAGGACAGAATTCGGAGCATGAAAGAAGATTACCTTTGCAAAGAAAATAAGAATACGTCGAATTCCATATATGAAGATGTGAGCACGACGGAAGAGGTCCTTCAAAATATTGAGGTTGAGGATCAAGAAGAAAAAGGGCGCCAAATGGCAGAAATCCAAGGAAAAGTGCAGCACCTTCCCGCCCCCGCCTCACTGAAAATATCCGACATGTTAACATCTTCCGAAGTAATTGCATGGAGCGTTTCAGATTTAAGACAAGCAAGTGTACCGGTTACTCACTCGTTCGAACTTACCGACACTCAACCGATTTACCACAAGCCTAGACGTCAACCGCCAAAATATGACCAATTTATCTCAGAAAATGTTACAAGTATGCTGAAAAATGATATTATTCGACCAGTTTCATCCCCATGGTCGTTTCCAGTTGTGGTCGCACCAAAGAAGGATGGAAAGCTGCGTTTTTGCGTCGATTACCGACAACTGAACCAGAGAATGATACCCGATCGATTTCCGATTCCGAACATGGAGGAGATCCTCGAGGACCTGAAGGACGGGAGATATTTCACCTCAATTGACCTTTACACTGGCTATTGGCAGATTCCATTGGATGAAAAATGTAAGGAAAAAACAACCTTTACCAGCAAAGCCGGTACGTTCAGGTTCGAAGTGATGCCTTTTGGTCTCATGAATGCACCAGCTACATTCCAAAGAATGATGAACGAGGTTTTGAAAGGACTTCCATTCGCAAGAGTCTATATCGATGATGTCGTCATATTCTCAGAAACATTGGATCAGCACATCTCGCACGTCAAGACAGTTGTGGAGAGGATATCGGAGTATAGCTTGAAAATTAAGTTGAGCAAATGCTTCTTTGCGAAAACTTCTATCCAATTACTCGGTCATATCGTCGACCAAGAGGGAATTAGAGTGGATCCAGAGAAAACGAAAAAAAAAAGTTGGCACCAAGGCCCGCTTCAAAGACGGAGGTCCGAAGCTTCTTAGGACTGGCCTCATATTACAGAAGATTTATCAAAGATTTCGCCAAGACTGCAGCACCGTTACATGCCAGCACTACGAAGAACGGAAAATTTTACTGGAACAAGGAAATGGAAACTGCATTTCAGGAGCTTAAAGATAAGCTATGTGTCCCCCCAGTTCTCATGTACCCAGATTTCAAGAGACCATTCGTTGTGGAGACAGATGCCTCAGAACGGTCTTTGGGTGCCGTTTTGTCCCAAAAAGATGAAAACGGAAGACTACACCCTGTTCAATTCGCAAGCCGAACTCTGAATGCGCGGAAAAGAGATACTCAGTCTGCGAGAAAGAAGCGCTAGCTGTCGTCTTCGCGCTGAAAAAGTTTCGCGTATACCTTTTATCACTCGAGAAATTTGTCTTGATAACTGATCACCAGGCACTTAAACAGCATTCCAAAAGAAGGATGTACATCACCGCTTGGCCCGATGGCTCGACATTTTCGCAGAATATCGGTTTGAAATTGTGTATAGACCCGGACGCAATAATCAGCCTGCCGATTACCTATCCCGCTTGAGGGACGCACTGATTCCAAATGAAAAAGCTTCGGAGGACATCGTCGGAGTCGCCGAGTTGCAGTTGCCGAACGATAACGAGTACGAAGCTAATATTCACGGACTGATCAAATTCCTCGATGGACTAGAAATGAGAAAGGTTGATCTTGAACAAGAAATTGGGTACGCAGGAATCAAAAGGCTTTTACATTGTGGAATGGGAAACTCTTCCGCCACACTAAAGCCGGTCCCCGACTAGTGGCCCCTTTGAAAGAAAGAATGAAGATCTTGAGGACTTTCCATGATGAGCTAGGGCATTGGGATCTCGAAACAACCAAAAAATTCGTAACTGAGAGATTCTGGTGGCCCGGTATCCATAAGGACGTCTATAATTTCGTGAAAAGCTGCGACAACTGCCAAAAATTCACTCCAATACGAAGTATAAGACAACTCTAAGTTTTCCAGTTTCCGGTCTCTTTGAAACCTTCTCAATTGACTTCGCGGGCCCGTTCAAGGAAACTTCTTCCGGAAACAAATATCTCCTTATAGGTGGAACATCTTACTGGATGGCCAATAGCAGTTGCAGTGAGGAGGCAAATGCTGAGGTGGTACTGAGATTCATCGAAAAAGAAATAATTGAACCGTTTGGTCTTCCAAAAAGGATCATCTCGGATAACGCCCTTTTTTTACTGCAACTTCACTGCTTCGAGTTTTGAAGGAGAAAGGGATTCAGCTGAAGACAGTCTCGACTACGCTCTTATGTCAAACGGAAAAGCCAAAAAGATGATTGGAACTATCAAACGCGCACCTACTTTTTGGAATATTTTATAGGTAATCAACTGCATCCCTATTCGTTTGAAAGGCCTCATGTTTTAACAATAAGGCAAATTACATTAATAAACAGAAGAAGAATGATGACGAGTCGGGACGTTCGTCTTGAGCGAGGGGCGTGATATAATGAAAATTGTAGATATTCCTTGGCATGCTGCGCTGGCTGAGTTGGCTGCGCTGGCTGAGTTGGCATGCTGCGCTGGCCGAGTTGGCATGCTGTGCCGAGTTGGCATGCTGCGCTGGCTGAGCTGCACGTACTTACAATTATATTTTTAATTATTTTTAGAGGGATGCTTTGCACTGTACTGTGGCGGTGCAGATTTGGCACATAGGTACTGTATAGATGCTACAGATAGTGAGGGTTGAAAACTCTATATAAGGGGCTGTTTGCATGAAATGGTAGGACTACTTGGGAGCCAGCATACCCAAGCGGGGCGCTCAACAAATTAAGTCAAACACAAAGCATAAAGGAAGTTGGCAGACAACTTCAAGCCAAGTCCCGAGTAGTAGGAAGTTGAGAGTCAACTTCAGACCCAAGAAAACGTTTTCTTACGCTGGTCGCAGAGCGTCAGTGGTAGACCCTGCCCCTTTTATACTTGCTTGTAGCTTTCTCAACTCTCTTCTATATACACTCCCTTTTGTTCGTTCAACAATACCACGGCAGCACTTTTGTCGCTCGCAACACCTCCTTCTCAGGGTAATTGGTTCTGAGGATCTCCTCCCCCGCCGATTTACCCCTATCACAGGTCCTGACTCAAAGGCATGCCACCGCAGCAGCGATGTCTAATGCGTCATGCCTGTTGGATGGCCTCCCGCCAGTCCTCAAGAGAGTTAGCTCTGTCTTTCTCGTCTGTTAGTTAGTAACCCTGTACCAATTTTAGTAAATCCTTCCGGAAGGAACTGGCCTCACTATTCAACCAGTATCACAGCACAAGCTTCCACCGCATTCATGAACCATTTCCTTCGAACCACAGTGATCGAAACTCCCTACTGAAGATTTACCGTTCAAATGGAGCACTACGGATATGGTGATGTTCTAGGCACACGGGATTAGCGCTATGCTGGACGAAGCTCCAAGTACTAACGATGTTCGCATGCAAAACATGGGCGTTGAATAAGCTCATCACTTTGAGTAAACTGCATGCTTGAGCCGATTCTGATTTTCTTACGAGAGATAGTCCTGATACATCCGGTTGCCTCAGACTTTTGGTTTTTTTTTCATACGTTCTCAACCTTTGAACAAGATGATCATCTGAACAATTTTCGACGACTGGTTGGAACGACTGCTGCTCTTCTCTTCAAATTATTCTCACTCTCGCTTCCAATCAATTATTTCGGGCATGGTTGCATCAACGCCTACTGATTTTTTTGTGATCCTGTTGGCATCATCGTCTAAACATTACAAATACAAATACCGGGGGGTAGCCTTAAAACAGCAATATACCTTTTCTCGAATAAAATGAGGGGCGAGTGGATGTGCTAAAGGGTTGCAAAAAGTCGATCTCCAATTTTGTGTAAATGGGGGGTTAATTTACTGTGGTGGATGTGTGGGTTGGTATCCAGAGAATTTGTACCAAAGCGTAGATATCGTATCATTGTCAAGCCAATTGCGAAACCGTACGATGCGTCGAAAGCTGTGGATGGCACTCCAATCTACCAGAAGGTGGAAGGGAGGCCAGCCAGCAAACAAGCGGCATTGGAGGTTACTGTCAAAGCGGAGTGCCGCTGTAAAAGAATGGCTCTAACCTTCGAAAACCGTTCATCTCCAATTCAATGCATTGGCCGGCCTCCTCTGTTATAACTCATGTTCTTTCCCGGCGGTGCTTGAGTGTAAATGGCAATACATGGTATTTTACGAAGGTTCTTTTGTGAAGGTTCTTGTGTCAGTTCCCAGTTTGCACGGAGCGGGCTCACATCAGATCCCCCAAACATGAGATACTACCTTATGATGAACCCAACCATTCATTTACTGACTACAAGAATGGAATATCGAGACTTCTCGAAATATCCAAGGACTGTATAGGAAACATGTCGGTGTCAGTCAGTACATTCTTGAAGAGTTTACTTGACCCTGGCACACAACTTAAAGTCCCCTCTAACCTCGAGATTGCGCAAAACGTATCCGCCTATTCTAAATTCCCTCTTACAATAAGATTGGTACTATGTATTTGATTGAAATAACTAACGTGCTACAAAACATTACTCTTGAGCTGCATGGAGTTTTTCATTGCATGGCCCGTGGAAATTATTCCGGGCTCTCGAAAACGGAGTTTCTACACTACTGTATTATTCAACACTGACATATAGGTTGACTGGGTATCAGCCAGGATGTCAGTAAATGAAATCCCTGTTCCCTCGGTACTCAATAGCCTCTAGGATTTCGAATATCTTATAATCAAGGGACGGGGGCCGGGCTGCATTGAATGTCTGAATACATTGCCTCCCGGAAAGGTATTACTCTGGTTCCCGAACTTCATCGACTCCCCCTCGTTCACAGCTTGTTGGTGCAACAGTGGACTGTGATTGCTATCAATCGCCGGAAGTTGCATCGCGATGTTTCTTATTATTGTATTCCTCACATGCTTTCAAACATTCCGACAAAGTTTGTCTCTCGCAGTCAAAGAATAAGACGGGCCTATGAGAAATGTTCCACAAGACGCTTACCAACAACTCGCGCGAGTCCTGTGGCAAAAGACAAGTCCCAAGGATGCCATCTGCGAAGCTCATAGATGTGGACAGGACATGCCTGTTTCAACTGGGCTACTTGGTTGATAACGCTTTGTAGTTGCTATGTATCTCTTTGCTGACTGCCCTGGGGCTGGCGAGTGGATTGAACGTTCGGATTCATTTAGTATGAAAGACCGAAGGAAAAAGGCGTCTGTTCAATTGAGGGATACTCATACCTACCTAGCTCACCAATAAAACCCCCATATCTACACCAAAGTACTCACTATTTTGACAGAGGGACGTCTACGAAATAAATATTGAATCCTTTTCAAACCAGTTTTGCAGTTTGTCAAGCGGAGGAGTGATTGCTCGGTAAGGTCAGAGACCGTAACGACAGCAGATAACATGGGCCATCGTTTTAGAGCTTCAAACTTAAAAGTTTGCAACTTTGTCTGAATTGAAGATTGGTAGGAGTCCCAAACCTCACACTGCTCCAGTAAATTAAACCCATCCCCCCTTTAAAGGTTGTAGGTCAAGGGGGTACATTGGGTTGGTTTACTGTGAGTAATGGAAAGGTTGGGAGTCTATTGTACTTGTAGTTCAAGTAATGTTCCAAAGCTGTTGAAAGGTACATAATTTTAGCAACTGCGATTGGATAACAACAAAACCTCCCAATGACCCGCGAAAGACCTAAGAAACTAAATCAATGGGGGTTCTTCTGAGATAAGATCTGGGTTCAATGAAATCTCCCCAATTCTCCCATTTTGCAATTCTTGTCTCGTAAAAACCAGTTAAAAAACCTCAGACTGCTGTGGACTGTCCTCTCCAAAATACCACTAATTTGGACTGAAGGAATCAGTGATCTTTGTGCCATCCTTCTGCTCGCCGCCACATCTCGCGAAGTACGGTTACCGCAGGCGGTGCCGCGACACTCGCAGAGCGCGAGAACCATCGTAATTACGGCGATTACTGCCACCAACACGATATCCTCCTTTCCCCCGTCGGAGTAGATATCTAGGGCGCCTTGGGTGACAAGGGCCAGAGGCTTTTCCGGCACCTCGCTTCCTTCGCTGCTTCCTGTCGTGGTTCCTCTCCTCAGCAAGAACTTCCCGGCTTCGATACTCGCTTCGCGTTTAGCCTCCAATTGATGCAGGCGCGACAGGTTGCCACCCGCCGCCTGCCTGCGTAGTTGATCTCTGAATACTCTCCGCACACTTTCGTGCGTTAGAAACCGGGAAGATTTTCCGTTCGTCCGTGCCGTACTACATAGTCTGCTCATTTGTAATCGGATAAAATTTCAAGAAGAAAAATATGCCTATCATCAATCCGTTTTACAATATTGTGTAGGGGGATGTTGGGGTGCTCTACGGATTAGAGACTCAGGATGGCTTTTTCCCGAGACCGGGGAGCAGGTCTGTGTATCGGAGAGCCTGAAAAGGAGACAGACTTAGGCGGTACTATCCCACTAGGCTGGTGTAAGACGAGCCGGAAGACATGCCGGTTCTGACGAACCCATCGCGGCACCATCAGAACATAAGGTCCCTCACTACATATCAGTGCGATTCAGGGAAGAAAATAAGAAAAATTCAGGTAGCCGAGCTGAATGCTGGAACGAATTTACACCTAAATACAAGTATGCCTGCCAGGTTTATGTGCTCAATGAGGAGCAAAATCTCAAGTATCTCCACCGTCTCCTTACAGGAAATGTCCAAATATTTTGCAAAACAAATGTGGAAGTTGTGTATGATCATTAAACATAAGCTTTAAAAGTACTAGAAAGTGAATATAACTCAGTCCAAAGGCAAAACAGAACCCCTGTATGTATTCCAAACATTCGTGTCAGCCAACCAGTTAATAGTTAATGGCTGAGAATGTTGCTAGGAAGGTTAATTTTTAACAGTAAAGCTCATTTTATGATCCGAACAACGCCAAAAAGTGTACTTTTTGAGTTCTGTCAGGAGCTGGATCATAATGACCAATCAGTTGATGAAGAAATATCGTTTGCTCAGGATTTCTCGGGAGACTTCAATATAGATGATGTCAGTAAGGACTCTAAAAATGGAAGAATGGATGAGAATGACGAGGAGTATGTTTTTGAAAAATGTTTTCAAAAATTACAGTTAAAGATCAACCTTTTTGGATGACGAGGAGTTTTAGCCAGGGGTGCTCAAAAAAGCTGAAGTGCTCCTAACCAAAGGAAAACTGAAAAGTAACGTGAAAAGCCTCCCATCTATGACGTAAACCCCGTCTTTTGCCCACGGAAGCAAAGAAAATAGAGAGTGAACACGTAAAGATCAAGGAGATTTTAAGTGTCAAGAGAAGCATATTTCCAAAGCACTCCAAATCAGAGAAATTGCACGGAATTTGTCTCGAAAATGGTGCTCAAAAATCAGTGATTGGAAAGTCATAAGCAAAGACATATTGTGATCTAGCTGGGATTAGAATAAAACGTAAGCGCGTGACAACTGCTTACAATTTGGTGATGCAAGCTTTCCAAGTATTGTACTTCTTACAGTTAGTGTTACAACGCCTGATGGTGGTTTATACCGCTACACGTCAATGTACTTGATGACAATATTAAAGCACTATACTACGAAAATTTTATTGTCCTCATATGAGGATAAAGCGATGACGGATGTACACTAGAAGATTAGTTCTGTCAATGAAAAAATAAGAACACTGAAAAAGAGATTTACAAAGCACCGTTGGTAGTACAAGGTCTTAGGGAGAAAGAAACGAGCTATCCAGTACATGACACTACGATATACGTCAGCTTTCTACCGGCTTGTTAGGTGCAATTGCTGCAGTAATCGATTCCAAGATTTGGTCTCCAGATTTTAAACATATGTACTTGCAATCAGCTCAAACCATGATGCGCAAAGTTTACCTTATACCAACCAAAGACTTTGTATTACTAGAGAACCAGTTAATCCAGTTATTGAAACCTCTTCACTTATTATCCGATTCAGGACATTACTAAAATCGCACCATGATTTTAAACCGGAAGAAAGATCTCTGTATGACGCCAAACAATGGAGATCTTGCAATACTCGCAAAGCATGTTGACGGAGAGCTTCAGGGATTAGTTGGGACATATGTGGACGATCCTCTACTTTGTGGTAACAAAGAATTCGATAGATTGTCCCAAAAGACTCTCGATAAATGTGAATCGAGAGAAAGAGAGTTCGATGACACTGCATTTGCAGGTGTCAGAGTAAAGAGAATTTATTATGGGTTTTGAGTTAAGTCAGGAACAGTATGTTAAGAAATTAAACCTTCTACTGATGGAAGCCTGCTTTTATGAATTCAGGTCTTTAAGGAATAGATATAATTGGCCAACATATACAAAGATTGAAATATGTTGTGCCGTGAATATGGTCGCACAAGTGATTGAAACTGAATTCTTAGTGGAAGCATTAAATAAGTTGAACAAAAGTTGTAAAAAATATGCAGAACAACCTTAGCTCCTCGCTTAAATATTATAAATTGGAAATAAACTCCATTAGGTTGACATTATATGGGTAAACGTAGAAAACAAGAGTGATTTATGGCCATTTTCAATATTTTCATTTTATTAAACCTACTTACTGCTCCCGAAGAGCTAAACAACGCCGTATAATTTCTTTTTGAAATGAGTTTACTCGTTTTTATCGCTCGAAGACCTTCTCCAACCATACATTTCATGTTTAATTTTAGAACTCGGAGAGGAAGGCTGATAAATTGAAAATAAAACTTTTTCTGGACGACACCAAGAGTATTGGCAACGTCTGCTCTCAATAATTGTCATGAATGTTGAACACCTTCTCGCTTCGGACCATGCCGAAGAAAAACTCAGCCTTATCCCAGCTTCAAGCATCCCGACTATAGACTCTACTGAAGAGGGTCTTAACGATCCTGTTGATGAGCTTATCGATACCTCTCCCTCTCTTATCACCACCAAAGCTCCAGTTTACTCTTAAAACTACAGCAAAGCCTCTCCAGCATCTCTTCCCGTCCTTGCTCACTACGACAACTTGATGGTGTCATACAAATGCGACCCTTGATGTTCCTCAACTTCTCTCAAAGCCATCGCCAACCAGTTCAAGCCCTTTAATGAAGTGGATAAGGCTTTGTTTGTTTACAACATGCTTTTTGCAGTAGCTGCCCCTCCTGACGTGACCATTGAATCTCAACAAGAGAGCCGTGCTTCTCACAGGAAGCGGAGCGGTCGACAAACAGCGAACCTCCCAGGAAGAATGACCATTTACTACGCTATTAAGGACATAAAAGTGGGCAGAAGTGCATTTACGGCAGTCGTTCAGTTATCAGAAGCTACTATTCGACGCCATGCGCTCCAAGTCGCTGCATACACGGTTCCAGCTATCTGCAATACCAATCATAGCACGACGAGAAAGGGGAAGTTTGGGTTACAAAAGACTGATGTTGAAGCTTTTCTAAAATCTCTTGCTTCTTTGCATGCTTTAGAATGCTCTCGGGGCCGTGGATCTGCAGAATAATCGCCTTTGCGTCTTTTATGTAGTGATTTTTCTCGAGTTAAGGTGCATAATATGTGTTTTGCTCAATAGGAAAGCATAATGTCAGGGTTAATGACCGTGGAGCATTCATTGTCAAAACCGAAACAGCCGCTCTCATACAATTTATTTTCCGGTACTGGAGTGAAGAGATGCTTACGCTTCGTATAGCCAGTAGTGGAAGCTATTTTGTTGATAACTGCACTAGGTTGAAGATCTACAAAGCGGCACACGGATGTTCTCTATAAAAGCTCGAATATGTTTTGTTCCAGCACCGTACAGAAGGTCAGTCCGAGTTCAGGAACTATGAAAATGCCAACAAAACGCTTCTAATGGTCAAGATGGATTCATAAATTGAGTTTTTGATTTCGCAGAGAAGGTCTTGTTGCCCGAGCTGCAGAGGCAGACTGGCCAACTTAACTTTATATCTTGCCTCAAGTTCTACATCTTCGGTTTTTCATGTGGCAATCTATCTACAAATTATATTTTTGGTCTATCTGAAGGCCACTGGCCGAATGAAAAGATGGAAAACTTTTCCATCTCTACGGTACACCTAGTTTTCATTAAAATACGGGAAAGCTCTGCAATTGCTGCATTGAGATATCTAAAACTGCATAGATACATCTGCAGCGGGCAGAATAAGAATCGATACCTCCTATGGTATTTAGATTAGAGAGTTATTGCAGGTTAAGTGGACAGTAATTTTCTTCACTTTTTAATAGCGGGGCATACAAAGAATGTCTGTGATTACACACCTTCGGGCATGTCAAAAGAAAGCTTCGGCAAAGTGAAGTACTTTGCCCTTACGACATGATGAAGCTTATTGACAATAGCGCACATTCGACAGTTTTCAATCCATCAACGAAGGTGGAATGGTTCAATTGGAAACGTTATTTGGAACAGTACTTTATCATACCCGCAAAGCTGAAGCTCTCTGAAGGGCATCTATTTTCGTTTTGGACTGCAAGCAAAGGGAAACTTAGAATGAGAAATTTATCTACTTCTATTGAGTAGGATTGATTTCGTTTATTGAAACGGCATACCTTATTTTCTACAATGCTGGATTCTTTCTCCATAGAAGATTTGAGGGTTGAGTTTAAGCTCCAACAGGCGCCTCTCAGCTCCGTTCCATAAGTGAAAGAAGGCAACACAAGGGAGTACCTGACATTAAATGTACTTAACAGGTACTATTCTGGCAAAACCGAGATCGAGGAGCGCTAATTTGGGTCAGGGGTAGAGAGCCTCACAGAGTGTTTATGTAGTGATCAAGAGATTTTCATAACTTTGGAGTGAGAAACGGCTTGAAAAAACCGTAAAGAGCATGACGTTCATCACAGCCTACTCTTAATAAAACATTTTGGGGTATGTTGGGTAATTTTTACAAATTTTCCACAACTTTAGTTCTTCAAAAAGCCCATAAGGCATTCTTGTTTTTGAAGCTTACCCGTATTCTGACTCATCATTCGGGAAACACGACGAAAATACTGGTCAACCTGGATACATTGTTGTGCTCGCTTAAAAGGCCGTGAATTGTGATCGGCCCAGTTATTCTAACAAAAAAAGCCACAGAGTAAGTAGATCTGTACTAGGCGCCGAAGCTTATGATTTTGCTGATGATTTCGATATTAACTACATCAACAAGCTCGACATTGAATCCTTGCTCGGAGTCAAAACTAAACTCTCAATGTTTACGGACTCCAAAATTCTATTTAATGTTATCAAAAAAGTGTTCAAATACTTGGGAAAACGCCTCATGACTGATTTTGGTTTTGTTAAAGATGCATATGCAAAAGAGGAAACATTCACCGTATGATTTGTACCTACCGCGAACAACGCCGCGGAAACCTCCAGGAAGATCTTAAGTTCTAATGAAATGAATTAGATATTCACAATAATTAAGTGTGATCTACCTGTTCACCAATGGTTTATTAGTGAATAAGGATGGAGAAAACTATAGGTCAGGAAAAAAGGGGGAATATTGAAAATACAAGATATACAAAATTCATTTATGTACCATTTATAGCCCTTTGGTGTAGCGATTTGTCCTTAATACTATTTATATCCTATATATTGTATATTTATTCCATTCTGTTGTACTTTCAGCGATTCCTGTTAGAATCATTGTTTTATTAGGGTCTCTAGGACCGTCCGCAGGGTTATCCTCTATGGGATTTAGCTGGTAGTTGGTAGATGTGCTAGAGATGGTCAATGGCATCTATTGCTTATAAATTGTCTCGAAGCCTTGGGCACTGAAGTAAAAAGGAGAATCAACAATTTTATTTCAACCTACTGGACTGTTATGCAGTAGTATTGTTACGCGATAGCAAAAAATGTTTACGGGGTTTCAGGGTGGCCCCAAAAGCCGCCATTCTGCATTTTATCCTTTGAATTTTCACGATATTTTTGAATACAGAACGACTAAATAACCAGTAGTTTCGTGTAAAAGGGCAAAAATGACATTTAAATGAGGTAAATCGAGGTAAAAGAATCGTTTACTGTATCTACAATACATGAATCATAACTTAACCACCATAAGCAGTAAAAAATTCCATTGAAACACAAATTGGGCCTCGTAAGTGATTTATGCTATCAAGTAAAATAAAGTAAACCACCCCATTTAACCCTATTGACATATTTACCCAAATATTTAATTAATGCACCCATTAGAACCATTGAAACTGACACTGTTTGGAAGCAAAGCCCCGAACTCCGAATTTGACCCAACTGCTACGAGTCTTCATTACAATTTCGATGCTTTCAGCGCCTGCCCCGTACAACATGTCTTCAGTTGCGAGCGCGGCTAATTCGATCTGTCTTGCCCCTTTCCACTGAAGATAGAAATTCCACGACCTCTGCGCCCTCACTGCTCCGATATAGTTGATATAATTGTCAAAAGTACCGCTACCTATCGCCCGCGGAGCACATTGGACAAATATAGAGTGGCGTGCAAAGATAGCCTTGCTTTCAGAACTGAGCTGTAAATTGGCGATAATTGGTTTTCGTCAAGGTCGCCCGTCCACGGTGCAGTTTTTTGCTGTGAAATTCTTCTGCAAGGTTTTGGATGGCCGGCGAAGGAGCCTTTTTCTTCAAGCCGTGAGGGCCCTGTTTTGCCGGGCATTTTTCAGTGGGTAATGTCTGGTTCAGTCTTTTTTTCGCTTGTCTAATCCTTCCAGTACCTAAGATTAAAAAGTCTGCGGTGAATCCTCCGAGTCTACCGAAAATCTCTCGCACATCACCAATTGTTGATACACAGTCCAGGTAGATATATATATTCTACAAAAGCAGTCCTTATTATATTCTGCTCCGAAGGCGTCTATGGGCAGGCGTCAACTTGGCGCGCGGTTGATGTTAATAAGAGCATCTGTATAGCCACGAATTTGTCGGTACAGGATCTGTACTTCACCTAGGTGGTGATGCATTGGATAGGTATGAAATAGTGGTGAACGCGTCGTTTTCCTTCCCATTAACCCATATATAACCCCAGCTCAGCCGCGATACAGTTATTCTGACCAAATCTCCTTGCCCTGTACTCTTTCCAAGTATCGTCTCTCCCATCGATCACTTTCTTTCTTCACGTCGCTGAGATGGGAAAGCTCCATGTTACACCTCAGCGATCCTCTGCTACCGCTCAGCTGAAGGGATCGGAGACGCACTCTGGACTTCCACATAACCTATCTACAGTTGTAATATGCGCGCAAGACGCATATGCGTGGGTTTTTCTTAGGAATGGTCAATTTTTCCAGATTCGCATTACTAGTCAGTAAATAGCGCCATAAGGCCACCTGGAGCCAAGACGCGTTATTGAAATTTACTCTCTCGGAAAAAGAGGTCTGAAGTGCATACCGACCATACAGGACAGACAGTACCGAGCATTGCCATATACTACTATAACAAAAACCATTCGCTTTGTAGGGTTCATTTGTTTGAAACCTTATGGAACTGGAAAATTGTCACCCAGAATTTCCTCTGTGACGATAATTAGACATGTTTAGGCAAGGTCGTCAGGTGGTTTGACGGCATATGTGCTCTAGTGCTTTTAGAGAACGTTTGAGTCCTGTAATTTCACTTCGCATTTATTTGAAAATGATTTCTACGATACACTGCCGCCGTATGGCGACGACGCCACCAGTAAATAAGATCATGCCACCGAGATGTGGAGTCTGACCTTCCCTCAGGCAGCGCTTGAACTCTTTGTGAAACTTCTCGGCTCTTGTAGATTCCGACACCGGCAGCACACTCACTAGAGAACCAAGTTGGTTGGTCGGACTTCTTCCAAACAGCGGATTGTTATAATACTAATTAGTCCCGTTGCAAGAATCGCCCATCCGCTGCAATGTTCTCGCCGATCAACTCAATCGCTTCGTTTCACCCTCCTCCACCGACCACTTTCTCACTCCTCCACTGGGTATTGTCCTCTCTCCCGCCGGATACCGCACATGCATCCACAGATCTTTTCTACTTTTGGTACGTGGAAACTCATTTGTTTTTCTGTTCTGTATTTTTCACGTCTCGAGTTCATTTCTCCCTTTCTTGTATCTACTAAAGTTAAAGGTTGTTCGAGGTTATCGAAGCTCCCCGAAATATCGATCTTGCGTAGGAAGATCTGGACTGGGTGGGATAGTGGTCGTGGCCCGCGCGCAATCTGGTGAAAACGTTAGGTTGATGCTTTCAATGCTCAGCCCACCACAAGGTACAGCTATACAGGGACCAAAGGTCGTCACATCCTGTGTGCCGCTGCCTATGGATATGCAAAATTTATCAGGCAAGGGAAATTCCCAGGGGAAGTGGTCTTTCGACCAAAGTTCTACCCGACCGTCAGCTCTTCAACTCGAGAAGGGGATTTCATCTCACCCTTTCTATGAATCTCTCGAAGAATCGTCGCATTGGCTAAGAAACTTAAATGGTTAACAGGGTGATTTGTCGCTAGTTCGGTAACAGCCAGACTGATTGACGAATTGCTCAAAGGAAAACCCAAATTTTCTCGTTACTGGAATATTGGTATGTTGGGATTCGTGCAGGCTTTCTGTATGGGCTACAAAGGTGATAGTCAGAGTGAAAGCATCTATAGAATAAGGAACGGATCGCGGCTATCATCTATAGCTTAGGATGATATCCCGAACAGAGTTCTAGCCACCTTTCCGGTCCCTTGGAGATATACGCCTGCAACAAACTGCTCCCTCTCAGGAGCGACGGTGAATCCTTGCTAATTGTCGAAGTAAAATTAAATATCAGAAAGTAGGAGACTGGCTGGAAATGGTCGGAGTTACTTGAGCCCTACGACAGTAAGGGACTGGGCGTCAAGGGTTGTAGACCCCAGATATCACCATGACTTGCGTTTGGGTACCAATTAGACCACAAAGGAATACACTTAGCTTAGGTCTCCTGTTTTTACTCCCATATTTTGTGTCTCTCTACGAAAAAAGGCCTTGAATTCCTCCTGAATACTTATTAAAGTAGATAAGAAATCTTTTTAAACATGAATAACAGGGGCCAAGGCGGAGCTGGGCCGGGTAGCGATAGCTAACGTGTTGAGAAATCCATAACTGATATGAAGTTGAGCTCGCTAAGTGCTCAGAAGGGATTCAAGGTCTTCGTCTGGTCTTTGGCTGATTTACCAGGTGAATAATTGGAGATAATGTTTACGAGTTGTTTAAACCTTCCAAGATATTCACTACGGAGATTAGTGATCTAAGCTTCGTCTGGATGACACTAAGAAACTCCAAACGATTGAGGGGCCAAACGACAACCGCATTAGTCGCGAAGAATCGTACAAACTCTTGTACATGGGCTCTAAGACGATCTTGGCGACCGAGAGGCCCCTATTACAATTGTCAAACAGGTCTTGGCGAACAGGCTTGGACTACTGCAGAAATCTCCACCAAAATCCCGTATTATTTGTAGTTTCTATGTAAGGATAACGCATTCAGAAAATACGTGAATGGGAAAAATTGACTAGCCCATGATATTGCAATGATACTGAAAGACTTCGACAAGAAGTTTTCCGAGGAGTTGGGGGGATGATGGATAGACTTCGTCGACGAATAATCCAAATTAGCTCGTGGCTACATATTATATACTATGCAGAAGCTTTAATATGTGCGAAAAAGCTTTTCCAAAGACGCAAAAAGGTACTATGCGGTAGAAGTCAACAGTTACTCTCAGAATTTTCAACAAGCCGTCGAGATGACTAATCGCGAATAAAACTCTCCGGTGCGCAATACCAGAGCCAAAAAAATTGGAATTTTGTGCGTGTTATCTACTTTTATTCAAGGGGGCTTTTGAGGCACCTGAAGCGTTCTACAAAGTCTAAAAACTCATTGCGAAGCTATTCATCCTTAACTCGCAGTCCTACCGCGTAGACCCGTAAAAAAGGAGTTTTTCAGGGGGAATTTTTGGAATGCCTGATCCCGAGATCCGCTGAGCAGAGTTGCGAGAATGTACTGAGAACTATAAGCGGATGAAGAGTTGGACGAAAAAAATCGCATGTCTTTATCGCGAAAGATAATGTTTTCCGAAAGGGGAGGTATCGAGATGATGAAAAAACCGTCATACACTTTGTCAGACAAGGAAGAAATGGCCGAGATTCTCAAGAAGTCAGAAATAATTGCAGCGCTCCATGGAGTTTCAACTTAAAGCCCTAAGCATATCTGGGGGTTTCAACTGTGGGTATCCAAATAAAGCATATGAGCTGTAAAAAATGCCAATCAAAAGTTATGTGGCTGAAAAAAGGAGCCTGAAATAATATCAAAGGAAAGGCTCAACGAAAAACTCTGTGCGAAACGCTCTTGCAGAACAATATAAACAAATAGACGGCTGGGCAACCAAATATGATGCATTTTCATCCAACCCAGGTGAATTCCAGAACAATTGTATAGTACTAGAAGTAAATTAAGACTAACAAGAGCCCAAAATTACTGCAAATGACAACTAGTCCGATTGCATCAGCATGAAAATACACTTGGACGTAGATTCCGATCCAAATGAAATTTCTTCACGTTAGAAAGTTAGGACGAAGCTACTTCTTGCGATTTCGAGGGCCCATGCGTAGACTCAGGATCTCAGCGGACTACTATCGGCATAACTCAAGCACGGGCGTATTGAAAGTTAATAAATGTAAGTAATGAAGATAAAGTAATGGGAACGAACCGAATATTTAAGATTAGAGATGACAAAAAACAGAGAACTGGGCAAACAATTATCCAAATTCCCGTAAGAAGGTATTTATTTCTTACACTTAACGTAGACTCTTTGATGTTGGCTTTCCGCTCTGTCGTACTTGACATTCTAACTCACGCTGGACTTATATAAGAATTCAGCGACGATACAATGATACCTAAGTCCGATTACTGGCCAATCCCTCTTCTGCGAAAGAGAGGTACGTCTATATAGAATGGCACGTCAGCGTTTAATTCAAGAATTCAGAGCTACGAAAGATCCATAGGTACTTCCGCCATCATCGCTAAGTGAAGCTATACGTTGTGATGCGGCGGGCTGACCCCGAGAGAATATCTCCGAAACTCTTCGATGACCTTGAGAAAATCACAGCCACGTGCGAAGTTTGCCAAAGATAGTCAGACGCTCCACACTGCTTTAGGGTTTTTGTGCCTAATCAGTATTTTTTGTTCACCTACCGGTTGCTATGGACCTCATGAAGCTGGAAGTAAAAACGAAAGCACACATCGTGGACATGGACACAAAATTTAGCGCCGCCTTCATTCTCAACCATTAGTCAACCTCAGCTGTGTGGAGCATCTTCATGAGTATTTAGGTTTCCAACCATGATGAGTTTCCGGACACCGTGGGAACGGCTCAGTAACCACGATTAGCATCTTCCGAGTAGATGAAGTTGCCTCATACATATGGAATATCAGATGAGTGCTCTGATGTTGAGATCCAAAACGCAATTGGCGTTGGCGAGCTATGCTACTCGTATCTCAGGGATTTTTGCAACACGATAATCACCAATTAACCACATATGGATCCTTATGTTGCGCTTCAACTGCTGCTAATGACACTAAAGGTCCACCACACCTCTTTAAAATCCTTCTAGTTTTCAAAACTGTCCCGCGTAATCCCCTAGTTCCTAAGGAATTACCGTAGAACACCTCTCATATGAATGTACTTACCGAGGTTTGCAAGGAAATGAGAAACATATCGCACAGTAACAGATTAGCTACCACTATAAAAAAGAATGAAACTTCGGCGGCCGATACTATGTACTTAATTCGAGAAATGTTTCTCATGTAGGGACGAGCCCGTGGGAAACAAATTTTTGGCGTTCAATTATCCACATTATTCTCGAGAAACACGGAATTTGGACAATGAAGACCTTATCATTGCCGCTTACGCTGAAAAGGTGAAGCTGTGATGAGAAGATACCCATCAATAATATGCTAGGCCACGAAGATTGCAATCCACTCGAAAATGCGACCCCGGGTATCACCGATACCCCCCAAGCAGAATGCACCGAGGAAGCTGCTGTATAGTATTCCAAGGAGGAGGGTCTAGAGAAATTATTCGACGGAAAATTTCGGTTATTTAATATCGGAACGCAAGAAAGAAGAGAACCAAGGGAGTGCTTTATTAGAACTATTATCGAAACCAAGAAGCAACAGGCATTCAGGATGAAGTTGATGAAATTGCAGTGAAACTTGCGCACAATGGGGTCTAGGTCACCCAAAAATTTCCTCCTGGTGATCCGAGAAGTAATAAAGTCATGTTTAGGGCAGCGAAGCTCTCTAGGATCAATAGACTCAAAGAGCGCAAAATCCGGAAATCTATTCTCGAATCCGAGTTTCCAAATGGTGCCAATATTTTAGGTGGAAGCTTTGTTCTTTCAGTTCAGAACAGAACATTGGAAGAGGTGATGAAAAAGAGGAAGGAAGATAAACCGCCCAAAGTTCTAGAGACAAATGCAAAACGTACATGGTACAATACACCGCAGCTTTGGGATCCTCCTCTATTCGGCTGATAATATATGTCGCTGGTATACAAGTTTTTCGCGTCTTTTCGAATAATGCCAATCACATCTACATCTAAAGCAAAGATGAACTGCACGGAAGGATTTTAATCCTACCGAAACGCGATGAACCCGAAATTACGTGAATCACAGATGAAGAGTTACTAGAGTTTTATCGCAGGTTTTTCGGAATATTTGAGGCAGGAGAATGCTGAGGTGTGACTATACACTACAGCATGAAAGAAGATATGGGTATGGCGCCAACAACTTGGCACCAGGCGTTTTATGTCAAGATATCCGATAGTTTCTGAGTATACAGTATTGAAGTAAAGGTTGAAGACGGGTTGCAAGCTAATAACAAAGAATTCGAAGGAATCACTTCAACTGCCTTGAGAAGGTTTGACTCCAGGCTCAGATTATATGAGAATTTTGACTCCTTTGTTACTGTTATACAGACGCCATCTCCTGGGATTTTTACAATGAATCAAGAGAAAAATATCGAAAAGATTCCTCTCGCTACTGGTAACTACTCCTTTTCAAGTTTTAAGCGACTTAGCGCTATGTTGTACTGGCTAGCAAGCACGCGCCCCGAATTATGCTGCCTCAAAAAACCGGGCAGCAAGGGTAACTGAGAAGAAAATTTCAAAGAAAGATGTTGAAAAATATTAAAAAAGCGTAGAACTCGTAAAATGCAATGGTATCTGATATAATGAAAATTGTATATATTCTTTGCTGGCTGAGTTGTCGTGCTGCGCTGGCTGAGTTGGCATGTTGTGCTGGCTAAGCTGTCACTGTACTTACAATTATATTTTTACTTATTTTTAGAGGGATGCTTTGCACTGTACTGTGGCGGTGCAGATTTGGCACATAGGTACTGTATAGGTGCTGCAGAATGTGAGGGTTGAAAACTCTATATAAGGGGCTGTTTGCACGAAATGATAGGACTACTTGGGAGCCAGCATACCCGAGCGGAGCGCTCAACAAATTAAGTTGCACACAAAGCACAAAGCAAGTTGGCAGACAACTTCAGGTCAAGCTCCGAGTAGTAGGAAGTTGAGAGTCAACTTCAGACCCAAGAAAAATTTTTCCTACGCTGGTCGCAGAGCGTCGGTGGTAGACCCTGCCCCTTTTATACTTTCTTGTAGCTTCCTCAACTCTTTATATATACACTCCCTTTTGTTCGTTCAAAAATACCACGGTAGCACTTTTGTCGCTTGCACCAACTCCTTCTCAGGGTAATTGGTTCTGAGGATCTCTTCCCTCGCCGATTTATCCCTATCATTTGGTACCCTTGTGGAGGGGGTTGCCCCCCGAGGTATTCGAGTTGAGCAGTAGTAGGGAACACTTCGGGGGGATTTATTTTCTGTAATCATGGATCTCAACGCTGCTCGTATAACGTTCACAGGGGGCAAGACTGAAGACGTTGAGGAGTTTCTTTACACATATGTCAACGTTGTGATGCGAGAGAAGGGCGATGAAGAGAAGGCCGCAAGTATCTTCGCCTATCTTCATGGTGACGCAAAGCACAAATATAAGTCCAAGTTTATCGACGGGTGGTCTCTTAACGGGAATGGGCGTAACTTCGGTGAGGTATGTGAGTGGCTTGTGAAAGAGTATGCTAAGGAGGTAGAAACAGATGAGATGATTCGTACCGCCATAGAGGCCCGGCTCAACTTCGACGATTTGTTAAGCTCATTGGTGTACTTGTGTGATCTTTATGAAAAGGCTGGGGTTCAACGCCCAAGCAAAGTACGGAATGCTGCGTAAGGCGGCTATGGGGGATAAGCGGCTCTCCAATTTCCTCCTCATCAAGGGCCCTCACACTTTTGATGAACTGAAGGGTACCATAGTAGAATTTGTCAAAAATTCGGAGACGTTTCAGTCTCTGAGTGAGGTACCGAGGGAAACCCGCACATCGATGTCTATCGTACATCCTGAAAAGAATTATCAAAGGCCGGCTACTAGTGTCTATTGGACCGTTGTCCTCATATGAGGACAACTTTTAGCCCTTTTTTTTCAATACAATTCTTTTTTGCCTCAGCACATTTCTTGTCCGTCCGCATTAGTTCATGAGTGTAGATGGCCAATCAAAACAAAATTTTCAAGATTATTTACCTCGGTTAAGCCTAGAGCAATTTTCCCTCACCAGCTTCCGCTCTTCGCAAGAAGTTGTGAAAACGACTACGTTTTGGAAGGAAAAATAGTTCGTATTATCGTGGGGGATTTCAGAAACGAGGGTGCACATACAGTAAAAATTAATGTACTGTAACTTAACATGAAAAACCTGTTTTCCAGTAATAATTTCGGCCTTCCAAAACATTTACCTTTCCAAAATGTAACGGACGGAAACTGTCCTCATATGAGGACAAAGTGTGCCTCATATGAGGACAGAGCATGGTCGTATAGACACTAGCGCAGCGGCATTGGAATCTGTCAGGAGCGATGTCAAAAACTTGGAAGAAAGGCTGGAAACCCGATTCCATAATCGACTTGACGTGATAACCTCGCAGTTGGAAAGCCTTACTCTTACCATCAAGAAGAACCAGTCTGGGGTCCCTAAGGCCGCAGAAGTCTGCTCTTACTGTCACAAGCCTGGACACATTGCGAATATGTGTCCTAATAATCCACATAGAAACACTCGTTGTGGATAGTGCGGTCTTTATGGGCATCATGAAAGTAACTGCTGGTCTAAAGACAACAGAAGAGCAAATTTATCGGAAGCCAGGAGTGAGTCAGGACCAGAGGTGAAAATCTTACAAAACAGGAAGGATCAAAGGTTGACGGATGCCGGTAACGTATCCATCGCTGAAGATATTAGTCAAGTCAATGTGACAAAAAGGGATGGGGAAGGGAACATTTTATCGAAGAAAACTAGGCTAGATTATGGAATGCTGGAGCATATCCCAGCACCTGTACCTCCTCGAACCAAGAGGTCTGATCAAGTTGTTCCAGGAGTGGGAGTCACTCCGGCCAAGAAGACGAAAAAGAGTAAGAAAGTTAAGAGTATCTCTAAGGACGTACTAGAGTATGTGAAGAGGCACAATTTGGTGGCTGAGCTTGCATCGGCACCAACTGGAATAACGTTTGGTCAACTTTTGAGGGGCGACGCAGAGGATGCGAGAAAGGAACTCAAAAAAATCATCAGGTCTAATAAGTCCACCAAGAGTAAGAAATTGTTTCTTCAATCGGCCTCGACAGCACCAAGACGTCTTAAGCTGGTACCAGTCAAAGTATTGGGAATTAAAACACAAGCTCTCTTCGACTCGGGTGCTGTTCCAAACCTCATTTCAGAAACTTTGGTGGCAGATCTAGGTCTCGACATTACTCCAACTACTCGAAAAATAACTGTTGCGGATGGAACCGTCTCAAAATGCATGGGCACTGTTGACAAGGTTTCCGTGTTCTTTGGGGATTCTAAAGTTGATGTAGACTTTCTTGTCATGCCTGATCTCCCTTTCGATGCAATCAGTGGCTGCCCTACCATGGAAAGACTAGGGACATGCATGAACTTGGGCAACCAAATGGTTTCAGTTAATATTGACGGCAGAACCGTGAAGATGCCCCTGGATTTCGACAAAAGCACGCATCCTGAAGACTTAAAAGAAACGGACAGTGAAGATTTCACTTCTAGCTATGACAGCGAAGATTCGGAACCAACTAACACTTTCGGAAGTGGACAAGGGTACCCTCGGGGGGTAATGAACATGGCATGGGACGATTATGATTCTGGGTTTGAAACAGATGAAGACTGGAATTCTAGGATAGGTTTGAAACTTGAATGTGTTTCTTTTTGCGATGATATTGAATCAAAGGACAGAATTCGGAGCATGAAAGAAGATTACCTTTGCAAAGAAAATAAGAATATGTCGAATTCCATCTACGAAGATATGAGCACGACGGAAGAGGTCCTTCAAAATATTGAGGTTGAGGATCAAGATGAAAAAGGGCGCCAAATGGCAGAAATCCAAGGAAAAGTGCAGCACCTTCCCGCCCCGCCTCACTGAAAATATCCGACATGTTAACATCTTCCGAAGTAATTGCATGGAGCGTTTCAGATTTAAGACAAGCAAGTGTACCGGTTACTCACTCGTTCGAACTTACCGACACTCAACCGATTTACCACAAGCCTAGACGTCAACCGCCAAAATATGACCAATTTATCTCAGAAAATGTTACAAGTATGCTGAAAAATGATATTATTCGACCAGTTTCATCCCCATGGTCGTTTCCAGTTGTGGTCGCACCAAAGAAGGATGGAAAGCTGCGTTTTTGCGTCGATTACCGACAACTGAACCAGAGAATGATACCCGATCGATTTCCGATTCCGAACATGGAGGAGATCCTCGAGGACCTGAAGGACGGGAGATATTTCACCTCAATTGACCTTTACACTGGCTATTGGCAGATTCCATTGGATGAAAAATGTAAGGAAAAAACAACCTTTACCAGCAAAGCCGGTACGTTCAGGTTCGAAGTGATGCCTTTTGGTCTCATGAATGCACCAGCTACATTCCAAAGAATGATGAACGAGGTTTTGAAAGGACTTCCATTCGCAAGAGTCTATATCGATGATGTCGTCATATTCTCAGAAACATTGGATCAGCACATCTCGCACGTCAAGACAGTTGTGGAGAGGATATCGGAGTATAGCTTGAAAATTAAGTTGAGCAAATGCTTCTTTGCGAAAACTTCTATCCAATTACTCGGTCATATCGTCGACCAAGAGGGAATTAGAGTGGATCCAGAGAAAACGAAAAAAATAAAGTTGGCACCAAGGCCCGCTTCAAAGACGGAGGTCCGAAGCTTCTTAGGACTGGCCTCATATTACAGAAGATTTATCAAAGATTTCGCCAAGACTGCAGCACCGTTACATGCCAGCACTACGAAGAACGGAAAATTTTACTGGAACAAGGAAATGGAAACTGCATTTCAGGAGCTTAAAGATAAGCTATGTGTCCCCCCAGTTCTCATGTACCCAGATTTCAAGAGACCATTCGTTGTGGAGACAGATGCCTCAGAACGGTCTTTGGGTGCCGTTTTGTCCCAAAAAGATGAAAACGGAAGACTACACCCTGTTCAATTCGCAAGCCGAACTCTGAATGATGCGGAAAAGAGATACTCAGTCTGCGAGAAAGAAGCGCTAGCTGTCGTCTTCGCGCTGAAAAAGTTTCGCGTATACCTTTTATCACTCGAGAAATTTGTCTTGATAACTGATCACCAGGCACTTAAGACAGCATTCCAAAAGAAGGATGTACATCACCGCTTGGCCCGATGGCTCGACATTTTCGCAGAATATCGGTTTGAAATTGTGTATAGACCCGGACGCAATAATCAGCCTGCCGATTACCTATCCCGCTTGAGGGACGCACTGATTCCAAATGAAAAAGCTTCGGAGGACATCGTCGGAGTCGCCGAGTTGCAGTTGCCGAACGATAACGAGTACGAAGCTAATATTCACGGACTGATCAAATTCCTCGATGGACTAGAAATGAGAAAGGTTGATCTTGAACACAGAAATTGGGTACGCAGGAATCAAAAGGCTTTTACATTGTGGAATGGGAAACTCTTCCGGCACACTAAAGCCGGTCCCCGACTAGTGGCCCCTTTGAAAGAAAGAATGAAGATCTTGAGGACTTTCCATGATGAGCTAGGGCATTGGGATCTCGAAACAACCAAAAAATTCGTAACTGAGAGATTCTGGTGGCCCGGTATCCATAAGGACGTCTATAATTTCGTGAAAAGCTGCGACAACTGCCAAAAATTCACTCCAATACGGAAGTATAAGACAACTCTAAGTTTTCCAGTTTCCGGTCTCTTTGAAACCTTCTCAATTGACTTTGCGGGCCCGTTCAAGGAAACTCTTCCGGAAACAAATATCTCCTTATAGGGTGGAACATCTTACTGGATGGCCAATAGCAGTTGCAGTTGAGGAGGCAAATGCTGAGGTGGTACTGAGATTCATCGAAAAAGAAATAATTGAACCGTTTGGTCTTCCAAAAAGGATCATCTCGGATAACGCCCTTTGTTTTACTGCAACTTCACTGCTTCGTTTTTGAAGAGAAAGGGATTCAGCTGAAGACAGTTCTCGACTACGCTCTTATGTCAAACGGAAAGCCAAAAAGATGATTGGAACTATCAAACGCGCACCTACTTTTTGGAATATTTTATAGGTAATCAACTGCATCCCTATTCGTTTGAAAGGCCCCATGTTTTAACAATAAGGCAATTACATTAATGAAACAGAAGAAGAATGATGACGAGTCGGGACGTTCGTCTTGAGCGAGGGGGCGTGATATAATGAAAATTGTAGATATTCCTTGGCATGCTGCGCTGGCTGAGTTGGCTGCGCTGGCTGAGTTGGCATGCTGCGCTGGCCGAGTTGGCATGCTGTGCTGGCGAGTTGGCATGCTGCGCTGGCTGAGCTGGCACGTACTTACAATTATATTTTTAATTATTTTTAGAGGGATGCTTTGCATTGTACTGTGGCGGTGCAGATTTGGCACATAGGTACTGTATAGGTGCTACAGAATGTGAGGGTTTAAAACTCTATATAAGGGGCTGTTTGCATGAAATGGTAGGACTACTTGGGGGCCAGCATACCCGAGCGGAGCGCTCAACAATTAAGTCAAACACAAAGCATAAAGAAGTTGGCAGACAACTTCAAGCCAAGTCCCGAGTAGTAGGAAGTTGAGAGTCAACTTCAGACCCAAGAAAACTTTTTCTTACGCTAGTCGCAGAGCGTCGGTAGTAGACCCTGCCCCTTTTATACTTGCTTGTAGCTTTCTCAACTCTTTATATATACACTCCCTTTTGTTCGTTCAACAATACCACGGTAGCACTTTTGTCGCTCGCAACACCTCCTTCTCAGGGTAATTGGTTCTGAGGATCTCTTCCCCCGCCGATTTACCCCTATCACATTCTACCGTAATTTCGTGACATGAATGCAGGTTTTCCTGTTTTGCGAGTCAATGGCTGCTCTTCGTTTCGCAAAAGTAACCCTTGATACTTTACGATGAATTTTGTCCATAAGTTCTACGTAGAAAGCCAGTTCCTCGATTTGATCTCCTTTGGGTTGGTCTAGGGATACAACATTGTATTCTACGTGTTTGTTTATGATACCGGCAGAGGTAATATCTTGGGCAAGCAAAGTAAATAATTCCATAGGGCACTTGTCCATATTTCGTTTGTGTGCGGTATTGTTCAAGGCAGACTGTACGATATCCATGAGCTTCGGCCGTGAACTGAACGTAATTTGGAATGCAGACAACATTGCGCTTGTCGTCTTTTCCAGTTCTCTGTACACAAATTCTATTTTGCCATTGCTTCGTGGTGTCTATGCAAGATTCAAGTGGAGCTCAGTGAGTACCTCTTACTTGGAGCGGCCGATGACTGTGTTCTTGAAGTGAATCCCTTGATGACTATGTTTTACCAGTTCCAATTGCCGCGAGCTGGCTAGTTGGTACCTGTGCAGTGATTTAGGTAATGTATTCCTTACATAGCAGTAACCATACGTATCCAGAGATATCATCCTTGATAAACAAGAAATATATGTTTCAGTTTTCTCCCTTGCCTATACTGCAGTAGTCGAGATGAATCACTTCGTTTAACTTTTTCGCGTGAATGTTAGCACGTAGTAGTCGAGGAAATTCGTATCCCTGTTGCTTTTGAAGTCAATGATTGTGTGATGACACAAATGTATTCACGTCAGTGTCCATACATTTCCACCAAAAGTGTATTTCAAAGCAGTGGGTCGATTCCGTTTCCCTATGTAATTTGCGTCTTTATTTTATGCTATAAGCACACGCAACTTTCACAAGGGATATTCCGGGGCTATCCATATCCTTCCCTGCTTCTTTTACTGTATAATGCTCAATTTTTCTGTTACAGATCTTTTGGCCGAGGGGCGGTGCTACGGCACTTATATTTCTTCACGTCGTCTATTGCTGGCAAGTCAAGCTATGCTTTAGCCATGATGTTAGTAGGAGACAGGAAAACAGTCTTGCATGACTTTCGAACTGATTCCGTCACTTTGGATGGACTATGAACACAATCTGATAAGCATATCAGTCCAGGCGTTTCTTTTTCCTAGGAGATGTTGTATAAAATACTGGAACCAGTTACTTTTCATGGCCCACCGTGTGTAAATGGGGGGTTGATTTACTGTGGTAGATATTTGGGTTGGTATTCAGTAAATTTGTACCGGAGCGTAGATATCGTATCATTGTCAAGCCAGTTGTGAAACCGTACAATGCGTCGAAATCTGTGAATGTACCACCTCATCAGCTTATTTTAAGTATGTCAAGGCACTACATGAGTTTTTTATGAAGGTTCATACATGTTAATCAGATTGAAATGGTCCTTGAATATTGATATAGTGGGCCCGGATACCAGACAGTCCATCTTTCTCATGAATTCGACTACGGCGAACAATTCTTTTCCTGTAGTACTCCACTACCAAGTAGCTAGCCGAAATACACCAGAGATAATCGCAAGAGGTTCGTGCTGCGGGTATTCTAGTTTCAAATTTTTCTGCCCTTTTGGGATCCGAGATAAGATTTCTGCTCAACGTGTGTCGAAAACGTGTGCAAAAAGACCAAATATATGTCCTTTTTTCAAATACGAGAGGTTCGCGGCCTATAGGAAGTTATCTTTTATGTTTTCAAACTCCTATTGATGTGTTTAATTCAATATGTCGGATATGGTAGTATTCCTAAAAGCTCTTTCATCTCGCAATCCTTCTTTTTACACTCCTCCCATACGGTAATGAAATGAATGCACCCATACGTCGTAGTCCGAGATGACCTTACTCATCCAACTGATGCCGCAGAATAGCTGCTGAAACTCCTCTGCCTTCATAGTGGCCTTCGTGTGTACCAAACCTGGTAGGAGCACAGATTGTAATATACTCCGTCCTTCAAGATAATCCAACCGCAGGACTTATCCTGCTTCAATTTATTGGGATTTACCCGGAATCCAATGTTTTGTCACACGGGGAATGAATTGTCGAATGTGCTTCGTGATTCTATTTCCTTTTTTGCATGTAACAGGAAGGCGTAGATTGACTTGGGTATATGCACAGCGATGAAATTTACGAATTTGGTCGTAATTTGGATCTCAAGATACTGCAAGTGTTAAAGTTTTCTACACCGGCATTATTTAGTTCGATTATATCAGTAGAGATTAAGCTTAACAAAGAAATTTGGATTTTATCGTCTTTACTGACTCAAAACTGCTGAACAGTTATTAAAATGGCTTACATATTGTGAATCTATAATTAATAATCCAATATAAAAACGAAGACAACTAAGCTTACCGTGTTGTCCAGAGTTCATGTGCAATGCACTTGTAAAACCACATAAGGACTAATTGCCCTTCTGTATGCATACACGTGTATACGTTTATGCATACCATGATTTTCTACATGTTCTCTGAGAAAGCAGCCTGTGTACAGGCCTGGAAGTGATTCCCAGAGTCATTCCCACTGGTAGCGTCCGTCGAGGTGAGTAGATGACCAGCAGAGTCTGAATCTACATCAGCTCCTGCAGTTCAGGGATAAGGCGAATTGCTACTATCGCTGGCAAAATTAGATGTTTGGAAAACCTTGGAACCTCCACTCTCTTTGAGTTTAGAATCGATATTTTGCATTGCTGTTTACAATGGGTCTGTCTTAGGGTTGATGAAACGCAGGTAGACGGTGAAACGCAGTTTTTGCTTTCTTGTTTTCGGTACCTCCAGAGCAGCACTGGCCCACTTTGCTGTTGTTTTCTTGTATACTGCGCCGATATTCTTTAGCTTTCTGATTCCTTCCATTACGGAAACGCGTTTTTTCTGTACGTAACTTCTTTTCGAACAACTGCTGAGCTTCGCGCCTTCGCATAATTCAACCTGCAGTGGCTTCACTTTGGCCGCGGAGTCCGGTCCCAGCTTGATTCGGAATACATGTCGATATTCATCTGGGACCTTCTTTAGTTGGCGCAGACCTGCTCCAGTCATTCCATTTTCCTTCGCGTCTATTTCCAAGGCTAGAACTGTTTCTTCGATCTCTTTTGGATAGTCGGCGCCAATTACCACAGTGAGGTGTTCTGGGGGCACTATGAGGTCTTTTCGACGTCCTCGTAGGATACTCCCGTGTCCACACCTTAACGTCGGCACTAATGCGGCTTATTTTTTGCCCAATAATCTGGGGCCCCACTTTTTTCAAGGTGGTCGTCGAGATTGAGACCGATGGCATTCATTACGTTATTCTAAGAATAACATCGTTTACGCTCTGCTCTACGACTAGGAACTCCAATCCGTGCAATATGATCGGAATTTTTGTTTGCGGAAGCACTATCACCGACGATATGATGGCTCTTTTCTTCGCAGTAGAAACGACTGGGGACTCCACGGTGCTTTTGATGGCAGTATCAAGTTTGACGGGTTGAGACTTTAACTTCGACGTTTGATGCAGCGATAACCTGTTTTATCGTTTGCTGCGGGATAGAGCTGCAGTCAACAAGGTAGTCGCCCATAATGACGGCCAAAACTAGATCGTTTAGCAGCACTTCGTATCTGTCATCTTCAACTTGTTCCTTAGTCAAAACTGCAACTTGGGTGCTTTTTTATGTCTCTTCGCCCAAAACTTGCGTCAAGAATTACCGTTTGTTCTTCAGCCGAGGCCATCTTGCATTTCCCGGCTCGATGCTTTTCGTTGCATTTATTTTTCAAAGAAGGCTTAATCCATGGTTTACTGCAGGTTTCAGCACTGCCAAGGTTAGTTCCAGACCCTTCTTGATTTGCACGCTTTCGCCTGCGGTCAGGGATCTTGTGGACACCACTATTTCAGGGGTTTCACCACTGCAGTCGCTTCTTAGCTTTCGATCTACCCTTGCTGATCTCAACGACCAAAAAGATTTATATCTTCATGATATGAGAAATAACGGCCTGTCTATTTCATTTCAGAATAATTTTTCGTTCTTTATCCGTATTTTGAATTCTGTGGGTTCGGACATGTTAATCAGTTCTGGGATAATCGACTTGCATATTTCTTCGTCCCTCTAAACCCTAATGTCATTTTTCTGTTCAATGTCATGATATGTTAATGACAAACTCTTTCACGGCTATTCCGGTATCTTTGGTGATTTATTAGTACTTGAAAGCATCGAGAGACGTTTTCCCTTGTTCTGTCATATTTTTTTTTGGCGCAGTATTGAGTGTGGCTTCATTTTTTATCTAGAAACATCATAAGTGGCTTCCACTATTGTAGAAACATAATAAATCTCTCCAAGGGTGCACAATCTATGAAGCATGTTAGGTTTGATGCACTGACGGATTGAATAGGGAATTATTTTCTCCTCGGTGGTTCTCATCTGGTTCAGACCGGCGATATACTCCTTAAAGGTGACGTAATAAACTTAGAAATTGATCATACTCGGATTATAGGACTTTCTAGCGTAGAGAAAGAAATGGTAGACAAGATTCCATACTTTAAATCTCAGCAACTGCAAACGAAACTTTAGATGCTCTTCACCAAATTGTTTTGTTAAATAACGCTTGAGCGCGTTGAGTGAAATTGAGGCACAGATAATGATCAGCAAAGTCTTTCGCGCTTCGTCGGATGTCGTGAGACTTCCTCTGTTGAAGTATGGGTTTTATTTATGTAGCAGACCTTTCTGCTCAAATACCCTCCTGCGTGGCTCATTTATAGAGATCCACAATTCTAACGCACGCGTTTCCACGTAATTTGTGCGGCTCTTTGTTCTATAGTTCTGTTTACTATTCTATTCTGCGCTTCTGCTTTGGGTGTCCAATACAAAATACGCACAAAATGATCTCCCGCAACGATTCTGTACTCTACTACTGCTGCTTTCGGGTGCCACTAAATCATTTTGTGCGTCTCATAAACATTATGCTGTATATTGTGAGAGGTCTACAGTGCTTCTCCTCGGCAGCTCCTGAACTACATGTGAAATATCTCGCCTATTTAAGCTTCTAACGAGAGAATAAACAGATCGTTTGGTAGGCATAGTTCCAAATAGCGCAGTGTAACAATATCTGTATGCGCAAGCCCTGGTGCGCTGGCCTGCGACAGGCTGTGTGACCCTTGTACATAATTGTGCCCCTAGTTACTTTTGGAGACCGAGCGCCCCATGCAACCCCCCAAGTATTGTCCCTTGACATGCAAAGCCATCAAGACGATCACCGTGCATATGTTGGTCTCACCTTTACGCCAAATGCAAAAACCCGGGAAATATTCCACCAGAAACCACCCTAAGCACACTAAAATTACCAGCCTGCAGGCCTGATTAACTTATTTTTTATGCTGGTACTGTTATTCTTATTAGCATTTATAAGCACGGCGCTTCAGTATAGACTTAGGAATGGCCTATACCTTTACACATGTGGGCCATAGTCAAAGTATGGCAGCAGATTCTTGACCCCTCCTCAGCACACTCGTAACCACACAGCTTCACCCCACTCCCCGAGCACCATTTGTACAGCACAAACCCTTCTCTTTGTAGTACGTCGTTTTCGTGGGCCCAGGTATAGCATATCAACGATAAGCAACGAATTGTGTCCCTAACAAGGAGAAACCCCCCGAACCATCTCTAGCCTGGCCACCCGAGTATGGGCTCCCCCGGATGCCACTCGTTTTCCTCCTCTGCCCGCCACTACTCTCCAATCGAGCGGGTCTAAGAGGCAGCCATCAATCTCCGTTGGCAAGACCTTGAGTCGTTTGGTCCGCAGCTGTTCTCTGACTTGGTTTTCCGACAAAGCTTCCAAATACTCTCGGCTATTACACCTAGTTACAGGATATATTGTCAGTAAAATTTTCTCGGTAAGGGTGCCAGCCTGACGGTAACGTATAATAGTGTCAGTGAAAGTATATTCTGTCTGACGGTAATAACTTTTCTGGGCAATTAATGTAAATTACGTTATTTCAGAGGAACGAAATGGTAACCAAAACATGGTCGGTTTTGAATGAAAAAAGACACTTGCGACTCACTGCGCACTGCTATCAGGATTAAAAAAGTGCTTTCGATGTTTCCCAATGACGGACTATAGTAATGATCTCAGGTGATACTCCTCCCAGACACCGTTCGTATTGCGGGCCTTTCCACTTATAATCGTTTCATTCTTCGCATATGTGATACCATCTGCACCTCTGTGCTGATTAAGCTCACGAAACAAATCAGATGCAAGTTTGAGGAAGAATTGCTTGCCAGGATTCGCAACATTGCTGGAAGAATCTTTCCATTCCCCTCTCCGAATCTTCTCCATCTTATGCTCTTCTAATCGTCAGAGTCCATGCAGACTTAATATTTTGTATAATGAAAGAGTCACACGGCTGGATTGGATGGATATAATGGGGCGGGAGATATTGAATATCATTATTGATGGTCATTAGTGCTTGGGTTGGGAAAAGAGTCGAATTGTGGCCGCTGAAGTTGTCCACGAACATAATGCGCTTGCTATTATTCTGTAGTGAACAAATTACCCAAATGTCCTGAGAGCATTGAAATATACCACTTTTTTCCATTCATCCTTTAGTACCAGTCCAATAGGTAACACCAGAATTATTATCTAGAGAAATACGTATAGGTTCACGCCTTTGTCATTCTTAAAGACCACGAATGGAGCATCAGCCTTCGCGTTGCGGCCACCACTTAGTCGTACGAAATGGAAGCTTCCTCCCCGCCAGAGAAAAGTCTGTATATCTCACTTCGGACTCAACGGAAAATCTAATTTTTCGTCCGTTTTCGATGTTGATGACGAAGTCAGTCTCATCAGAACTTCCGAGATTGCACTCGTGAATAGTTATTTCTTCTCGATAATTCTCGTTATCCCACAGAGATGCCTTGCCATCTCCACTTCAATCATTTACTCTTTCAAAGGGCTCATGTAATGCTTACCAGTGTATCCCAGAACATAATTCTTAATCGCTCGGTGAGAGTCTGAATCCACTGGTCATTAATCTTCTTGTGCAACATAATGCTTGTTCTTGGATTCAATATCTTGCAACAATACTCTTTTTTCTCGCTGTTGTGAAACATGTTGGTAGCGGGCGGTAATAGAATGCACAGATTGAACTTAACACTGAGCTTTCTCAAAGGTCCAAATTCGCTTGTAAAATGTATTTGCAATACTTCTACCCATACATCCCGCTTCCATCCGCGTACTATAGTGATATTTATCCTTGATCGCTTTAGCCCGTTTTTCGGAGATCTGGTAATGTATTTTGGTAATCCTCTGTATTCAAGCCGTGAGCTCTTTTCCTTATATTTGTCCCTATCCCAGCACAAAATCATCGCAAGGATAATACTAGCGTTCAATACTTAACAAAAAGAAGCTTGGGAACCGTTTCATACCCTTATTTGGTAGGTTCTTTTTCCCATCAACAACAGCTGTCTCTTTCGTTTAACTCACAATTTTGCCCGTATCGGCAATTCTGAGCACATGCTGTGATTGAGTTCGACTGCCATTCTCGATATCTAAAATAGCGAGCTCTGTAACCGTTACAGGAGCCCCGCCAGATGCTTTCGGGTCGCCTTGTGTCAGCTGCGACGTAGAAGCAGAGAAAGATGCATCATGATCTGGAATTGTTGCCCGCAGCGCTCGGCATTATCGCTGAACGTTGAAAGAGGAAGTATCCGGGGAGCCGGTGACCATAAATGGTGACGAAATAGTTCAGTAAAAATCTGGAGGTAGATGTGAAAGGGCAAGAAGGGCTCTTATATGAACGATTTTGATTCAAGACTTAGAGACGCGGTAAAAGGATAATATTACGGTGACAACGAAGGCCTTGGTTTATATTCGCACAATAATAGGGGTTTGATGTGGCACACATCGATTTTATCTGAGAAAAAAGAGTTGGCCTGTTGACTTCGAATCATTACTACTCGAGTATGTGCAAGGAGTTTCGATTTAAAGCTTTACGTTGGAGTTGGCGGGAAGCAGAGAGGCCACGTAATATTCGTATGGCACCACGCTTTTTATCCTTGTTACACTAAGGACATCTCCACCAGCGCTTTGAGCAAATGAGAAAATACGGAAACATAGTGCTAAATTGGTAAATTAGCCCTTTTGTCAATTTGCCTCAAGAGTGAACTCCCCCACTGGTTCACAAGAAGCAAACGACCAGACCAAATAAATGGAGCTTTAAAAACTCCTGGAGGATGAGCTCAATGTGTTCGTTATACTCTGCAGTTCTTCGGAAGAGGAAGGTAATGTCTGTCGGGGTGGCTTCCAGCCGGAAAAGGCCCCCAATATTGAGCGCTATCGTGAACAAGGAGCACAAAAATTCCATCAGGACTACTTCTTATCTCATCCCGTCTACTCGGTCGAGGCGTTCAGGCGTCTGTTTCGTGTATCGCGTGAATTTTACTGCCACATTCGCAGTTGGTTGCTCGCACAAATAACCTTTTCTTCCACCAAAAGGACGCAGCAGGAAAGGTAGGTCTGTCGACGGACCAAAAGATCATTGCTGCACTACGTATGCTCGCATATGGCAGAAGAGTAGAATAAATTGACAGGTACGTCTGGACTGAGTAGTCCACTACGCGAAAGTGCGTACAACATTTCTGTGATGCGGTGGTAGCCGTGTTTGGCATCGAATACCTAAGCAGCCCTACAGCGGAATACCTAAACGGCATTCTTCAACGTAATGCCAGGCGAGGTTGTCCGAGGCTTATCGGTTCAATAGACTGCTGCAAGTAGTTATGGGAGAGGTTTCTTACGGTGTGGCAGGGACAGCTTGTGGGCAGAGAAGGAACTCCGACGATTTCATTGGAAGCCAAAGCGGATGAAAAGATGTGGATTTGGCATATGTTCGTCTGTATGCTGGGTAATAAAAAGTGCTCGAGAACTCTACTCTACTGGTTAAAATAGCATCCGGAACGTACCCGCTTCCTCTCGAGTGCTTCATCTCTAGCCAAGAGCGCAACAAACCGTACTGGTTTGAGGACCGGATCTACCTGCTCCACCGGTGCTTTATTATTCCTGAGCAGCACCTGGCAAACAGGAAAAAACGTCTATTCGACGCGACGCAGGAGAGCATCCGGAAAGATGTCTAACGTTCTTTTAGGAGGTTTCAAAACAAGTGGCAAATAGTGAAAAGATCAAGCCGGTTTTGGAGCAGAGAATATATGGCAATCGTGGTCAAGTTCTGCGTTGTACTTCACAACATGACCATCGATATAGATGGCTATCCTTCGTAAGACAAAAGCACGAATCTCAGCCCAAACATGCCGATAGAAGTGGAGAACGAAGCTTCCTACAGACACATGTGGCATGAAGAGGGCAATGCTCAGGTTCCTCCAGGATCAATTGCAGCATTGTGCATGACAAAAAGATACACATCCAATATCGAAGCTCACTTCGAAACGAAACGGCTTCTGGTAAAACATCCCTGGAGCGCACGTGGCCACATTCAGATGAGCTGTGCTACTCTGCTCCGGTAGGGTTGACCTCATGCTCAATCGACATAGTCTCCTTGGCTTCTTGCATGCGTCTTTTCTTAGCTTCATCCTCACTTAGGTTGGATATTACTCTTTTGCGCACCGCCTCAGCGGCAGCTGGTCCAGAAGTAAACAGAAAAATTTCATGGTTTTTTATTACCGTAGTCCGTTCACGTTGCGCGGCCAACGCTTCATCTGCAACCTGCAGTTTCTTGTTAGCAATACGCTTTTTTTGCAACTCCGTATTTGCAAAGATTCTTCTAATTGGACGCTTTGAGAAACCAAACGGCTTTTCACCCCGTTGGAAAGAGTCGCTGCTTTCTGCTTTGTGATCGCTGAAATATATTATCTCCTTAGAGCTGGGATATATTTTTGCGTCCTTAACAATTTCATAATGAACTGCGCTGAAGCTCGGATACTCTTTCAAAACGTGCAAAGCAGAAAGAAACTTAAACTGCTTCCCGCCGCCACCAGCTGCGTTTCACATGTCCCTCCCATTTTATAGACATGTAGCGAGCCGGATGAGGTTTGGGGAGTTGGTTCTAGTGGGCTGCAATCTCAAGATTCAGCCATATCATCCTGAGAACGTCGTGTACGCTTTGTTAATCATCTTCACCCTTCCTTTGCCAGATTGGTTTTAGCGCCGCTCGCGAGTAGCGGGCTTGAAAGAGTCATTGTACGTCTCGATGAAATGGGAGAAGAAGCTTTCACACTTCTGCTCCGCACCTTTGATCTAGTTTTCGGAAGAACAAATGAATACCTTTGCGATAGCTTCGTCTTCAGACGTTACTAAGTTAGACCCACGAACTTTTTTGTTTTTTTGGACGCGTTGACGGTTAACAGTTTTGTCAGAGACTGTTGGGGATCCCGTAGCTCCGACATTGTTCGCTTTGGAGCAGTAATAAGCGGTGATGATAGTGAAAGTAAGGCGTAGATAGCTCCTCTAAGCTGGTCACCGTAGAAGAAAAGGGATGCTTGCAGGGTTTTTTTCGAGTTTGGCGCGCAATCGCGCCAAGGATTGTGTGACAAGTGGTTGCCAATTTGATCTCTAAAGGCAAATTTCTGAGACAAATCTGTCTTCTTACACCCTGGATTTTCCCCTGTGTAAAAATTTGCTTGAGAAGTCCAACCGTTGCGAGCGTGCACCGGAACAAAAGAGCAAAAAATACTAATTTTTGATTTGCTCAAACCAGTAAAGATTTCCTAACTGTACTTTTTTTATTACGTCGAATACATCTTTTAAAGTAACCAAAATCAATTGCTGTATTACACTATTTAAACGAAGACATAAGATTCAGTAACTGGTTGTACGGTTGGGAACATCAAAACTGAGAGGTTCTCAGGCAGTTGTACACAGTGTAAATAGAATTTACGAGAAGCATGCAAAATCTGCGTAGGATACACTGTTAGCTGTTGACCTTCAAAACGTTTTCAACTTGGTGAGACGTAGTGATTTTTTGACGGAGGTAGGACAGGGATTCACAGAGCTCTTCCTGTGGATCCATGATATGTAGGCCGTAATCTTGGTTCATCTACGGTGTGGCCATGACATACTACGGGGCGTGGTAGGCGTAAAACTGGTTTATCCGCTGGGTCCATTTCTATTCTCGCTTTTGCTGCGAAAAGTGATGCAGGAACTCAAAGGCTGACTGTAAAATATGGGAGACACCACAGGCAGGGATCCCTTACTCCTGCAGCTAAGGTACTTGAACGATGGTTTTATAGTAGGAACCCATGAAGCAATTCGAACGGAACTACAGTTCCTCCACCCTGCTCCCTGCGCTACCGTATACCGCTCTCCAATCTTACAAATCACAGTTCCGCAGTTCTGGCGCACGACAAACGGAAGAAACTAGCAGCATCCGAGAATATTTTCTAATTCATAGCTATCGATCCAATTCAGCGTTTTAGACAGGAGTGAATCGCTTGCCTTGTTGACGAAAGGACTTTGACTACATGCTTCCAAAGCCGCCCGCTACATTGTCCTCGAGCTCCCAAAACGCGTCTATATAGTCCGGCCGGACATTCAGGCACTTGGAGAGAGGGGGAACACAGTATATTATGACGTAATCGTCATCCATCCGTTGACCGTCGCCCGCCTCCCTGTAGTATATGGAAGACATATACTAGAATGATGAACGAAAGACACGGAGAACATAGGCGGGCACTTTGGGCGGCATAACACCCTGCAAAGCTGAAGTGGAAGAAAAGCATCAAATAGTAATGCTAGAAGAAGGCACGCAGGACTTCTGCAGCCGACAGATTCGACTTCAGTAGGTAGCCAACTGTTTGTATTGTGCTTCACACCCTACAAAGCTGAAGTTGAAGAAAAGCATCAAATATTGATGCTGGAAGAAGACACGCAGGACCTCTGCAGCCGACAGCTTAGACTTAAGTAGGTAGAAAACTGTTTGGATTGTGTTTCAATCCCCCTCACTTTCCATTGCAGGTCGTTGTGTACTTAAGACGCTAGCCTGCGTCTGTTCAGTTAACCTGGGAGTAAAAATCGAACGGAGAAGAACACTTCACATTTTAACCGCGCTTCGACCGAGCCGCTCACACTCCTCTCCCAGGAACGATGCCAATTCAAGTCCCTTAACCATTCTCTACTTGGCAAGGACACCTCCTTTTTCGAACTTATACGGTCAAAAAGTCCTCTACACTTACATGTCCATTCTAGCGGTCCGATGGAACCTCATCATCCTTTCTTAGATCATGCCAGAACGAGTCGAAGCCGTCCGGACCGTTTAAAACAAACTTTTTCTCATCTGAGAGCACTTCTTGCCCTTATTCTGTCCCAACCAGGTATACAGATGAAGTAACATTTTGAACGATCTTGCTTATGTTTTGTAGTCAGTAACTGTGTGCCTTTCTCCTTCTTAAACTTTAATTCTGTCTGTACAGACAGTATTTGCTGCGCCTGGCGCTTAGAAATTGGTCTTGCGAGCGACTGTACCAGCTAAGATATGGGCCAGCTAAGCTAAGCTAAGCTGGCCTTCGACAGGAAATCGAACGTCTTGAGTCTCTTTCTGTCGATCCCACCTTTGCCCGGGACATGCCTCCCCTCGCACCACGTTCGGTTCCCGCTGTCCAATCTAAGCGCCGTCGCGCCCGTCCAAAAGTGACCGATACGGACGGTTTTACCCTGGTTGCACGCCGCGGCCCTGGGCCTGCGACTCTTCTGCTCCTAGCTCCCCCGTTCCCCCGCAGGCTGACGCTCGGTTCTCTGTCCTTGAATACGTCCCAGTTCCGGAATCAATGACCGAAAATGACCAGTAGGATTGCTTCTGTCCCTCCTACTGCCCTTACTTTCCCTGCTATTTTCAGGGCTTCGATACCCATTCTTCCGTACATCCCCCGCCCAGTTCAAGCAGCGGCCTACGACCTCTATTTTGCCTCCCTGAGCCGTGTCATCGCTGCTCCGTCTGATGCACATCGTCATCGTGCCCTTCTCGAACTTGTCGCCCTCCCCAAACTCGTATTTCGACGCAATCATCCTCGCTTCCATCGCTCGAGCCGCTCTGCAAACTGCTCCAATCTTGCTGACCGCATTCGTATCGCATCTTCCGGTCTCTTCGATGACCTCTTCATTGAAGCCCTCTCCCTTTCGGGGCCTCCCACCCCCTGCTACTCATGCCGACGCCCTCCCCCATCTACCTCCAGCGCAGCCGCCGCTTACTGCACCGTGGCAGTCCTTCCCGCGCCACAGCAGCCTTACTGCACGATACCCCACCTGTTGTGCCCTCGGAAGACAATCTCCGCAGACTCAAATCCCTTCACCCCACGCCCGCGTCCCCCGTTCAGCCCCTTCCTAACTCTCGTCTTCCCCCTGCCGTCAAGTTTTCCGTTTCGGATGTTCGTAGAGCCATCCATAGCCTCGACCCGTCCACCGCCCCTGGATCTGATGGCCTTTCCCCGTCTTTCTCCGTATGTTGCTTCGACCTGCGGGGGAGTGCATCCCGCCCGACTGTCTTTATGTGCTGACCAAGTTTGTTAACATGTGTTCCAACGGCGAACTACCGGACTCGTGCCGGGCCTACTTCTGCGGGGGCCGGCTCACAGCCCTCCACAAGCCCAACGGTGGACTTCGCCCTATAGCTGTTGGTCTCCTCCTCCGCCGACTTATTGCCCGCCTCCTCGCTCACAAGGCTTGCTCGACTGCAGCTTCCTATCTCTTGCCTCATCAACTCGGCGTGGGCGTTAAAAGGGGCTGAGGCCATTGTTCATGCCGTCCGTCGCCTGACGCAAAACACCAAGTTCCAGGACCACGTATTGATCCAAGTCGATGCCCACAATGCTTTCAACAGCATTTCTCGACAACGCATTCTTGATGCCGTTCTGGACTTTGCACCTGGCATCGCGCGATGGGTTCACTACTGCTATGGGGATACCTCTTTTCTCTCATTCGGTTCATTCTCCATACTAAGCGCCGATGGCACTCAACAGGGGGATCCGTTGGGGGCTCTGCTTTTCGCTCTCGCTCTCCATCCTCTCGTTCTCAAGTTCCAGGAGCAATTCCGGCCCCCGCTCAACGCTTGGTATGCAGACGATGGGAACTTGGTCGTTCCCCGCTCGCAGGCCCTCGAGGCTTTGCAATTCTTCCAGAGTCAGGGACAAGCCATCGGGTTCGCACTGAATATGAAAACCACGTATACGGCCTCTCCTATAATCCTCTCCCCTCACTCTTCCCTGCCCCTTCTCCACGCCCGATGGCTTTACCGTTCTCGGCTCTCCCATTGGTTCCGATCCTTCGTCAGCGCCGCATTCGACACCCGTCAAGCTGCAGTAGATCGCATCTTTTCCTGTCTTCAGTCCTTCGATGACGCCCAGATGGCCTACCACTTGCACCGTTTCTGTGCGAGCGCCTGTAAGGTTATTTATCTGCTGCGGACTCTCTCCCCCCACCAATCTACGGCTTTGGCCGTCAGCTTCGACCGGAAGCAGCGGGAGGCTTTCGCACAGATTCATGGTCCTTGCACCGACTCCGAATGGGAGCAAGCCTGCCTTCCTATTTCCTACGGGTCTCGGCATTCTTCTCGCTTCTTCAATCCCTGAGTCCGCTTATGCGGCTTCGATGATTGATGTTTTCGCCGTTTCTCAGATCTGCTCTCTTCTCGGGAGACCTACACCTGGAGGAAGTGCCTCGGGCCGCGATTTCTTTATTATCTACCCGTTATCCAGATCTTTCGGCTTCCCTGTCGCCCACTTCCTGTTTCAGCGATGTCAAACGCCGGTCCCCGGCGAACGGCTCCAGTCTCTATCTCGTCTGAGCTTCACAGTTCGACGTTTGATCGGATCTTCCGATCATCCTCTGACCGCGACAGATCTCGCCTCCTTCTCCGTCCGTGAGTCGTCCGCCTGTTCAGCTTTCTCAACTTTACCGCACCCTCACCGCGGCACCTATCTGTCCTCGCAAGCTTGGATAGTCGCTCTCTACGCCTCGGCCGCGCGATTTTCTCTGGTCATGATCGATGTCCGGTATGTGCTCGCCGTTCCAACGACATCGCCCCGTTGCTCGATCCCCTGGGCAAACATGCCCTCACCTGTAAGTACAACGATGGGCAGACTCGTCGCCACAATGTCTTGCGTAACGCTCTCCATCGTTACTGTAAGGAGCTTGGAATTTCTGCCTCTCTTGAACATCTGCTTCCTCCCCTTCCCCCTTCGTCCTCTCACTCGTCCGCCCTTCCCATAGATCTTTATATCCCTGCTGCATATGGCCTCGACCCGAAGGATATGCTTTGGATGTCACAGTGGCCCATCCACAGGTCACTTCTCGCGTTTCCCAGTGTGCCCTATCTGGCGGCGCAGCTGCCTCAATGGCTGAACGTGCGAAACACACGCACTACGGTCTAGTCTGCCACACGAACGATATACGGCTTCTTCCTGTTGGTATTGATGTGTTCGGTGCCCTTGGGGCCGACGGTGCGACTTTCTTCCGGCGCCTTTCTACGTTCGCTGCTGCCCGTCGAGGCACCACTCCCCAATGGGAGCTGCACCTCCTAATCACGCGCTTTGTGTTCTGCTTGCATGGGTTGCAAGCTCGTCAAGTTCTTACCAGATGCATTTCCGATTAGTTTCTCTCTCATCCCCCTTCGCATGTTAGTTTCTCTGTAATCCCCCTCAGCATGTTCCCCCACATGCTTTTCCAAATTCCGTAAAGATTACACACACAAGAAAGGGGGTACCAACGTACTGTACTGTATAGGAATTTCGCACACCGTGCAGTATACCTTGTTTAGTGGTTGTTACAGTATATACAGTACAATTGTGAAATAAGCTGCGGGCGATGTAGCCGAAAAGGGGATATAATGGCTTTTATGAGGCTCACTCGGATGGGTGAGAATAGGTAGGGACGAAAATCGGCACAAGTGGCTGGCTACCTATCCCCACTTGGGACGAGGGCCGCTATTCGGACCTTTAATATTCAAACGTACCCAGCCGTTGACACATATAAAACGTAACCAGTGTAAGCAGTACACTTCACAAACCATGCACACACTGTGTTCAAGCCAGCGTACGCAGTACGTTTCAATAACGATGCACTTGGTGCAGTCAATACATGAATACAACGCAGTTGTAGTCATCATTGACTAAGCAGTTACCCTTTCATCTCAGGTGTAACCGGGTTACGCGCACAACTCGGTTTTGCCTTCACATGCGGTGCAGCGCAGTACACTATTCACATTAGCCTGCACCCATAGTGGTAAGGCTCCATGGTACAAAGTAACAATTACAAAACCTATACTGTAATCGCAGGTCCAGTATCTCGAGGTTGTTAACAAATAACCACACTCCCTCCAGTCGTCTCAGCCCTAAGCGACTCTCTTCGAGGCACTCAGTTTCATCTGTGGGAAGGTGTTTACCAGTTTTCTTTGTCGACTATGCGCCCGGCACCAAGGTTTATGTCCATAATACCTGATGCACATATCTCATTCAGTCTCCTTCCTAGTAATTGATTGCACTTCGTTAGCGCATCTGCTATGTTTTCTATACCAGGTATCCATCTCACGATGTAGAGTTCCTTACTCTCAAAACTGTTTCGTATTCTCTGTACGTTTTGGCGTAGACGATTCTGTCGACCTTTATGTAATGTTGTTATCGTATCCTATAGGCATTTAGAATCGACTTTTAGCTCAATTTTGATAGGATTATGCGGGAAGAGAGTGAAGATAGCCATCTTAATGTAGAATCCTTTGTCGTTGCCCATTTTGCAGCTAATAACTCAGCGCCGTAGGACGAGTGGCCAACTCTCTGCTGCCTCTGAGAGGACCAATCGATGGCGTGGTATAAATTCTTTTCGTCTGAACCGTTCCATGAGAGAGGCCCGGTTATGAAACCAGATTGAACGTAGTCAAGATCCGTCGGGTGCGCTGCATCAATGAAGGAGCACAGGTACACAGAAATTAGATTATTTTCTTTGGTAAAACGATCACTGGCTTCAGCCGTCTTAGTTCGTTCAACGTCTCATTCGCCTCTATAAGTTCATTCACCATTAGGGTTGATATCTGCTGTTGCATGAGTGAAACTACCAGTGATGCTTGGGGCAATACCTCGCTTCCGAGGTAGAGCAATGTACCCGCCAAGCTGCGGTATTGCAGTATCTCGCTGGCGCATTCATACGAATCGCGCATCCTTCTTCGTGAGCAGGCCATCGATATTTGCTTGACCTGTGCCCAATAGCGTCCCCATTGAGAAACATATGGCTCTGTTTCTTTCAGAGCGTATCTTGCATCCACTGAAATGGTATAGTGGGCCATCTACGACTTCTCCTGCAATAAATCTTTACTTCAATGTTTTCATAAATTCTTCTATATCTCCAGCCTTACCTGTGACCAGGAAGTCATCGCTTAGCTTAGTTATCAGGAGTGCTTGGCTTCCTTTCTTGTTTTGCTTAACAAATATCTGGCTGGCCCCGAATACTCTTTCCAGACCAGCTTTTTGTAACGTCCAGTCTTCTACAGCTATTATTCATGGTCTGCCAGCTTCGACTATCCCGTATAGAAGCTTCGTCAACTTCCAGACGTATCCCTTTCTACAATGCCTACTGAAATGCCATTTTCTTGGTGGCCTTACATAGATATTTCTCCGTATGGGGCCCCTCTGGAAATAAACCCCCTTGATATCAGCAGTTTTGACGTCGAAGTCGAGGAATGTGGCGATAGCAAGCACCAACCTGTTCACGGCCAAATGCGCGTTTCAAGAGTCTTTTTGCACCTCATCTTTTTCTACGTCCTTGTTCCCATGTAGAACAATTTTGCGCTTTTAGCGTTTTCTGACCGTTTCCATCCGTCTCGACCTTATTTACGACGTCTGACGTCACTACGTTGGCATGCGGAGGCGTATCGCGTTCGCTTGCAGGCCCGTTAGCGTATTACCAGTCATTGCTGTGCTCTTTCTCAAATGCCACGTCAAGCACCCATGATGGAGCGTGCTGTACCTTACTTTTGCAAACCTGTTTCGACCCTATTAGGTCGTATATATCATTCATGAATCTTAGTTTATCCGACTCCAGTTCACACATTGTGTGAAAGGGTGCAACAATGCCCTCCTCTCTACAGACTAAGTTGTAATACAAAAAATTGTCCTCCCTTCATGTAATACAGGAAATGGTCCTCCCTTCATGTAATGCAGGAAATGGTCCTCCCTTCATGTAATACAGGAAATGGTCCTCCCTTCACGTAATCCAGCAACTTACAACGATCCCGCCCCTAACTTCTCCCACCGTCATTTCAAAATTTACTTCCATTTTATCTAGATATTTTTATACTGTATTTAACCCTCTGAATCGACCCCGAGTCAAGTTCCTTTTCCTTTTTAGCTTACCTCCTCCCCCAAATTCGCCTTTTTTGAGAAAAGGGGCGCAAATGCACTACTGCAAAATCCCTTGTAGATTTATTTTACCTATTCCTGATCTATAGAACCTGCCCCGGGAGCCTATTTAAACCCCTTTATTCTAAGTTCCAAATGCCCCCGATCATTTTACTCATCACCCCTCTCCCCTCACACACCCCAAACACCCTACATTGCCTCCCATTCCCCAACGTCTATCAAAATGAACAACCTTCGCCCCTCTGTCCCTATTTCCAAAAACCGCCCTTCCCGTCCCATCAATGGCCTTCGTCTCGCCGCCTACGGGCCAACCGATGCCGACGACTACATCCGTCGGCAAAAAAAGAAGCAAATCATCGATTTCGTTCGCCGCTTCTTCATAGAAGAAGAAGCGAGGGAGGTAAGTGAGGATGAGACTGAGAAAGTCGAGGAGGAGAGCGGGGAGTCCTTCGAGAAATGGTTAGCCCCTGAGCTAGTGTACGAGGCCCTGGAAAAGGATGGGGAGGATGAGGACGAGGAAGAGGATGAGGAGGAAGAGGAGGAGGATGAGTTAACAGGGGGCATGGAAATTGTTGGACTGGTGGGGGCTTGGAATGGAGAGTATGGATCAAGTTGTGCCCACGATGGAACCGGATGGAGATATCTTTAGTAGTCTAGATACCTCCCGGGGGGGGATAGAGAGCTGTGAGCCATTCGCAGATATTTGTGGGGACTGCTTGGACAGCATGGATATTTTAGAGGAGTTTTTGGATCTGATTTAGAGAATGGGAAATTAGAGGACCTCATTGATTGTTATTTTCTTAAGTATCTTTTGTTTAGAGTATGTCATCCACACAAATTGTTTCTGTGCATTTCCTGGTACCTTCTGTAGTTTTGTTCGGACTTTAAAGGTAGCCAAAAGTCTATATAAGCTCAGTAAACCGCTTCCTCATGGAGAGGTCAAGCAAGTTGGCAGACAACTTCAAGCCAAGTCCCGAGTAGTAGGAAGTTGAGAGTCAACTTCAGACCAAAGAAAAGGTTTTCTTACCCTGGCCGCAGAGCGTCGGTGGTAGACCCTGCACCTTTTATACTTGCTTGTAGCTTCCTCAACTCTCTTCTATATACACTCCCTTTTGTTCGTTCAACAATACCACGATAGCACTTTTGTCGCTCGCAACACCTCCTTCTCAGGGTAATTGGTTCTGAGGATCTCCCCCCAGCCGATTTACCCCTATCATAAGTCCATATCAAAATTGTCGTGAAGCATCATGATTTGCTTTTCTGGTCCCTTGTCATCGTTTACTCCTATATCCAGTCCAGGCCTCGAGGCACCGTCCGGTATGCGTACCTGCAGAAGCGCATTGACATTTGGTGTGCTTTTTGTGTTAGTCTCGGGGTTACTTCCCCCCAGCCTCCAAAAGTCCCATTTCTTCCTCCAACGAGTAACTCATGAGTTCGTAGGCTGGGGCAGACGACGGCGCCATGCTAACATCCTCATACGCTTGCCTAATAGGGGTTCCAGGGACGTTCCCATTTTTTGTACGTCTTGCTTCCAAGAAGTGCATATCTGTCTTTAGTACTTTCGCTTTAATCCAATCTTTATGCTCGTTGACCTTTGTGGTATTATACTACACTCATATAGTATCTCCAATAAAGTACATTTTCTATGGCGCATGTCCACTGTGGCGGGACATTAGGGCGCGCTGTAAGCCCCTGGTCCCAGTCTGTTGCATGTGTGCTTCGAGCAATTCTCTCGGAACGATCGATGTCGGTATGCCTAAGACCGACGGTTGGTATCCGCGGACAAGTTGTAAGGAGCTTAGAAGGCGGGACCCAGAAAAGAAGTTCGACATGAATACTGCTCTTGTAAAAATTTCGTCTGGGGAGCTGCACTCATTTATCTGTCCATTCTTTTGATTATTCCCTTCACTGCTTGTACCTTTCGCTCTACGATTCGCATCTTATTGTGTCAACGCGCAGGCTTGGGTTTGAACCCAATGTCGTAGAGATCCATGAAATACCTTAGAAGCTGTCTGTTGTATACATCATCTACTTACAATGCCGCTGGGGCTCCGTGTCGTAGGATTCATTGTGACTCAATCAATTTGCAGATGGTACGTTGGTTTTTTGATTCGGTTATGCAACCTTTGGTGAATGGGGGTAAATCTTTATTGGTTGTACAGTGTCGCACAGAGGCGTGCGGCGGGTATTCATAAATTAACTACAAATGGTGGTAGATCTTTATTTGTCGTACAATGTCGCACAGAGGCGTGCGGAGGGTATTCATAAATTAACTACGGATGCGGGCGGCGGGTAGAAACCGGTCGCGCCTGCATTATTTGGAGACTAAAAGCAAAACGGGTAACGAAGTCGCGAAGCTCCTGTTGAGGGGAGGAACCGCGACGGGAAGCAGCGAAGGAAGCAAGGCGGCGGAAACAACCCTTGCCGTCGTCGCCCAAGGCGCCATAGATATCAATCCCGACGGGGGAGAGGAGGACGTCGTCTTGGCCGCAGTAAGTGCCATAATGACGACGTTTCTCGCGCTCTGCGAGTGTCTCGGCAGCGCCTGCGGTAACCGTACTTGGCGAGATGTGGAGGCGGGGGTGGGGGTGGGCAGCAGTAACGTCGATGGCGATACCAGTACTATGAAGCCCTTAAGCAGCGGGAATGTAAATATCCATCCGTAACGCGGGGGACTCCGAATGCGCAGACGAATTGAAAACCTGGTAGAAGAGAGGATGCTCAACGAGAGCGACGAGCCCAACGTCCTCACAGAAGCAACTGAGAGCGTTGCGGAGGACGTGATATCAAGGAGTCATATTGCCTTTGTAGTCTCTGCAGTTGTAGTCTCCTTTGTGGTCGATCGTTACACTGTTACAGGATATATAATATGTATGTATGTATCATATATTCGAATTTATCACTTGCCGCGTGGTGCTAAGTTACAACCTTTTAGAGACTAATTTGACCTCAGGAGCGCCCATCCGAAAATCTCACGCTTTATGGTTCTCACAAATATTTGCCGTACATGGGTTTATGTTACAGTTCTGTACCTGCAGTGTCAATAAGCCCGAGGTAGACAAACACGGATACAGGGAACTCGTGCGCGAATGGATGAGTCGATTGAAAGTGTTTGCCAATGGAGGTGACACTAGGGCTACATGAATATCGTGCTCGTGCGGCTTTGGCCATGACCTGTATGCAGCTATGGATCAGCCGTATCAAAAGATTATCAAAGCGGAAATTAGTCGTGGCGCTTTGAGTTTGGAACCAGAAGAAGGCGATGCTACTCAAGATTACAACGAACAGAGGAAACTAATTGAACGCATACTCGTTATTTTCGCTAAGAACTCGTACACTGATGCAGGAAATCGCAAAATTGCCTTTGGACGCCGCATATTCAATTGCAAGAGAGCAAAGGGCGAAGATCTAGAGAATTTCGCCGACCGATTTCATGGCATAGCGCAAGAGCACCTGAACAGTCTCGGACATATGCCAACGCGCCAAGAAAGACAGAGCGCGGCAATTATTCTAATGGAAAATGCAAATCCCTCCGACTCGTCATACAATAATCTGTTAAGTATTCTCGTGGCTAGGTCAAAGGAAAGCACACAAGACGGTGACATACTGATGTATACTAATGTCAAGGAACTAATAGACCTCAACGGAAGTATTAAATCAGTGTCGGGTATGCTCGAACACAATACGCAGAATCTGGAAACCGCGCACTCAGCAGGTGTCCTCAAATAACCCTTTAGTCAATGCTTGACTTACATGTAGAAAGCCACGACTACACTAGATGTCCGGTCTCAAATGGACACCATAGAATTAGGATTCGGCCTAGAAGACACTATCGAGGCCCTGAATAATATCCGGGCGGAGAGTGCTGCCGAAAATGTCAAGTCGCAATTTACCGAATGGGGAAAGGTCTGGGTGTTTTACTCTTGGAAGATATATCCGATCTATCCCATGGTTTTCCAGACAACCAAAATCGACTCAAAAAGGGTATATTTACCGACGGTTGAGAAGGTACCAGCTGACAAAATGAAACATTGAAATTGGTCGCAAGCATGCTCTCAGTTCAGGGCTATGGGTGGATAACTTATGCTCGTCTAAATCCAGAATTGAAGAAGAATTCGAGATGAGCTATTTGTGGAGAAATAGGTCACCGGTTCAGAGACAGGCCCGTATGCTTCGAAAGGGCAAGAAAGTCGAGAGGACGCGTGCACAGACGCTCAAAGACCGAATGGACAATGAAAGGTATAAAAGCATCACCGAACGACTCGGGAAGCGTAGTGACACTCCTAGCAGAGGAGGTGGCGATATGGATAACGCTGAACACCCTGACGAGAGGCAGCGCTTCTTCACCAATTAGGCTGAGATGGAGCCAGATCCTAACCCTGTGTATAATCCGGGGTCCCCTCGATCATCGACGAGCCCGCACAGTGCGTCTCGGCCCTGCGAAAAGCTATACATTAACTTTCGTATATCCCCAGCGAAAGAAGATTAATTGCATGGATGGGGTGAAGAAGGACTGAACGCTACGCCTGTCATCGGTACATGGGAATTGAATATGTTCGACATCGAGAATCTACCTGTTACGTTTGAATTTGATGTCATCGCCGGTAAATCACACATTATCATCGGCCTAGACGTGGGTAAAAAGGCCATATAGAACAACATTGCTTCAGAACCGTTCCTATGCCTGCGTCAGATTGGCGACTACGCTCCACGAAACTTCTGTACATAAATAACCGCAAGTTCCAATGCTCCTCTTTGCGAAAGAATTCGTGTCGCCATAGTACCCAGGCCACAGTCCTGCATAAAGGCCCTTATATCGACAAATTTAGTGCGTAAGATTAACAGGAACACAAAGTTAGTTGCGAAAAGTATACACAGGCTATTCCACGCCCCTGCAGAGCAGACCAAATCGGTATGTGATCAGGCGGGCGTCTTAACCGAAAGGCTCAGTAATGCCATCGACAGCATCGATATATGGCATGCGGCATCTGTACCAGCTCCGGATGCCCTGCACCGAGCCGAAAGGTATCCCTCAGCCATGTGAACGAGAAATTCAGTATGGGAATCCGAATGGATTTTGCATTCGAATTCCTTTGAGGTAGCAAGAAGAACCTTTTCATTATTACAGATGTGGGCACAGGATTCACCGATTGTCTTCGTCGCTTACAGCTACGGCTCTTTTCGAGCGTTGTTCTTCGCCGGTCCCCGGCGATAGGCTCCAGTCTGCGATCACAACTGAACTCATGCTATCGAAATCCGATAGGTTGCTCTCGTCCGCTGCAGCCCACGACCGAGCACGGCTCCTCTCCGTGCGCACATCATCCGCATCGTCTGTTTATTCTTCGCTTACTCACCCCCACCGCGGTACGTACATGTCCTCTTCTGCGTGGAAAGTCGCTCTGGCTCTACGTCTTGGCATTGCGCTTTTCCCGAGATCTACTCGCTGTCCGGTCTGCTCCCGGTGCTCGGCCGACATCGCACCCGTCTTAGATCCAAGTGGTCAACACGCGTTGGCCTGCAAATACGAAGACGGAATGACTCGTCGTCGTCACATCCTCCGCAACGTTCTTTCACGCTACAGCAAGGAAGTTAGTATCGTCGCCCTCGTCGAGCATCCGCTCCTCTACCAGGTTCCCAACTCATCTGGGCATTCGGAGTCCCCCGTGCTACGAATGGACATTTACATACCCGCTGCATACGGGGCTTCACAGTACCGATATCGCCGTCGACGTTACTGTTGCCCACCCCTCTGCACGCCGCCACATTTCGCCAAGTACGGTTACTGCAGGCGCCGCCGAAACATTCGCAGAGCGCGAGAACCATCGTCATTACGGCACTTACTGTAACCAAACGATATCCTCCTCTCCCCCGTCGGGATTGATATCTATGGCGCCTTGGGCGACGACGGCCAGGGTTTTTTCCGCCGCCTTGCTTCCTTCGCTGCTTCCCGTCGCGGTTCCTCCCCTCAACAGGAGCTCCGCGACTTCGTTACCCGTTTTGCGTTTAGTCTCCAAGTGATGCAGGCGCGTCAAGTTTCCACTCGCCGCCTGCATTCGTAGTTAAATTCTGAATTCCCTCCGCATGCTTCTGTGCCAAAAGGTGGTGCTTTCGTAAAAGAGATACCATCGCAAAGGCGATCCAGAATCAACTCAGGGCTTTTAATCTACGAAATGAGAAATACTTGCGTTTCTCTATCTGTCTCCTACTGAAATAAATACTGTACTAGCGGCATCAGCAGCGTTATGTAAAACATCACGCAGGGGTACTGTACATTGCAAAAGTTCATTCATTCCGTATTGCCTACAAAATCTCACTGCCAACAATCCTTGTTTCAATGCGCAGAGTAAGGCTGCTGCAAGTATCACGAGCGTTTTTGTCCTCTCTCTGGGTTCAAACCTGTTGCATTCTGAACGGATATGTATACACCTTCGACAAACTTTATCCGGGTCAAGCGACAATTGGCGAAACGAACTAATCTCTCATTACATAGCGAATTCCGGTTCCGGCTCGAAAGATGATTCCATCATTTCAGGGGATTCCATTGGTTGCTTAAGAAAGCGACCCTCAAAGAAAAGCTCTAGTTCCTCACTTGGCTCGGGAGAAACAGACATTTCTTCTTCCATGCGAACTGACATAGTAAGCATTGGTTCCATTGAGGCATCGGCAGTTACTTCCTCCTCAGTCGACGGCATAGGGTCCATCGAGACTTCCCTTTCAACTAATTCAATTCCCTCAGAACCGTCCAAATCATCAATGTTGATGTTTTCTTCAGCCACGTCCTGCTTCACAAATTCATCGAAAGAAAGGCTAGATGGAAGCACTGTCCCTGACGAGAAACCAAAAACTAAAGCGAAGAGAAAAAGGACGGCGTACTTTCCTGCCATTATAAACTAAGGTTCTAATACTCTTGCGAAGATCTACACCTGGTTCAATAGAGTAGGACGACAGTTACAAGTTAAGCCGTTCACAAAGGCTGTCGTTGGTGCCGCCAACTCGTTTAAGAAGTCTGTGAGAAACTCGTCCGAAAGTGCGGAGTTTCTTCATTACGGAGCACGGGCCTGAATTTGCAGAAGAACTGAAAGGGCCCTAACCGATCATTGTTCAGCGCCGGCATGAATGAAAATAATGGGGTGTATTTGATAGGATATTGTCCTGCAGCAGCAGCGATTTCAAAACAGAAAACGAAGGATTCACACGCTGCTGGCCACTTTCTTTTGAGGAATGGCCAACAAACAACATTGAATGGCAGGGGCTAGTGCCCTGTGTGAGGAGGAAATTTGACGGCCTCTGTTAAAGACAGATGATTAAAAAAGAATTAGTTGGCGATGAGTACGAGATGCTCGAAGTTGAAATTCGCTTGATGGCTCCCGTATGAGGTTTTGTCCAGCCAATTTGCCTTTCGTTGGCCGTCAGTTATCTTCCCTCATAGTCGGGCTTGCGGATATTGATAAGGCATGCAACGGAATGTCTTTTCTTCTGGTCAGAGGCCAACAGTTTGTGCAAGATGGCCCGCGCGACAGCTTACATTTATGAGTATCGCGCTAAAGTATCGTCTTCCAATTTTTCATGTCATGTATCACAATCCGGATTCTTGAGTACTGTAATATCACAGCAGGGACATCCGTGTCGTTTTTATGTTTGTTGACAAGAGCAACGATTTGTCCAAGGCTTTAGCTTGAGTAATGGAAGTTGCATACGAAGCAAAGGCCATGTGCAGTATTTACATTGTACTGTACAACACCATGGTACAGGTATTAGCGAGTTATTCGTCCTCAGAATTTGGTGCCACCGAACCGAATCAATATTTAGTCCCGTTTGGCACCCCGGAAGATGCATTTTGAAACTTTTCTGGCAGTTCAAGTACTACTCAGCTCATACATACCCGAATAGCGTAGAGGGGCCAGCTGATGGCCAATAAAAGTACACCCGCGTCACAACTCTTGAGCTGACACTGCAAGTATTTTTGTTTATATCACTTGCGGTTAATATGCAAAACGCTTGAGGATTGCTGTGCTCACCTGGTCCAAACCTATGATAATTTTTCAGTTTCCAAAACTACATGTACCTCCGTTGTCGCCGAACACAGTGCTCTAGGTAGACAATATCGTAACTGAAAATTAATTGCGCAGTCGGAATGGTTTCCTTGGGTAATGACAGCTTTCTATTTCGGAGAAAATATCACGTGTTCTGCAAGAAGCCTGGAAAGGGTGGTGCGGTATTGAAACCAGCTGCGAAATGTACCGTATGGGTGCACGTTTTGTTTTCACCGTTTGTAATACGGGCTTTAAGTAGGCAGTACGAACTGGGGACACAGATTTGAATGTGATAGGTCACTTGTTGAATGGCTAAGTCTTGCCCGGCACCTGGTCATGGAGCCCCATCGTAATGGCAAACATCGCACGAGGCAAGACATCAGGGCTATAGGGAGCATTGGAGGGACAGACTTCTTCGACGTTGCATTCGTGAATCCACTTTCTACCTCAAGCACACGGGTCCTATGATTCAACCCCTTGACATCTCTGAACGCCGCAAAAGCGTCAAAGTTCAGGAGGTATCCAGACCTTATCATCACGCATGCCAGGTCCCGACTGATCCCAGTGCCGATATCCACTCTCGACGGTGGCACCCGGACGCAATCGCGGTGCTGCCAGAAGTGGCTAGGCACGTCACCATGCAAGCCATGGAGACCCTCGGGCGGGGGCAATCTGTCCCTATGCAAAGACACGCTGCGGCAACGGTTTCGTCCAACGCAGCATGCCTTACGGCTGGCCTCACACCAACCTTGTGAGATAGTCCCGCCTGACTCTGTCTCCTTTTCAGACCCCCTGTGACGGGAATAGCCGTCCTGCATATATAATCACTAAAGCCCCTCACATTTCCCCGCTTTGCTGAATGAACAAACATGTTCCGGCGTCTGAGTTTTTTTGCACACATCAGCGGGTGACTAACTCTCGACTCAAACTGCCAGAAACACTAATAGATACTGCAACATAAAGAAGGGGTGGAACTGGGACATGGCGTGTCCTACTAAAGCTCTACCCCAATTTTGTTGTAATATAGCGAGCAAATAATTGCAAGTCGACCAAATGGACGCAACTTGGAGATTCGCGTGATTTAAATTGCAATTTATCATACACGTGTATTTGCTTCGAACAGTTTTGTTCCCGATGCAAAAACCAGAAAAGAAGGTCAATCAGAAGATCACACTTTTGCTTCTGCATCATGAAGAAGTAAGGTTCTCTCTGTATTTAACATTCTCCTCCACCAGGTTCCCGACTCATCTCGGCATTCGGAGTCCCCCGTGCTACGAATGGACATTTACATACCCGCTGCATACGGGCTTCACAGTACCGATATCGCCGTCGACGTTACTGTTGCCCACCCCTCCGCACGCCGCCACATTTCGCCAAGTACGGGTACTGCCGGCGCCGCCGCGACACTCGCAGAGCGCGAGAAACATCGTCATTACGGCACTTACTGCAACCGAAACGATATCCTCCTCTCCCCCGTCGGGATTGATATCTATGGCGCCTTGGGCGACGACGGCCAGGGTTTTTTCCGCCGCCTTGCTTCCTTCGCTGCTTCCCGTCGCGGTTCCTCTCCTCAACAGGAGCTCCGCGACTTCGTTACCCGTTTTGCATTTAGTCTCCAAATAATGCAGGCGCGACAAGTTTCTACCCGCCGCCCGCATCCGTAGTTAATTTATGAATACCCTCCGCACGCCTCTCTGCGACATTGTACGACAAATAAAGATCTACCACCACTGTATTCAGCATTAAGGTGCGAGGTGGGGGTTCGACTTGAGAGTTGGCATTCGTGAAATATATGGATTGTACAAAGCCATTGTAAACACTCGACAAGATCCTGAACTTTGTATGTCTCCGATGGGCTATAGACACAGAATATGGTTATAATATTGACTGCGTTTCTTCAGCTTAAGCCCACAATACTATCGGGGTAGGCAAAAGGTTCGATATTGTGCCCCATTGAACTGTGTTGGGAGTGATGGGTGTTCTCCGGTCAAGTTTAATTATCCATTACTTTACTACAGAGTTATCATGGTCTCATCATCGATTACACCTCAATATATTCCATTGATATGATTTATTACCGTAAGAAAATACCATCGATCCTCAGTAAAGTTTGGATTGATTGCACATTTACAATTAAAAGGACCCCAGCACTCTGAAGTATGGACTCGGACCTCTCAGAGTGCCAGAATAGAGTTCTGCCACTCGATTAACTTATATTTGTATTAGAGAAGTATTACAGCACCCAAGCACTACTTCTGTTCCCAGCAGTTATGCTTACGAACATTCACTCGGCAGATTCCTGCTCCAGTGAATACCGGTGGCACTCTATTACGGACAAAATGAGGGAAAGAATAGATTTATGGAACGCGGGGCACTTCAGAACACTATGGGCGCAAGCACTCGACCAGCCCAAACACCGCACCGCACGAGCTCGGTCCACTTCGGACCAGCAACAGGTCAATGTAAAACGGGCGACAAAACTGGCCAAAGAAGGTGCGTACGGAAAGGCTGCACAAGCTTTGCGCTCGCTAGGCGTTCTACCAGCTACCAGTGATGTAATCGATGCCCTTATCGATAAACATCCCCAGCAGGCCCCCGATGAAACAACTCCAGTCAGGGGAACATCTTCTACCAACTACAGTTTCCAACCGATCACTGAAGACGAAGTCCTTGGCGCTATCAGGGCTTTTAAACCAGGATCCTCTCCCGGAGGCTCAGGTCTAAAGCCTTGCCACCTGGTAGAATTGCTAAGATGTCCATCCTCATCGGGGAATTCAGGCTTTTTGGCAGCTCTTACGAGACTTGTTAATGTTCTAGCAACTGGAAAAGCACCAGCCGTTCTCGCTCCTTGGATCGCTGGTGCTCCACTTACCCCGTTGGCGAAGAAGGACATGTCGCCCAGGCCAATCGCCGTTGGGGAGACGCTGCGCAGGTTAGTCGGTAGTTGCTTAATGAAGCGAGTGTCCGAGAAGGCGGCAGACTACCTCCAACCTCTCCAAGTGGGTATCGCCACAAAGTCGGGTACCGACACAGTCGTGCACGGAATCCGACGAGTCGTCAGGAGTACGGCAGTAACCCAGCATATGGGTTATTGACTGTCGATCTCAAGAACGCTTTTAATATGTGCAGCAGACCCGCTTTTCTGACCGCGGTGAGACAGCTATTCCCAGAGTTACAGCCTTGGGTCTCATATTGCTATGCAAACGAGCCCGCATTCCTGTGGATAGGTAGTCACACAATAAGAAGCGTCTGCGGGACCCAACAGGGAGACAATCTTGGAGGCCTCCTCTTCGACCTGGTGCTGCACCCTATTATCCTCAAAATACAAGAACTCTTCAGTTCAGAGGAAGGGGAGAACAGAGACTTGGCAAAGTTGTTACTCAACTGTGGTACCACGATGACGGGTACATTATCGGGCGCCACGACCAACTCGTCAAAGCCATCGAAGTACTTCGCTCCGTGGATGCTGAAAGCCGAGGACTGCACTTGTCGCTGCCGAAGTGCACCGTCTGGTGGCCTACAGCCCCTCCAGGGTCAGCACAGAGTCTCTACCCAGACGGGATTAAGCAAGAGTACAGCGAGGGTACTTCCGTCCTGAACGCCCCTCGGTACTAAGGAATACACCACACGGTCCTTTACGAACCATGTCTCATCCCTCAGACCATTCCTCGAGACCATTGCTGACCTTGAGAATAGGCAAGTGGCATTCCAGCTACTGCGTAACTGTTTTGGCGTTTGCAAAGTAGGCTATTTGTTGCGGGTAGTGCCCCCGTCTTGCACTGGAGAAGGAGCGGAAGAGTTCGACAGGATGATGGAGGACTGTGTTCGAAAATTGGCAGGGGGAGTACTGGATTCGGAAGTATTCCGAGAACTCCAGCTGCCGGTCACACCAAAGGACAAGAAAAAACCATCTCTTGGGATCGGACTCACCTCCGCGAAGAACATCGCGGCTGCGGCGTTCTTGGCTTCTAGCTCATCATCTAGCAAGCTTTGCAAGACCTTGCTCCCAACGCCTATTAAGGAGCTAGGAACATACGAAGCAGCTGCAGATGCCCATCGGAGATGGTCGACCTCTTGCCTGCCGTCTAGGTAGGATTATCCTGTTCGGTGTAATTTGCTCGCAAAAACACCATCGCAAAAGACGCTGACGGACGCAATCCATGAAGCAGTGCAAGAACGAATTCCTCTTGGGGATTCGAGGAGGCAGGCGTTTCGCGCGTCTATGGCCCTCCCGGGAGCCAAGGAATGGGTGTATTGTCCCCCATGCCCCGGACTACAGACAAGCATTGACCCTCGAGAATTCTCGGTGTGGCTTCAATACTACTGTCAAGTCCCACTTTTTCACCCTGGCACGCCATGCCCGAGAAGGAATTGCCCGGACACACTCGATGTACATGGCGATCATCTGATGCACTGCTTGCATGGAGCCCAAAGGATCAACCGACACGATCGCCAAGTAACCCTTCTCGCGAAAGACCTGGCAAGAGCTGCTCGTCATCCTGTTGTAGAGCCACGCCATGGTCTCCACCGCACGAGACCAGACATCCAGGCAATGGGAAGCAGCGGAGGGACCGACTTTTTTGATGTTACCTTCGTGAATCCCCTCGCTCCCTCCAACAGAAGAGTGAGGGCCTTCAACCCGATGTCCTCTCTGAATGCGGCGCGAAATGCAAAGCAGAGAAGATATCAATCCTTTATCGCGACCTCCACCAGAGGTAGGCTCGTGCCTGTGCCAATCTCCACTCTTGGAGGTTGGCACCCGGATGCATGTGCAGTGCTAAATGACGTGGCAAGGAACGTGGCTGTGAGGGCACTGGAGATGTACGGAAAGGGTCGGGGCGTTTTGATGCAAAGGCACGCTGCAGCAGCCGTCATGTCCAATGCGGCCTGCTTGATGGCTGGCCTGAAGGTAGCATTTTAGGGAGCGTAGTTCCTTCCCCATTACTGTGTCGGTATACCCTTTTTGAGTCGATTGTGGTTGTCTGGAAAACCATGGGATAGATCGGATATATCTTCCAAGAGTAAAACACCCAAACGTCCCCCCAAGCACTCGGAAGTGTGGAATCTGAACTCTCAGAGTGCTGGGGTGGTGTTCGGCTTCCTCAACGTACTTATTTTTATGTTGGGGAAGCAGTACAGAACCACAGTGCTCTGGAGGTACTCGAGCCCACCGTATTAAAGTTTTACAGTATGGCTGTTAGATCACGAAAAATATGGGGAGTGTGCGATGGAAGTAACTCAGGTCGAAACTACCAGTGACAGAACGAGGGTTTTTCGAGATTGGATCATGGAGTCCGTGGTAGCGATAGCATCCCCAGCAACATGTGACAGGCGAGTAGACTTATTGAGGCGGTCCCGAGTCGGAGATGGTGAGTTATGAGGCGGAAATAAAGAGATAGAATCTTTACAGTACTGATACCAGTCCTTACAGTATTGAACTATAATTATATAATCCATTTATCTACATTTCGTTAATGGCGCTTGCAGATAACTAAGTATAATAGTAGGGTATTACGACTAGTACTAGTTGAAAGGGCATCTTTATTGGAGTATTGACAAGCATGAAAACATTCGAGGGGCCTGATAGGGGTAAATCGTCGGGAGAAGAGATACTTAGAACCAACTACCCCAAGACGGAGGTGTTGCGAGCGACAAAAGTGCTACCGTGGTATAGTTGAACGAATAAAAAGAAGTGTATATGGGAGAGAGTTGAGAGGGCTACAAGCAAGTATAGAAGGAGCAGGGTCTACCACTGATGCTCTGCGACCAGCTTAGGAAAAATGTTCCTCGGGTCTGAAGTTGACTCTCAACTTCCTACTATTTGGGACTTGACTTGAAGTTGTCTGCCAACTTGCTTTTCCTCTCAAAGAGGAAGCAGTTTACTCAGCTTATATAGACTTTCGTCGGCTACCCCTAAAGTCTCAAAGAAACATACTAAGAACCATAAATGCATCAAATGAAAATCGTGTGAACGAGAAAGGTTAACAACACATACCATCAGGATAAATATCTAGATTCCTTCCTAAATATCTTAGTCGTCTAGATCAGAGCCAAAAACTTCCACCAAAATACCCATTCTACCCAGGCAGTCCACACAAATATTCGCAAACGGCTTGGAATTCTCCATTGCCTCCTGGGAAATATCTAGACCACTGAGGACGGCCCCATCTGGTTGCAGAGTCGGTATCACCTGATCCATATTTTCCGGCCCCTTATATATTGTTTTCAACCCTCACAATTCGTAGCACCAATACAGTACCTATGTGCCCTATTGGCACCGCTACAGTACGGCGCAAAGCCCCCCTCTAAAAATAATTGAAAATAAAATTGTAAAGTGCAGTGACAGCGCAGCCAGCTCAGCATGCAAGCTCAGCCAGCGCAGCATTCCAGCTCAGCTAGCGCAGCGTGCCAGCGCAACCAGCGCAGCATGCCAAATAATATCCAAAATTTTCATTATATCACGCCCTCTTGCTCAAGACGAGCGTCCCGACTCGCCTTCATTGTTCTTTTTCTGTTTCTGTTAGTGTTTTCTGCCTTATTGATAAAATACACAAGGTCTTTCAAACGGGTACGGATGCAACTGATTACCAATATGATGCTCTAAAAAGTAGGTTCGCATTACTGGTACCTCACTTTGTAGCATAGCCTCATATATTGGTTTGGTAACATCGAGGTGGGGTTGAATACATTCTTCTTCCGTGACTCTTCCGAATCTTCCAAGAGTGAAAAATTACATGTGATATGCAAACTCTTCTGGAAGATGCCGGAGGAATGGATGCCGATAAGAAAAGAAGACGCGCATCATCAAGAACGAATCTTCGTAAGATAAGTGCGGTCCATGTAGCGCCCTAAAATATAAACAGATGCTTATCATGAAATAAGAAATGACCTGCGCATCGTTCGCATCCTCGGAGATATTGCGCAGCCAAAAAGATAATCTTCTTCTTCCGACTGTATGCTGTGCATGGTTGTGAAGGAGAGCTAGAGATGAAGTTGTGGTGGACGGTCCCGATGAATGGCCGCGACCAGCTCCTGACGTACTGGGACCTGCACGAGGTCCTCTCGGGGGACGACCGGAACCTCTTCTGGGCGGGTTGTTGTCTCCTGAAGGTCCTCCTCTGGTCATCATCACTGCTTCAGGAGGATCCTCGCCGCCTCCAACGTTCCCAATTTGTGGCGGAGAAACGTAAGGTTCCCATAGAGGATACGGGACCAGCCTGTATTCCATATCCGGGGGTAAGGCGTAACCTCTCAGTCGCACGTCTTGGTTGTTCTTGAGAAATACGTAAATTGGACGGATAATATTCAGATACGTTTGCGACAAGTCTCCAGCAGCTACCATTCCATATCTTCCTATAGAGTAATGATATATTACCTCCACAAACTCTGGACCTGCTTCCGTGAACCTTCCGTTTTGGAATGAAAATAGAACTCTTATTAATAGTCGGAAATCTTCTTCAGGTAGCAATGGTCCGTTCAACGTACGAAAACATAGGCATATATTAATGTAGAAATGGATGATTACGTGGAGTTCGTAGTAGTCCCGCGTAACGAGATGATCCATTCCCAGGCCCTTTTTCCTCCCATAGGAATCATTCTATAGTTAAAGATGAGTATGCCCCGTGGTTGCGCATAGTCCTGTGTGAGAAGGAATTCTTCAGGCCTCTGATGGTAAGGGACCAGACGACGTGCATGGATGGCCCTCCTTGATCTCTTCCCTGAGCTTGAACAGAGCTGATAGTGCGGGTGTCTTTCCTCCGTGACGATGCAAGGGTTCGAGTACTTGGTTTGGAAGGCCGGCCACTTCACAGCCTGCTGCATTGCTTTTCCATGTACTACAAGTACTTTAGAGCCAACTGAAAAGGTTCTGACTGCAGGTTCTGCATCCTTATTTCTTGTCTGTGTTAGCGCGCGGTGTGATCTCCAGCCTTCGGTGGCCAGTAGTTCAACTTCCCTACTCTCTTCATCGATAATATTTGTTTCCATGTCTCTCTGTAACATTCTAGGAGCCCTTCCGTACATTAGCTCGAATGGTGAGCGTCCATTTCTTCCTCTTCTTCGACGATAGCCGTATAACACTTTTGGTAAGGCATCTTCCCACTGGATTTCATTCTCCGACATAGTTTTCGATATTGCTCGTTTGATGGTTCCAACCATCCTCTCCGCTTTCCCGTTGGACATAGGAGCGTATGCGAGAACGGTCTTCAGCTGAATCCCTTTCTCTTCCAAAAAACGAAGCAGTGAAGTTGCAGTAAAACAAAGGGCGTTATCCGAGATGATCCTTTTTGGAAGACCAAACGGTTCAATTATTTCTTTTTCGATGAATCTCAGTACCACCTCAGCATTTGCCTCCTCAACTGCAACTGCTATTGGCCATCCAGTAAGATGTTCCACCCCTATAAGGAGATATTTGTTTCCGGAAGAAGTTTCCTTGAACGGGCCCGCGAAGTCAATTGAGAAGGTTTCAAAGAGACCGGAAACTGGAAAACTTAGAGTTGTCTTATACTTCCGTATTGGAGTGAATTTTTGGCAGTTGTCGCAGCTTTTCACGAAATTATAGACGTCCTTATGGATACCGGGCCACCAGAATCTCTCAGTTACGAATTTTTTGGTTGTTTCGAGATCCCAATGCCCTAGCTCATCATGGAAAGTCCTCAAGATCTTCATTCTTTCTTTCAAAGGGGCCACTAGTCGGGGACCGGCTTTAGTGTGCCGGAAGAGTTTCCCATTCCACAATGTAAAAGCCTTTTGATTCCTGCGTACCCAATTTCTTGTTCAAGATCAACCTTTCTCATTTCTAGTCCATCGAGGAATTTGATCAGTCCGTGAATATTAGCTTCGTACTCGTTATCGTTCGGCAACTGCAACTCGGCGACTCCGACGATGTCCTCCGAAGCTTTTTCATTTGGAATCAGTGCGTCCCTCAAGCGGGATAGGTAATCGGCAGGCTGATTATTGCGTCCGGGTCTATACACAATTTCAAACCGATATTCTGCGAAAATGTCGAGCCATCGGGCCAAGCGGTGATGTACATCCTTCTTTTGGAATGCTGTTTTAAGTGCCTGGTGATCAGTTATCAAGACAAATTTCTCGAGTGATAAAAGGTATACGCGAAACTTTTTCAGCGCGAAGACGACAGCTAGCGCTTCTTTCTCGCAGACTGAGTATCTCTTTTCCGCATCATTCAGAGTTCGGCTTGCGAATTGAACAGGGTGTAGTCTTCCGTTTTCATCTTTTTGGGACAAAACGGCACCCAAAGACCGTTCTGAGGCATCTGTCTCCACAACGAATGGTCTCTTGAAATCTGGGTACATGAGAACTGGGGGACACATAGCTTATCTTTAAGCTCCTGAAATGCAGTTTCCATTTCCTTGTTCCAGTAAAATTTTCCGTTCTTCGTAGTGCTGGCATGTAACGGTGCTGCAGTCTTGGCGAAATCTTTGATAAATCTTCTGTAATATGAGGCCAGTCCTAAGAAGCTTCGGACCTCCGTCTTTGAAGCGGGCCTTGGTGCCAACTTTATTTTTTTCGTTTTCTCTGGATCCACTCTAATTCCCTCTTGGTCGACGATATGACCGAGTAATTGGATAGAAGTTTTCGCAAAGAAGCATTTGCTCAACTTAATTTTCAAGCTATACTCCGATATCCTCTCCACAACTGTCTTGACGTGCGAGATGTGCTGATCCAATGTTTCTGAGAATATGACGACATCATCGATATAGACTCTTGCGAATGGAAGTCCTTTCAAAACCTCGTTCATCATTCTTTGGAATGTAGCTGGTGCATTCATGAGACCAAAAGGCATCACTTCGAACCTGAACGTACCGGCTTTGCTGGTAAAGGTTGTTTTTTCCTTACATTTTTCATCCAATGGAATCTGCCAATAGCCAGTGTAAAGGTCAATTGAGGTGAAATATCTCCCGTCCTTCAGGTCCTCGAGGATCTCCTCCATGTTCGGAATCGGAAATCGATCGGGTATCATTCTCTGGTTCAGTTGTCGGTAATCGACGCAAAAACGCAGCTTTCCATCCTTCTTTGGTGCGACCACAACTGGAAACGACCATGGGGATGAAACTGGTCGAATAATATCATTTTTCAGCATACTTGTAACATTTTCTGAGATAAATTGGTCATATTTTGGCGGTTGACGTCTAGGCTTGTGGTAAATCGGTTGAGTGTCGGTAAGTTCGAACGAGTGAGTAACCGGTACACTTGCTTGTCTTAAATCTGAAACGCTCCATGCAATTACTTCGGAAGATGTTAACATGTCGGATATTTTCAGTGAGGCGGGGCGGGAAGGTGCTGCACTTTTCCTTGGATTTCTGCCATTTGGCGCCCTTTTTCTTCTTGATCCTCAACCTCAATATTTTGAAGGACCTCTTCCGTCGTGCTCACATCTTCATATATGGAATTCGATATTCTTATTTTCTTTGCAAAGGTAATCTTCTTTCATGCTCCGAATTCTGTCCTTTGATTCGATATCATCGCAAAAAGAAACACATTCGGGTTTCAAACTTATCCTAGAATTCCAGTCGTCATCTGTTTCAAACCCGAATCATAATCGTCCCATGCCATGTTCATTACCCCCGAGGGTACCCTTTTCCACTTCCGAAAGTGTTAGTTGGTTCCGAATCTTCGCTGTCATAGCTAGAAGTGAAATCTTCACTGTCCGTTTCTTTTAAATCTTCAGGATGCGTGCTTTTGTCGAAATCCAGGGGCATCTTCACGGTTCTGCCGTCAATATTAACTGAAACCATTTGGTTGCCCAAGTCAATGCATGTCCTAGTCTTTCCATGTGGGCAGCCAATGATTGCATCGAAAGGGAGATCCGGCATGACAAGAAAGTCTACATCAACTTTAGAGTCCCCAAAGAACACGGAAACCTTGTCAACAGTGCCCATGCATTTTGAGACGGTTCCATCCGCTACAGTTATTTTTCGAGTCGTTGGAGTAATTTCGAGACCTAGATCTGTCACCAAAGTTTCTGAAATGAGGTTTGGAACAGCACCCGAATCGAAGAGAGCTTGGGTTTTCATACCCAATACTTTGACTGGTACCAGCTTAAGACGTCTTGGTGCTGTCGAGGCCGATTGAAGAAACAGTTTCTTACCCTTAGCGGACTTATTAGACCTGATAATTTTTTTGAGTTCTTTTCTCGCATCCTCTGCGTCGCCCCTCAAAAGTTGACCAAACGTTATCCCAGTTGGGGCCGATGCAAGCTCAGCCACCAAATTGTACCTCTTCACATACTCTAGTACGTCCTTAGAGATACTCTTAACTTTCTTACTCTTTTTCGTCTTCTTGGCCGGAGTGACTCCCACTCCTGGAACAACTTGATCAGACCTCTTGGTTCGAGGAGGTACAGGTGCTGGGATATGCTCCAGCATTCCATACTCTAGCCTAGGTTTCTTCGATAAAATGTTCCCTTCCCCATCCCTTTTTGTCACATTGACTTGACTAATCTCTTCAGCGATGGATACGTTACCGGCATCCGTCAACCTTTGATCCCTTCTATTTTGTAAGATTTTCACCTCTGGTCCTGACTCACTCCTTGCTTCCGATAAATTTGCTCTTCTGTTGTCTTTAGACCAGCAGTTACTTTCATGATGCCCATATCGACCGCACTTTGCACAACGAGTGTTTCTATGTGGATTATCAGGACACCTGTTTGCAAAGTGTCCAGGCTTGTGACAGTAAGAACAGACTTCTGCGGCCTTAGGGGCCCCAGACTGGTTCTTCTTAATGGTAAGAGTAAGGCTTTCCAACTGCGAGGTTATCATGTCAAGTCGATTATCGAATCGGGTTTCCAACCTTTCTTCCAAGTTTTTGACATCGCTCCTGACAGATTCTAATGCCGCTGCACTAGTAGCCGGCCTTTGATAATTCTTTTCAGGATGTACGATAGACATCGATGTGCGGGTTTCCCTCGGTACCTCACTCAGTGACTGAAACGTCTCCGAATTTTTGACAAATTCTACTATGGTACCCTTCAGTTCATCAAAAGTGTGAGGGCCGTTGATGAGGAGGAAATCCGAGAGGCGCTTATCCCCATAGCCGCCTTACGCAGCATTCCGTACTTGGCTTGGGCGTTGAACCCAGCCTTTTCATAAAGATCACACAAGTACACCAATGAGCTTAACAAATCGTCGAAGTTGAGCCGGGCCTCTATGGCGGTACGAATCATCTCATCTGGTTCTACCTCCTTAGCATACTCTTTCACAAGCCACTCACATACCTCACCGAAGTTACGCCCATTCCCGTTAAGAGACCACCCGTCGATAAACTTGGACTTATATTTGTGCTTTGCGTCACCATGAAGATAGGCGAAGATACTTGCGGCCTTCTCTTCATCGCCCTTCTCTCGCATCACAACGTTGACATATGTGTAAAGAAACTCCTCAACGTCTTCAGTCTTGCCCCTGTGAACGTTATACGAGCAGCGTTGAGATCCATGATTACAGAAAAGAAATCCCCCGAAGTGTTCCTTACTACTGCTCAACTCGAATACCTCGGGTGCAACCCCCTCCACAAGAGTACCAAATGATAGGGAAATCGGCGGGGAAGAGATCCTCAGAACCAATTACCCTGAGAAGGAGGTGTTGCGAGCGACAAAAGTGCCACCGTGGTATTGTTGAACGAACAAAAGGGAGTGTATATAGAAGAGAGTTGAGAGGCTACAAGCAAGTATAAAAGGGGCAGGGTCTACCACCGACGCTCTGCGACCAGCTAAGAAAAATTTTCTTGGGTCTGAAGTTGACTCTCAACTTCCTACTACTCGGGACTTGGCTTGAAGTTGTCTGCCAACTTGCTTCCTCTCAAAGAGGAAGCAGTTTACTCAGCTTATATAGACTTTCGTCGGCTACCCCTAAAGTCTCAAAGAAACATACTAAGAACCATAAATGCATCAAATGAAATCGTGTGAACGAGAAAGGTTAACAACACATACCATCAGGATAAATATCTAGATTCCTTCCTAAATATCTTAGTCGTCTAGATCAGAGCCAAACACTTCCACCAAAATACCCATTCCACCCAGGCAGTCCACACAAATATTCGCAAACGGCTTGGAATTCTCCATTGCCTCCTGGGAAATATCTAGACCACTGAGGACGGCCCCATCTGGTTGCAGAGTCGGGATCACCTGATCCATATTTTCCGGCCCCTTATATATTGTTTTCAACCCTCACAATTCGTAGCACCAATACAGTACCTATGTGCCCTATTGGCACCGCTACAGTACGGCGCAAAGCCCCCCTCTAAAAATAATTGAAAATAAAATTGTAAGTGAAGTGACAGCGCAGCCAGCTCAGCATGCAAGCTCAGCCAGCGCAGCGTGCCAGCTCAGCCAGCGCAGCGTGCCAGCGCAACCAGCGCAGCATGCCAAATAATATCCAAAATTTGCATTATATCAGGGCCCTCAATACTGGATAAAATGGAAACGAGCCGGAGGAGTTTGGACAATGAAATGACTCAGATCGGAAGGGCTTGCATGAGGCAATAGCACCGGCATAACCCCTACTACACCTTATAGCTGCAGTTACAGTTTCTCTTCCATTTCAACTAAAATTTATGTGTAAATCATCATGTGTTTTGATCCGTGTTAGTACGGATACAGTCTACGGTGTACAGTTATATTTTTGGACAAATGAAGCCGGCCGAAAAACGTACTAAGCTGATTTTAATCAAAACCCATGAAACTTCGACATCCGTCAATCTTCATCATGATATAGGCAAAATTTTTTGATTTTCGTGCCGCATAGCATATGACTGCTTCTATGTAGTATTGCTTGACCATTTTGATAAATATGAATGCCACACTAAAAAAAATCCCTGCTGTACAGAATGCCAAAAATAGGTGTCATTAGTTATTGTCGTCTTGGAATCGTGATTCCAATTCAGAAAACACAGGCGACGTAGGCTTTGTCGTATATCATATCAGTCATTTGAATATGTGCTGCACACATGGGTAAGGGCTTGCAAGTACTGAATAAAAGGATAATTAAACTGGCCTCTGATATATCAGTGAAATAGATTCTACGCCCCCTTCGACGGAAAACTTACCATTAGCATAAGCAAACGATGGTTTTATAATATAAGACGAAAAATATTGTTTTCAACTCATTGCTAAAGAGAGAGCGGCGATTGGGACCACGTCTTCATCGAAAGTAGGTTTATCAGTATTTAAAGATTGTCAAGTTTAACCGTTCTTGCAATACACCTAATGCTAGTGGGATGTTATTTCCTTTAGAATGGCCCCGATAGAACTATTGCAAGCGCCAAACTTCAAGGAATAGAAACCAGGAGATTACCAAGTCAGAAAAAAACAAGATGCTCTTATATCGGAAAGAAACAGACCTCTCTTATATTGGAAAGAGGAAAATATTCGTATGTACTACTAAGTCCGCTCAAACAGCAATTTATCCGACTTGGTATTAGTTTTCGTGATTAAAAATGCACAATTTCCGCGCCTATTGGGAAAGAATGTCTCAACTTGAGCTTGGCTCTGTGTAAGACCATACTTGAGAGGTCTGGATTACTTCAGGGGCTTTTTAGAAACAGGGCCTTTCTAATCGAAAATTATATCAGTATTAGCTTCAATGAAACGTGAAGTTCTGTTATTGCTTGACAAATAAAGTCTGTACAAATCCGAAGGAAGTCTTTCGGCCTCTGAAAACTACAGATTCAAGTTTAGACTGCCATAATCTACCAAAAATCTCTGGAAAACTAATTTTAAGACCCGAACATCACTCAGAGATATGTAAAAGCAGTGCCATTATCAAAGATCAGTGGATAGTATGAAATTTGTTGCAAAAATTGTATAAAATTGAAAAGCTCAGAGTTATGGAAATTGTACGAAATGTTTCATCTAAAACGCCCTCTTCAATTTTCTTGAATTGCTGACTAAACATAAATGTCATCAGTAGTGTCAAAATGGGGAGTATTACTGAGGATAGAGGGAACTTAGAAGCCAAAATAACGATTATAGGTAATGGGATTTTCCCGGCTACTGAAACGTGCATTAATATTTTTAATATGTTTAAGCCAGAGAATAAAAGGATTGCATCGCTTCGCTTGATATTTTGAGTTGACAGCTGATACTATGGAAATTTTATTAAATAAGTTGGACAAAGAGTAATACGACGATTAAAATGTTGACTTTGCGCAGATATTGTCTATGACAGAAAATTCAAGGTTAGTGAATATCAATAAACGCCTTCCTCAGTGAGACGCAAACATTTTTTAGTACTAGATACTGCGCTGTGTTTACTAAAGTGTATTACATAGCACCATAGAGCCAACTGTATGAATCCAAGCAATATGACATACATATTCTGCAATCAGTAAAAAGTTTGTCCTTTTTACATGATATTTTCCTTCCTATGATACAAAAGTACAGGCCATTTCCATTTTGTTTACTATTATAGTAAGGAATAGCTTTAATTTTTGTGTCTATGCTCCTTTCAATCATTCAAATCAGTCGTGTAGGAATAGAATCGTAAAGACTTCCATGGTAAATGGAACTAAATTTTACCCAGACTCCCCAGGTTGTTTCGATCAAATCGTTAGGACAACAATAATTTCCGATTAAAGTAGACATTTCATTTAATCACTTAGCACATGTTTAATGTAATGCCAAAGTCTGTTTATTTGGCTCTATAATAAAAATCATCAATATTTAAACCCTTGAGTCATTCATTGCTGTGCCAAGACTAGTAATATTTTGAAGAATGAAGCTTTATTTATCCAACATCGTACATATCTGGATGCAGATATTTTCTTAGTGCATTGAAATAAGCTGGATAGCTTGAAAAGTAGAGATGCTGGTGTATTTTGGTCACATACCTCATAGTGCACATATGCAGGCCCGTTTGAGTAGGAAAACCATTTTAACTTGTCAGAAGGGTACAGAAAAGTCTCAATTGCATGAAATTGATTGCAAGGCTAGGGATTGAATATGATTTCAGTTGTTATTTCATCGAAACATGTACCGTAAGACATTCTCTCAGTATAGTTTTCAACATTCAATGCTGTACTATACTTCACTTGTTTTGAAGTATCGTTTAATAGTGTAATTAGTAATGAAAGTGAAGAATTAGGCATCTGGTGGAATGGAAGTGCTTAATACCTCTCATTTCAGCATTAGGAAGGTCAGTTCTGGTTTCTTTGCCTTTCTCGCCTTTTTGGCCAATTATCTACAAAATAGCACTCATTTACAATATAACTCGTCAGGGTAGTAGTTTTTAGTGCCCACTAAACACACATTTTACCCGCCATCCATATTTTCTCTCAGCGCCATCCATATTTTTTTTCTCAACGACTTGATTCAAGGGACTAAACTACGTAAATACCTACTGCAGGCAGCTTTCTTCTATGACCTCCTGATGTGAATTCGCAAGATAAAGTAATTACTTAAATAGAGAAGAGAAAACATGCCTCTCATCTTTTATTTACAAGGAGTGCTTTTATTGCTATTTTGAATTAAGATGCCTCCAATTTAAATAAAGATGAGTTGAAAGTTCAGGGTTTCCCCGTTGCTCTAATGTGTGACGATAATAAATCTCTTCAGAAATTTTGACTTTTCAATCTAAAAATAAGAACAGTTTGCACTATTTTCGACTCCCTTCCTAAAGGGGAGGTAAACTATATGAAAATATTTATTTGAGAGTTTCCCAAACAAAACGAAGTTTCTGAGTTATACGGACATAGCAAAAAATGTGGCATATTTTATATTTAATTTTGATATTATAAAAACATTTCAACTAATGTGGGTTTGAAAAGAATGATGAAAATTAAAAAGCATGAAAAAACAAGTTAGCTTCATTTTTTGTTGGAAATACCTTGCACATAGATCAAATAAACTTTCAGATGAGGACGCGAAATAAGACAGTGGCAATTTATTTTACTTAACCCTTTTGAGAGTCATTTACAGCACCTCAGAGGTCCAAATAGTCATTTAAGATAAACTTTTCTAGTATATACGTTTAAGAGTGCAACTGGAAAGGAACAAAAAGCCCCGAAATCGCGATGAAGCGACTTTTTGTAAATTTTCCTAGTTCAAAATGGAACTATTTCTGTGCATATTTTGATGCTTTTTACTTGTGTCACAGCTGTGATTGCATATACAAAAAGTTTTCAAACTTAGGAATTTTAAACATCGGTTTCTTACCTCATCTCTCGAAGAATTTTGTATGTAGGTAAGAAAAATGGGAAACTTGGTAAACATATAACCGAATCCGAGATTAATATATTAAGGTAACTGTTAAGGTGTACTTTGGGGAAATCATTCAGTTACAGGAAAAGATATTTGAAGTACATTGAAAATCGCTTTCGCTCCTGAGTAAAGTAATATACCTTTAAAATTACAAAATAAACAGATGTATAAAGTTAGTTTACTGTACTGATTGTAGAACCGAGCCAGTATAAATAGGTTGTTAGAGATATATTGTCAGAAAAAACCTTTTGATACTTTCAGGGAAGTTGTAAACCTCGAACTCATCTTATTTTGAAATATGTTTCTATTGATTATTGATCAAAAAATCATGCATTTTCAGAGATTAGTAAAAGTTTTTCTAATAATTTCACTAAATGCTTCCAAAAACTAACTAATCGAGTCGTCTATACTTACTAAAAACTATGCCATTGCAAGTAGAATATATTTTCTCTTCCGTTGTTTTTTAAATCAGGTTAGGACAAAATTTAATTTTAAAGGAAGTAACCTATAATGCTGGTTTTACTCACTAGATAAACTCGATACTTAGATTGAATGTTTTACAGAAAACCTCGTCTCAAAGAAAAAATATCTCATGAAACTGTTTAAAGAGGTCTGCACAGCTTTGGCTAGTGTCGTGTGGAAATGTAGAGAATCCAAAATGTAATCAAACGATAATAAAAGGGGATTATAGTTAAATTTGGACAAGGAAAGCATATAATACGATGAAATTCATATTTATGTATTCTTTGAAGTCTCCATCTGTTCTTATGCAATAAGGTAATTTCTTTCTGAGCTACTACTATCCGAATCGCAATTCGGAACCTTCACAGCAGTTTGAGAACCACATTTTCTCATTCATATTTAGAAATTCTCAACCATAAATCAATTGCAGGGTTTAAAAAGCTTTTACGCCTACAAAGACGGTGGCAGAATTTTAGGATTAAGACCTGCACAATATGATTTAGTGCCCTAGTGTTTGTATTTATTGTTTAGTGGCAAGTATGTAGTAAGATAAGAATTTCTTCTAGAGTTATCGAGGGATTATTTAACATTTACAAACAGTTTGAAACGAAGCAACTAAACAGAACCTGTGGATATCCTTGAAGTAAATTGACTTGCATCCAGGACATAATATAAATTAATTGGTATGCAGAGGAATTTAGTGCCACTATGCTAGCAGTATGAAATGCCTTAAATTTGGATATTTAGTTGTTGTACTGAGAAATTGTGCTGTTTAAAGCCACACGAAAGGTATCAATGAGTTTTAAGGGCGTAAAAACTGGTATTATAAAAGCGTCGCAGTTCATGCTACGATATTAATAAGGTATTGTATCTACATGTTATTTTTAAATTATTCTGTTCTTTTTTTGGATATAACGCTGAAAAAAGGCCTCTCTGGCATCAAATTGTGCTTTTTATATGCATTGGAGACCGTTTAGATATACTTTCGAGATCTTCTTTAAAAGTTGGAATTCAAAATCTTCCAGACCCCGATTAGTCAAGAAAATTTTGTTGATTAAAAACAGTGGTTGCTTCTATTTGTGCCTTCTTTGTGACAATGAGCTTGATATGAATTGATTCATCTCTATAGAAGCACATTAGATTTTAAAAAGTACATTTAGAATCGGTAGAAAGCATTTTTACTTAATATACGTGAGGGTTGGGATTGACAATTCGCTGAAATTATTGAATTGATTTGTTATAAATTTAGTTCCCAGTGAATTATTTAGTATAAAAAGTAAAGCTTTGAGGTAATTAAAATAGCAAGGTAGATTTTATCTATAGTCTGAAGCTTCACTAAAAATAAATTCTATACTTGTAGCCCTATATAATTTTGAAAGAATTGGTCCTCTCATTAGTGATACAAAACTAGAGTTAAATTTTTGGAAGCCCTCTATGTTCCATAAAGGTTAAGTTTAAGCTTTACTTTTCATTTTCATTTCCTAGAGAGGATTCACATTCTCGAAATTGTGTATAATTAGTCTAGCTACAGATATGGGCGTTTTTCAACTGAACTTTTCTGGCGTAAAAATAGATGCAGGTTATGCGAATAACTGTTTTCACTGGTTCTCTGTATATAAAGTAGTACATTTTTCGCAATAATTAATCTATCTATTCAATTCTTTTATTTCTGGAACCTAAATAATTTCTACATTCGATTAAACTTTTCATGAGGCATTTTTGGAGTTCCAGTAGCCTTTATCAGCACTAATGGTGGGTTCATAGTCATCCTATTCATGTGGATCAAAAACTACAGCATATTTGCCGGAACATATTTTGTTCCACAAATGTGCCTCAAATTGGCGTTTCTTTGTTTTAATCACGTCTATGATTTTATGGGGAAGAAGCAGCGTCTGTAGCGATTCTCAAGGGCTTTTCTCAAAAATCTTCTGTACCGTTACTTTTGTTTTTGGAAATTCCAGTAATTTAGATCACTTGTCTCCGGTTTTTCTTTATTCATTATCCATTTAGGAGGCACAAATGTAGCATCAATACGCTATTAATGATACTACCTTCCCCGGCAGGGTAATGTAGAACAAATTTTTTCATATCTGTCTGAACTCAGAGAAACAACCGTGAATTTAAAAAAATCTGTTCCAATAAGAGCTCGCTACTTGTCATTATGCTTGTGGGAAGATGAAACCACACCGCGGCGGCGTTAAGGCTCTGTGCCTCAAAAAGTCACATGCCGTCGAAGAACTACCCCCCAACCCCCCCACCGACTTAAGAACACCGTTCTCCTTCGTCACTAACTGCCAGTATCGCTAGTACGGCTTATCAACGCAGCTTTGGGTACCCATTGACTCATCCACGACAACACGATGGCTCTTCAGGATGTCTTTGTCAATATTATTTAACACCAAAAACGACAAAGCGCAAGCATCTTCACCATCATCCACAACATCGCAAGTTAAGTCTTGGTTCTGAATGCTTGAATCTTTCTTTCACATCGAATCACCCTCACAGGGCTCCGAGGACCTTGTCTCAACGTCCTCTGGTATTTTGCAGCGAAAATGCCAGTACACGGAACTGTAACCTTGACTACGGTAATCCCACTCTCTGTTATGAATTTAGCACGCTTTGAACAGCTTTCTTGCACTTCAACGTTGGAGATTTCTCTGTAGCTTCCCTTGTCTTCTTTGAATTGCGTCGTTTCCGTCGCGCACAGAACAGAACTTGGGTGCATGACTTTCTGTTGACCTCTATCACCATCATCGCATTTGTTCAGACCTTGATTGGTTAACTTGGAGACTTTCATAAACGCTTTCTCTCTGCGTTTTTCTGCTGCAACAACTTTGCTGTGTGTCATGTATACTGCCGGCATGCCGCACTGGATTGTGGTTCGGTCGTAATGGTCAGCCTATGGCTTCAAAATGCTCTTTCTCGTCTGAGTTCTTTGCTTTATAATACTGTTAAGAAGTCCATTTTCATCGCGCACATTATCTCGTATGTTGCCGAGCTTTTGGGCACTGCTCGCCATCTTGTTATTCATAATATTCATGACCTCACATCACTGCTTTTTTCCCCGGAGTCACCTAGAAAAGACCTTTCTCTGGTCTTTCGTATTTTTTCATTTGCCTTCCCATTTATCTTTCGCTTTCTGTAAGAAACGAAAGTCCAGTGGCCAGAGACCGACGGAAACAAATGATTCGGTAACAATGTTTTTCGTCAAAGAACGAAAGCCTGCAACTCCCAGCTTTATTTTGACACCCATCTCTCCAAAATTGATGAATACTGTCATACTAAGAAAGTGATACATCGCTCTCACACTTTCCTTGAACTTCCTGTTCATTTTTTGATCACAGGCTTGGAGAAAGTGAGACGTATCGGAAGGGCTTTGAGCCAGTTCAACATTTTCTGCTTTGGCTTTCTGAAGACACACGTAACCATTATGAGATTTATGTCCATCCAACATGAGAAGCATCGTGCACCCCTTTGTTTACTTTTGCGCGTGCTGTTTAATGTGGCCGATAACAAATGCAAATGGAATTGTTTCCACAGCCATGGAACCCCTCCGTGCTCACGATGAAATATTTTTTCGGGAACCATTCATCCATTGCGAGCCAGTGATTCAGTCCCAATTCGTCCTTAAAAACCTCGGGGCTGAGCGGTTCAAAACAATTCTGCATTTGATTCTTCCCTGCGAAGATGAAGAATGGTGGCAGCACATTTCCTAATGCGGAAGCGATTAAAACAGCTGTAAGATGCTTCCCGTAAGCATTGTAGCCGATCTTGAGACTGCCATGGTGAGTATGAGACCCAACAAACCCTTTTTTCTGTGTTGATCATCGCATTGCATCTTCCGTCTCATCCATTTTCCGGACCCGGTCGGGGTCACTTAAGATTCCTGGATTGAATTTTGCTCATAGCTTCAACGCCTCCACAAATGCTCGAACATATTCAGGGTTCTCAGCAGCCAACCTTACTTCCTCTCGTTATTCTATCTTCCTGTAAGTGAGGTCTCGATGGCGGGCCCGAAACCCTCGAACCTAATCATCACTCGGATATCTGCTCGGAAACTTCTTTCTACTATCCCTTGCAATTTCGGCGGCAATGGACTTTAAGGTTTCAGTGCCTGCAGTGAAACCGTGATTGGCTATTTCTTTGAAGCGGTTTACTATCTTTCTCTCCTTATCATATGTTAGTAAATTTTTGCGGCCTCGTCGCACATCGCAAACTGAGTCGTCATATTCCTGGTTCTGTGTGTTCGCAATGTTCATACTTGCGTTCAATCTAGCAATCGTTCCAGGGAAGAGCCTATTTACTGACTGGATTGAGCGAAAAGGTGTTTTGGTGGTTAGTAATCCAATTGCGCGGTGTCGTCGAGATCGTATATCTTCTTCTCGTTGGTTTTTTGTCTTGTGTCGGAGATTCTGGCGTCGCCTTGATTCAGTAACCATCTCTGCAGTTTTGCCGGTGCTTGCACTGAATCACAACATGCAAGCACTGAGAATGGGGGCTTGTGAAGTAAGGGTTCAATTTCATTTTGGTTTGGCACCCTTTTGTTTGAATGAAGGTTTAATTACATAGCAGGATAGGCGATTGGATATCGTTCCTCTTGTTCAAGAATACACTAGTTTCGATGGGGAAAAGCGCGCGCTTTTACGGCCACATCTCTGGTGAGCTTATAGTTTTGTAATAATTTAGTTTACTAAAGGGAATTAAGGCTATCATCGGCTACATGATCATAAAAAATGCAGATTACTTTCGTGTTCCAAATTAGTCCATGTTCCACATTACCCTGCCTGGGATAGTATTTGGACATAAAATGACGTTTTCTTTAAGTAATATCCCAGTGCTTGCAGAAAAAAAACTATTAAATACCACTTTACTAGTCATCAAGATATTCGCAATGGTAAAAAATTGAAAATGTGAAGCGTCAGTTTGCAATACTTAAGTTGTATGATAGTTTTGATCAGAAAAACTAAAAAGATTTTGTATGCAAGGGAGGTTAATTTAATTGATGAAACATAAAAACAGTGGTGCATTTCTTAGCATGGATAGCAGAAAAGTAAACTTCATTGTAAGTACCAGTAAAAGAATCCTGCCCAAGGGTTCAACGATGAGACACAGTATTTTGTGGGGTGCATCCTGGGCTAATGGAATGACGATTGAGCAGCAGAAATATTTTAGGGTCTCTGCTCGAGATCAAGAACTGTTTCGTTATCGTCTAAGTTCGGCGTCCAGCCCCGCGTAGAATAGATATTTAATTTAAAGATGCGTGGACAATCATCGGGTAAACACATAATTCAATTGAAAATATCTGCAATCTTCTTCTTTTTATTATTTCTCGCAGATTGGGGCTGCCCGTCCTTCCATAGATTAACAGAGGTGGTCTAAAATTTCTGGAGTTGTGATAGAAACTGGTTTCTTGAACTTACGTTTCAGATTACTTTAACATAGACTTATAGTATATGCACTGATACAACATAGAATACTGGTTGCTCAAATATCTTTATCTTAATCACATATTAGCAAATCGTACTTAACGGAATATACTTCAATAATTGAAAAGGGGTTTGATAGCTTATTTTTTGGTTTTCTAATATTTTTCAAATGAAAAACGACACATCCTATCACTAAAAAACCGCACTTCAAGTTTTTTGGGGTATTTGGAAGCGAAATAATGCCTCCAACATTATTTATACTCAATATGAATATATTTGCAAAAATTCTCTGAGTTGTAAGCTAATTGATGAAAGGTGGAAGGAGAAAAATAGTACTTTGCTTTTTAGGAACTTGGGAAATAAGATTTCTGTTGTCGCCATCATTATCGATGGAAAAATATATTGAAAATATATTGATTTTTATATTAAAAAATTAAGTTCGGAAACATGATTCTGCGAGGTTCGACTTTCTTCAGCTGCACTGCGAACTCTCAAAAGACTTTTTTGGCGGTATAGCATAATTTTAAGTGTCTTGGAGATATATGAAATAGAAATGTTCATTGAAAACCCCGAAAGAGATCCGACCAGGTCGATCTGAAGCGCGAAAAGCGTTTACTAGGGGTAAAGTCCAATAAATCCTGCAGCACCAGGTCAGAAGTCAGTCTTTTTGTGATATATTACTCATGTTATTTAGAAAATTTGGCTAAAAGGAGTACTTACCGTCCATTTAAATAATACTGTACATATAATTAGGCATTTAAAACATCTGAATAGTTTTCATCAGAAACAGTTTATTGCATAACATATACCTTTTGAGCGTATGACAAAAAATCGTTGTATAAATGAGTCAATTGGAATACATATTTTGGTCAGATAAGGTCTTTTCATTTTGGCACTTCAGTCATTATATAGATGATTAAATTCGTTGAAAGTCATTATTTGTTCAAGTCAAAGGGTCAGAGGAGCCTTTTTTACAAATAAATAGAGGAATGATATGAAATTAAGGCCACTTAATGACATCAAAAATCTCCAAAATCTCAACACATGATTATATATCGCCAGCCTTCGGATTTTTATCCTTCCATATTTCGCAACTCGATAGCATCGAGTAGCATCCATACTTGGCCGGAAAAAAAACGAAATATCCTGTTGAAACAGCGGTAAATAGGGCTCTGCAGCCACTTAGAGAGATTCGCATTGATGAGTCAGGCCTATTTGCTAGCTCATTCGGAGCGAATGAATACACCGTTCACTTACTTAAACCGTACACATCAAAATAAGGCGTAAATATGATATTATAAAGATCTGCACTCCCACTACTCGTCAAAAACTACAAATCCTTGGCTGAAACTCATTTTTGACTGCGAGCTACAAGTTACGGGGAGCTCGCTTCGACCGAGTCGGAGAAAAGATGAGCAAAGAAACGGAGAAATTTCTCAATTCCTCAGGAATTGAAGCCTGTTCCTTGCTTTTACAGGCACCAGAAACCACTGTTGCTGCTTAATGTCTCATTCAAGAGTATCAAAAGAGGTCTGCGTCTTATTATATGACATTTGGCTCCCACAAAATCTATAAGAGAAAGCTTTAAAGTACGCAAACTGACTACGTAACAGGCTTCTAGCTGCAAATGCTAGCGGCATATTGCGATAGCTTTGGGATCCGAATATAGATATAGAAAATAAATCATTGCTAGCTTTAATCCAACTAGGATTTTTATTCATTTACCGTTTTCACCTGGGACAATGTAAAAAGATAAAACTAAGTTCCGCACTTGGATATTTTGTGTACAAAGAGTCAGATAATAGGCTAATAAGGGCCTTCATCGCAGAATCTGGGCCCAAAAAGACCTTAAAATATCTAATACCACTACGATATCAAGCTGAAAGCTCCCAATAATTTCTTCCTTACTTGGTGGTCTCCCACGAAGGCATGATAATGAGTTTGTGAATGTAGATTATATTGAATACAGACATGATAACTGATAACTTGATACATCCTATGAACTCCGTGTACCAGCTACCCCGGAATTTTCTTGTCCTCACAGAAAAGAAATACTGAAATCGCCATATAAACTATTAAGCGTTGAGGAGCATCCTCCATTCCACGATGGGCTAGACCTATAGAAAGGGAGTATAAAGCTTTCATTAAGGGAAATTAGTTTTCTTTCGTACTTCTTTATCCTGGTATTACGTAATTCTTAACCCTGGTATTACGTACTCCATATCTCTGGTCTTATGTACCGCGTAGCAATGAAATAGGTCCATCACCATTCAAAATTGCTTTCAAGGCTACTCTTTTAGAATCTATAGGGAACGAGAACATGAAAAATATTCTGCTGTACCTTACGATGTGACTACCAACGGAATTTCGTGGAATTTTGGCCCAGAAATAATTTATACTCCCTTCGAGTCTGGAGAGACTACACGCATCCTGTCCTCTAGAGCTGCAGCCAGTAACCACATCCGGTACGGGGCTATATTTCCAATGTATGCCTACACGTCACAACTGAAATACATTTACACATTTAACAGCCAACGTATTATTTCTGCCAAATGGCTGAACAAATACACAAACTAGAGAAATCTGTGTACGGCTATAAACAAGCAAGAGATACTAACTGGTATTTTCTACATGCAAATCTCATAAAATAAGTAATTAAGCCTACCGAATACCATCCTTCGGACAGAGCATTTCGAAATGAAATTATTGTAGGTCAAAAAGCCTTAAACGCTTGATTTGGTTTACTGCGAGTGGGACGTAGGGTTAAATTAAGTTCAAAATGACCAAATGAATTCTCCTCTGCGCTGTTTTATTAACCTGGATTGCCTGCAGTATTGTATTGTACTGTACCCCCTATACTCAAGCCATATTTTACTGTATCGAGACTCGTACCCTTAGCCTTCTCTTGGTTTCACTTACACCCTTGGGAACAGTAACATTCCGGGACATATGTACAGTAACTTACCCCGAGATCCTCCTGAGCGATGTGCAAGAAAAGCATCACCCTCCGGCTTTTCCCGGAAGAACAATGATCAGAAATAAACATTTAACTTGCTCGCCGATGACCTTAATTTTGTTCATTCTATCAGTATAATTGCGTAACTTATATTACTTTGACATCCAAAGCCGGTTCCTGGTGCTATGCATCTTATATCCACATCCAGTGCGCAATATATTTTTCACAGCGTGGATCCTTTCAGTCGGTCTCCCACCCTTAGTAAAATTGCTCAAATTAGTTTCCTTCGTGTGCTTAAGGGTACGTGTCCCACATATTTACGAAATTTGTGGCCTTCCATTAGCTTTTACCCAAATTAATGCGATCCTTCTTCAATTGTTATGACTATTTCTTTTCTATCGACCATTTGCGGTGCCTTTGTACAGTCCCGTTTACAGTACTGTACTGAATTATCGAGAGTCAACAGTACTGCTATTACTTCAACCTAAAGCTGCAAAGCGCGGAATAGGACTGTTGTACTTCCCATCACTGTCGCACTTCAGGTCTTGGATAACAGATCAAGAGCACTTATATAGAATACAGAGGGGCACTAAATGCACATAAGATGGCCTATTGGCAGTACACTACTGTGCGTGTTGCTCCATTTCAGCTGAAATTACACGTGTATATACCACGTAGTAATTGAACCATAGCAGCACTGTGCTGTATAAAGAACTCTCGAGTCCTTTTTCGGGGACTCGAGAGAAATAAAACTTTCCCTTTCAAATTGCCGCACTCTGAACGGTTAAAGGTTTTAGAAATATTGACTTTCGTTTCAGAAACATCACAGTACTGTAGGCACAAGTTTTGAGTAAAAAAGCCTTGCTATTTCGGTATTGGTTTTATAATTTTTTCTTTCATTTTATCACTAGTTTATTACAATTCATTGTTGTATTGGGTGGTGATAAAGTCTGTCGATACCCTTAAATTGCAGCCAACGGTACAGTTTTTTGTTAGTAAATGCTCAGTTATTTGAACTGTGGGGGCGAGGGAGGTTGAGTTTTATCTAAAATACGGAATACGTAAACCCCAATTATGTACAATTTACAGTCCTGTAGTGTAGCAATTTTGCCCCAATTACTAATTTTATCCTAATTGGTCTATATTTTATCTACCCAATTTTACTTTTCAAGGCCTGTTAGGAGCATTTCAGTGTCAGGGTCTCTAAGACATTCAGTAAGGCTGTCCGCTAGGGAGTTTATGTACTGGTTCGTAGATGTACGAGAGTTTGTCGACGGCATCTACCGCCTATAAGAAACCTCACCGCCTTTGGCACAAAAGAAGAAACGATCAAAAACTTTATTTTAACCTACTCAACTTGTCTACCCTAAGCAAAAACTACTGGGTTTTTTTCAGGCTCGCCGGTAACACCACCAGTCTGCTTTTGTCCCTTGAATTTTTGTCACAATCCGGATTTACCATTTTTCTGGGAATTTAAGGAGTAATTTCTTTTTGCTATTCGATATTGGAATACTACCTATTCATTCTATTTCTGCTTTCTGTAGAGCTACATGCAAGTCCTTAAATACTAATAATACTTATTTTTAATTCCTTTTTGAACAGTATCGAGTGTCCAGTAGGAACAGCGATACGCTCGCCGTTCCACGTAGCCAGCCTGGCTCGAGCAGATCCAGAACAGAAATGGAATCCAGATCAGCGCTCTGTAAGCTGACATCTTCTGTATACGACCCTCCTACCTTTACTGTAGGACCTGGAAACACACCAGACACCCCAATTTTGCGAAGTATTCTCTCCACTAAGACAAACCAGGTCTTGCCAAGTGGTGAGATAGCCAATCAATGCTCTACCCGTGGCATCACAAAGTCGCCGATCTGGACCAGTCGGAGGCCATCTAAAACAATCAGAAAGTGACAGCTGTCTGTACGGTTTCAGGTTCAGGTTCTGTCGACATCACTTCAGGTCCTACTCAAGTTCAGGTTAGGGATATACCGACTTTACTTCGGCGTCTACTAAAAGTTTTTGACCTTACAGATTCCCGTTGTTTACAGCTGCTGACAGTGGTAAGAAAGGGCCGCTATGGCTACACCGACAAACCAGCCGCCGAATGGCTGACAAGCCAGGTCTCTTTAAGCCCAAAAGAACACGAATAGCTTCAAAAAACGCTCGTGCAAATTATGTAGCGTTATCTGCAACGGCCCAAAGAAGTTTTTTGACGTTGTGAGGAGCAAAGAATGTGAAAGTCGATCGTTTCGTGCCTCAGCGCACGCATTCTGTAGGCCCTCGGCGGCCCTTATTTATTTGCCCTCAGCTACCTCAACTCCAACTGGCCGGTTTACATCACTATAAAACGGTGGCGGCATCCTTCAAGGACAACTGTACTATATCCCGCGGATACCAGGGTTTTCTAAGTGCAGTAGCTACACTTCTTGTTGGTCCCCTCAGCCCGACCTGGCTTGTCTCTCCTGGGCCACTATTCTCAGAGCCAGTATCGCACACAAGTGGTCTTCATCAAAGGAAACCTCAACTGCGAACAGGCCAGGAAAGACGTCCCTTACTGTACCGACTGGAAGCGCAATTTTGACATTCACTTGCATTCACAGCGCCATCTATTTTTGCAAAAAGCATTTCAATTTTGTCGTTATTAAGCTAAAGCTAGTTTGGTTTTAGATCTGAAATTCTCCTCTTGTTCTGAGTAAATTTTGAAATATCAAATTGATTGTGACTCTCGCGTGAAAAATTGAAAAATCAAATTGCGCAAATAAGAAGGTTTTAAAGTGGGGTTTAAAAATCAAAGAACGAAAAAAAGACAGGCCCTCCACATAAAAAAAGGAGGAGGTATGAAGTAGGGAATTGTAAATAATAAAAAGCCACAATTTTCGGAGCATTAAGTTACCATAATTTTGTACTTGCAAAAGGATGTATTAATATGGTTTTCAGTCAAGATATTAGACACACCACCCAATTGAAACAGTCTGTAGAGTACTACGTCAAATTTTATGTCAAAGATAATCCCGTCTCTGATGATTAATCCAGGGATCGGCTGCTTGAGTAATTCCCTATCCCCGTGCTTTTTTCGGAACAAGTTCTGAGCAATCCATCGATAGTTGCAAAATGATCATATTTATCGCAGAACTAAATGTTTCAACCGTTCGAAATGAATTTTCTTTGCTTTCAAAGACCTTTGTCTCAGCTGAACTCCGCAATAGTGACCATAGCAAAGCATATGAAAAAATTAATCCATATTTCAAATCTCTTGCTTCACCAGCCGGATCACTGATTATGCTCGCCCAAACCCCTAAAAGTTCCACTTCGGTCCAGCCCTTCAAATCATCGGAAGGCAAGGTCTCATACTACATTTCCAAGCACTTCAGGGAAGATAACAAGAAATTTCAGGTGGCTTAGCTGAAATTTCGAACAATTTATAGCTGAATACAAGTATACCTGCTAGGATTATATGCTCAATGTCTAACAAAAGCTCAAGTATCTCCACCATCTCCTTACATTAAATTTTCAAATATTCTACATAACGAACTTGGATATTGTATAGTATCATTATTTCCAAGCTATAAAAGCGCTAGAAAATGAATATTAACCCTTCTCAAGTCAAACATAATTGCCTCATATCTTCGAAAATTCGTGTGAATCAATATACTTTAGCTATGTGTACTGTAAATGATTTCATCGAGAAATTCCGCGAGAAAATATCTAAACTCTCTCCCCAGGCACCACCTCATTGCTGTTCAAAAAATCACAAAGTTAAGTATCTTTAGTTCGACGTTATCAGATTCCCCTGGGCTCTTTATCCCTGCAGCAGAGCAAATTCTGGTGACATAAATTATCAAACGTTTTACAGCCACCTCATTTTTGCCGCCAAACTCGAGAAATAGGAGAAGGGTGGGCGAATAAGGGATCAGAGGAACCTACGTATGACATTTATTTCAAATACAGACCCTAAAATCCGTAGCCGCCTTGCTGATACATTTTATACTGGACGAACTCAATACTGCCGTAACCCGCAATCTACCAAAGTCAAGCGTCACGATGGTAACTCACGTAGCAGCTGCATTTACAGCATGCCGAGAAACAAACCTCTTGATAGTAGACTTTGTTGGGGTTGTGTTATAAAGGGCCGCATTCCTTACCAATGTCACCAATTAAAGGCTGAGAATGTTGCTATGAAATTTCAAAACTATCAGAGAGGATCATTTAAGGAGCAGACCAAGGCCACGAAACGTCTACTTTTTAAGCTCTGTCAGGAACTGTATCATGATGTTCAACCAGTGTACTCATAAGTGTGGCCTGCTCAGGATTTCTTCTAAGAAGTCAATACTTATGATGGCATTGAAGACTCTAAAATGGAAGAATGAATAACGATGACTCAATGTATGTCCCCGAACAGGTATTTTCACAAATTACGGTTAAGGACCAACTGGATGAGGAGGATCTTTAATTACAAGCCCCTCATATATAACGTGAAACTCGTCTCTTATACTTGGTGGAGAGGAAAGACGGAAAGATCCATGAGATTATGACAATCAAGAGCAGCAAATTACTAACCCACTCCAATTCCGAGAAAATCCACGGAATTTGTCTCAGCACTGGTTCTCAAAAATCAGCGATTATAAAGTCATAAGCAAAGGCATATTGTGAACCCAAAAGGACTGGTTCCATTGTTACTCTTTTTCGGAGTTTTGCCGAGGTTTTCAGCCACGAATAACGATATTTCGAATCAAATTGAAGGAGGCCGATTTGGTCCACGTATGCCGCGTCTGTAATTTGTTGCGCCCCACAACACGCAGAATTTAGCCATCCTATTCAAACTTCATGGTTCTAGGCTTGTTACAGTGTCGTATTCAGTACTTTGCATGTTGCACCTGCCAATGTATTTGGGAAAAGAATTGAGGCAGATAGAAAAAATAAGACCGCTCCAAATGGTAAGAGCTGAGCTGTTAACTATCACTTCAGAACTCAAATTCAGAAAGGCTCTGAATTCGCATATTCCGAATGGCGCTCCTCATCAACTCAGAAATGAAGGCAAAGTTTAATTTTATCTTGAAAAATCCAAACCCAAGTGGACATGACCCAACAAAATCACGAAAATTATCGACAAATAAGTCTTCATTAACAGAAATAGAGAGGTAGTGTGGCACTTAAGCTCTCAGGACAAGCCGTATTTCGATGCTCAGGTTGAACTATTAGTCGAAGCTTTTCATTCGTTTATTAAAAGGGCACAAATTAAAAATCCCCAAGTGATTGACGTCTTTCTCAATGCATTTTTTCACTCACGAGATTCCAGATCCAATTCTACTGAGTTTCTGAAGGCGAAATACAAATAAATAGAAGTAATTGTTGAGATAAATACCTATAAAGTAGTCGCTGGAGATGACATACCAAAGAATGCTAACATCCTCTCTGTAATATTCGTTCTGTTAATCAAAAAAGAAAGCCGAAAAAGAGATACAAAAAGTACGGTTTGTAGTACAATATCATTGGGAAAAAGAAAAAAAACTATCCCATTCATAACAATACGAATATGCGCTGGCGTTCCACTCGTGTGTTAGTTGCAATTGCTGCAATTCTAGATTTCAGGGGTTGGCCTCAACACTTTAAGCAGGCATACTGACAATCATCTTAAATTATAATGCGCAAAGTTTACCTTAGACCAACCAAAGACTTTAAATTACCCAGGAACCAGTTACACGAGTAACTGAAATCTCTTAATGTACTATCCAACTCAAAAGACTATTGGAATCTCATTATGAATTCACAGCTGAAGAAATATATCGATATGACGCGAATCAATGGAGATCTCTCACTTCTCGCAAAGCATCCAGACATAGAACATCAGGAAGTAGTCGTAACACCAAAAGTCTCCTTGATGTTATCACCAAGTGTTCCTAAACTTTGGAGAAACGCTTCATTATTGATATTAATTCTGTCAGAGACGCAAATTCAAGGGTGGAAATATCCAAAGTTGGATTTGTATAGACTGCGGACAACCCCGGATATCGCGAAGTTCCATGCAAAAAATAACAACCTCAAAACAATTACTTGCAGTAGAACTGTTCAAAAGCGGTAGTTCGTGACTGTAGATGTAAAAACCAATAATTCAGGGGAAAACTAAGGAGTGCCTAAAATATAGGACACATGAACTTTATTTATGTACTACTTCAAGTATTGTAATGTAGCTATTTTGTCCCAACTAATATTTCTACCTATTTAGTCTATATTTTCTCTATCCTATTGTACTTTTAGAGATGCCAGTTAGAATCTTTGTATTTTCAGGGTCCATAGGACTGTCCGCAGGACTATCCGCCAGACAGTTTAGGTAGTAGTCAGTAGATTTGCTAAAGATAGTTAATGGCATCTACTGCCTACAAAAGACCTCATCACCTTGGTCATCAAATTAAAAAAGATGAACAACTTGATTTCAATCTACTCAACTTTTATACACTAAGCAAAAAAAAGCTTCTTTTTTCACGCTCGCCACTAACGCCATTGGTCTGCTTTTTGTCTCTGAATTTTTCGCGACAGTTTTCTTTCATATTTGCAAGGTTTTAGTGGCTTTTTCTCAGGATACGCCGATGAACTGTTGATTCTGCGTTATACAAATTCATACTGATAGAATAACGGAAATTATTTAAGAAGCATAACAGAGAATTATTTATTAACTTAAGTTCGGTTTGGTTTCTGATGATGACGCGATGATGATTGTGTCGAGCATGCTTGAACTAGACAGCAGGACACGATACTTTCAGAGAATCTTAAAGAGTTTAAATTGATTGCATTTGCGCATATTTAACTTTATTACAACAAAGGCCGTTAAAAAACAACTACGTGTCATTGTTAAAAGTGTGAATCATGAATCAGTCTTGATCAATGGAATCAGTTTGATCACATAAGATTCATGATGATTTATAGTGGCTTTACACCCCTTCAGAATCTTTCTGTGGTCTTTCTGCGTTGTTTCTGTGTCTGTGTAATTGAGACAGTAGAGTTGTCGTCTTTCAATTGTTTTTTTCTGTTGTTCAGCAGCTACAAGAACTACCCGACTCGGTCTTATGCTCAAGATATGAAGATGTTCCCGTCTTTCCTTCAGTTTGGGACCGTAAAGCGGTTTTTTCGGTATTTCAGTAGTAACCACATGAAATATCTTGATAGTCTTTTCATCTATCAGAGAGTGGACATGTTGATGACGTTAGTAGATGTGTTTGTTTTTCTTAAACTTGGAAATGTCCGTTTCCCATTTAATTTGAGCCGTTATTGTCTTAGTAGATCACGGTTGGATATTCGTGAAGAATTCTAATGCTATTAAGCTGATTTAGAAGCCAAAAAACTTCGGTAGCGACTAGACATAGGCTTGCGTATTTCGCCTCTGTACTCGATAATTCGACATATTTCTGTTGCAAGCTTTTCCACGCGATGGATGCATCTCCAAGAAGAATGACTTGACCACTTTTTAGATGTATGATCTGAACTTGATGCCCAGTCTGAGTCTGCATATGCTTGCAAATTAAAATTAGAAGTAGTAAGATCAAGCACAAGATCTGACGTCCCTTTCAGGTATCGAAAGATGCGCTTCACTCCAAGCCAGTGTATTGGCTGAGGCTGACTAATATGTCTGCTAAGAATGTCAACAGCAATAGAAATGTCCGAACGCGTTCTTTTGCTGAGATATAGGAGACTTCTAATGGCTTCTCTGTATGGTATAGAAGTTATTTGTGCCAGTTCTTGTTCAGTAGCAGTTAGTTTAGAAGTGAGTTCATTTAGCATCGGTGGATCCATTGGAGTGCTCACAGCTTTGGAATTTCGCATATTAAACTTCTCAGGAATCTTTCTCGCATAGCCAAATAGAGATAAGTAGAAGCCGCCAGTATTATTCTTTCTGATTTCTATATTGAGAAAATAGCTATCAGGTCCTAAGTCCTTCATTTTAAAATCGACTTGATTTTCTCCTTGACATCTTCGAGTAAGTCGATTGATCTGCATATTACGAGTATTTCATCAACATAGGCTATGATGATCACTGGCCCGCTAGTTTAAACATAGCTTTATTTGCTTTCCGTGTATGGTACCGGCTTGAATCCAATTCGATTGAATTTTTCCTTAAAGTGATAATACCAGATACTTGGCGCTATTTTTAACCCTTATATGCTTTTTTTAACTTGCATACATCATTTTGGAGTTGAAAGTCCTCAAACCCTCGTGGTAATGGCATAAAGATGTCTTCTTTTAAATCTCCGTACAAAAAGGCTCCGGTAACGTCCATGTGATGAACATGGGCATTTTGGCCACCAGCAATATTCAATGCGGTGCCTATCAGAGTAAAGTCGACGGTAGGTGAAAATGTTCCGTCTAGTTCACTCTGAAGACATCTAAGTGCTACGAGACGTTCCTTATACTTCGCAATGGTTCTATGTGGGTTCTTTTTGATACGTAGTATAATTTTCGAGGGAAAAATTTAGGCTCCCACTGGCTTTGGAACAATATCCTAGGTTCTCGTTTCACTAAATTCTTCAATTTCAGCTTTAATAGAAAAAATCCATTCGTTACGCTCTTGAGAAGCGAAAGCATCTTCCAAAGTAGGTTCATCTGTGTTAGGTGATTTCATTTTTCCGACCACACCGGTCGCAGCAAGAGATTTTCTTTTGTTAAAGAGAGCTTCAATACGAGCACTTCTATGAACTCTTTGTGCCCTTGGGTTTTCCACTTGAATAAGAGGTATATGGTCAAGAATATATTCCTCTCTGTCGTCGGCGGAGTGTGATTTTCGGGTTTCTGGCTTGTATGTTCAGTTTCAGGACCCTCTATCTGTTTTACCGCACTTGCCTGTGATTCATCTGAGTCAATCTCAATGATGGCTATAGATATGTGTGTGTCTTCGTCAAAATTCTGTCTTGCTCACCCAATTTTTCGAGGATATCAAGTAAACAAATTTTCATTAAGCTTACAGTGTCTGCTTATGACCACTTGCTTTTTTCTGGATAAAACCAGCTAAAAATTTTGCAGCTGCAATTTTACTCATTAAATCATAGGTTGAGCACTTTTTCCAATGTTTTCTTTTTTGGTATGACATTGGTGAAATAGAATTCACATCTAAAGGTTTTCATGTTGCTAAGATCTGGTACGTCTCCACTGAGTACTTCATGTGTCGTCTCGCCGTTAAACGTACCCCTGATACGACGTTACGTAGATAAACTGCTTGTTTCAGCGCTTCTGCCCAGAATTGGTTCGTTAATTTTGCTTGAGAGAACATAGAACGAACGCTTAACATTGGTGTGTGATTGAGACGTTCGGATATTTTGTTGGATTGCTGATTCTAGTGCCCTGTAAACTTCTGTGTAATGCCATGGTCGCCACACAAATTAGAGAACCTCTTTTTTTGTACTCTCCGCCGTTCTCAGTATGGGGTTGCTTTATGGTTACATTGTGTTGAGTTTTGAGGTGTTTATAAAACTTCGTAACGGTCTCAAAGACCTCGTTCTTATTCCTAAGCGAATATGTCCAGATATAGTTAGATGCTGAGTCGATGAATGTGAAAAAATATATTCTGTTACTCTATGATGGATGGCGTAAAGGCCCATAGATATCAGAGATGATTGTATCTCTCACCAAATCAGAATCACTTCGTAGTTTCCCCTTTTGACTGCTCTGATCTGCTTTCCTTCAGCGCATGCATTACATTGAACTGTATCAGACTTGTAATTCGGATTGACCACTTTTACTTTTTTACTTGTCTCCACTTCTGAAACTGTCTTATTATTTATGTGTCCAATTCATATGTGCAAGACACTTGAATTGTGCGCCTTTGCATTTTTTTAAGGTCTAATTGACCGTATATTCAACATATAAACCCCATACTTATCTATTGAGGCTGTTTCTAACAGTATTTCAGCTCCACCGTCAAAAAACTCGCAGGTTCCTTTCTTGAAAACTGTCGTTACGTCATTTTCTTTCCAGTGCACTTACCTAATGGTTTATGCTTAAATCTGATACCTAGAGCACGTTGCTCAATCAAATTCACGTTGTTTCCTCAGATTTTTCATTTGATATGATCGCACATATAGTGCCAACTAGCCTGTTGTGCAAGATGCTGTCGTCTCTTAGTGATACTTGATTGTTATATGGTACAAGTGAGCGACATAGTTCCTTATTATGGCACATGTGGTGCATTGCATCACTGTCCACGATGAACTGGGTCCCTTCAGTGGAAGTACCGGCAATTTTCTTAGTTAATCTTGTTTGGCGATAGCAAGTCTAAGTTTTGGATTATTTCGGTACTTTTCCTGACGTATATAGTAGTGCTTGACTTGACCCCTTTGTTTGTCCTGTGACCAAATTTTTAGGTTTCTGCAGAAAACATTGTTTCTATTGAAGCTCTGATGTTTGTTGCACTGGAGGCGGAAAATACACTTATTTCCATGGTTTTTATGGCCTTGGTTTTGGTGATTGCCGTACCCGCGTTGGCTAATGAATGCTGCACTTGCTCCGGTTTTTGACACTAGTCCTTCGACTTTCTCTTTATATTCATCAATTAAACGTTTACTGACTGACTCCAAAGTGATCTTGGACTCTTCCATGGTTCTGATGCAGAAACAGTGGCTTGAAACTCATTAAAATCCATGAGAGCTGTCAGGAGAGTTGACACTTGCAATAAATCTATTAACTGCTGTTGATTTCCATTTTCATCCGGTTCTCTAGTGTTTCCTAACTTGGCGAAAGATGTCTCTATGTCTCTAATAAACTCACTTGAACCATCTCCAGACCGCTGCCCGTTACCGAAAATAGAAGAAATTTTCGATGAACTCTCTGGCGCGGTGTTTTTCACGACGTTGGACCTTTACACAGGATATTGGCAGGTTAGAATCTCCGAACCTTGCAAGGAGTAGGCGACGGTTGTCTCTCGATGTCGAACGTACTACAAGTTCGAAGTATTGCTGTGTAGACTCATGAACGCTCCAGCAACGTTTCAAAGTATGATGGACGAGGTTCTTCGCGGGTTACCGTTTGCTAGGGTGTACGTGGACGATGTTTTAATATTCTCTAAGACGTTGGAAGAACACATAGCTCATTGCAGAGAGGTATTTAGGAAGATCTAAAAAAACCGAAATTGAAGCTGAAGGTAACCAAGTGCAGCTTCGCTCTGTCAAAAGTGAAGTTGCTCGGTCTACTTGTCAATTCAAGCGGTGGGAATGGAGATACTCACAAGATCAAAGATATCGTTCAGGCCCTTGTGCCGGAAAATGGGACCGAGCTCTGGAGTTTTCTAGGACTCACTGGGTACTACCGACGTTTCAGAAGGGGGTTGGTCGAAATTTCAGTAGTGATGCACGCGTCAACGTCTTTAAGAAGGCTTTTGAATGAACTCCCGAAGTTGACGAGGCTTTTGAATACTTGAACGGGAAACAGACTACCCCTCAAGTACTAGCGTTTCTGGATTTGAATTCCCCTTTCTTAGTAGAAACCGATGCCTCTTCGGTAGCTCCTGGGGTAGTTCCCTCATAATAGAAAAAGGATGGGAAATGACACCCTATTCGGTTCGCTTCTCAAACGATGGCGGACCAGGAGAGCCGCTACTCCGCAAGCGAACGGGAAGGACTTGTGGTGGTGTTCGCTCTCTAGAATTTTCTCGTATATCTGTTTTTCGACAAGCCTTTCGTTGTGTACACTGACCATCAGGCCCTGCAGACGGCCTTCATGAAAAAGGATATTCACGAAGGGTTGTGAAGGCAGATGAATTTGATGGCCCAGCACGACTTCTAAATTAAGTACAGACAGAGTAAGTCCAATGAGGCTGCTGATTATGGTACGTCCCTAGGTTATCTGGATTGGAGCCGGGCCTCCTGTAAATAGCGAGGTTTCTGGCCGGGGGAAGGGCTTAGGAGACGAATCCGAAAAAGAAGACCGCCATCCGAGGAAAGGCGAAGAAATTCATGATTTGGAACTAAACTCTGTTCCAACGGGAGAAGGATATACTGCGCGTTGTTCCGCCTATCGAGCTGTTTACCGAAATATTGACAACGTACCACGATGATATCGGTCATTGGGGTGTAGATTCTACGATAAAGCTCTTGAGGGATCTGTTTTGGTGGCTTGGGATCTATCGGGACGTGACGGAGCTCGTCAAGGCATGCACAGGCTTTCAACACTCTCTAAGGCTACCGGCGTATCATAAGAGTCTTTGGACACCCGTTACTGGTTTGTTCAAAACATTTTCTCTGGACTTTGCGGGCCCTTTCAAGCCATCTCGGGGGGAAATCGGCTCGCTGTAATTGCGGTGGAGCACATAACGGGCTGTTCAATAGCTTGGGCAACGGAAAGATCCACCTCCGATTTTGCCACCGAGTTCGCCGAGAAGGAAACTATCAAGCCCTTCGGGCCGCCAAGGAAGATAGTCTCGGACAACGCCACTACTTTTAAGGTAGCTTCCATCCACGATTTTATGGAAAAGCACGGGATCTGTTTGAGGTTCGTCCCTCCTTACGCCTCAATGACAAATGAAAGAGCTGAGAGGATGAAGGGGACTATAAGACACGCACTAAAAAGGCCCGTGGTGCAGAATGGAGGCAATTTGGCGGAGTCTATGTCGAAATTCTTGTACGGCCATCGCCAACGCGATCGCAGGGGCGTCAATTCGATACCAATTAATGTATGGTATCAAACAAACCATGATTGCAAGTAGTTCAGTAGCCGTTCTGGGCGAAGCCAAGCTAATCACCGCCTCGTCAAGATGCTGGGAGAGTCTATCTTGAGGGCCGCTGTAGCGGAAAGTTCGCGTGCTTCGCGAAAGGACAAGGGGTGTCAAAAGGTTAGAACTTGGAGATCTACTTGCACATGGAACTTCATACAGTAGGGCCCAGGAATGGTCGAGGTTTGAGTTTTTTTACTACGTACCATGCCGAGTAATCAAGGCCGATCATTCGAGCTTCGAGCTGGTCTCGTCAACTGGTCGAGTGGCCAGAAATTCCATCCACGCGCGCCGGCTGGTCAAGTATAATATTTCATCAAGGAAAATATTTAAGGAGGAGAAACCCAGGGAGTAGGGTCAATACCAAGGAGCTACGGTTGAGACATAATGAGCAAAGTTATAAGCACCAAAAATAAATCTGTTATTGGTGGAGAAAAAATGGGGCGAAATTAATAAGGGGTGGGGAAGCCGATATCTGGAGATATTCATATCCCGTCTCATGTGTGCCGGAGGGTTTCGTGTCCGTCAGCAAGCAAGAAGGGGCAACATAGCAATACGATGCGGAGAAAAGATGAACAATGGAACGAGAGGAATACCAAGGTCAGTAAAAGATTTAAATAAGGATTATTGAAATAATAATGGGCAAAAAGAGTGATATGCGACGAGATGAGGGCTGTTCGGGCCTAGATCGCAAGATGGACGAGTCAGCAGGCGCCAAAAGAACTCTATTGACTCTCGTTCTTTTCCCTCCCCTCTCCCCTCTTAGTGGTACTTGGTTTTCCCTTTTTGTGACGAGGACAAGGCTTTGTTGAGGACAAAGGACATGATAGGAGGTACTTCTAGGTGGCTGAGTTGGTGGAATGTTTGTAAGAGCATCAAATCTGGCCCCGGGACAGAAAATAAAATGTTGATCGGGATGAATGTTGGGGGAACCAATATAAAAACCAGAGAAGGATGAGGCATCTACTGTGACCCCCCGGAAGAGGGGGCCTTTGAGGAAGCGAGTTAATTTCTTACGGGTTAATTTGCCTATTCGGAGAATGCGGGGAGTGACTCGGTGTGAGCGAAGCTTGGAGGGGTTGTAGGAATTACAAATTGATGATAAGAGGGAAGTCCGGAGCGGGCACGGGAAGAGTCTAGCTGTGGCCGTCTTGAGCTTTAAGTGGGCAACGGGATACGAAATGAAGTAGAGGGTGTCACGGGAGGCCTTTCTGGTAATTACGGCGGGTTAGTTTGGGTTTACCAGAGGGGATCCGAAGAGGTTTTGAGCCTGCCGAGTGAGGAGGTTATCGATATCTAGATTCTGTATAGAGGGCGTAGACGGACGAGGTGAGTATTTGGGATGCGGCAGAAACACGTAGAGGATGAGGGAGGTGCTAAGAGGATGATCAGGAGGAGGAGGCCCACAAGGAGTCGTTTGCAACGACACGCCAAGAGAAGCCTATCCCGAGTATACCAGCCGTTTGACAGCACGTTGAAACGTCTCAAGAGGCAGTCGGGGAAGATTGAGGGCGTGACGCAGTGGTTGATGAGCTGGAAGGTTGGCGTTGGTTGAGGTAGGGGTGACAGTGGTAAGTTGGTAGGGTGATATAGTGATGGAGAGGCGGAGAGATGCACTTCCCAATTTGTACGCCCTTGTCGTACTTTGATTACGGGGGCATGTGGGCTGCACGAGCTCGATTCCCGATCTAGGGAGATAATCTACTGTATCTCCCAAACTGATATAGGTTTAGGCACTGTACACTCGCCACACGGCACAGTACAGTACATTGTATACAGTAAACTGTACTATTTACTGGACTATGTCGTCCGTATATGGATAGGGGGAATCTTGACCTTTTAATGTAAAGTTTTGAAGTGGGGACAGAGATGATATGGCCCAGCCGCACGCAGTATTACGTGCAAAAACGCGAAGTGAACGTTCGCTGTCGCCCCCCCCCCGTCTGACTCTGCTTTACTGCCACAAAAAGGTCCCGCCTAATATGGTAACCCAAAATGTCCTCAGGAAAAATTATCAGCACCTCCCAGGTACTCGAGGTTAATCTAAATCACCAAATATCGGTACCTTGCAGGACCCGGCTTGCTCCTACACGATCATTGCTGTCTTTGCACGTCTGGAGGGCAATTCTCACCCCTCCTCAACCACAGCTCCGTACTAGCTCGACGCAAACACAAACTCTGCAACTGTTGCCCTTAGCTTGGCCAGTATAAACTTAATTCGTAGCAGTTGTTACGTCAACTCACACAACAAAAATAAAATACGGTTCAATGTCTCTGATGCCGTATCACTTCTTGTCCTTCATAGGAGATTCGGAAAAGGAAAGACCAGCCTTGTGGTTCGACGGCAAATTAATACAGCGATGGATGATGGAAGAAGGGAACATCAAAGCAGCATAATGATGAATAAAGAGCGAGCTATATTGCGACGATGGATCATTGGCGAACGATGCGTGCTAGTTTAACAGCGATGGCCGCAAATGTTCCAAAGTAAGTTTTTGAGTTTTTCCATAAGCTTCGTCAACAAATCAGCAACTTGTTCCTTCTTTCCAACGTATTCCAGAGCGATGATTCCTTTTCGAGTAAGGTCCCTAACATGATGATGCTTAACCTCGATGTGTTTGCTCTTTACAGGTACTTGATTACTCACACAAATTGTAAGCGCGGAGGTATTGTCGGTAAATGTGGTAGTGGTTGGAATGGATAATCTTTCAATAAAATGAGTAACATTGCACAGCTCCCAACACAACCTTCGCATCCAAGTCAATTCCTTCGAGCATGATGAAATTGCAACGTATTCATACTCAGCTGATGGTAAAGCGACAATGGTCTGGCTCTGGCTCTTCCAAGTGAGGGGTGATCCGTTCAAAATGAATACATAACCTGTTGTTGACTTTCGAGTTTCCTTATCTCCTGCCCAATCCGCATCCGCAAAGGCTTGAAGTATATGTGCCCCTCCTGTGGTTGATCTACGATACCCCATTCCCAAGTTACGTATCCCCGACAAGTAGCGAAGCACACGACGTAGCAGTGACGCATGTCTATAAGTTTGAGCATGAAGTTGTATTGCTAAGGAACAAACCGCAAACGATAGATCTGGCCGTGTGAACACTGAAAGATATAGAAGAGCACCAGTTGTTGCACGATACCAACTGTATTCAGTCTTGAATAAAAATTGCTCGAATGGGCGTGCATTTGTAAGATCGGCGTTGATGGGAAGAAGTGTCCAGCATCCGTTTGCTTCTCCAAAACCTTGGTCCTTCAAGGTACTTTCCGTGTACCAGTGTTGCGAAATCTTAATTCCGCTTTCACTTTGACATATATTTCCCATCTGACGATCCAGGTCAACTTTCCAAAGAACTTCAGGTCGAACTTAGCGCTCAATCTTGTCTTGAGATGTTGAAGAAGGTTTGTTGAATTGGAGACAAACTTCATAACGTCAACTAGAATCACGATAATGACAAATTCATTTTCAACCTGCTTTAAGAATACCCTTGCATCTGCCTTGGACTGGGTGAAATTCCATCTTCAGATGTTCGTCACCAGTACCGATCCACATGTCTCTCCAGCTTTTCGAATGCCTTACATGGATTTAAAGAAACGACAAACATGCCCGGGTTGTTCGAGAATGCAACTGTAGTTGGTAGGCTGTTCCATGAAAATTTCAGTGCCAATGTTACCGTACAGTTAAGTATTACACACTTCCCCTCCTTCGACAATGAGCCAATCGGCAGCGGCAATAGTCAACAATATACGGATTGATTCGTGAGACACGACGAGAGCATAGAGGTTATCGGGGTCAAAGTCCACTCTGGGAGCTTGCAGATCGCCGCGAACAACGCATAGAGCCTTGTGCAAGAATGATGTTCCATCCATGTCTAAAGGCTTCAGGCGGAAGACCCATGTGTAGGAAATAGCATGAATCTCGGGACGTCTTTCAACATATTCCTAAGTTTGGCGCTCTTTCAAAGTGATTAATTCCCTATCGATATCTTCAGAAGATATTCTATTAGGTATCGCCTCATGGAATGAGCGAGGCAAATTTGAGTCTTGCGGCTTCTTGCGTGCAATATGAACGTGCGGTAAAATTTTGTGCAAGTGAATGCGGTAAGCGTGGAATTCAAGTACTAGGACGTCCTCAGCGTCCGCATCTCATGAATCTTGATCAGCTTCAATGGAACTTTGTTGTGCAATTCCGTCGAGCAGAGTTGTGATCCCTGGCAAATTCTCCTCATGGAAGATGCGGAATTCACTTTTTCGTGTGATAATGACTCCCTTGGTTGGTGGAACATAAATGCGGTACAGCGAGGAGTCGCCTTGCAATCCGAAAAAGTGCCCATGAACAGCTCTTGCAGATAATTTGGGTTGGCTCTTGTTGGGGATTGATAAAGAAAGGAAAAGCCATGCTGTTCAAATGTTGGCAAGTCCTTGAAGGAAACCACTGCAGATGCGTCCCACAATAGAATTGGGATGTTTTTGTGCCTTCTTGCAGATGGAAGGCGATTGCGATGCCAATTGACGTGGCTCATGGCTTCGGACAAAATTCAGAAGGAAGCTTTGGTCCCAACAACAGAACTCGCGCTCGCGTGCCCAGCTCTTTCATGAAACTCTCGTCGACTCCATTGCTCTGTGAAGCATGGGGCGAAGTTTCTTCGATGCGAATTCCATTCATCCGGCAGATATTGATGATTTTGTTTGAACTGTTCTCCCCAGCTCCATCAAGGCAAAGGTTCACCATCAATCTACCAACGATGTTCTCGTCCCGCTCCTTGTAGTACTTGAGGGAACCAAACAGATCACTCTTGTTTTTGATGAGGTGGACATCAGTCTTTGAAGTTCGGCTATCAACGAACCCGACGCTATAGTGCGAACCACCAGTGGATGTAGTTTCAATCTTACCGGTAATGTCCGGGTGTACCAGCTCAAGGGGATAAGTTGTGATGCGCAAGCTTGGAAGGATTGGACTTCTTTGCGCTTCGCCAATTGCGCACGTAATACAAAAGATCGATTCCAATGTCTTACGATCAAACTCAGGGACATCTGGGATCATCCTTGAAAGATCCCTACACCTGGTAAAATGTGGATGTCAAGTTCGGCAGTTCCATTCAAGCGCCAAGAGTTGGTTTGTTTTATTTTGATTTATGATTGCGTTGGTTTGTTTTGCTGATCCGACAAACTTGTTTGGCGAAAGAGGTATACGATAGAGACCGTATTTACCTATCTACACGATCTTAACGATTTACCCAGAGCGTCGGCGAAAGAAGATGCAAGTGGTTACAAAATTCTTTGTCGGAGGATCCTCAGTGAAAAATTTGTTAAAGAACTTAGTGAGAAGTCCAACTGCCAAGATTTTTGCGCGAAAGTTTGGTGCGTGACAGGCTTCCATGTAGGAGCGACCATGCAAAGGGATGAAGACTTTGCCTTTCCCAGCAATGACAGACAGTTCGGAAGCAGCCTGGGCATCTCCTCATAGTCAACGAAAGAATTGCGGCTATCGAAGAAATGGTCCGAACCATCGGAATCAATCAAGGTATCATTAGATTTTTTCCTGTACATTTTTTGATGGTGATGCAAAACTCTATGTGTTCCATAAGTCCGTATGGACCATTTTGCATATTGTTTGAAGGAATGTCTCCATAGTTAGGCGGCTTTGCATCTCGAATCTGCAAAGCTTGCCTACTTGGTACATTGCCTCCTTGTAAATGAGTTCCTTGGTGTGGGGCAATGTTAGAATCACCCCACCTGCTTTGTTGCGACCTGAATTCATCACATTTCTGGTGCTGATGATAGTGATGGTATCTGTTCTGGCCTCTCTGCGGGTAGTAATTATCACGTCCGCTATACGATCTAGAATGACGATATCCACCAAGGTAAGTTACTCCACGGTCACGACCTCTTCCACGCTACTGTTGGTGTCCTTGATCTTCCTGCTTGTCCGCACGATACCAGAAGTCTTTTGCGTAACGTCCCATCTTGCTGCAGACCCAGCAAGGTTAATCAAATATGCTCTGCTTTTGAATCCTTCCTTCTCTTTGCTTCCATTTCTTTTCCCCTGGAGTATTTGCTTTCGGAATGCTAATTCCACCCTTTTCTTTGTCATTCTTCTTCATTCGAAGACGACCAACTTCAGTGTCAATGTTTGTTATCAAGCCTTGCCAATTCCAACCACTTGATTGTAGTGCAATGCGCGGTGCGCAGTTCTTCTCGTCTAGGAACGGAACACTGTCAGACAATGAGAAACCCAACACAAACACACCAAGACCAACAGGGTATTCGCTGTCCCTCTTTCTCTTTAAGCACCCTGCTATGCAGTAGCACAGCTCGCCAACGGCGAGGAGAAATGGGGTTGGAAGAGCAGGGGTAATTCCTTGGACGGCTGGACGGTATACTTGTCCTCCAGGTTGTGGGGCCAGACCGTGGTCCGCGGAATGCTAGAAACTTGGTATGGATCGATTCTAAATAACCGTAGACTCCAGGGGTGTAACAGTAACACTGGAGAAAGAAGAGGTAGTAGTGGGTCAGCAGTGCTGAATATCTCCTTTGGATATAAGGATGTTGTCACCAACAACAACCTTGAAGTTCCTATTTCCATATAGACGCCGGACTCTGGGGCGCCAAGCGTGAGAAAATATCACAAACATTATAATATTGGAAAGAGGAGGGGTGATTAAAGGGGAACCCGGGCGGATAAACGTGGCTATAGCCAAAGTTGACGTTGGCAAGGTTTCTGCAAAGGCGGATTTTGGGAGTCAAGTTCAGAGCCAACACTGGGATGGCTGTTCAATCCGGGGCCCTAGTGTCCAGATAGGTATAAATACTAGTTAACTAGGTTCGGATTATCTATGACGGCGGGAAGAGTGAAGTTAGGGTCAACCAAGTTAGGGATATCCAAGTTAGAGATAAGTAAGGTCTGCACTTGGCCTGCGAAAATATCAGGTCCAATTTGGGGGCCGAGTGGTCCAGATTTCAAGCCCTCAAGCCCCATCGGGTGAGTATACAGTACCAGGAATAATGGCGACAAGCGAAAATAGCCCCCCCCCCCGTACTTTACAGTACAGTACAGTGCCTGCTAGTTAGCAGTGAATCAGATCAAAAAATGATCACCAAAATCAGCTCTGCCGATGGCAGTACAGTGAGAGTGCCAATTGCACTACATTGATGTCATTGTAATAGGATTGAGATACTCCGAAAAGGTTCTAACCATCTTCTATACCTTCTCACTCTCAGTAACCGGTCGTATAAGTGAATAAAGTTTTCCGAGAATTTCGTTGAAGTTATTCAAGTGTATTTCCTAGTTTCCGTTTTCTTTGAACTCCATCTATTCTAGTTGTAGCAAAGGATTGATAACCGTCTGCTCATTGGATGCAGTATAGAGACTCCATAGATCTTTCGCCGACTTCTCATCGTCTTCTTCAATTGTGCTTGTTTGTGCGCTTGGTCCAGCTTCCAATGAAGGATTATGGCTGGTTTAGCCTTAATCATTGCCTTCTTCCAGGCGGTTCTCTGCGTGGACGTTTGAGTTTCGGCGAGATCGGAAAGTCCCAAGAGACCAATGTCTGAGAGGTGAATGTAGGCTTTCATACGACGACGCCACAGTATGTAGTATTTGGTGCCAGTTAGCTTGGCTGGCTTCAAGGCATCTTGCTCGCCGGACTTGGCTTTATTTATTACTGGTGCCAGATACAAAGATGTAACAATCGGTAGTACTTGTAGACAGTAGGGAGAAGGAGAGAAATTCGGTTCAAGCGATGCTACCATGCACAAACACAAAGTGAAGGTTCGTTGTCGCCCCCCCCCCCCGTCCTACTCTGCTTTACTCCCACAAAAGGGTCCCACTTAAGATAGTCATCCAAAACCTCCTCAGGACAAATTGTCCGCACCTCCCAGGTAATTTTAGAGGTATTACCGTACTGGGCACCTGTAGGATATTCCGGGCCACAGCCGACCATATTTTTCAAATATTAAATCACCCCACATTTTCCCCGGGTAGTTAGTACTAGAGGTTAATCTAAATCACTAAATATCGGTCCCTTGCCAGACCCGGCTTGCTCCTACGCGAGCATTGCTGTCGTTGCACGTCAGCAGTTCAACTCTCATTACGGAGAGATGTCGCTTAGTAATGCGTACAGTATTTTGCGATGATTCGTCATAACAGCCGTGTACCGGAGGACGAACGATGAGACACGTTTAAGTAGGGAATGAAACTCAGAATGAATGACGTTGTTTCCCACGCCTCTTAGCTATGAAGTTGCAAAGGTCCTGGAGGGCCTTGAGATCACATTCTCCTATCTGTCCATAGATGTCAATGGCGAGGGGGATGAGTTCTAAGCCTTCTTGGTCGCAAGCCGCGGAATAGTATGCTACTTTCCTCTTCTCCTCGGTCAAGAGTAGACGCACCATTGCCAGGTAAGTTGCGGTATGGGGCAGACTGGGGGATGACAATGGTGACATCGAAGGCCATGGGAGATGGGGCGACCAGGGAATCGTCAATGACTAAGTCGAGAGCTCGCTGCTGATTGGGGCTCTTGTACAGATCGGCTGCGAGGACACCCTCCCGTTTGACGGAAAGGGAAATGGCGGAGTGCGAGTTTTCGTGGTATAAAAGGTCGCGCAGGCGGTTGTGCCGGCGTACCGCCCCGATACCTCTCTCGCATATAGCCGCATGATGTCCGAGCTCGTCAAGGATAGGCGGAACGTCGGAGTGGCCGGAGAGGCATGTGGGGCAGGGATCCGAGCTGCGGATGACCGGAGCTCCGAGGCTTGCAGAGACCATCGTACGCCAGATCTCGCCAGGTGTATACAGGCCATTGGATGGGAGGGGCAGGGTGGAGAAAGGGGCTGAAGCGGTGGAGGAAAGACTGCACTGAGAGAAGGCGCGAGCAGTGATGGTTGCAGTGGTGTGCGGGGAAAGAGTGGCGTGGATAGAAAGAGGTAGGTTCCGCTTGGCCGACGATAGGACAGGAAAAGAATAAAGACCGTTAAAAGCATTTCACTCCTACTCCATCTTGTGGGTAATCTGTATTAGTCGCTAGGCAAAGTACGTCCCGCCTCCGTAATTTCCATAGTAACCCCACCTGCTCTACCATAGATCCTTGACAATAAGAACATCCCATTTACAGGATTGGAGATGGTTCCGGAGATGTCTCCTCAATTGGGACACTGTTCGTTGCTTCCCGTTGATATGCTCTGCCGGGACCCCCGCCATCGAAATGCGGTAAACAGCAGGGCTTGTGCTGCACAGACGGTGCGCGAGGAGCGGAGTGAAGCTGTGTGGCCGTGAGCGGAGTGTACTGGTCAAGAATCTGTCGCCACATTCTGGGCATGACCGATGTGTACGAGGAAGGCCATGCTTAAGTTAAGCCCAGCAGCTGTGCTCATATATCGCTCATGAGCATAAAAGTATCCATATCCATAGGAAGATAAGCAGTCCGGCAAGCTGGGAATTTGAGTGCACCTGGGGTAGTTAGTGCTAGAACTACGCGGGGGGTTATGCATTTGGCGGAGATGTGAGTCCAACCCATGCACGGCGGTCGGCCTGATGGATTCGCATCCCAAGGGACAATAATTGGGGCGTTGCAGAGGGCGCTCAGTCGCCGGAAAGAGTGGTTGGGGGCACAGCCATGTAAAAGAGTCACCCGGCTTGTGGCGGGCCAATGTACCGACGCTTGCAATGGCTGAGGACATTCTTGGTGACAATTTTCCACCACCTTGAGGTCCCAAACCAGTGCTCCATCTGCACAACACCAACCCTGCTCTTTGCCGCACTTCAATGGCGAGGGTCCTGGCAGAGAATACCAACGGGAAGCAACGAATCGTGTCCCGAAAGAGGAGACATCTCCCGAACCATCTCCAACCCGGCCACCCGAACCGGAGCTCTACTGGATGTCACTCCTCCTCCGCCTCTGTCCGCCACGGCTCCCCCATCGAACGGGTCGAGGAGGCAGCCGCTCCCCCCGTTGCCCGCTATCTGCACGCAAGCCCCCCTCGCGCACCATAACCCTCGACGAGAGCGCCAGCAGATATCTGGGGAGCTCGCCATTGTTCTATGGGAATATGCGAACGCACCACATGGTTCTCCTCAAGCGGTGGAGGCTTTCAAAAAGTTGTTCCCGCGATCCTCGCCAATCCAAAGCCCTCTACCCTCATAACCCTCGTTCCAGGCACAGCCTCAAATTCTCATATTCTTGCGGAACGTATCCAATTGTGAGGTGAAGGAAAGCATGAAACTCTGATGCGGAGGACTCACGCCTTGGGAACGTCCCGCCCTTTGCACAGGGCCACCGAAGAGGAACAAACCCGGATCAGCAAGCGGCGCGCCCTTAGTCTCGCAAGGAAGGGTGCTTTCGGCAAGGCAGCGCGTGCGCTGGGATCTTCTGGGATTGCATGACCCTCCTCGGATGTTGTTTCCATCCTCCGAGAGAAGCACCCACAGCGCTCTCCGACGTCGGCGTCACACCACCAACCTGATTGCTCTCAGTTGCTGCCCCCTTGCCTCCACTTCACACCACACTAAGTTCTCCGCTGTGTCCGGAGCTTCCCACGGGGCCGCACCGCGGGGGAGTCCGGACTGAGCCCAAACCACCTTGTTGAGCTCTTACAGGTCCCACCATTTGTCAATAGTGAACGAAGCTTTCTAGCCGCTCTGACTAGAGTCGTCAACTTGCTAGCCAACGGAAAGGGCCCCGCGGCTATATCTGCATAGATCGCAGGCGCACCGCTTACGGCTCTTCTGAAACCTGATGGAGGAATAAGACCGATTGCCGTGGGCGAGCCCTCACATAGCTTATTGGGCAGATGTTTGCTTACTAGCATTTCCGACGAGGCTTCCAAATACTTTCAGCCACTGCAGTTGGGAGAATCCGTCAGGAGGATCTGAGGCAGTTGTCCACGTTATACGGCGACTTTACGAGGAGCATGGTGAATCCGCGGGGTATGCACTGTTGACTGTTGACCTTGAAAACGTTTTAACTTGGTCAGCCGCAGTGCGTTTTTGACGGAGGTCGAACAGAGATTCCAAGAGCTCCTTCCTTGGGTCCATGACACATACGCCGTAAAATCGGGTCATCTGTGGTGTGGGGATTATATACTACGGAGCGTGGTAGGCGTACAACTGGGGGATCCGCTGGGTCCGCTTCTATTCTCCCTTGTGCTGGAAAATGTGAGGCTGGAACTCAACACCTAACTGGTAATGTGGGCGACACCACAGGCAAGCCTCCTCTACTCCTTCAGCTGTGGTACTTGGGCAATGGGTGCATAGTTGGCACTCATGAAGCCATTCGAACGGCAATGCAGTTCCTCTTCTCCCCGGAGGAGCGCAGTTTGGGTTTGCACCTCCGCATGGGTGAGTGTGCTGTCTGGTGGCCAACCGCCCCTCCACCACCTGTTCAGCAGTCCCTCCCATGTGAACTTCGCCAGGACTATAACGACGGGACAAAAGTACTCCGCACTCCCATCGGGTCGGACCTATTCATAGAGCGCGAGTTCTCAAAGCACGTCGCTGCAGTACAGCATGTCCTCAAATCCCTATTAACCCTGAAGGATACTCATGTCTCTCCACCTCCTGCCGACCTGCTTCGGCGTAGGTCGGATAAACTACCTCTTACGTGTAGTTCCACCTCATTCCACTATCAGAAGGGTAGCGTAATTCGAAACCGCTGTTGAAGCTACGCTTTGGCGGATGATGGGCGGGGTTCTGGAAGCCGACACTTGTCGGGAATTACAACACCTTATTGGAGCCCTCTGGCCCCCTCGAACCAACATTTGGCGTCGGGCTCCGCTCTGCTAAGCTCACTGCGGCCACTGCGTCGTTTCCTCCGTGTCCGTCACGAGTGCCCTGTGCTCTACCCTTCTCCTTGTGCTACCGAATACTGCTCTCCAATCTTACAAATCCGCAGTTCGGGCGCACGACGAGTGGAAGATACAAATGGCACCCAAGAAGGCTGTCAAGTTCACGGCTATCCACTCAATGCAGCGGTTTTGGTATGGGCAACTCGCTCGCCCAGTCAAGGAAAAGGCCTTCGATGCCATGCTGAAGGAGGATGAGAGGACCGTGGCATTTCGAGCCTCGTTGTCAGTGGATGGTTGGAAGGACTGGCTTTCAATTCAAGCGGCTCCAGGCTTGGGTACCTAAGTCTCGGACTGCAATTACAAGACGTGGTTGCAGTTCTATTGCAGGGTACTATTGCTTCCTCCCGCTTCTAAATGCCACAAGGGGTGATGCTCGAGACTTGTGGATCAGTACGGCCACCACGCGCTGTGCTGTGCCTGCGGATCCACCCGCAGGTGGCGGCGTGACCCGCAAATACGGTTGATTGCCACAGACGTCTCCAAAGCCGCTCGGCAATCTGTCTTCGAGCCCCCACACCGCGGCTGTGTAGTTCGAACAGACATCAAGGCGCTTGGAGAGAACGGGGGCACAGACCAATATGACGTAACCGTCATCCATCCGTTGACCTCCGCCCGCCTCCCCTCCCTGGCGTGATGCCCACTCAAGCCCCGTAACAATGCTCGCCTTTGCAATGACACTCGCTTTGCCGAATTGATACGTTCAAAGGGGCCTGGCCATCACTTCATTGCCCTTCCACTCTCCACGTTGGGTGGCTGAAACCCGACTGCTCGGGACTTTGCCAACCGGGTTGCGACTGGCATTGCCGTAACTGGAGCGGTTCCGATAGCTGAGGCGCGGCTAACACTGTTCGCTCGTCACGCGGCGAGACTCGTGCAGAACAACACCAGTTGTCTGCTGGAAGAAGTTTGGGCGACTCTTCATGTCAGCGCCTGCCAATACGCGTATGTTCCAGAGAGCCTCCGTTCTCGGAGTTTATCAGCTGCTTTGCAAGTTAAGCCTAGTCTCCGCTATTGTCATCGAGAAAACTGAATAAACCACTCCATTGACTTTTCTGTCTATTACCGTATCTTGGCACAACTCCATTTACTGTACAGTACAGTACATACTGTACCATTCATCCTTCATGGTATAAAACCCATTTACCCCATTATTATTATTATTATTATTATTTACGGTAAACCATGCAGTATATATAATAATAAATTTTTATAATACATGAAGTAAAGATGATTATATATTATACATGCAGTCGTGCGCGTGGCATCATTGGATCGAGCGGGATTATCGACTCAAAAGCAATGGTCCAAATGTTCTTCATTTGAAATTGAAAAAATAAATGAAAAAGCACACAGTACAGCACGGGAAACAGCGCTTACCCGCCGAACTGTACGGCAGGCCAGAGCAGCCACTGAGAGTAAAGTCCTTTAGGACCACTGCTATTGCCACTGGCATTGGCTAGCTAGAGGCTCTGTACTTTCTCGGAAATTTCGGCCAAACCACATAGTGTTTCGATAAACCCAATAGTTAAAACTCTGCCCCAGCTGATTACCCCCCTGCTCAAGAAAATATTCCTCGTACTGTACGAACACCTCTGGCAGTGAAAAATCCGTCGTACAGTAACTGTGGAGAGCATGTGTGAGTGGTTATGAAGCTTCTGTAAATTAGCGATAAAAGGGATTACCGACGGGAGGGGTACATTGGTGGCACTCTTATTTACTGTACAACTGTCGGTCGGTGGAGAGATCTGTCCAGCTGAATGGTACGTACAGTACTTGTGTGATGCTGCTGCTCCTTTTGTGTACACTTACAGTACAGTATGTTCGACCTCATCGTGATGGTAACACTCGAGTTGCCTCTCAAGACAACCACTGTACAGTACAGTACTGTAGTGATACTGTACTTAATGCAATAAAATTTGAACTGTACAGTCAGCACATGTACAGTACAGTACAGTTGGAAGTAAATCGGTTAGAGATTTTACCCCTGCAACCGCTTCCCATCCCTCATCTTCCGTTGGAGCATTGCTCATACCCTACTCCCTCATCACTTCGACCCGATACCCCAAACCCTCCCTTCCCATCCTTGTTCCCCTCAATTATCTGCCCATGTCTTGCCTCCCCTGCAGCTCCGGCTGCGATCGTGAGGGATGCGTCGACGGCTGCAATCGCTTCTGCCCGTGCATCGCCATCTATCCTACTCTATGCACAGCTTTTTTGACTCTTGTAGCCGCCGCAATTTTCTCCGCCGCCTTCGGTGCCTACTCTTTCATCTCCATTCGCACAAGCATCTTTCACTTTGATTGGTCCACTTTGTGGTTTATCGTCGTCAACTCCTCGCTTCTCGCTCTTATCGTTACCGCCTTTCTCATCCTTATATCCTTTTCACTGTGGTTTGTTTGCTCCACGTCAAAACGTCGTGCATGTTACAAATCCTTCATCCTACTGTGCATGCTCATTTCCATCTTGGCCTTGGCCGCTGTCATGGTCGCCTCTATCTTTGTCATTCACGGCGCCTCCACTCGCAACAGTGCATTCGCACGACAGTTGAAGGATGTATGGGTCACTGCCCTATCCGACACAAATTCCACCGTCGCCTGTCGCATTCAGAGCAGGCTATCATGTCAGGGTTTCGAACGTGGTGATTGTCTGGACGGATCCAACGCCGCCAACTTTTCACTCTGTGCCACTGTTTGTCGTCCTCAGGATGTCCAGGGCGGTCAATCTAACTTTACAAATGTCTTGTTTCCAGGCTGCAGGGAGCGAATGTCATCGTTCTTCCTCCGATGGAACGCCGTTCTAGTCTCTGGCGTTGCTGTCGCTTTTATTCTCTCACTTGTCGCCTTTTTTGTCACGTGCACTTCCATTTCTTTCCGCTCCGACAAATGACTCCCAACTCCCCTCCATGCATCCGTCTCTACTTTATTACCAATCGCCCACCGCCGAGCCTTGACCTCGCAAATACCATCTTGATCAACCAATTCGCAAGTCGCAATGTACATCTCGTTCAACCCGCTTGTTCTTTCCACTAATTTTTTCGGTGCCAAGTCGCGAGTGTCCGTCTGGCATTCCTTGTAGTCGATCAGGAACTGACCTCTTCTTGACTAGGTTCCAAATGTCTATAGGCAGTAGCCAAGTCTTTCGCAATCAGCGCATCGAGCTCTGTAATCCCGGGGCACTGTTCGCTTCGCAACACGATTTCCACCGTGACATTGCATTGTTTGATCCGAGGAAAGTACAGTGCCACCGCTGAGACCTTGTGCACGTACCGAACAAATGCCTCCGCCCGGTTTGGGCTACTGAAACAAAATTCCCGGGCAAGAGCTGGTGCCGAGTCTTGGTCGATTTCATGCCAATTTTTCGCGTACACACCGAGAATCGTCTTCCGCTTTTCCCCATTCAGCACGCTAGTTTTCGCGTCAGGCGGTAAGTTTTGAATGGAATGAATGGGAGCGGTGATATCAATAGGCTGTAGATCCCTTGTGGCGACAACGGTGGTTGTTTTCTCTGTGGCAAGAAGCAGTCCAGTGGATGTAACCTGTGGTAATTGGTTCAACGCATGGTCAATAGAATGAAGCGAAGTACCCGGCGCCAAGGACAAGTCCACGATAAAACCGCTATCAGAACGAAAAGTAGCGCCGCGTACTCCAAGGTCGTAGAGTTGACCTGAGCAAAGAGAATGCACCGCAAGATCTCTCATAAAAGGAACGACTTGCACAGGAATGGAAAGCAATCCCTTTTCACCCCTTTCCAAATCCTGTTCAAGGATAACCAGAACAACTTGACGGGCGATTTGGGCGGCAAATTTATCTCCTGCAAAGTTGTCAGTGGAAATTACGCAGTTACAGGCGGCGTCCATATCGGAGACTGGAGCGATAAATAAATCGATTCCAGATTTGAAGTTAACGAGTAATTTAGAGGGCAGCTCTCTCTCCTCGAGCATGGAAGCAACTCTTTCTGAAGCCGAGACGAAGGCCACATCGATAAGGCCGTCGACATGGTAGTACGAAGAGATTGCGTCGAGCAAGATGGCGAGGGCATCGAGAGGACCAGCACCGATGCAAATATTCAGCCCTGACTTTACGAAGTCCTCGACAAGGGCCTCGCCGCCGGCTCTGAGAGCTTTTTCTTGGTTGCGATCGGTTTGATACGTTGAACAGGAAGGGCTTTTTACTCTTTTAGCCCTGTAGGCGCTTACTGAGTGTGCGGGACTGTGTGACCTGGATATACTTTGCGAGGTAGCGGCATTTAACTTGACGAGAGTTTGTGAGGAGTTGAGCGTAGGAAATGGACAGGTTGGGATTAATGCCGCCATGGATGCAGTTATCAGCGACCACAATGGCTTGTTTTGGACTGAGACAAGAGAAAATGAAGGTGTTGAACGGTTGCTGATGGGGCAGCGCAGTTAACCCTGGCTTTTGTGTCCGCAGGGTTCAGAGCTCATGACAATGACAATCATGAGATTTCTGTACTACCCGCGGCCAAATGTTGCTTTTCAGTGAGAAAAAGAGGCCTTTTATTTTACATATTTTAGGGGGGGATCAATCCTTGAGCCCATTCAGGAAGTGGGTAATGCGCGCAGTTTTTGCCGAAAACTGCGCAACATTTACCCAATCTTTTCAGTGATTCAGCAGGACGGCCGAGAAGAGTAGAACAGAGAGACACGTGTCTTAAGATTTCAGCATTCAGTAGATACTGAATGCTGAAGGGGGTGCTTCCCTTCCTTGATCGTCGGCTGTAAGGTTGCACTCTTCCAGTGAGGCAGTTAATTTAGTAAACTGTACAGTACAAGGGGAAAAGGTGACCTTTTTATTCAAATGCATAATGAGGGGACCGAGCGGTCCCAGCTGGACCTAGTGGGGCTCAACAGCGTTGATTTGACGCTGGTTGCTCATAACGGCAGTGTAGCGTTGCACGAAGGCAGACAACCTGGTGCGAAGTGCACAAAACTCCGTGAATGCGGGCTTGCCTCGTCTAGCGGCGAAACAAGTTGCGATGTCTTGGAGGATTTGGAAGGCCGTTGATGTCAATCTGGCCATAACCATCGAAGGCCAGGGGTACAGTACAATAACTATGCTGCACACAGTGTACAATACGTACAGTTGTTGGACACGCTAGTGTCTATTGGACCGTTGTCCTCATATGAGGACAACTTTTAGCCCTTTTTTTTTCAGTACAATTCTTTTTTACCTCAGCGCATTTCTTGTCCCTCCGCATTAGTTCATGAGTGTAGATGGCCGATCAAAACAAACTTTTCAAGATTATTGACCTCGGTTAAGCCTAGAGCAATTTTCCCTCACCAGCTTCCGCCCTTCGCAAGAAGTTGTGAAAACGGCTACGTTTTGGAAGGAAAAATAGTTCGTATTATCGTGGGGGGTTTTAGAAACGAGGGCGCACGTACAGTAAAAATTACTGTACTGGAACTTAACATGAAAAACCTGTTTTCCAGTAAACATTTCGGCCTTCCAAAACATTTACTGTTCCAAAATGTAACGGAAACTGTCCTCATATGAGGACAAAGTGTGCCTCATATGAGGACAGGGCATGGTCGTATAGACACTAGATAGAATGGATGCAAGACGTAGTGCCCGCCTTTGCATTCTTATATATAGGCCTGGACTGTGAATGCCGTATTGCATTCGGGTACTCCATCAGAGTGATGGCTGAGCAGTTAGTGTGTCTATAAAGGATCTGAATGCGGAACTCCTCTAGAGGATGAGGAGGGAGCCAGCGTCTGGTGCCGATAGATTGTGTTTACTATCATCCCCTGACTATCCTTTTGCTCAGTTGACTGACTGGGATCTGATCTTTTCGCTATATCGTAACACTTGACTGCCCTCTCGGAACCCGCTGAAAACCACAGTCATGGGTCCAGAGGGTTCAGATCTCTTAGCCAACAATATAGTTGACGCAGCTCCACTCACCGCTCATAGCGAAAAAGACAAGTACCGCTCAGATGTTAATATGTGGATGCAACGAGTGAGGTTTATTGCTGTCGGAGTTGACGGCAAAGCAAAAGGAATATCTAACGGGTATGGCCACGCGCTATACGTGGCAGTGGACTTGAACTATCAGAGGATCGTAGAAGCAGAACTAAATCTCGGAAAGCTGACCCTCCGACCTTATGAGGATGAAGTCCTACCATATAAGGCTAAAAGGAAATGGTAAATAAGCTTTCGAAAATTGTTGCTCGACAGTCTTCAACAGATGTCGCTAGAAGATTCATAAATCCAGGTAGAGCCGTCTGCAACTGTAAAAGAGGAAAGAAGGAAATTTAAAAGGAATTCGTGGATCTTTTCATGGGAGTGGCCCAGTAACATATGAATTGCTTCCGTCGTGCCTCAAAAGAGCAAGAGAAGCAGCACATTGCTTTGATCCTTCTTGACAACGCTTCCATGCCAGATTCGAACTATAACAAAATTCTTTCGATTCTAGTTGACAACGTTAGTGACCTGGAGAAGGTGACTTTACAAAGTGGTATAATTCAGGAATCCGAACTGATGCAGACATACTTGTACCTATAAAACAGCTTGAAATTCATTCATGAGGTAGTCAGATGCGCGGAAACCTACGAAAACATCGCAGTTTCAATTAAAGTTCACGAGAAACTTAAAAATACAGGAGGGGGATAACTGGTATTAGAACCAGAATAATAACTGAAGCTTCAAAGGGCGGAGTTTTAAACTTCACACTTGAGGATACCTATGGAGCACTGATGGATATTTGGACCGGAGCTGATACTGTGGTCTTGGCTCCAGATGAAGACCCTCCATAACCAATGAACATCCTGATGAGCAGTAGGATGAAAATGGGCCCTAATGGAAAGGACCGTGTCCCGGAATTCAAGCTGAATTCTAGATGCTATGCTTTTGACGAGAAGGGGCGTTGGGCTCGTGATAAGATATGTCATAAATGCGATGAAAACATGAAAGGGCGTAAGAGACTCAAACGAAAAGTCGCAAGAAGGAGTGTTGAACCCTTTAAAAGTCGCTCTGGTCTATTAATAAATTGAATGACTCGGACTTGGATGACTTAAACGAAGAGCTGGAAAATCGTCGCTTCTTCCGCAAATAATGCTCAACTAACCTCGCCTGAGTCATGTTGGACCCAAACCCGATCTAGGATCCCGGGTCCCCGATATCTATGGCATGAATCACGAGTGCAGCTAAGTTGTGCGACTTGTCAGAGATTTGTCTTGATGTGATGCCTCCGTGGTGTAATGCTTTCCATGGATAGGGAGAGAATTGTTTAGAATCTAAACAATTTATTGTATCTTGGGAACTAACCGTCCTTGAAATTTACGAAAATACTTGCGTATTCTTTTTTGAGTTCATTACAGATGATTCTTCCATCATTGTTAGTCTGAATGTCGGTAAATATGCAATATAGAATTGTGTAGTAGATGGCTCATTCCTCATGTTGAAAAGACCCGTCGATTCTTCTTCGAGTACGTTCAATGTCTTCGTGGCGTCCGATCATAGCGATGAACAGAATCAAAGAATCCATGTGCAATTTTTGTTAACTGTTAAGAATTGCATAACAGCCATGGTTTCAACTAATTTAATGACCAGGCGCCAAAGGAATCCCAAAGTCTTCGCGAAACGCATGCGAAGCCTCACAAATGCGCCTCTCGAGCAGGTCAAGTCCGTATGTGCGCAAGCTGGCATCCTGAAGGAATGTATATCGAAGGCCATTGATGCCTTCAGGTGATTCATGCAACATTTGCGCGAGAAGAGGTAGACCCATACCAAGTAAGAAGATCTCTTTGACACATGTCAACAAAGGCTCTAACATGGAAGTACAGATTGACTTCGCATTCGAAATCATCAGGGGTCAAAAGCGAACGTTAATGATTATCAAAGACAGGGGGACTTCATTTACAGAAGGGCTCATTACAGCCAACCGAAATTCAGATACAATATAAACTGCCTTTGAGTCACATTGGTTAATGCGACACGGAGCTCCAGTATCCCTGTCTGTCGACGATGAATACAGCAAAGGAAAGTTCAAGATGTTGCTGTTGAGCAATCAAATCGTGTTTAAGCTAGGTCTGTGCGCCGTCATGACAAGACGGGAATAGTCGAGCGCAAAATACAGACGGTGAAAGCTATCATCCGTAGGATGGACTTGGAGATATCCTCGTGCGGTCCCTACCCAATTTTTACGAGAACCATATTCATGTCGAACTTCTTCTCCGGATCCAAACTCCTTAGCCTATTCCAGCTCACACGGGGCTCTCAACCCTCTATCCTTGGGATAATCGCTACTGTTGTCCCCCAAAAGCTCCTCAACGCACGCATAGAACAGACTCCAATGCGAGCATTACAACCTCCCATGAGCTCCAAATCGTCTGACGTCGCGTCATCCGAAGCTTACGAGCCAGGAGATAAGATTTGGCTCTGGTACGTTTCATCAAAAGTCACTGAGTCAATGAATGGATACATGGCATAGTCGATAAGACCTCCCCACACTACCTCGATGCAAGGGGACCCAGAGACGGGCAACCAGTTGGAGGACTTCCGATGCGTCTTTCCTACGAAGACTGTAGATTGGCACCAAAGTCTGCTCTCTCTCGGTAGTTAATGAGTTGGTCCCTTGAAGACTAACTCGCTGAGTCGGCAGATGGCGGATGGGGTGTAGATGGTTACATAAAATCAAATAACGATGAATCTGCAGATCAAATCGCTAATTTCCATCAAAACTCTAGGCAGGACATCTCCACATGAATTCGACACAGGCATTGGGGAAGCAATCGGACCAGAAGAGTCGTACGGTTGCCTTAATGCAGACAACGTCAGTCAGGCGACTTGTGAAAACATGCACAACAAACATAAGGCGCATTAGGCAGATACCAGAATTAGCGACGAAGTACGCATGGACATTGATAGTTCAGCACACGAGGTCGAAGGTCCTAAACAGAGCTATGTGTCTCTTGACTCAGGAAAACCCAGAATTATAAACGAAATGTTCGAACAAGTGGGATTGCAGCAGGTACCTAGAACGAAATTGGAATTCGCGAAGTCCTGGATATTGGACGAAGCATTTGATTCAGAACACAAATCAAATTGGGAAGATGAATATGTTGAGGTAGAAGCAAAGGAGGTATCAGGGAATGCAAACGTCGTGACATCACATTTCGTCTACAAAGTGAAGACTGATGAAGAGGTGGCACGGATGCTTAAAGCACGAATCTTACCACACGACAACGAGTACGATGAAAAATAAAGTATCTGAAATGATTCCTCAAACGCTCAGCTATCTGTTATTAGACTGCTTCTCTAGATTGTAACTTTACCTGGCTTTGCAATGAGGTCGGCTGACATAAAGGGGGCATATCTACAAAGTGGACCCATAAAAAAAGTCGTATACGTGAGAGCTCCAAGAGAGTGGGTGAGATCACGGAAATATTGTAAGGGTGTACTCTAGAAGTTAACCAAACTGCCATATGGCATAGTTGAGGCCGGTAGGCAATGGATGTTAGCACTGGAAGACTGGATGCTCAAAAAAGCCGGGATGGTGAGAGTATTCGGAGTAGGCCAGCTATTCGCGAAACGTGACGATATGGGGTCTATTGCACTACTTGTCGCAAAACTAAATGAAGACTTCTTAGTTTCCGGGAGGCCATATGGCGTAGATCGGTTTATGAATGAGCTACAGAAGAGGTTTGTCGTTGAAAAAATCGTGAAATGGCCGGTCTATACTTTCGGTGGTTGAAATATCATTGCTCATGACCATGTTGAAATCAGTACGCGGATGGACTCATATTGAAAACGCGTGAATACGATAAGAATTTCTAGGCCGAGAAGGAAGATAGTGACTGCAATGGCAACCGGAGACTAGATAGCGACATAAAGAAGCTTGGCTGGTACTATCCTTTACTTGTGAAATGGTGTATCACCTCAAGCGTCGCTAGTAGTTTACCAGATGCAAAGGGAATTGGCCGCCAATCTGTGGGCCACATCATTGACGCAAATGAGATGGTAGGTAAATGTGCGGAAACTTGAGCCTGCAGTGCTATCCCCAAGAGTAAAGAATGTAGTAGATGTTTCACTGCGTACAATCTCTGACGCTGCGCATCCAAAGGATAGAGACTATGACCAGACAGGATTGCTCTTTGGCATACTATCTCGGAATGGCAAGAGTGGCAAGAACGTCTTTCAACTGATTGATTGGAAGTCTCACAAATAATCCCGGGTTAGCCATTCTGCCTATGTCGCTGAAATACTTGCAGCTGCAAGCGCGGATGATAAGGGTTTCTACTTCAAACTGCAGTGAACATTCTTTTTCCAGAATCCCCTATCAAGCGTGAGTTGAATGTAGACAGCAGGGCACCGTGGGATAGTATCACTACACTTCACGAAGGAAAAGAATATAGGCTACGACAGAATGTGCAACGAATTAGGAATAGCTTCGAGAGCAAAGAACCTAACGTCATCCGTTGGATCCCTGGTTCAGAAAATATCTTGGATGCTCTAAATAATCGGAATTACACTATGTGGAACAGGGGGAATACAACATGCATCACTGGATATCTAGACGTCCCACTGTCGAATGGAAAGGCTGCTGATAAGAATCCTGGTAAATCGAGTAATGAAGGAAGATTAATTGAGTCGTGCGGTACCAAAAATTCGAAGCGACAGAGGGGATTTGTGGACACGCTCGAAACCTGTACAATATATACACTATGCATGCGAGTCTGATGTGATCGAAATGAAAAGAAAAATCTGAGAATGATCTGGAGGACGCATACTAGATAGAATGAATGCAAGACGTAGTGCCAGCCTTTGCATTATTATATATAGGCCTGGACTGTGAATGCCGTATTGCATTCGGGTACGCCATCAGAGTGATGGCTGAGCAGTTAGTGTGTCTATAAAGGATCTGAATGCGGAACTCCTCTAGAGGATGAGGAGGGAGCCAGCGTCTGGTGCCGATCGATTGTGTTTACTATCATCCCCTGACTATCCTTTTGCTCAGTTGACTGACTGGGATCTGATCTTTTCGCAATATCGTAACATTTGACTGTCCTCTCGGGACCCGCTGAAAACCACAACAGTACAGTTCAGCTCAATCATTTGGTCATACACATCGCCTCTAAAATGCGGTAAGAGTTTCGGAATCCAAAAGTACGATTGAAAACAATACAAAGCATCGCGTCCCTTAGTGATGCACCCGGCAATAATGGGAAGAGGTATGCGGCCACTAGAACCTGGCCGAATGCAGGAAGAGTTGGGAGGTACAAAGGGGTAAATGCGCGACCAGCGTCGATCCCATTCGCCTTGCATCTCTAAAAAATAACACAATCAATGATCTATTGATGATACGGATAAAAAAGTACTCACTAGTGTCTATTGGACCGTTGTCCTCATATAAGGACATTTGACCTCATATGAGGACTACTTTCAGCACTTTTTTCAATACAATTTTTTTTGCCTCAGCGCATTTCTTGTCCCTCCGCATTAATTTATGGGTGTAGATGGCCGATCAAAACATAATTCTCAAGATTGTTGACCTCGGTGAAGGCTAGAGCAATTTTACCTCTCCAGCTTTCGCTCTGCGCAAGAATTTATGAAAGCGGCTTCATTTTGGAAGGAAATATAGTTCTTATTATCGTGGGGGGTTTCAGAAACGAGGGAGCATGTACAGTAAGAATTACTGTACTGTAACTTAACATAAAAACCCTTTTTTGCCGTAAAAAGTTCGGGCTTCCAAAACATTTACTTGTCCAAATTGTAACGTAAAATGTCCTCATATGAGGACAAAGTGTGCCTCATATGAGAACAGTGCTATGACAGATAGAAACTAGCCACTAAGGTAACTATGTAGTTACCTAGGACACTGAGACCTCTCTAAATAATACCATCCCACCCGATTGCGATGTCTGTTATGTCCTAAGCCCCATTGAAGCACCTGATATTGACTCAATTTATTCAAAATGAGGAGAAAAAAAGATAAGGCCTTGATCACAGCTTTGATTGCGGGTGGGCGTATTCATAAAAAACCCAAGAAATACTCTCCATCCAGAAACAAGAGGACAAATTGATCCATGCTTCCGATAATATATTCTGCTCGAATAGGCTTGCAGATGATGTCCTCTCAATATTATTTTTTCTAATCCTCCGTTGCAACAAAAGTATATGACGGTTCACAAAATTGAATTCCAACAAAAAGTTCCTTTATTACCTTAGGATGGAAAATAGTGGTAAAATGTGCCATATTGGACATTTAAATCGCTTATATGCTCCGAGGTTTCATAGTATTGTTGTAGAGATAGGCATAATAGGTCTTTAAAATAAAAATTAATTTTATCACTGAACACATTTTTTTTCCGATTGAGACAGGAAAATTACAAGAGACCACCAAACATAGGAGCTACCAAGCTTTAAAATGAATACATAGCAGCATATTTGGATATCTACTTTCATGGTAGGACCCGACATGAAATGATTAAAGGACAAGAGTTTTATTCAAAATACCATAACTCATAAAAGTATTGAGGGTCGTCACAAGACTGCCTTCCACAGGCCTCAAATGGCCCTGAAATGTACGTCAATATGTGCCTTACGCCTCTGTATGTACCGGTCTTGAACACAGCACTGCCTCAGTATCTGGATTAAGCCAATCTCTTGAATAAGATTGCCTATACACTGAAAGTGACTGTTGTCCACCACAAGCAAGTAGTGCCGACAGATCCGTAAATTTGTCAAAGATAGACAAACTATTCAAAGAAGGGACTTGTCATATTTCTTCTCAGACTAACGCCACTTAGCTTTCACTACGTTCCAAAGACCTCCTATCCGACCCAAAAAATTCAACAAGAATTAGATCACTTGAAATCTTGAGATTTCGAGCCTTATAAGCTCTCGATAAATTTCCTTTTGGCTGCTTCTTTTTAGGCATGAGAGACCTAAAAATCTCACCTGCTAACTTTCATCCTTTATCCATCAGAACAAGCCACATTTCAGGGTGTTCAACAGAAAGCTTCCCTTCATTATGAGACTCCCGATCTTGTCAGCATTTTTAAATTCCGACGAATGAAACTCAATAATTCCTTGAAATATCTTTTGAGTCCGAAACTAACCCAGTATAGTGCAGGGAATAACCGAAAGAAAAAAATTGGGAACCACTGATACCTCAAGCTTGTATCCATACAATTTGTGCTTCCCATTGAAATACTTCTTTCCTTCCTGGAAAATTCCATTTGGACGAAATAATTACTGCAAAGTAACGTCTGTAGCGAATCATGAGTAGTTAAATGCATTAAACGTATGTTTTTCTGATTCTAATTTTTTACATCGAGTTATGCACCCCAAAAGCTGTAATAGCGGCGTCAATCAAAAAATAAGGAACAAGCAATACAGAACGGCTCATAAATTATTCAAACGACATTTGTTTCCAAACTGGCGAGCGATCCAATTCTACTATCCACCCACTCTTTAGAGTAGCCGACATCAAGAAGGAAGCGTCCTTTGCTGTAATTTCTCTTTTCCTCCCCTTCCTAAAATTGAAGCCTTCCTCAATAAAACTTCCAAATAAGCCCCACAGCCAGTCAAGTTCAACGACTGCTAAAGTTTCTTCAAATAACACTCGTACCGCCTGTTTTAATGTATCAAAAGGGACAAGAAGATCCTTTTTCCTCATCGATTTTACAAGCTGGGGTATTGATATAATTTCCTAATTGAGCCTGCCTGTCCGCTACCGTATCTGCTATCTATAATAGCGCGTGGTTCGCTTAGTAAGCTGAGATGGGACGGTAGTTCCTTTCAGAGTATGTTTGTATTTAGGAGGGAAGGCGCGGTGCCTAATTGAGAAGTCTCCGCGGCATACTGGAGAAAGGGAGCTGCGGTTGTGAAATGAAGGAGTTATGTTGTAATTTGGCTTGTTGTGAGCATTCGGTACTGGCATGCTGTACAGTATGCTCATTAAGGTCCGCAGGTCACTGTTGAGAATTTAGGAGACCATTGAAATAGTGCAAGATCGAATATTGTTCGATGGGATTCCGTCTTTTTTCAAAAGGCGTTCTCATTGCGTTTATACTGCATTCCAGAAATTGTATTTTGAATTTCGCGTATTGGGCGCCCATTATTGTAAACATACAGCATTTCTGTATTTGAGTAATAATTTTTTAAAAAACCATACTTGTTGCTGTATCCATCCCTGGCCCTGAAATTTTATTGGCTCTGTTGCATCATACTCGATATATATAGTTGTAAAGTCTAATAAAATGTTGCTTTTTACTAAATAATAGAAGGAATGTTTACCTCATTATGATGGAAGCTTCTGTTTACACACTTTGTGTCTCTTAGGTTGACCTATACCTGCGGTTTCGTGATCGAGGCACTACCTAGAAAGGTAAAAATGAATCTAGCTCTCTTCAAACTATTATCTAAAATTACCAATTAGGAAAAATGAAGTGCTCGAATACAAACTGAACTAAAACTTCAACGACCAGCGTATGAGGAATAATTTATGACAAATGGAGAAAGATAAAGTATCTAAAAATCCAATATGATCAATTAGGTCCGCTCTCCAAACCCAACTAGAGCACTCCAGAATGACCTCCTGCGATTTTTTGCAGAACAATCTAAATTAGAATGAAACAATTTCTTTACTCTTTTCGATAATTATTTTAGTGAATTCTTGAATAGAAATATTGAATATATGGGGAATTAAATTGACAATAAATTATAATTAGCCTCGGCGATTCCCTTCCTTCTAAAGGATTCTTGTTAGTCTCGTAAAGAGTTTAGGACCAATGCTGCATACATTAATTGATTTATCTGTAGAGATTGAACTCACATCATCGCCTTCATTCCATTACAGCATCACCCTTTACAGTATAAAATAAAATAATACAGGGGTGGGAATTGTAAAGATCCTCAGAAAGTCAAGAAAAGTTCAAAATAGCTTTCATTCTCCCGTTATATTATTTTTCTGAGTCCCGAATAGCCGTTTAACAGAGTTTAGCTACAATTTTTGGGAGGTGAGAAGCCTTCTAGAAGATTTTGCCCGTTTCATGTATCATGGCGTCTATGCCAGCATTGATGACACTCGCTATTTGGAACGGTGACACAATCCTTTGTATCACTGATATCAGTAGGAAACAACGCTTTAGTCAAAACTAGCCGAGGAACTGAGCAGAAGACAATGGATCCGATCTTTAGAAGACCATAAGACTTTAATCACGCTGATTATGACCGTTTATACCTTACTTTACGTTTTATAGTAATTACGTTTTCCAGAGACCTTACTGTGGTTCTCTTACAGAGATTGGATCGACAAATCATTCTTACACCAGAAATATTTATTCATAAGTTTCAAGGATTAAGAGTACTGAATGGATGAAACAGGAAGGACAAAGTTTGAAACCCGACAAATAATGCCCTGGTTTTCTTTGAGTTCATTTTTTCAGCAATTAAAATTTTGCTAGCAAGAAATCTCTATAAATATTTTCGTGCTTCTGTCAAGAATAAACCCGTATTTTAGCGCATATTATCGAAGTGTAGAAGTACTAATGCTTGCAATGAACTAAATTACATGCATATACCGGGATTTTTAGCGCAAACGGCGAGTAGATATCACTCAAAATAAATGAAAAGGAGAAGAATGAGATATTGCATAGAATAATGAAAATGGCGGAAACAGGGGGGATAAACTTGGATATGACCAATTTTTTGTTTATTAATATCGTTTCAGAGGCTAAAGTTTGGAGTAAAGGTCAGATTTAACACCGAGGTGACTGTTTTTTCTGAAGGCACATTAGACAGAGAGGGGGAAATAGCAAGCAGATAGGCCAGAAATATCCAGTTGAATGAGTAAAGCTAATCTCAGCTGAACAGTGGTTATAAAAATTGGTGACAATTTATTTCAATTACTGGCACAGGGAATTTCCTTCACCATTGGAAACACCAACTCAAATTTCGGAGGCGAGTGGTCCAGAAGGCAAGCTCTAGAGCCAATTTAGGTGTATGATATAGTGTTAGGATCAATACTGAGTAATGTTTGATAGTAATTCCCCTAAAGCATGGCTATCCCTGGTCAAAGTTATGATTTCAATCAGAATACAATTAATTTTACTTCTTTTTGTTGTTACCTCCCGTGGTATACTGCAATTTTAATTAATTTTTTAGAATTGGATTGGAAATTTCTAAAACAGGGTCCATAAATTCATATTCAGACCTACTTTTTCAGATACCAGAACCATATATGTCATCAATTGCCCACATCAATTGCCCAAATTATTCTGATGATTCAGGAATCGTTGAAATTTGGTGTCTCAACTGCATTAGTCTCCAGTCAAAAACGTTTACCCCATTCGTTTCGCTAAAAATATTGCAATATTGTACTCTTTTCTGTTACGGACGATTAAAAAGGTGCTCGATAATAATGTTTCTAAAAGGAATTTCGGGGTCTCTTTTGGAATATTAAAATGAAGCTCGTAAAGATAATCTGAGTTCTGTAGGTATTCCATACTCTATAAGGAGGAGAAGACCCACTGATTTCTGAACCAAACATGACTTCTAGCGCTCTTCTTCGTGGATTACAATGGAGATGCTACGATTGTCCAAACATAATCTTGTTTATCAGGTCTTGCACTAGGTACAGGTCCTTCATTTTTTTCGAACGTGATCGTACCGACTTAAGTCAAACGAGAACACGGTGGTTACTGCTCCGATCAATACACAGTTGTTTCAAGGTCATGTAAAAATAAGCATGAAAATGAAGAACATATTTCCCCACTAATTTAACGGAACTAACTTGGAAATATCGGTGAAAAGTCTGTACAAACGCCATCCTTTGTTAGCGCAGCAAAGAAAAACAGCACAGGCGAAAGTAAACGTAACATCGAAGTAAATTTTGCTGAAATTTTTGCAAAGCTACAAGTGTGACACAGAGATGCGGATAATACTGAGAAACTATCTTTGGCATCCTTTCAAATAATCTTACTACCCGAAAATTTGCCGGAGATGGATAGAGAAAACATGGAACTCGAGTAAAAAGGTGAAATCTAAAGTTTTTTTGAAGTGGAAGGATCAGATGATGCCAGGACGGAAACAGTTTCTGAATATTTTGCAATAATAATGTTTAAAGGGAATGTAAAAAAGAGGGACAATAAAACAGAAGAGATAGAATGAAATGATAAAGTTTAGAGAATAGGCGGGAATATGATATTGATAACCACCAAATCTGTGCGTTCACAATGTGTCTTCTCGTTATGTGTGGATACGAATGGTGACAACCTAAAAGATATCAATTATAATTGTGAAAAATATGCAAAGCATACAATATCCATTGGGAAGAATCTAAAATCACAATGCGTAAATGCGACCGGAAAATAATTGTCACTATTGATTAAAACATTTTCAGAAAATACCAATGCTGTAACACATTTCGACAGTTTAGAGGGTAATAATTTCGTTATTCGTGAATCTTAACGGACATCACCTATTCTACGACGCATATTTTGCCTGGCAGCTATTGATGACACCTCGAAAGGGTAAAAATTCTTAGAAACTACCCAATTATTTGCGCAACACAATTGCACTTGGATAATGCTTCTTTGTTCCTTCGTTTCTGTTGTTTCCGTATGGCACACAGGCCGGTTTTGTCCATGTACTAAAAGTAAAGTAGTCCGTCCAAAGATTTGTAGACGAAAGTTACCCTCCAACTAAATCCTGAAACAAAAAAAATAATTCTACAAAGGTAGAAGAAATAGAATCCAAAGTGATACGTCCTTACGTTTTGAACAAAATATTATTGAGTTGGTAAAATCAAGATCTAGTTGCGACTGCTAGTCGGTTGAACCAAAATTCACCAGCTCGTGTGGTTCAAGAATAAAACTGCAGATTTGCTTTCCCAACTTTGATTATTGGGAGACAGGAAACTCCTACCATGTGTAAACTCTCCAAATGGTACTTTGAGATAAAAAATGGCACTGATCCCAAAGTATAACTTTGAAAACGTCACGGATTCTGAAGTTCGACTTTCAAAGTGTGATTGATTCAGAAGTATCACTTAAAAAATGTCACTGATTCCGTACTTTGTGTTACTGTCTGCGGCACCGCTATAAATGGCTCCATTAAATTCTTCTCGTATTTGAGTACCGAAAACTCTCACCACGTGTGCCGTTGATCCCAAAATATAACTTTGATAGTGTCACTTCTTCTGAAGTACAACCTCGAAAATGCCACGGATTCCTAAGTACAGCCTCGGAATGACCACCGATTCTAAAGTATAATTTAGGAATGAATACCAATTCTGTACTGTCTAAAGCACAGCCAAACTAGAAAATCAATGTAAAATAATACTTTCTTGCACGTCAAAATCATCCAAAAACTATCTAACACACAAAACATTGTACAGTACGTCCCAATTTCTATAAACATTTGTAACATAATAGTCCCAGGCGAAATAGGAAATAACGGCTGCATACCAACATACAAATTAACCGATCAAACCAGAACACCTTCTGAAAAATCCCGCCAATTACTTCGGGCACAGTGAGATACAACCTATCTTATTTCGGACCCTACTCACCAGCAGCAAAAATTTTCATGTCTACAATCCAAAACGCATTCATTCCAAAACATCTAACCATTTTTTATCGCCTTGAGACCGTTATATCTTAATGGTCGCCAGGCTCTTCGCAACTTTGGTACCGTTGAAAACAAGTTCAAACCTCTCTTGGCCGTTTTCTGCATGGATTTATCCCCCTCTGCGGAAGATTTGGATCGCCCAACGATCCAGAATATCATGTGCAGACATCGTCAGCTGTCCATTCTAGTTCATCCGGACAATTTTTCGTGCGAAATCTCTCATGAACGTCGAGATGCGAGTCAAGCTATGCAAATGCTCTCTCGAACGAAATCTAAAGTGGATAACGATATTGCGTCCGAAGACATCGAGAATCGTACGATTAAAGTATTTATGGTCTCATCAGAGTTAGTGTATAGTTTAAAACCATCTGAAAAGGAGAATCTTCTTGATTTTCTGCTAGGAGAACGTGAACAGGAGTTAGATGATGAAAGAAGAAGATCATCAAGGTATAACAACCCGTTTTAAGTCATCTTTCGCTGCATGTAGTGAACATCGCCATGCAGGGAATTGTTTGAAGTCTGCTGAGGAGATAAGAAGAGAGAAAGACGAAGAAAAGCAAGCAAGGCTGGCAGCAAAATTTGCACGAACCAGGTAAAGAAGAATTCAGGAGAAGAGGGAGAAGAAAAACGTACGGAAAGGGTTTACAAGGAGTGATGGCGGGTGAATTACACATTGCGTGGGTAAAGAAACTGAGCATGGCGACGGTGAAGAAACAGGGTATGGAGACAGTGTGGAAGCTGGTTATGGCGACGATAGGGACACAGAGCATGACATCAGTGGGAAAACTCGGAATTATGATGGCGGGGAATCAGAATATCGCAATTTTATGGACCAAGGGAATTGTGTGGGCCGGGGCGCTGTGCACGATAAAGGTGGGGATACAGTTTATGGCGACGGTGGATGCTGTGGGGAAGCTATGCATGATGATCATAGCGAAACATGGTTTGGACACGTTGGGGAAACTGGACATGGAGATGTTCAAGGAAAAGGGCAGAGTGAAGGTGGGGATGCTGAAAAGGGTTAATTTGAAGAAGGTGGAAGTGTAGAGGGTGACAAAGTTGGACAGAGTGAATGTCTCGAATCTGGTCAGTTTGAGGGTGAGAAAATTGGAAATAGCGAGGCTGTGGAAGCTAGAAAGGGCAACGGAGGTCTTATGCAGAGTGTGGGTGAAGAAGTTCGACTGGGTGAGTATGGGGATGCGGGAGAGAAAAAAGCTCAGACAAGTGCAAACGGCGACGGCGAGAGTTCTAGGCCGGGTAATGCTGGAGAAGCTGAACGTAATGAGGGCCCGTGTGTTGGGGATCGCTGGTCGGTGGACAATGATGGATTTGATGCTGATGGACGGGATAAATATGACGAAGAGGGCAGCCACTTCTTTGAGAAAGAGGAGAGACCGCGAACAAAGGCGCAAAGATTGTGCAAAGAGCGAAAGGAAAGGTATAACAGACGTCGATCACAGTTTCAACGGGTGTAACAGGAACGCAGAGCTGTTGGGCGACGGGAGAGGCAACGAGTGGACCATGAGGAAAGGAGACAGAGAAGGTAAAATGAGAGGACATCTGAAGGGGACAGCACAGACAGAATTGATAGGGTCCCAGACACGGAGGAAGTGTAGCCAGTTATTGTTCGCGTCAGCCCAGGGCCGGATTTGGATGACAAAGTACGGGGAGGGGATTTCTCAGATGACTACATGGAGGAGTATGAAGACGAGAACCTATCCCCGGACTCCGGCAGTACTGGAAGTTCCGCAGGAACCGCGAAAGCTGAGGAAGATAAGGGATATTGTATAGATATATACGTTTCTTTTAATTCGGGGGACGATGAACAGAATGCTTGAACACGTCCTATCTATCGTGTAAAAAAAGAGGCTCCAGAGACCATTACACCTGATGAGAGACATCAAAGCCGGTACGAGCAGAAGAAAGCAATTATGCAAAGGGCACTCGACAGGGCTCTAGCGTCACTGAGAAATGAACGAGTTTCTGCGTTGTCATGGATACTATCAAAATTTATTCCCGTTAAGCTGCAGGTTGGAATGACAATCAAGGGAAGGTGGCGTTTTAAAAGTTGATACGGACTGATACCGCCAATTTAGGTGTGTTTGAGGGAGTGCGAATTGAGCAGACGTTGGAGAGTCTACGAATGGTTTGCCGCGATAAGGAATGCAGTGCCAATACCTTCTTTGATTGGCAGCCGCGTCATTATAAATGGAAGCTTAATAAGTACATTCAGCATCTGAACAGTTGCCTTGGTCAAAATGGAGATCGTTCGGATAACTACAATCGCGAGCAGCATTGCAAACCTGCATACACAGCGAACCAAATAGCTCGTGCTCTGTTTCATGAGTTTGCTAATAACCCAGTAGTGGCAAACTTGGTGAAGACAAAGTCAATATATCGACGCCAACCATCCTATTACCACTACAGGGTGGTAAAGCGAGAGCTCGTACGCTATTTATCGACCAATTGTGCTGTGGATATGGCGGCGCTAAAAGGTTACGCGGAATTGTTACGAGGAGAAGTACCTGCCGTTAAGTTGTTTATATTGTCCGGGAAGGAAATGAAAGACGAGCGAATAAAAGCGGCAAGGTACACTCACGGGCAGTTGAAGAATTCCATAAAGGGACGGGAAATTCCATATTTTAGACAAGAGGAAGTGGATCTCCGTGATATTTATGATAATGCTAGTTATCATGAGGGGTTCTTGTTTGTACCTTCCGTTGCGGAGCATTATTTAAACACTGGAAGGAAGACCTGTAAAGCTGATTCTGCCTATTGTGAGGGCGCGAGAAACAGATTGTATGGGACTTTATTCGAAGTGCTAGGTTATGACAATAACAATCACCTGTTGTGTCTGGCTTCTGCTCAATTCATTATATCTGAATCTCTTGATACTTGGTGTGAGGCGTGTACAGCCCGCAAAGAGATACCTGGGTTTGATATTCCAGACCGGACTACCATCGTAGATCAGGAAAAATCGATCGAAATTGCGTACGAGAGGTGCATGGTCGATGCGAAACTTTTCCTAGACCCCTTGCATGTTCGCAAAAATCTTGCCCCCAGGCTTGGATTTGGGAATAGTTCTGGCCTTGGTCTTTATGGCAGGTCCTTGTATGCACCAAGCGATGGAGATGTGTAGAAAACCAAAGCACACAAGATAAGGTGTAATTTCAAGGATTCCGAACTTTACCGCGCATGTTCCAATCTACAAGACACCATAATAACATCACAAGGAGCCGAAAGTGGAATTTTTGCTGCTCTTCGGAATCACATAAGGTCTGTAGAACCAGAAAAAATGTTACAATGGGTATTTTTAACTCAAAGGGAACATTTTCTCCGTCATCAATCATCCGCCTTATCGTGCTCAGATCCGGTTCCACCGAAGGTACAAGCGATATTGGCGGAGCTGAGTCAGCGATCCAGAGTGTACCAGATTACTGTTACGTGGCTCGATGGGACTGCCCAAATGAAGGCAATAGTTCGAAGTGTCAGCGATGGAACTATTTTGCGACAAGTTATTCTCGACAAAGAGCACCATAAGCCCCTAATCTGTCACGCATACAGTCAGTACGGTAGTGTTCTGCCTTGTCTTCACGGAGTTGCTGTTTTTTTGTGCGAAAAATACGGCATTTCCAACCTGCATCGATTTATTGCCAAATGGTATCTGACAACTCCATGGAAATACCATTACAACCACATTACATTCGGGTGTACTACACCTCATGCTATACTTGACGATGAGAACACAAGTGACATTGATCATTACTGATAATCAAGATTTGTTCATGAATGAGTCTTGGTGTCATTGATTAATTTACCAATTACTTGTTCTCTATAAGCTGGTGAGTAGTTTATGTCTAGTTGCATATCAGTATCCGCCGCTTAGTAAGTGATAAGTGCTTGTCACAATGTGTCTGAATACATATTTCTAATTTCCACTAAAACCATTTCAAGGTCACATTTACGGCTGTCAAAAATCTGAGAGTCACAATGCGTTAGTGCAACTGGGGCGCTAAGTCCACTTCTGTTCACCATTTATTACCTCACTTCATTTTTTCCCAATGATTTGTCACATTATGCCTCATGTAACAATGTTAAAACACATGTCTCTGAGGTTCAAAATGCGAATGTACACTTATAGAAGTCGTCAAAACTTGTTTTTAAAATCTCCCTAAAGTTTAATGGAGAGGATAAAATGTAAATATGATGAAAATAGACGAGGATTGTTTAGACGTGACAAAATATAGCCTTAATTACGTTTTAAAATCCAAATATGTTCTTAAAATGCTTCATTAATTCTTACAGCGAACCGTTTCACCCCAACATAGTCTGCACAGATTCGGTTTCCGGTCAGCATTCTGTATATTACACCTCTGATTTGAAAGTCCAGAGTGAGCCCTTCTGAGTACAAATATACCTCGGCTTCTGCTCAAATGAAGTTACCTGTGGCACCGTTTCGCATATATTACTCCATTATATTCTCAAAAAACACCTTACGATTAATAATCGCGGAAAATTCGATAATTCCAATTTTAAAAGAATTTTGCACGAAAAAATTTTAAAACTTCCTAAAATCAAAATGACAAGAGAAATATTTCAACCGTATTAACTACTTCTCCTTCTTAAATAAAGAATATTTTTAAGCTCATCCTAATTGGTGGGGAAAAACTTTAAACAAATTCATTCCAAGGCGGGCAGATACCATCCGTTAAGTGGTATTACTAGCTGAAATTTATTCCGTTGATATTCTCATATACTTATTTTGAGGTTAATGATCCGTTTAGAGTACGTGTGAAGGAGTTTCCCAGCTCAAAAATGTTGAGATTATTGAAAAATATGAGCAAGCAAAACCGGAATGACCATATCCACAAATCTAAATAACTTTTTACTTCCATCTTGTATTATAGGGAAGCTTTCTGTTCAAATCATAGATCTTTGTAAATTCTTTGGGTATTTTTTCCAATTCCGACCTGAACAGAACCCTGGCAAAACGGGATTTCTGTATTCGAGAATTGTTTTCCAATTCCTTAAATATCCAGTAAATTACGCTCGCGCAAATATTGCTCCCCAAATAATTCAGCTACTGATTCCAAGAAGGTCTGAATAAATACAGAAGTAGAATTTTCATACAATTGAAAAGAAATAATTAGATGAGTCGGCGGGGATGCCGTAGCTCTTTTCTTGAAGAGCACACGAAATTTTCAGTAAGGATCGAATATCAATTATATCCCCCATATGTAGAGGATCAGTATGTAACACTGTCTTAGGGGGATTCAAGTGAGCTTTTGAAGACAGATAAATCTCATTTAACAACCATCCTGGCATTCGAGACGAGTTTCGCGAAAATATCTTATACTGGGCCCAGACATGTCGTTAACAATAGTTATCATAACATGTTACAGAGGTGACATATTTATAATATTGATGATTACTAGCAATCGCTCCTGAAGCAGCCCCTCCACACTTTAGTTTTTCAACTTCAAATAGTGCAATGATCGAAATTTTTCACCAAAAATATACATAAGAGCCTTCCTCGTCGTCATTTGATGATTATTTCTGCAAACTTCAGAGCGGATTATTTCGGGTGGCTGTTCTGCCCGCTTTCTCTTTGATTCTGAGTATGATATGATTCACGACTAGTTTCAATCCAGGTACAAAAGAAAAATACTTTCATTTACGTATGTCCTCCTATCAGGAGAAAACAGCTATACTTCATCTAAATATTATATTTCTTAATAGAGATTGGACTAGCCCACGGATTTCCATGCTCTTTCAGTACACTTGATGTTAGTAGTGGGCTGAAACTTCCTATAATTGCGTCGAAAAAAGATCACCAAAATCAGTTCTGTTAGGTTCTAATGCCAATTGCACTAAAGAGTTCGCGTGTCTAGCTTTATGACTGTCTACTAAAATACGATGAGAGACAACGACCAAAAGGCTTCTGTTTTCCATGAAACAATTCAGAACTTTCATTGATCAAGCACAAATAGAGAGAAAATCTTTACTTTATTAGAGAAATGAGTCGGCCGTATATGAACTTTTTAAGAATGTTCAGAGAAGAGTATTTTTGGGGGATTTTAATTTCAAACATGATAAAAAAGCTCGGCATGGACTGACGGACAAAGAAACGCTTCATGTAGCTTTAAAGTTGCGCAATAATATTGTAAGAGCTGATATAATGTACTGTGCTTGCGACCTTAGTCAAATATAAATTAGGAATTCGCCATGTATAATTTGCTACTATTTACTACGTTATGCAACTATGAAGGGCCTTTTTTCGGGTATCAAAGGCTGTTTATTATCCTGTATCTCTCTATAAATTCTGTTCGAGGAAGTATTCACAATATTTGGAGTTGGTGATAGCAAAAATTTAGCCACTGGAGACTGACTTCAAACCCACCTCCCTGGAAACTTGGAGCTCCTGGGAGACCCTTTATAGTCCCATGAAACTTTTAAAGGGGCGCTCGAAGGAGGAAGCGTTAAAAAATTGTACTTGGTTGTGTGGTCAAAATAAACATGATCTGTACATCATTTTCAGAAAAAACATGGTAGATTTATATATATGAATCAAGCACTACAAAATTGTTTTAAAATAAATATATATTTGGGTATTTCCAGAATAAATTTGATATTATTACATAACACGAGTACTTGGGTTCATGCGTGCATATTTGAATTTAAAAATACTTACCTTCTTCTCGCAAATAAAATGAAAAGGTCTTTAGAATGATGAAAATAACTTTTAATATGAGTTTACCGTTTCTTATAGCCAAAAAGGTAGATTAAAGGATAAAGATAGAGCAATTGGCAGAAATGTCGACTGCTAAGATTTTCCAGACTCTGGCAATAGAAATATGATGGAGTCTGGTAATTTGGGCCCCTATTTATCCTAAAAACTATGATTCGCTCCCGTATACTTCCTCTTATCACGTAACGCCTCATTTCTGTTTTAACAATTGGTTTCCACTTTCTTCTCCTTTTTTCCCCTTCGTGTCCATATTTTTATCCTAAAGCAACCCCAACAAGAATGTATTAATCTGAAGAGGTATTGTTTACTTAGTTTTCGGAATATTCAATAAAATGCTAAAAAGCTTCCCCAAAACCTACGTCACTACAAATGGAAAATTTCATCCTAATTACTTCAGCATTTTCGATTTTCCCCAATAATTACCTCGCCATATCTATTCACTAGTATCTAAGAGATCCAATTATACATTCATCAGTCATTAAATAGCTCAAAATTTGAATGACCTTAGGTTTGGTATTGTTTTGAATGCGATGGTTCGATGGTTCGATTTTATTTATAGTACTCGAGAAACTTGTACATGCGATCTTTGAGAGCCCTCTTTGAACGACAATATTTCGTACTAATCGAATTGGATACATTTTACAAGCTCTACCAGGATCATTTTTTAAACGAGGGTCCCATATAATAGTCAACCTTTAAGCCTCAGCTCATATTTCTTCCTTCAATTTTCTAAAGTTGTGCCGCATATAAGTAACTTTTTTGCTTCTAATGCTGCTTTATATGTAATTAAACAGTTTTATACTACGTTTTAAACTTACAGTCTATAAAAAAGACGAATAAAATGCCGATAATTGTAAAATTGATTATTCAATGCACTTGACGACCTCCCGCGCACTTAACAAATCTATTTTGGCTAATAGTAAAAATATTACAGTCTTCCTATATCTTACGTTGAAGTAATGAGCAGGAAACTTAAAATTGGTGCAGGTACTATCGACAATAAATTGGCTCTACTCAAAAACTTCCTCAACAATGCAATACATAGGAATTAATGGGATTACCCTTCGTCTAACACAAAAATTAAAGGAGTGATGAAAAGTAATTTAAGATAAGTCATGATCTCCTATAGTCCCCTAAGAAGACTATTCTGTATAATCATATTGCGTAGAACCTCTATGCACAATTTTGGACTGCTTTATTTACCACAAATTATCCTTTGCAAAGCAGACAATAAATTATCTCAAACTACCCCTTTGAACTTGAAAATAAACAAATACTGACGGGGGAAGTGACAGCATCAAATTGCTTCTCAATGTTATTTTAATTTAATACATTTGAATGACAAAAAATCTCCTCTTTCAACCCTTTCACGACTGTTGAGGTAAATCTTTTATATACGCCATGTTTATCGATTTACCTAAGCAACTTGTACTTCTTACTAGAAGGGTAAAGATATCGCAACACTATGGCTGTAGTGCATTTATATATTGCATTAGCAATGAGTTCACCCATTTGTTCACTGTATTTTTCGTTTCTTTTGGACTGAAAAATTGAGACTAACGATCGTTATTAGCAATGAATTTTTCTGAACATTTTGAGTGAAGTGTAATATATCTGAATCTGCAGTGACAGTTACTATTGGATGCCTTGAAGTGATTTTATTAATTGTTATTGGGTTAATTTTAGTAATTTTCGCCTACTTAAAACAATTTACGTTAATTCAATATCGTTTCAATGCACCAGTCATAATTTTTCGAAGTATATGCTCAGACCGGTTGTACCACGATGAAACAAGATTTTGGCACTATTTAAGCACCAACTCGCAGGGTACACAATACATAAATCTAGCCCAGACAGGGCAAAAGAAAAATAATTTAATGCCCTTGCTAAATTTATTGTTCTTCTTGGACTGACTAAAATGTAACTAACAAAAATCCCTTTTAAGTTAGGTCTTTTACTGAAAATCTATACAGGGAATAACTTTTGAAGATTGCTTCAAGTGCTCTGACTTTTAGTTAAAGCTTAGCATCTGAGTAAATCGCGCTCCTTCAACAGGGGCTGTCTCCCTATTCTTAAATTAGATCTGAGAAGTGTTTCTAAATGAGCTTCGGGTGAGATAATTCGTAGTTGAGTCACAGAATTGCCCATTATGGTTCAAATCCACCCCGTCCTTCTGTTTCTTCTGTGCGCGATGTTTCATGATAATAAGTGTGTCATCGCTGATTTCTTAGGTAAAATCTGGGACAAGATCTAGTCCGACATTATCACCATTGTGAAAAGGACTTATAGGATTCGGGTTCTCTAAATCGAAACCCTAGGAGTAGAGTGGAGAGATGTTTTCGAGTGGAAGTTTGGATAGGAGGAGAGCGGGATATTTTTTTGGTGAAACGGTAGGGGAAGAATTAAATGCACCGTGGTACATATTGAAGATTGTACAGTGATAGCTAATTCAACCTCGCCCTGCTGGGAACTTCAAAGAGGGATTGAGGATGCAAAATAATTATTTGCAATTTCTTTACTGGTGTTTCCAGTTTTTGTGGCGCGCGTCTGCGTGCTATTTCACTGAGTGAGTGCGAATTATATGATGAAGCTATAATATCTTTCCAACGTATAATATAATGAAAACATAGCAACTAATCGCCGGAAAAGATTCTTCTGAATAGAACTGTGTCATTTGGTCCCAAATTGATGTAGCTTCGACAGATGCTCTACTATAATCGACCTTTCCCCTTCTCTTTAGTTTACAGTAAAATATGTTAAACTTCTTTCTGTTTTAGTTTACTGTGGTGAATAGAGCAGTTTGAGAAACACAAAAAAATTATGTGAAACCTTAAAGATAATTCTACTATAATATGGCATAAATAAGATCCCGCGTTACCATTCGCATATGTCGTCAGAAGCGGCCTCGAAAGAGATGTTGAATCCAAGAGGTTCACGTGAGTCAGATTTTGGGACAGGTATCATGAAATGGTTAGGGTGTTGGCGTACCTTCCCAAAATTACGCTAAGAATTCAGTTATCGTCACTTTTCAAAGAGTCGTGACAGGTTTTCGGGATCCGTTCTTCTCCGAAGGAGCGTTTTCGGGGACAAATCTAGGCATTGGAACAGTCACGGGCTGTTTTTTCCATCTCTGTAACATGAAATTATTGTTAAGCCTTCTCGTAGAAATTCCGTTTAGAGTACAGAGTGATCGGTTGAGAAAAAAATTTGCAACCCCCTCTTGAAAACCTGTCTTGTGAATGCAAACGAGCCTTGATATCAATAAGGTGTAAATATTACTGTATTGCTTCATTTGGAAGCCGTGTGATAACAATGCGAAGAGTGGGCGAAGTACACGAAAGTATGATAAGATACGTATAAAGTAATAGTGACTACAGAACTCAATACTATAAAAATAGTCGAAACAAACAACAGCAAATATTTTTGACTATGCCATGAAGGATTTATGGAGGGCGGAAAGCGGGAGAACAAGCGAATAATTGAGGAACCATAGATTGCGACAAATGCTGCCAAGTTGACGATTATATAGCCGTGATCGCTGGGTTCGGATTATACACCAAGTCCTTGAGCACGCAAATGGCAAGCTGCCGACGTGGCCTTATCTAGAGGTGCTTGCAGTGGAACAGATGCAGATGCAATCTAGATGTAGCCGTGAAAGCGTGACTTGCTGAGAACTGTGGATCACAGGCACCTCGAAGCGCACTAATCATATTCACCCATCATTTTCCAATTATTCCATAGAATCAAACAATTTGCGAAAACCAAAAGTACTGTAGGTAAAAGAAATGAGAGTGTGGTTACAATTAATGACCGAAGAGGAAGATCGAATCACCACACCGAAACATATGCACATTCAAATAAGACTGGCGAAAAGTCCTTCCTACAGACCACTCGCCCCAAATCTTGATACGAAGCCCTTGAACACCAATAGGAAAACATTTCGAGGCGGCACCTATGTGAAGAAAATGAGAGGCCAAGGTAACTTGAGGAGGTTAGCGACCTAAATTTTCGTGACGCATAACTTGAGTCATAATTTCATCGAGCGTGCGCTGGTGGACACGTGCGTTCCAGGAAAGGCAGAGTAATCTTTACTACTAGAGCTATTGTTTTGACGGATAGTATCGTAAAGTCTCATTAGCTGGCTAATACTTGAACAGAAGTTGGAATTCGTTGTGTGCGAAAGTGTGTGTGCCACGCATTTTCGATCCTCGAGGAGCGCAGTTTCGATATAGATTTCACTCTGGGAGACCCCAATATTGCATAGTTGAAGTGAAACATCGGCTTCGCCAAGTTAGAATACAACTTAGCTTACTAACATAGCGGAAGAGTTTCATATAGATTCCAAGTCCTAATCTGGGGCTATGAGTGCAGTGCCGAATATGTTGCGGGCCACAGAGCTCTTTAACCATCAACGTTCCATTATCTTACTAGGCTCACTAAGTAACTTGTTATCAAGGCCAATTTGTTGACAGGCATCAATGCACAATTGTATCAACAATATGAGACTAAGGGAGCGACCTACGCAAGTATAAGTGGTTGTGACGGCCGATATATAGAGCCGAAGTAGCACTGCATTGGAACACGTTGACTAACCAACCTAGGTAGCACAGAATAGAGATTTATATTCTCGATAGCGCAACAATATCATCCTTAAAACAAAATAAAGTCGACTTTTCCAAAGATTTTAGTTTTGACGCCAGTCGTTTGGCGTCCTAACCTTGTAAATAGGCTGCGTGATGGCCCCTCCAACATCATTCACCTCATTTGCAGTCGTAGATAAAATAAACTACTGAGTCATTACCGCTAATGGTAGCTTTTCTTCCTCTTCAATGAGATTTTCCAAACAGCGTTCTTCTGTGAAGGCGCAGGAACTTTTTGAGGAGCCCAAATCGGCATGTGAGTCGAGTCCAATACGCATCCCAAATGTTCGATGCGTTACAACCTTCAAAATTAGCTTTTTCCTCCTTTCCTTGCAGTTCGCAGGCGCGTAGAAGACGATATATTTGAAAACGGGCCTCTTATATAGGAGAACGACGTCTGACTGCTACTAAGAAGTATTTCATGTACGGTTGAATGCGCAATCGTATATTCTGCCGATCCAAACGAGTCAGAGGGCCCATGAACTTGGTATAATAGATTGGAGAGAGTTTCCACCCAAACGGTAGTGCGATGCACGAAAATAACAATGGTCGATCTTTAACAAAAGCCAATTGTAAATTTCTGGATACAGATGAAATTGGTGGTACTCTTTTTCGCAATATGGGGGGGAAATCCATTCTTTCTGCTTGATTTATACTGCAAAAGATTCCAAAGTCACCATCTTGACGGGTATATCTCAAAAGAACGTCGGCTGGGGTGCCAAATTCACGACCGGTCATTGCTTTTCGCCTGACATCGCCACGAGGTTGTTCAAAATTGGGTAGCATTGCTTACGTAGGAAGAAAGCGGTTGCTATGGGAACCCCTACGTAAACATACGACAGTTTAAGGCGTCCTAAATCGCGAGGTCGAATATTAATGGTCGGAGGGATCGACTAGAATTTGAGGGCGAGCGTATTATTTGCTGGATAGGGAAAGAGTGAGAGAGGTTTCCCACAATCAGAGACGAACTGCAAGTCAATAAAAAAAGTTAGGTGATTGAAAAGATTTAGACCAAAAAAAAGAGCGCTGGATACTGCGGCAAAGGACTTGAGTCATTCTACAGAGATAATACCTTAACGCCGGTCATTTAATTTGAGATTCGGCTCGTTATCGGCAGAGGGTTCGTTTGAGCTTCTTTATTTCGAAGACTGCCTCTAAACACATTTTGCTGCTTGTTAAACACAGTTGGGTAGGCTTTAGAGCGTTATTGGGCATTATTGTGATTCTTAGAGCGGTAGAGCTCGGACGAATACGGGAGGTTATCTTCGCGGAAATAATTCTGTAGCAAGATTGCTTCAGACTTGCCTGATTCGAGAGAGTCTGCGAAGATTTCGACGCGCTCAAGGATACAGTTGTACAAGACTGCAAGGAAATGATGGAGCACAGAGACAGCTTCTCTGTCAGCCTCAATGTCCTGGGCCCGAAGGTCTCAGTGACTTGGTGAGCACAACCAAGTGCATTCCCACAGTTGTCTGGGATATTCCATTGGACCCTTGCTTCCCAGATATTCCTCTGATCAGCTGACTTGATCCTTCCAAAGAGTCCACCATTTCCGGAATGAACCAGATAGCGGGAAACGGTGACAATGTAGCAGTATTTTCGAACTTGTTGTGCTTAACAGTACAGAGGTAAGCTCTACATACTGGAAAGGCCGCGTTTAGGTTTTCAGCGGTGGAAGGCGGCAGTGTAAGCTGCAATTTGTTCCACTCTGAAAGCCTTGACGGCGACTGAGGGCTTATCAGTAGGGCTCTTTTAATGGTCTGCGACACAAAAAGGCCTGTGGTAGTGGATATGGTGATAGCAGCAGCAGCAGGGGTAGCGGATTCAAACCAAGGCATGATTAAGTAGACGATTTCAGAGAGCTTGCCTTCAACTCCGGCAACCTTATTCTCCAGAGTAACAAGGCTGGAGGTGTCGTATGGTGCGGAAGAGGATGATTCAGGATGAGACATTGCGGGGATATTGTTGTGTTGCTGTGAAAGTCGACCTTACTTTTATTCGTCCGGAGCTGGTCCGAGGAATGAGAACAAGCGACGACTCGAGGAACCAGAAGTATTGGTAGGTGTTTCCAAGTTAAAGATTATACAGCCCTTTTAGTCGTTCGCTGATCGCACACCGAGTTTTTCAGCACGCAAAAGACAGGCTGCCACCGTGGCCTAATGTTGAAGTGCTTGTAGTAGAGCAGATGCATATGCAACCGAAATGCAACCATGACAGCGTGACTTGCTGAGAGTTGTAGATCACAGCCACTTCGAACCGCACTTATCATATTCACCCATCATTTTCCAGTCGTTCCACTACGTTTGATCGTTCGTTCTAACATTATTTCGGGGTGTGTTTCAATTATCTGAGTGTCCGTAACATACTCACGTCAGCGAGGCAATCTCGCGTATGTGGTGACGCGAGAGGAAGGAGAGCCATGGTGATCAGGTGACAGAGAGCGTGGCCCGATGCAGTGGATGGGAAGAAAAAAGTGTAGAAAAGGGAACCTCCCTAATGTAAGCGTGAGGGAAGGGCCTAGAGAGAGAGGCACTTAAACTAATTGTTTGAAATGCAACCCATCCGCTAGCTAAGGGAGAGGTTTGGGTATTTTACTCTGGGACGTTATATGCGATCTATCCTAAAGTTAATCTATCCTAAAGTTTTCCAGACAACCAAAATCGACTCAAAAGGGCATGGTGATGCAGTAATGGGGGAAGAACAACGCTCTCTAAAAGGCCATCTTACTGCCAGCCATCAAGCAGCCCGCAATGAACATGATGGCTGCCGCAGCGTGTCTTTGCATCAAATCCCCCCGAAACTTTCCGTAGATCTCCGTTGCCCTCACGGCCACGTTCCTCGCCTCGTTAGTGCCGCCAGGGTAGCAGCCCTGGACCTGTTGTTGTCTTGGGGAGCCAGTGCCATATAGATGCTTACGGTTTTAAATGTCAGCTTAGAAGTGTAAGAGGCCGGCAACATGAGTGTATCAACGTTATCGGTCGCCACTCCCTGAACTGATATCTGGTACTTTCTTTTGTTGAGGCTTGGAGGATCAAAAGGGGTAGGGTGGCTTTCACCCAAGAGAAGATATAGGATCGTGTTTAGAGTGCACACCAAGTGACTGAGTGAATACTCGGTCAGTATTCAGTCACGAACTAACTGGATGAACCACGTCGACCACATGCCGCGGGGTCTGCGAGATGATGGCCATAGCAACGGACGACCACAGGGCGTAACTGATGCGCTAGTAGATGCGTGTGCGAATAATAGCGTCCGAGGTATAGCATTTCCTAGCAACATGGGATACAAACTCTTCCATGAAGACCACATTTTGGGGAGATGGGGCGGAGAGAGACTCGAAACTTGGGGGTGGAATCGGAATGGCATAGATTCCAACCGCTACTCCATTTCCTCGACGTGCGCACCATGCTAAGATGAGTCTCAATTGAACCCAACTTCGCCACCGTCCTCATTGACGCCCACAACGTGGTCATCTGCGTTGATAAGCAATCAACGCTGGAAAAGCTGCCATCCCGTGCCCCCTCGCTCGCGCGGTTCGCAAGCATGGTTTACGATCGCTTCCCACCACCGATAATTGTTCCTAGTCGCGAGGAGATTATTCTCTGTAGCGTTTAGGGAACCAAGCAAGGGGACTTCTCTTGCATACTGCTTTTCTTCCCGCCGATCTAGCCGTTCATTCGGTAGATCGCTGAGGAGGATGGCGTGATTCTGAATCAGTGGTACGGCGATGATGGCAAAATGCTAGGGTCACTGAATAGTCTCTGGAGCGCCCTACGGTCGCTCCCGCTACATGGCGCGGCCTGTGGGGTCTTTTCTAGACACCGCAATACTTGCATCTACCGGCCACACACAGCACAAGTGAACCGTGCGGTCTTCTGCGCTGAGTGCCCGAACTCCGAGCGCTCGGGTGATGGTTTCGACATCCTTGGGGCGCAAGTGGTTAACGCCGCGTTCACAAAGGCTTTCTAACGGAGCATGGTGGGAGGATATAGGAGTACGCTGGCGCCCACCAGCTCGTTTCCACGTTCACCGCCTTTCTGCTTCGAAATGCCGTATGGTTCACGCCTTTTGGCTTGCTGCCCCTCAGCACGCCGCTTAGCCCGCAGTCGAGTTTGATTCCGCGCAGCAATCTTCCTACGTCGCGTTCCATAACGTCTTACTGGCGGACGACGCCTAGAAACAAGCATGTTTCCCCTTCATCTTCATGGTCATGGTTTCCCGATGATCGGTCCTGTTCTGCACGACGCTGTCGCCGTCAGCATTCTTGACGCCCCCCCGCCTGTTTACGTACGGCCTCCTACTCTAAACCTCGATCCGTGGCCGTCCTTGGCAAACGTGCTCGTGGTGACAGGTCCTTCCTATCCAACCAAGCACGCGCACCGCTTCTCAGTCTTGTTCGCCAAATCCAAGGCAACCACTACGTCACGGACCTAGGTGCGATTGATCCCGCTCCCGTTGCCGACATGCTCATCACCCTTCAATTCCATATAAATCGGCCACAGCAGAAAGCAATGGCAAAGACTTTTTGGGCAGATGACCTATGGAAGGGAGAGCCCCGTCCCAGCTGTCACTCCGTCGAAGCCGACCGCCGCCGCATACGCGGCGTGGCCTTTCGTCACATTGCTACCGCTGCTTTCCTACGAGCGCATCCGAAAACTGCGACGAAGCGGTCGCTTGAGCACTGTAGAATCATGCTGTGCAGGCACTTTCGTCTGTAGTGGTCTACACAGATTCGTTGTCGCTGAAATGCCATCACTGCCAGCAGAGTTTCCATGTCCACGGTGACCAAGCCGCGGACAGCTGCGCCTCGGGGTTTGGACGATTTCACGACCACAACTCTGTCCGTAACGTGTTTGCGTGGTACGTCTTCCGCGCTACCGTACTCGACTATCAGTTTGAAGTTGAAAATCTCGTCTCCGGTACGGACCACAGGTCAGCGGACATCCTCCTAGAGCTGGCCCCTCGGACCGGCCCATCACGTGTGACATCGCTGTTACGTCCCCATTCAAGCAGTCCTCAGTCACGAAAGCTACCCAGGTTGCTGGTGGGGCTGCTGTCCACACGCACCACCTTGAGATCCAGCACCTTCAGCACAAGCTCTCGAGACTTCTGTTGCCACCCTCACACAAGCCCTCCCGCGACCCGGGATTCCGATTTCAGCCCCTGGTTGTCGACTCCATTGGAGCCCCACCTCCGCGAACTGTGCTGTTTATCAAAGAGTTTGTACATCATGTTGATCAAGTGGTGATGGGGAACGCATTTGGAGCGTTGTTTGCTTGGAACGTGATAAAGGAATTGAGCAGAGCGAGGCTATAGTCGGGAGATAGAAAGAGATACAGTTCGTTTACACATATATTGCAAATACGGTTTGAACTAATTGATTTTGGATCACCTTCTGAGACATCATCCAAGGTCATAGAGAAATACGCGGTAGCTGTCGCGTCTCGCAGCGAATGCTCTACTGGAGGAGTGAAGACTCACTTGCATCGAAAGCTTAGCGACGTCATTTGGTCCGCAATTGCGGCGTCTGTAATATGTCGTTCCCCCCAACACGCAGAATTCAGTCACCCGATCCAAATTTAGATTGACGAATGCACGTGGCCAACGTGGAACTCTCGGTTATCATTAGCTAGCCGCACAGGCGGATCCTATAGCGGACACCTCTCATACTACTGTAATGCCGCGAAGTTATTCGAATTACTGTTCGTTGCATTTCTGTAGTTCGGCTCTGATCACGGTTTCTTTGCAGAATTTTCCTTGCGTAATCTTCTCGTACAGTACTTGCAGCCCAACAAGATATACCCGCCTCGATGGTAAATAAACACACCCACGTTAGCTGCACCGTGAGGCACAGACTGAGAATCAAAGTCGCTGAGCATCATCAACTCGTTCCCATATGGCTTCTCCCGCGGCAACCCGCTATCCCTCCAATGCCAGCGATCAATCCAGTCCAGTCACCAACTCCTACTCCAATCACGCTGCTCCTCTTCCTGCTCCACCGCCCCCTCCCTTCGAATATCTCCTTGAAATTTGTCATGACCTCCATGTCGGAGCCATTTCCCCCAGTTCCTTCGCCATGACTTTCCGCTCAGATCCCTCTCTCATCCCCCCCTTCAAGTCCCTCCTGCCTTTTCTTCTTTCCACTGATCAATTTTCTCTCTCCGCACCGCTTGCTAAAGCCATTCTCCTTCTCGACGACCAAACAATCACCTCCTCACTCTGTTATCAACCAGCCTCCCTCGCCTTGGCCGCATTTCTCTTCTCACTATCAGACCCACACATTCCCTCCCTTACACTTAGAACGCTTAGAGCCAATGCGTATCATGCCGGAAACCTCCTACAATGGCCCTACATTCGTTCCGTAGTAGCCGTTTATTCCCGCCTGAACGCTCCCCAAGTCGCAAGCGAAACTGCCTCTCTCGCTGCACTGAATGGCATTGAGATGCCGATACCACCGGCCTGGCTAGCCCGTTTCGACAAGTGGTGGACCAGGCTGAGTCCCTTGGAACACACAGTAAGCCATATACTACAAAAAATACAATCAACAATGGAAAACGGCTACAAACCGGGCCTACTCGAAAGGATACCCCGCCTCAACAATACGTTTCAGGAAATGCTACTGTCCTCCTGCACGGCTTTACGGGCTGACATGGAGGACGGCCAGAACATGGAGACAGCGGAATACCAACATACGCTTCTCTTTTTGCTGACAGAAAAGGTTTTGCTGAATACGGACAAAGTTAACTGGTCCCTTGTGTCCGCTGCCTATGCCTACTTGTATGTGACCTGCTCATTGAAACCGGAATACGATGCCTGGTGGGCTTCCGCTGCTTCTATCGTGGCTAGAGTTGCACAGGCGAAGCACACTGCTCTTGCGAGAGCCATTTTCGTCGTACCGTTTTTGAGCCCTAATTTGTCTTTGCCGCGTGAATCTCTCCCTTTTCTCTTGCACCACATGGCTGGTATAGAAGGGGATTTCCCATTGTATGGCGCGTTATCATTATCATGCCGGGCCGCATTTGAATGGTGGGATGACGAATTCAAGCTTAGATTTATGTCTGCTCTCTTATCTCTCCCGAGTGTAGCTTTGCAAGACGTTGCGGCTTCGCTCCAATCCTGACTTTCGTGGCGGTCCATTTGGCCTTGTAGATATCCACAGAGACAAGTTCAGCAATTCGCAGCCATAAAAGCCTGAGATCTCTTTGACGATCGGCCACCGGGACATTATATCCGGTACTTTGTTTCTGCGAGGCGATACAGAGGTCTCCATACAAATCTGTTCGTCAGCAGAACAAGCAAACTCATTACTACAGTACCCGCGAGAAGAAGAACGTAATCTCCACTTGCCGCAGCTTCGGAAATCAGTGCGCCTAACCCATGCGTCTTCATGATTCCTCCCTGAAACACGACATATTCTGAAACTATAGATGCATTCCATGCCCCACCCACAGCAGTTACAACTCCGGTGATAAGGTATGGAAATATCCCGGGCAGCAAGAGACTCCTCCACCTTTTCCATCGTCCATCCTTGTTGTAAACCGCATCTACCTCAAACAACTCAGATGGGATTGCTTGGGCCCCTGCAATCACATTGAACAGTACGTACCACATCGTTCCAAGCATCATTAAGGCGATAGAGCCTATTTGGAGCCCGCCACCAAGCCTTGCAAGGAAGAGAAGTACAAACGGAAAGAGAGCAGTTGCAGGAACAGATGCCGCCACTTGGACTATCGGCTGCACCCTGGCAGCAAAGTCCCTGTTTCTCCCTATGGCAATTCCTGCTGGGACCGTCCACAAGAGAGACAATAAAAGTGCCGCCACTACCCTCCCGAACGTGGCCAGTGCAGCGGTACCAATTGTCACCCACTTTGCCACCGATATTCCTTCAAGTAAGAGAAGTGACTGCCACAAACAGTATCCAATTCCTCCTGCCACAACCGCCACGATCAAAGGTCTCACCACTGCCATGATGACTGTAATCACCTCGTCCCTCAAAGCAGATGTTTTGCTGCCCTCGGAACGAGAAACAGACTGAAATTCTCGAAGGGAAGAGCTTCGACCCGCTGACTGCCCCTCATCGCCCTCCCCTCGAACATCATCCACATTTTGGCGCTCTAAATTCTGCTTCACTCCGCTTAATTCGGGTAGATCACCGAAGCGCAAGTTGACAAAAGCCTCCCATACAGGCGCAAATACTGCTGTGTGAATAGACCTTACAAGTCTGGAGCGCTGCAATGTGTCCAAGATCAAGGAACGTGAACGCCCGGTATCGGGATGCGAGCCACCGTATGTAAACTTCGTGGACCATGCGATTAATGGTCGCCATATCATAAAATCAATCACGACAATTATGGCTATGACCACAAGTAATCCCGCCAAAATCGCAGATGTGTTGGAACTCTGGGCTGCAACAGCAAGATATGATCCAAGACCGGGAAGTTTAAAGTCGCGGTTTCCCAACTCAAAGCTCTCTATGCTTATGAGAAAGAACCACCCCCCAGCGACTGATATAACTGAATTCCAAACGAGACCTATAGCGCCAGCGGGAAGCTCCAATGTCCAAAAGCGTTTCCAGGGTGTGAGACGGAACGTTTTGGCGACATCAACGAGATCATGCGGTATGCAACAAAGAGATTGATAAAAACCGAGCAACATATTCCATGCCATGCTAGTGAACAGAAGCAATACTGCGGCGAGTTCCACACCGATGCGGGCGCCAGGGAATATGGCAATGAGACCTAAGACCACACCCGGCAAGAAAGACAATAGAGGAATAGATTGCAAGACGTCAATGACAAGCATGAGGATTTTGGCAGCGAAACGGACACGATAAGCGATGTAGGCGTAGACCAAAGAGAAAACCAAGGAAACGGTATAGCCCGCGAGCATTCTAGTGAGCGATTGTGCGGCGTACCATGGGAGAACTCGTAGTGAGGTGTCGATTGTTAGGGATGCGTAAGGTGCGCTTGAATATAAGCTCCCTGTGGTTCGCACGAGACCGAAGATGATGGCGATAATTGTGGATATGATGGTGAGGTCAGCACCGTAGGACTCAAAAAGTGCGCTTGGGATTGGGAGCTTGTTCCATATGATTTGAGGTTGTTCTTCGCGTTCTGGGAAATGCAATTCGTCGTCAAAAACGAAAGTGTCCTCCCCTTCGAGATTCAATGGGGTTGAGGTGGGATTAAGCTCTTTGTCTAAGTCATCAAGGGAAGATGGATTGGAATTCTGTTTTGCACTCATGGCTAACGGCAGAATTTCGGTACCAAGGGTCGAGCGAGTTTGTGGATAAAACGAGGAGCAAAGGCGTTTCTCGGGACTGGAACGAAAAGGACATTTTGGGTGAGGGTTGGGGCAACGGTGGCGAATGAGATTAATCGAAGGAGCGAACGCTGTCATCAGGAGACGTGATCACCCTGTGCGCTGAACTTCAGAGCGGATCTACGTTCCTCCGATGCAGAGATTGCTCGACGGCGGTTTCAAAAGGAGGTGGAAAAATATAGGAAATCAAAGAGATCACCCGTCAGTGAGTGTACACTCTACTAGAAGCATTATGAGTAAACATCAGTAGTATTATCTTACAGTTCTGTAGATTCGTGTGACAAAGTCCTTCATGCGAAAATCTTGCCAACTGTCTTGTTTCGTTTAGCGACATTCCCCATCGGAACTTTTTGCCTCATTTATTTTTCGTTTGAGAATTCAGTACGTTTCCAGGCCAAGTACGCACGCTTATTGCATGTAGTTTCACGAAACTTTCCGATAACCGAAGCCTCTCCTGATCTTTTCTGGGGAGACCGTGAGCGCGAGGGCACACCAGAAGGATTTCCCACGGAAGGACTTGAAGGGCTACAGTCATATTGAAACCAGAACTAATCCTCCCGCGTCAAAGCAATCCCGTCAAGCACAGCATTGCCCTGGAATGAATCATACCAACAACATCGAATGCAGTCTCGGCCTAAAGGAGTCATATCCAGCCTCGAAGATCCAAGCCATCTGCGGCCAGATGCAAGCTGCAACTCACTTTTCAACAGCAGCACTCGTTTACGCTTTTTGTACGCACTGGAAACACACAGCAACGTGATCATTCAGGGTCAAAGTGGCTCTCAACTCGCTACAGTTCTCCCTCGGATCCTAGTTCAGGCAGGTTGGACGGCACATGGACAGAGCATCGCTGTTGCTTCACAAGGACAAGTCACTGCGTTGAAATCAGCAGTGCGAGCAGCGCGAGAAAATGGCTTAGATTACGCACATATTGGCGGTGAGGTAGTTGGCTACGCTATTGATTCCAATGCTAAGCGATCCTCGTCCACAAAGGTTGTCTTTTATAGCAATCGCGCACTACTGCAGGATATCCTGCGCGAACCTCTTCTTTCTTCCGCTTCCATTATCGTCATTCTTGATTTTCAGGAGCGGGGAGTTACCGTGGACCTGCTGCTAGGACTACTGAAGGGAATCCAGAGAATTAGACGAGAACTGCGTATCGTACTTACTACGACTGCTTTCGATGCTGAGAACATTCAGTCCTTTCTTGGACATGAAGACTCCGCCATCCTTCCATTGCCTAGTTCGTTACACCCAGTACGCATATTGCACAGCGCTGCACCCATGGAGGACTATCACGAAGGCTGTTTACAGGCAGTTAAGGAATGTTTCTCCGCATGGCTCCGCAAAGATCGTCCTCAAAACTCAAACATTCTCGCCTATGTGAAAGGAGCGGAGGAAGCAGAAGCACTATCCGAGAAGGTGAACAACTGGTTCTCTGAAGAAGTTAGCATCCCAACGAAACGTCCACGAGCGCAAACACCGCAGTCTAGCAGGCCCCACCACACTACTGGAAAAGCTGCTCTGCTTATCGCAGTTCCACTTCACGCCAGCCTTGGTATCGGAGATCAACTCTCTGCTACACGTTGTAGTCCCTTTGAACGCCGCCTACGAGTTGTTATCGCTTCCAACATTGCGGAGACATCTGTTTCCGTAGATGGGATCACAACAGTCATAGACTGCGGTTTTGAGAGGACGGCGGTCTACAACCCCTCAACAAAGGCGTCTGTAGTCTCAACGGTTCCCATATCGCGTTCATCCGCGAATTGGCGAGCCTCGCGTGCCGGGCTGACCGCGCCTGGCACATGTATTCGCTTATACGCCCGGGAGTTTATCAAAAATGATATGGCAGATTGTAGGCCACCGGAAATTCTGAGGGGTGACTTGACAGACATGATTCTCTTCCTGAAGGCAATTGGAGTAACAGATGTAGCATCCTTCGACTTTCTTACTCCCCCAAAAGAAGAGCTGGTTGCCGACGCCCTCTCACGCCTTTACTTTCTCGGCGCGGTGACGAGATGCGCCAAATTAACGTCGTCAATCGGGTTACGAATGAGTGCATCACGCCTCAGTCCGCAGTTAGCGAGGTCGTTAATAGCTGGCGAGTCCTACGGAGTCGGAAGGGAGATCATCGCTGTATCCGCTATGTTGCAAGTTAAGGATGTTGTTTTCCACGATGGACGGCGTGGGGGCACAGGTCGTAACCCGTTTGCAGTTGCCGAAGGTGATCTAGTGACGTTTCTGAATGTGTGGCGTCGTTATGTGGACAGCGATTGTTCCGACGCGTGGTGTGCCAGCTGTGGCATAAATGGTAGAGCGATGCACAAGGCAAGACGGACCTTTGAAGAATTAGTGAGGTCTCAGAAGTCATGGGCGATGGGCACAAGCGGTTCAAGTGCGGGACGCAAAGGGCTCGGGTTAAGCACGGAGGAACGGGTTTGTCGATCGATTGCGGGAGGGTTCTGCGAGCACTTGTGTATGGTTCAGCCAGACGGAAGTTATTTATTGGCATTATCCGGTAGGGAGGATGAAGATTCACCGCGGAAGCGTGTTGAGAGGTCGGATGCCGAGGTGGTTGGTTTACACAGACCTGAGTCAGTATGGCGAAGTGAGCGAGATGCGCGAGGTGACGGTCGTGCAACCAGAGTGGATTGTAGATTCCGCGCCGGAATTATTTGAAATGACGGGAGCGAATGGCGGAGATGTAGATGTACGGAGCGCTAACGTAAACACAAACAGATGACTGGTCACAAGTAGCACCAAGTTATGGACGTGCAGTGAAGTACGAGCAGAGGGTGATATGTGGGTGCTTAACTTTTCAGAAAATGAAATGCGAGGGAGGAATACTGGTGGTTGGTCACAATATGTCGTCTATGTCCATGTCATCGTCTGTGAGCTCGATTACGGTAGCCTTGTCTTCGTCCTTCCAGGGCATGGGAATGACGCGGGGCGGAGAGTACCTTGGGGTTTCACAAAAGGATTTGGTAGTACGAGTCCAAGGCACCATGGCAAACTTTCTTTTGTCGGAATCCGCCTCGGAGAGAGCAGTAAGAATCAGGTCATTGGTTTGAGGGCTATGGAAGAAGCATTGCTCTGGAGGCAGAGCGGAATCGAACTTGGCGTAGGAGATACGTTCTTGTGGGACGGGGGGACGGTAGAGGATGAGGCGATTCTCCGGGGTGGACAGGTTGGAAATATCTTCGACAATGATGTCGGGGTTAGGTCTCGCAGTTTGCGAATTATCGATTGCCATGGTTACAGAGGAGGAAGATGAGGAGGAGGACGATTGGGAATGGGGAGATGCTGGAGTTTGAATGATGGGAGCAGCAGTGCTGTGAGGGGGAGGGGGTTTGAGTGAATCAGAGGTGGCGTCGGTGAGGGATTGGGCAAAATCAGAGCCAAATCGGACACCTTGGGCCGAAGGGGTGGGTGGGTAAGAGGAAGGAAAAGAAGTACTTAGAAAGGGAGAGGGAGAAAGAGATTTGCCAAAGAGATGAGGAGGGGACGGAGGGCGACGGGATGGTTGTGAAATGCGAAGGTTGTAAAGTTCGGCAGCGAGAGCGGCGTTGAGGTGGCGTTTGGAGGAGAGTGTTGTAGCGTCGACAGGGTGGTGGGGGCGTTTCCGTGACATGATTGAGACTTGGTTGGGCACATAGGGACGCGAAAGAGTTCACGTGGCTCAGCGGTAATGTTAAGTGGTGTGGAGTTAGGTGGACATTGTAACAATTGGCATTTGGAGGTCAACCAGACGTTTCTAGTAACTTCGAGGGGGGGTTCTAATCAATTACTGTATTGTAGGTTTTTTTGGCGATGAAGAGATTCGGCATTCGTTTCATCAGCTCTACAGTACTGTACTGTACATTTACCACAGGACTGTACGACTGTACCTCTACTGTACTATACAGTACATTTGCTACCTCCACAGTACAGTGCAGTACAGTAATATCGTACAGTGTGCATCCAAGTGTACAGTGCTGTACAGTATAGAACTGTAAGTACAATACAGCTAAGGACTTGCCAGTCCAAGGTACTGTAATGCCCCTGAAAGCAAAAGTAAATGTGGGCAATTATTTTCATTTGGCGCAGTTACCGCGCGGTTTCGGATTCGAAAATTGAAGTTCACAGCAAATACAGTACAGTACAGTACTGAACAACGTGTAAGTAACAATGTAATGCTATGTTAACCAGAAATTGCCACGAGCACGTGCTACTGCTCAGTTCAGTACAGTACAGTTGTGGTATGGCCACGTGGCATGCAAGTTGCAAATGTTGTAGTTCGATCATATCACTGGACTCATACGTGTCCGGTACAGTATGCGAAACGCAAATAGGGACAGTGAACCAGATGGCCATAACTTGGCAACCACCCAAAATTTTTAAAAACAGCCAACTGGTCCTCAAAGCTGGTTAGAAACTATATAAAACGAATGAAACATGTATTCAGTAATACTGTGGAGAAATGACCCGCGCCAACCAGTAGTCGTTATATTTCTTACCGTCTTCCAGCTGTTTCTTCGAAGTCGGATACCATAACTTTCCCTTTCTATGGTATCCTATACTGGGCCTGCTCTATTACATTTAGAAGGGGAAACAACTGGAAAGCAACCGTCGGTATTTATCCACTGGCTTGCAACTGTTGTTTTGAAGCAGTACAAAGTCGGGCCTATCCAGTTCATGCACCACTGGGCCGGTTCTACCTATCGTAGACACAAAAAACTCAATTGGCAACAGTAGTTGCCTATCCTACCGGTTCCTACTGTTGCTCCGAAGGCGAACCATAGCTCGGACCTATTTAGTGTATACTACACTGGGCCGACTCTACCTAACATAGACGCACGACTGCTGATAGCCGACAGTCGTTGTCCATCCTATCGGCTCCCGACTGTTGCGCCGAAGGCCAAATCCATGGCTCGGACCTATCCGCGGTACCGCATAATGGGCCAACCCTGGTTACACATATTTTGCTGTAATATCCGATTGCATATTCCGTAGTCATAGCTTGACTAAGCTTTTGTAGAAGAGTTGTGCACAAATTGGTATTTAAGATAGCTATCTCTGGTAGAATAGCCATCATCTCTAATCAATCAATCAACTCATCAACCAAACCTCAAATAATCAACAAAATCAACAAGTGTCAGATGTAAATACGTTCTACCCACATTTGCGAATAAGGCTAGACGTGAAAAAGTCCTCAAGCTCGTTATTCGTATCTTGCCCAAATGGAAGATCAACCTCAGGATCCTTCGAGTCCAGCTCGGTTTATCAACTGGGAAGGTGTTGAGCCCGACAACACCTTACAACAAAATATTGTTCGCTTCTTCCGAACCTTCGATGATTTCAATCCTCAAGCTCGTGGAGAAGACCTTCGGGCGCTATTTAAGGAAGAATTCTCTATATGGGATCTCAGAAGGGCGGAAATTATCACCAACAGTAACATATACAAATGCATAAGAGTGTTTATGAAAGACCGCGGCCTTCGTCCCCCAAAACAACATTTAAATTCCAATCTTCTATGCATACGCATCATCAGCGTGATATGGCCGGAACGGGAATTCTACAATGACATAAGCGAGGCGTACCACAGGTACCACAACCTGAAACAAGGAAGGATACAAGTGGAAGTTAACACTCCTCCTCCTAGGACTCTGCAAACCCCTCACCGAGAAGGTAACAATCACCAACCGGTAAATCGCCATCTAAATTTCGACCAAGAGAATGGAAACGGGGCAAGCAAAATTTATGCTTTCTATAGTCGAGACTCCTCGAAGTTTGGTGGGACCTCAAGGGAAAACATCATTATGGCTTTGACCCAATTTGACCATCTCTGCAACGTCAACAACATCCAGCAGAGCCAACGTATCTCTCTCATCCACAATATGTTCCGAAATGAAGCATTGCGTTTCTACTACTCCTCTTTGCGTAACATGCAAAGCTGGGATCAAATAGTACATGCATTGCAGCAACGCTATTGCAGCACAACTCGTATGCAGTCCATAGAAGACGAGGTGTCGCTACTCAACATCAATAACTTCATGATAGATTCTGCTAACGAAGGCGAAGCACTCCAGAAACTCGCAAGAAAAATTGAGGATCTTGTTCCCCAGTGCTCACCTGGTCGTAACTCGGAAGAATACCAAAACATGTGCTCTATCTTTCGTACGGATGAAACCATGGGCGCTGCCCCATTAACAGTATGAATAATCCAGGAAGTGATTTTAAAACGTTTCTCGACGCTTTGGACAGAGCGGAACACAATGCCCGTATCTGTGCAACCTACAACCAGCCCATTGCACTGCCTTCAAACGCTTTGTCTATCACAAATACTTCAGATCACAGGAACTGCCTAGACAGCACCCCTCTCAAGTCACAATCGCCACCCCAACTGTTCACGCCACATCACCAATACAGGGCACAACAAGAATCTTTTCAACCAGAATCTGTTGAAGTTGCCTCTTAAGCCCAGGAAACGGATACTCCGCCTCAGCCAAACAATGGAGCAGTCAACTGGTTTCAATCTCAAGCGCGCTATGGAAGGGATCCACATGCTCGTCACCGCAAGCACATTACTCTTCCTCCGACGCAAAATGCTTCAATTGCGGAAGTACCGACCACGTTGACGTCGATGTACTCAACCACGTGACGCTGATCGCATCGTCAAGAATCGAATTGCATTTATGTTGCGCAACAAGACAACTAAGCAAAAGGTAATCATTTTGAAAAAGATTTTATCGGAACAATCTGAGCACATTAATTTCCTTTCAAGCATGCTTTTTGATATCGTGAAAGATCCTGATGGTTTAACAAAGCCCTCAAATGATAATAAGGCAGATGAAAATCAGTATCTTGAGGAGTTACTACAAGAAACTGACGATGATGACTCCGTTGCGGATTCGGAACAAGTGCCAGATCCCCAGTATATTCTGTTCACTCAAGCTTCCCAAACACCATCTTCGCAAACGTCGCCTCACACATCATCACTTGCATTTTCTAAAGATGAATAACTCCAGCATTTGCGAATCTCCGATACTTGAGAACCCACCTTCCACGAAATATGGTGATTCGGTCACTAATGAGAAGAATACATCAAGTAACGTTCCACGTCACTTCAATTTATCACACATCAGTCACTCAAGTTCTTCTATAACCGCCAATGGGTTCATTTCATCTGCATCTGTCGCTAACGCATTACAGAACGATGATTCATCTTATTCACCTCCGTCTATTTGGATAAGGAATATAACGCAATCGCCGTCACCCGAGCATGCCGCAAAAGGAAATCGAACACGGAATACTTTACGTCCTCATCATGTCGATCACCGCCCCTGTGACGATCCTCATTTATCTCAATCCAGTAATAGCCGAAATGTCATTAATATCAAGTACTGCGACACCCATTTCTCTAACACACCTAAACCGTTCATTGGTGCGTGTCTTGATATCGGCGCACAACGCTCATGCATTGGACTGGCACAAGCTAAGGCGCTATACCGTCAGATGAAAAAGAAAATGAAGCTATCTTCGTCCGAGTACAGCTTCAAGTTCGGCGACAGCATCTACGCTAGCCTCGGAACTGTCAATATACGTATACCAACTCCCGACGGCTCCTTCCTTGAATTGGACGTTGATGTTGTCGATTCGGACATCCCGTTTTTACTTGGACTGGACATCATGGACAAACAACGGCCTGCAGCTGACAATGTGAAAAATGTGTTGCATAGCCGACAGTACGGCTGGAAACTCCCAATAATCCGAAAATCCAACCATCTATACGTTGATTGGAACATCAAAGATACTTTATTCACCCGGGCGGAACTAAGCAGATTACACAGGCATTACTGGCACCCCTCGGCTTCAAAACTATACAATCTCCTTAAGCGCATACGTCCTGTGGACACATCCCCGAAACTCTCGCAGTTTTAAAGCAGATCAGCAAGGCTTGCCACACTTGCCAGCGCTATAACAAAGGGCCTCATCGTTTCCGAGTCAGTTTTCCTCCATCTGATTGTGTATTCAATCATGAAATTGCTCTTGACCTCGTCTGGCTACAGGGACGCCCAGCACTTCACGTCGTTGATCTCACACACATTTTCTTCTGCTACATTCCTACCCGATAAGACTACTCAAGCAGTCTGGAACGCTTTTATTGTCTGTTGGGCTTCAACATACGTGAGCTACCCGGAAAAATGCGCGTGGATCAAGATAGTATTTTCACTGGCAAGGAATTCGAGACACTCGCGAAGTCCGCTGGCATTCAGTTGAAGATCTCTGGTGTCCACTCTCACAATGCGGGGAACGGTGAGCGCTACCACGAACCCCTGCGAAGGATCTTCAAAAGATCACTGAAGATGTCCCCGGTGTTGACACGCAATTGCACTCCAGCTGAGTATCAAGGCCATGAATGATACCACCGGACCGATGGGCTAGTTCCATCTCTACTGGTTTTGGAACAATTCCTAGGTTTGATCCACACTCGACACCTTTACTCAATCATGCTGACCGCATGCGAGCTATGGACTTAGCAAGAATTGAAATGGCGGACATCAGTGCAGAGCTCAGCCTCCAACGGGCATTCGAAGAGCGTGTCCCACCTGCCTCTGACTTTATAGTACACGCTGGAGATCATGTATATGTCTGGCAAGAGAATTCAAGGATTTGGAAGGGACCTTACGAGGTAACAAAGGTGCAAAGCAAACAAGTCTGGGTTCAGAGACCGGATAAAGAGGCGAAATATAATATATCAAATATCATGCCAGTTTCCAAGGCAGATGGAAACTCATTATTGCACCAGATCAACTACTCAACATCTTTCTTGGCCAATCATCACCTCCTCTCGTGTCTATCTTACGGAAGTCTTAAACCAATGATACTCGAAAGTATGACCCCCGCTTTGCCGAAGCAAGGGCAAAAGAAATACGTGGTCTCCTCGACCGGAACATATTCGAGGTTGTGCTGCGCGAGGACTACCGAAAGATGCAACATATTGGGCGGGCTTTGTGCTAAGCATCAAGCATAAGGGCACAAAAGACGAGCTATACAAAGCACGATATGTTGTACAAGGTTTCAAGGACAAGGAATTACACAAACTGGTTCATCCGGGACAATGCTTCGACACAGCTCTGTTCGTTGATAATTGCCCTAGCATCTATATTTGGCTTTCGTATTTGGTCGCAAGATGTGACACAAGCGTACCTACAGTCTGCAGGCGAATTATTGCGGGATGTTTATGTCAAACCACCAATGAACTGCAGCTCGACAAAAACCACTACTAAAACTTCTCAAGCCGCTCTATGGATTGACGATGCGGGAGACTACTGGGACGCCACAATTACGTCTCATCTTCGCAATGAACTCCAGATGAATCAGTGTTCACTCGACATCCGTTTGTTTTTTAACTCCTAGACGGCAAACTAGCAGGCCTGTCCGGGTACTACGTCGATGATAGCTTCCATGCAGGTACAGAAGACTTTCTGATCCACACGAAGCAGACAGAAGAAAGGTTTGAGTCTAAACCTAGAGAGATGGATAATTTTACATTTGCTGGAATGCAAGTATCGACTACCTCCGACGGTATTTGCCTGTCTCAAACCGAATATCTACGCAGAATCAAGCCGCTACCACTAGACGCTTCACTGATGGAATATCGCTCGCTACGCCAACGACTCCAATGGCTCACGCACACCCGACCTGACATCGCTTGTGCTGTGAACAAGGCTTCTCAGATAACCGACAATTCCTTCGGCACTCCAGCAATCACTTTATTAACCGCATCATACGGCAAGGATACAAGTATCCTATCGTGGAATTCTACAACGACCATTGGATCAATCTCCTTTATCTACGAGTCTACAGCGACGGCAGCTTTGCAGATAACACCGACTATCAACTCAACTTGGCTTTCTTATTTTATTGTGCGACAAACACGACCATTGCAACATCTTACACTTTAGCACACACAAGTCTCGAAGGGTGGTCAGGTCCGTTCTAGGTGGAGAAACTTTTGCTTTTGCAGACGCAATGGATTACACGCTCGCAATCAAAACGATATCGACAAAATCTCAACCGGAACATTCCCGTCCGTATGTTTACTGATTCAAATCGCTCTTCGATGTGATTATCAAAAATACTATCACTACAGAGAAACGGTTGATGGTGGACATTAGCTCAGTCCGAGAAGCCTACGAAGAAATGAAGATCAGTGATGTGGCATGGATTCGAAGCGAGTTCAACCCTGCTGATTCTCTAACAAAGGTGAAGGAGAACTCGGTTCTCAATCGGATCATCGACGAAGGCATATGCAAGCACCCTATAGAACAATGGGTTATTCGCCAGGGAGTCTCTTTCGACGGCTAGGGTCGCAGTCCAGTATTTCTTCGAGAGGGGGGGACTGTGGAGAAATGACCCCCAACCAGTAGTCGTTATATTTCTTACCGTCTTCCAGCTGTTTCTTCGAAGTCGGATACCATAACTTTCCCTTTCTATGGTATCCTATACTGGGCCTGCTCTATTACATTTAGAGGGGGCAACAACTGGAAAGCAACCGTCGGTATTTATCCACTGGCTCGCAACTGTTGTTTTGAAGCAGTACAAAGTCGGGCCTATCCAGTTCATGCACCACTGGGCCGGCTCTACCTATCGTAGACACACAACACTCGATAGGCAACAGTAGTTGCCTATCCTACCGGTTCCTACTGTTGCTCCGAAGGCGAATCATAGCTCGGACCTATTTAGTGTATACTACACTGGGCCGACTCTACCTAACATAGACGCACGACTGCTGATAGCCAACAGTCGTTGTCCATCCTACCGGCTCCCGACTGTTGCGCCGAAGGCCAAATCCATGACTCGGACCTATCCGCAGTACCGCATAATGGGCCAACCCTGGTTACACATATTTTGCTGCAATACCCGATTGCATATTCCGTAGTCATAGCTTGACTAAGCTTTTGTAGAAGAGTTGTGCACAAATTAGTATTTAAGATAGCTATCTCTGGTAGACTAGCCATCATCTCTAATCAATCAATCAACTCATCAACCAAACCTCAACTAATCAACAAAATCAACAAGTGTCAGACGTAAATACGTTCTACCCTCAAATACGGATACTTTTAAGCTGGTTAACAAAAAAGTGGCGAAACTAGCTTAGGGACTCCTAAAAAAATAGGGACGTCCTATCTATTTCCCATTTTGCCGCCAAATATTACTTTCAGCAATCACCTGCTTGTTTTTTTATAGACCACCTGGCCACGAAAAGCATGATCTACCAATAACCAAACCATGAAAACGGGTCTGGGAAAGCATCTGACTAAGGAAAAAAAACTCCAAATTGCCACCCTCAAAAAAACGAATTGGTCCTTTTGAGCGATCGACACAGATATTGAGAAGTCAAAAACGGCGGTATAGAAAATTCTCAATGAGTATCAGTGTCGCAAAAGAATTGAAAAACCAAAAAACACACCAAACTGTCAACAACTCAGCATCAAGTGCTCTTGCGCCAGTCTATAAGAAGGAACAGCTTCACTTGGACCATCCAAAACGAGGTGAAGCTCCCCGAATCCGCTCGAAGCTGCCAGCAATTGCCTCAGGAAGCGAAGCGTTTGAAATTTCGGAGATTGAAAACCTCTTCGTCAATGAAGCCCCACCACCGTCAAAACAGGATCAAATTTGCCCGCGAACATTTGAGAAAAGACAAGGTTTTTTGGAAGAGCGCTGTTTTCTCCGATTAGAAGTTTAATCTAGATTTTTCAGATGGAATCGCCTCTTATTTGCACGATTTGCGCAAAGAAGAACGGATTTTTTCGAATCGACGACCAGGGGTGGTTTCGTCATGATTTTGGCTGCGATTTCGTATTGTGGAGTTTGCGGGGTTGTCCTGGCTGATGGTAAAATGGATTTTAGAAGGTACTTTGAAGTGTTAGAGGAGTGGTTACTTCCAAATACTTCTGAGCTGCTAGTTAAGGTGTGGACTTTTCAGCAAGATGGTGCCCCAGTTCATCGATCCTAGTACACCACCAAGCGGTTAGTGGATAATGGAGTTAATGTTCTGCCCTAGCCTTCCCAGAGACCTGTTTTGAACATTATTGAGAATGTATGAGGGCTCATGCCTTGTTAATAAGAACGGGAGGTAGTTTGATACCCAAGACCCTTTGGTCAAAATTGTGGTTGAGGCGTAGGATATCTTAAGCGACGAGTACTTGAAGGCATTTTATAAAATTATTACAGAACTTCGTTTAGATTAACGGAAAATAATGGCCCCATTATAAAGTACTAAAAATTTGTTGAGCAGTTCAATGTTCTTGCCCCTATCATATTTCGCGTCCCTAAGCTGGTTTTGCCACTTTTTTTAACCAGCTTAAAAGTATCCGTATTATTGAATATATGTTCCATGCCTTTTATATAGTTTTAAACCAGCTTTCAGGACCAGTTGGTTGCGTTTAAATATTTTAGGTAGTTGCCAAGCTGTGGCCATCTCATTCACTGTCCCTATTTGCGTTTCGCATACTGTACCAGTAATAGTGTGTATTTGGCCCTTGTCCTTATATGAGGATTATTTTTGGAAAAAGAATTTCGAAATACAAAATTATTTTAGCCGCATTTTATAATCCCACATAATCCATAAGACAAGTATATACTCGATCAAAACAAACTTTTCGAGCAAAACTACTCTGTGCAACACAAAATTATTTCCTTTCCGTATACTCCTTTGATATTCCCTAAAACTCCGTAATGAATGGATCTGCGAACTTTTCCAGGAAGTCTCATTCATTGCCATGCTTCCCATGTTACGTCAGCTGTGTAATGTAAGCGCCGGTTCGGTTCGACTTAGAAGACGATTTGGGTCAGTTTAACAGTCCTTTCCATCCGTATTGACATTTTAAGATGGCAAAGATGGAATTCTGTGGAATCGTGCTGGAGAATATGTCTCAAGACTGACACACTGAATACTGTCAATCTCAAGGCGTGCCTACCTCCAAAAGAAGTTGCGACGTAATTAACATTATTAAATGTCGAACGACCGCCAAAATCATGATTTAGATGCTTCTGAATCGTCTTCGTCCATAACAGATGGGAATTAAGAATATTCCACAGTGCATAAATCAGATGCAATTTCGATTACACACGAGAGATTGTAGACCAACTAGGAGGGCCGTGATCCGTTAAGTGAACGTGTTTCCGAGAAAGTGTGCAAAATAATTGAAAACACTGGTAATGATTTTGCCTTTGGGCGTGTCTCTCTAGATGCAACGCCTTCTGAATATATTATGAGCATTTTTTCGCTACGTTGCCTAAACTTTATGTGGTACCTTGCTAATGAGCGGTTATGTGCCGCTAGAATGAAGCACGTTTCGGCAGAAGAGATATTAAAGTTTTTATGAAATGCTTTTTTAATGATGAGGTTTACATTTTCAAGCCGCTGTGATCTTTGTAATGAGACTGCGTTGAAGTGTATTCCAGGCCCGAGCTTTGGAAAGATTATGCCACACAGGAGGTTTGAGCTGTTTCTCTCAAATATTTGCTTTACTTAAGCTTCTTAACGTGAGTAATGTCCATTGCATGACAGAAGATTGTCTCTATTGTGTGGAGTTTCAAAGGCTATAAATGACCACCGCAGGCGATATGTCACGATATCTTCTCATATATGCTTGGATTAAAGAATTAAGAGGTAGTGCATTCTTTACAGAGACTGATTCAAGAAAGGAATTCCAGATTACGTTGCTTATGACAGAAAGCCTGAAAACAGCCGTGAATTGAAAGCTCTATCATTTTTTTCGTCTGGAATAATATGAGAATTGAGCTTGATATGGGTGGTAGGGGAGGCCTTTGGCATGAATTCACAGAACAATTCAGTCACACTACCGCTCTGACGCTTTTATTGGTTCAACTGTGGTTGAAGACAGAGCGCGTCGTATGTAGGGATGCATTTTTTTGCATCTCTGTCAACTGCTGAAGACATGATGAAATATGGACCGAAATTTATCTGCGTGATGAAAAATAAGATCCAGTGATTTCCGATACAATACTTGTCCTCACAGGAACTCACAGAGCGCAGAAATCATATCATGATGGTCTCGAGGAATCTTGACACCGACAAATATTTAATGGCTGTGTGGTGGATGGAGAGGTAATTAAGACATTTCATAAGCAGTTTCCATACTACTAATTAAGGAACCCCAATTTTCAGGGAAATATGGAGAACTGTCGAATATGAGATAAAAAAGCGGAATTTGAGATTTCCTTTCCCACTTTTGTTGAAAGGTACCACGACAAATGCTCTCAATTCGATCGTCACAAAACATTTAAGAAAGATAGAATTGAAATGTATAATATATATTGGAGGTGACATTTTGATCGCTTCTGGTAAATTCCTCTCTGCTCTCAGTCATAATAGTGTGTAAATGGGGGGTTCATCTACTGTGGTAGATATGTGGGTTGGTACCAATTAAATTTGTACCGGAGCGTGGATATAATAGTTGATTCACGGTTCCTTTATAGGCACTATTTCCTGCCGAGACTCTGCTTATCGCAATCTAATTTTTATGAGATTATTGCTAAAGAACGCTTCAAGAACATGTGTGATTGTGCATGTCGATGAGCCTATGATTCCAAAGGAAATGATGATTGTACAAACATATCGGATTCTGTGGCAGATATTGGAAACTGTTTTACTGTAACCAACAAGAAGAGGAAATTAGGTATAAGTGAATTTACGAACGAGTCTTACCAGGGTCGCAGTCGAGTTTGTAAAGTCAGTAAGTTAAGTTGTCTTTATTTCACTTGCCGTGAAAGTGATATTAGCGATATTTACCTATGTCTTTCAGGCGTCGAAAGGAGTTGCTTCATGGATCATGTGCATAAAAACCCATACAGACCTTAAATAGGATTCCCGAATGATATAAATTGGTGTTACTTTCTATTTTATGACAAAAATGGTCTTATGAGTCCTATTTCTATAGCCCCCTACCGGTTTCACTTGCGTCATCTGACTTGCGAAGTTGGCTGCTGTCTATGCGTACTGAGTTATCCCTTTATGAGATGGTACCGAACTCTGTATCATGTTCAAGTGGATGAGTTATGGCGTACTGACATGAAAGCTTTTTCACAACCAGTCGAGTTCCCGTTGGAATGTATGGGTCTCTGAATGAGACCAAATAATAACAACAACCACAATCTCTGGGTCTACAATCCACGGTTTGCACCATAATTCACCGTTCCAGTGATGCATGCGAGTAGTTTACATAGATTATTAAAGTTGGATGGTACTGCATCTTATTTAGAAGGGTAGAAACTGTGCGGTAGATGTATACTGTACCTAATTTTTTACAGTGTAATTTTTTTTACTAATATTAATTGGCCATACACAAAATTATTTGACTACCACAGCACAGTATGGTTTACTTTTTTTGTCCTCATATGAGGACAGTACTATGGATGATAGACAATAGCTAGCGTCTACAAGAAAAGAGAAAATAGTGCGGGATCAAGCAAAAGCCCCGTCTGGACTTCCAGTGGTAGGGTATGTGTAGTGCAATTCGCACCCACACTGTACTGTACTGCCACGTGCAGAGCTGATTTTAGTAATCTTTTTTTCCAATTCTCTGTACAGGCCATAACACTGTTAAAACCAGGCACTGTACTGTACAGTAAGAGCAATTTTCGATTGTCGCCCACTATTACTCTTGGTACTCTACATTATAACCACCCGAGAGGGCCTGGAGGCTGGCAGTTCGGACCACTTGGCCCCCATATTGGACCTAATATTTTCGCTGGTGAAAGGCACCAATTGGGCTAAGTTTCGACTTTATTTATATACAACTTAGATCTCCAGTACTTCGCTGACATTGACTTTACTTACCACGCCGTCGTAGATGACTGTAGCCTAGCTAATTAATATTATACCTACCAGGCCACTAGGGACCAAGGATAAACAGCCACTCTGGTGTTGACTCTGAGTTAGACTCTCAATTTACCCCTTTGTAGCAACCTTTCCAACGGCAATTTTGGCTACAAAAAAGTTTATCCGCCCGGTTTCCCCTTTTATTTCCCTATCTCTACCCAGTACTATACAAATCTTTTCATTTTCTGTTTGTGATATTTACTCACACTTGGCGCCTCGGACTCCGGCGTCCATATAGAAATAGGAACGTCAAGGGTGTCGCTGGTGACCACATTTTTGTCTCCAAAGGAGATAGTCAGCACTGCTGACCAACTACTACATCTCGTGTGACCAATGTTGCACCCCTGGTGTTTACGGTTCTTTGGAATCGATTCTTATCAAGTTTCTAGCATTCCGCAGATCACGGTCCGGCCTTACAACTCGGAGAAAAATTATACCGTCTAGCCCTCCAAAGGAATCACCAACGCTCTACCACCCCAACTTCTTTTCGCCGTTGGCGAGCTGTGCTACTACATCGCAGGGTGCTTAAAGAGAAAGAGGGACATCGAACACCCTGCGAGTCTTCGTGTGTGTGTTGGTTTTCTCATTGCCCGACAGTATTGCTTACCCAAACGAGAACAACTGCGCACCGCGCATTGACCTACTGTATAGGCGCTGTTTTCCCTGATTTAGCATGATCGCGGTGTAGTGGAGAGCAAATGAAGAGAGAGGTGTGTTAAGCTTGTGTAATTCAGGCAGAGGATGCTTCCCTCAACTATCAGCAGTGTAATTACTAACATTATGTATCGTTTTGAGTCCAGTTGACGCTATTTGCCCGGAAATGTCAACGGCGATAGGTAGATGGTCCATACCCTCCGCACGACAAGGTAGCATATAGAATTCTTTTTTCGCCGTTCGTTTCGTTTCAGTATTGAGAGACTTCTATCGGTCTGCTTGGGATACGGCGCGGAGTGAGGACTGATAATGGTCACATCAAGACTGATACTGTCGGATAACAGAGTCTGTTCGGTGAGTTGACCGGTTCTGTAGTGCTTCGTGAAAACTGATGACTGCTTCAGGCCACTACTCTGCCGAAACCCCGTATTTATTTTGCTTCAAGTAGAATAGCAAAGATAAAACTACACTGAATATAGGCAGGGGTGAGGTCTGTAAGAGACCGAAAGTTCGTAAAACAGAGTGAATTCTAGCTTTCTGCTACCTAGCCAAGTATGGCAACAGGGGATAATAGAAAAGAAAGTACGTTTGACCCTATAGGATGAGGTAAAAAAATGGGTGCTACCTATAAGAGAAGCCTTAATGAGTGTTATATCATTAGACTACAGACTTTGCATAGTGTAAGTGGCAACGTCACCCATTGCTACGTTGATAGCTAGCTTAGTGTACCTGAGTCGAATCCACTAGGTCACCTTTAATATGAATAATACTCCCTGATTTTATGGTCTTGAGACTCTTGAGGTAGAGAAATCGTGTTTGTACTTATGAAAAATTGCTAAATTGGGACTGAGAAATTTCGATTCTTCAGAATTGAAGTCAAGGCGGGGAAACAATTAACCTAGGTAAAGGCTGTTGAGGTGTCAGTCGATTGAGCCTTGGTTACTGGTGGAGGTAACTTCCAACATGCTGAGAGGAGTGGACAGACAAGGCAACAATATGATGATGTTGTATTTACGGTCGACAGGCATGCTGAGATGTGAATCAAAGACACAACAATGCACTTACAGGTTTACAGATTACTTGGCAGAATTGTTTTCTACGTTTGATTACAATGACGTTTATTTGCGTTGTTGGATGTAATACAGTGACGCTTAGAGAATTGTGGATTGGAGTGTCGAAATGCCATTGGTAGTTATACTGTTCCCTTGATTGTTCTAGATAGCTTGTAGTTACGACGAAATCTAGCTCGGTAGTGTACTTATACCGTTTGTTCTTTCGGTTCCAAGTAAACCTCAAGCGACATCTTCACAACTTCAACTTGTTCTTCTTCAACTTCAACAACCTTTCCCTTTGCCCTACTTCGTTTACCTTCACAAAGGCCTCAGCTAGAATTTCAACTGGGCACAGGAACATCAAGTTTGAAATATCCTTGAAATCATACGCATCCTTGACAGCGGTGATGTCAATCATAATTCTTGTATCGCCCGTAGAAGGGCATTTCGTTATAACGTCGAATAGTGACTTGGAGTCCTTACGCATATTCAGAGGAATATCTTGGCGGAAAAAACGACTGGAGATCCCCTCGAAGTTTTTACGTAAAATAGAAGACATATGCGAACGCGGGAACTTCAGCCGGTAGTATGTAGAGACAAACGTGAAGAAATTTCTTGGTGTATTTTTGGAGTATATGGAACTTTTCAGAAGAATAAATGAGCTGAATGATAAATTAAAGCTTAGAGGTGAGATTTTCGTAATTGGGTAAAGCAATATATGAGTAAAAGGTGATATGGAGGTGTTTAATATCGAAGAAGGAATGTGAAAGAGCCGTATGTGGTTCTTGAAAATTTGTTCAAATTTGAGATTTTCTCTGGAGTAAATTGAGACACGGTAATCTGAGCGGCCAAGACGACGTCACAAGAAATATCTTAGCTAATTCGAGTATCACAAGCAAGCTTTGCGCGAATATATCAGTATTCATCAAAATATGCTCCTTCAGGAAAAATGGAAAGCTTAGAGATGTATGATCATTGCGATAGGACGAAAATATTTTCTGCGGAATATTAATGGACACCTGTGAACGTGATTTTATCAAACTATTGTTCTCTTCAGTCAAACTTTTTGGAGTATTTTTCTTGAAAATGTAAGGAAGGCATTATTTCCGCATAGGATAGTATCGTCGATATAGAAACCAACGAGTCTTTTCAATCATATTTACTTGAAAAAAAGAGAGTCATGTCGCTCAAAGACGTTATGAATGCGAGATCTTCTTTATTTTTTTGCAGCCAATGTTAGATTTCACTACCGGTATCTGGAAGGCTGTAGAGGGGTTTGACTAATTTTAATATTTTTTATCTAGTTGTAGCAGCTGAGAAGGAGATCGTAAATAAACATTTCCCCAAAGACTTTACGATGATTGAAGGTAAGCCTAACTGAAATCGTTGATCCAAACTCTAAATTTGTAAATTGCTCCGATTGAAAAGAGGACTCGAGTTGAGTATTGTCTCAAATTTGTAGGATTATGAAATAGGGGGTTTTATCTTTATAACTATGCCCTTTTGCTACGACTGAAGCTTTGAAGACTTGCTTGTCTGTTTCGATATTTTTGGCAGTCAGTACTAATTGACCATTTAGAATGTTAGTTTTCTTTGGAAGATCCGACTTCGAAGCAGTAGTCCAGACTTTGCATTCCAGAGGGCCTTTTATTTCATTTTGTTTGGAGTGCAGAAATTGTGGTAGATTTATGCAAAGGTCTCGAGGATGGAGCGTCTAGGGGAGGTAGACCGGAAATATCTCAGATTATTTATGAGTGGATAATTTCAACATCTAATACATGATGGAAGAAACTTTATCATCCGCGGATAAGAGATGGTCCAAGTTTCTTGTGTACGGACGTATGTTGGTGAATGAAAACTGTATCTCAGTTCCATTCTTATAGATGAAAGTTTTATATTCTTCAAGACATAAGATATTGTAAGGTCTAAGAAATTTGGTTTTCTCCTTTTCCCAATACACCAGTGGCTGTTGCCCTGTCTTGAAATTTACAGTCGAAGAGAAAGTAAGGTTTACGATAAGGGCCTTTTAAATAAGAGATATGAAGGTAATAGTTAATTTTTATGCTCTAGCGAAGGGTTAGGCGTGCATTCGTTCTGCGTGATTGGGGAGGGATGTATTGACTGAAGGGAAACATGGGAAAGTGTCGAAGACAATCAGTGAGGGGAAGAGACCATCAATGTTCATAGCGTCGTTCAAAGATTTTACTGAAAGGAATTAAGTATGAGGGTCTTGTTTTGCTTATTTTAGAGAGACTTCGAGCTAGATTTTGCGCAACGGGTCGTATTTTTTTCGCCAGCTCCAATAGAAATATGGCTTTGAACACCTGAGATATCAAGTTTGATAACTGCAAATGAAGCAATGTCTTCTTGAAGGGAGCTGAAGCGAAGACGGAGCCTTGATCAGATAGAATGGTGTGAGGTTAAATTTTGTAAATGATGGCTTTACATTGAATAAATTTTACCAAATATCTTCAACCGAAACGCCTTGTAGGAAGTGGTCTGCCGAAATTTTGGTAATGAGATCTACAACGTGAAGGACTTGGGGAGACACATTTCGTATATATAGGAAAATGAATTCCAGGGATATTTTAGAGTTAATTTCAATATATTCTAGAGGAAGGACTTTAAAAACTTTGGTTTTTTGGTGAAAAATGCTGACAAGTTTTTGCAAGAATCCTTTATTTGTTGAAGAACTCATTTTTTCAGGGGTCTCTTTGTCGGGGTGAGCCCTTGCTGTGATTATATAAATATTTTGGGTGGAGGGCTGAAAAAATTTGTAACTAATACGGCGCTACTGACGTTGGGAGAAAAGGGAGCCGTAGTACCATTCAAGATACAAATGTCCATATACTCGAATGAGGGGCAGTGACCAACGAGAATTCTTGCTCAAAAGGACATTTTCAACATTATCAGCACTACCTTTCCCCTGTCCAGGACAAAGAGGCCCAGCGACATATGTATGCCCGTAGCGACGACACCCATAAGAATTGCTATGAAGGAATGAACAGGGCAAGGCACTCGAACTAGAGGAGGGCATATGGCAGCAAAGATTCCGTCTCCGAGGCGACAGATGGTGTTATACTGGTTAGAAGTCATCTTTTGTGCAGTCATTTTCTGTAAATTGCTGCTCGGATTTTTCCTATAACATATTTTTGGGCGCCACGATCGATACAGGCACCGTTAAAGAGGGAAAGAGAAGAGGGAGGGAAATCGCAAATGCTAGTGCGGAAAATAATCGCAACTGTGTGAGATGGAGAAAGGAAAATACCTTTGTCCCCGGGGCCCAGATAAGGGGAAGAAGGTATCTGACTGCGACGTGTTGGAAGATCCCTGGTCAAAAACCACTGGCTTCATTTTTAATATCATCTAGGGGTATAGATGTGGATGGCTGATCTCGGAGGGTTTGTTTTAGGGGGAAGGGATCCAAATAATTTTCAAGGGTGAAATACCTCGAGGAGGTTTATCTCAGGGTTTTCGAATAGGTAGGTATCAAAGGAAATATCAGGAATACAGTTATCATCATAGCCGGTGATGCTGTCAATAGTTTCGAAAAGAACTCGTTTCGAAACTTGAGTTCCGGACTCCCTTGAGTAAAAAAGACAATTTTAGGTGAGTTTTTTGAAATTTTTGGGTTGAAGGCGTTTGTTAAGAAGGTGGTTTTTGTTGGAGTTCCAGCATTGCAAAGGGGAGTTAGGGGAGGGATTCAAGTGGGAGTAATGGAATGTTAGACAGCTATACAGTAGATATGCGGTGGGAGACAACGACAATACATGGGTTGTCCTGAAGTGAAGCATATGGGGGACGATTATATAGTTCTGGGGCGGCGATTGCGTATTGAAGATTCTCCCCTTGTCTTGATTCCCCGGTGTATTTTCTACAGTAGGCATTGGTAACGTTATCTCATATTTTTTTGCAAGCGTGAGGATATGTGTCGACCATGAGTATCTTGCGACTTGGCCGCAGAGCGATTCGAACTCGGTTTCTTCTCCTCACTTATGACGAGGAATACGTTTCTCTCATTTAACAACAGTCAAATTGACTTTTTCTGGAGAATATAAAGGAAAAGGAGAGGATGCAATCTGTTCTTCAATGTAAAAGTTTCGGAAGTATCGGAAGAATTTATTTTGACGCAAAATTGGATTTAAGTGCTTGTCAACTGACGCGATAGCTGTGGCAAAAGACATGAAATGACTTTTATGTCGTTTTGATAGAGAATAATGGCACCATCATGGAACATCAGGTGTAAATTATCCATTTACTGTTCTTAGAATAGAAGAAAGTCTCGATCTGCGTACTAATATTCGGTGACAAAAGAAAATTAGTTTTCTGGGACGGAAGATTTTATAGCGGTCCCACTGGAGCATTGAAACATACTGCTGGCCCATAATAGTTTCCGTCAGACGGAAAGGGAGATGGTGGAAGGGGGCTAAAGGAACAGATTTAGTTGACAATAGGAACAGATTCAGTTGACAATATTGCCATGATATGTTTGATACAGGCATCACGTTCTGGGCCATGAAAAATAGCGGGGACGATATCCTCAAAACTTTTATCGACATTTCGCACAACAGTAACATTACCGGTTTAAAGAAATTATTTGAATTTTCTTAAAGTAAGGGGATTTGAAACTATGTTACGCCCAGTTAGGAATATTGGTGTTAAAAACTCACTAAATGCGTCACAAAACACGTTTATGGTAAGGCTTGTATCAGAGACATAGCAAAGAATCGTGTAGACTAAGCTACGCTGTTCGCAATTAACGAAGTTAATTCCTGAGCAGAAAAAAATGTTGATTGTTTGATCGGGAAAGACGAGGGGAATGGATGGCGGTGGAATGCCAGGGAGAATAATGACACCACGATAAACAGGTACGGGAAAAGTGAGTGCAGAAGAGACAATATTTTGGTGGACAGAAGCATCACGCACGTAAGTGGGGGTTTTAAGGGAAATTTTTGTGCACGAAGGGGTGCAGAATAGGGGGTGAGTGAATTTGCCGAATATTTTGGGACTGAACTTTAATTTGAGGTGCATTACTTGTTTTCGTATCCTACTAATAATATTCACTAGATGCGAAACAATTCAAAGCAACGGTTGGAGAGGGCGGTAGGTTCTCCGATGCGATCATTTTGGACGGCCCAGATACAGGTGGATGAATGGCCGAATTGGTTTCCTGAGGTGGCTGTAAATTACCCATCTTTGTTGTAATCATACGGAACGCCCTCAAAAACAAGGTTATAAGGTTTGTCTACAGCGAGCTGCGGCTAGAAATATCTCTTCGGGGTGTTATTTGAGAATCAGTTGGACTCAGAAGGCATATAAGGCTCCTTCAAGTGCCTAGAAAGACACAACACAGTAGTCAAGGTCCGAATATATTATAACAAGAACAAATACATGTAAATCTAGATAGATAGAAGACGTAAGAGCGCTAGAAAGAAGAGAGACAAGAGACGTTAGATGGTTTATTCGGAACCCGGGCAATATTCACCCCGTTAAAGGGTACACGTTCTCCTTCGAAGACGCATAGGAAACAAAACCTTCGAAGGGTTTATAACATAAAAATGCACGGAAGTGCAGAAAAAAGGGAATAGTTAAAAAGCTAAAGATATCCTATGATAGCTGAAGCACACTGAGGGGATCAAACTAAACTAGAGCGACGTCACCAGCCACCTCGAGTATTAACGTGGCCAGTGGGCAGAAATACCCCCGATGTGGTTCTTGTTGATGGCGCGAATGTAAGATCGCGCGCGAGTTGCCCGAAGGGAGCGTGACGCGGCGGAAAGGGTGATTTTGATCGGAGGAAGGAGGTGGGGGGATGCCGGATTTTGGAAAAAAATTGTTGTTGTTCCCTCCCTCTACCCTTCCCTTCGCTAGGGGCTTTATATAACGCACTGTGGAGTATCAGAAAAAATGAGATACAATAGAGTACCAGAGAAATTTATCGAAGCAGACACGTGTGCTGCTGGAGGGTGTCGGGTGGCATACAGCGTGGGAGAGGAACGACAAAGAACTTGTATGCCACAAACATCTCGTCCCCAGCACCTCAGACCCTTTCGAACCCCCTACTAATTCCCTTGCCTCTGTTCCCCGCTCGTAACCCTTGAGCTTCCCCCGATCTCAACAGGCGAGTACAGTACAACTCTCACGCTCCTTCGGCGTTTCAAACTGTCCACAAAACCACCTTCTCCCCACGGTACAACACGGGGGTGAGTTTTCCTTGCCTGTATCGTCTTTTTGCCGCTTTGTGTGCCGTACCTCTTTCGGCATCTTGCGTCTCTGCTTTGCCAGGGTTATAGATCGTGAGCCTTCTATAGTGTTGGTTCGGTCTTGGACGGTTGGTGAATAGTACATGGCGCGGAAAAAGCAGACCGCGAACAAGTCGACGGGGGGTAGGGCACCGCGACGTAGATTGGCCGTCCTTGCCGTTCGAGTGTCTACAGGGTCATCCAGGTTTATATGACCACGTGAAGAGGTATTGGTTTCTTTCGAATACAACAAAGAAGAATCTTTTGCGGAGCGGCCCGAAAACTTCTGGGGCAACGCAAGACAACGCAAGAGCCACGCGGCTTAACAATCTCATCACATGTCACTCACCTCCTTCCCTCACCTCCTTCCCGATAATAGACGCATATATTTGAGAAAAAGGTACAAAAAAATCGCACAAGAAGATGAATACTTAATTATGAGTGTGCTTGAGGTGGTCTGGGCGATATTTGTACCTGCTCAAACGTCTACGTAGCATGAATGACTGGCCGCGGGAAACTCCCACGGCGGGAACTCAGGACACCGCGACGGTGTGAAGCTTAAACCATCTCGCATGGAACATAATATTTCAACTGTAAGGCTGGCCACTTAGCCCCTTGGAAGGCCTTGCCATGAGCAACCAGGACCTGGTCTACCACTGCGAACTGTTGCACCTGAGGAGCATCCTTATTGGCCTTTTCTGCATCCAGGACTCGTTCTGCGAGAAGGACCGCGAATGCCTGGGTCTCGATGGAAATTTCTTCGGCATGCTGCGCTTGTGGCGACCTGATGTACACGTCCCCTTGAAGACGAGGTTTAACTCCATATAAAAGCTCAAACAGGGCCACCCCAGTCGGCCCTGGCCACCGACGATATCCGAGAACGCCCTTATGGAGTGCTTCCACCAAATCCGGGCCATCACGAATAACTTTTACTATCCCGTACTTAAGCCTACAAACCCTCCTCCCCGCCCTTCCGTTGTACATACGTGCGTACGCCATGAATAAACGCCCCTTGATACCATGCCTTGTCATATAATCCATAAGAGTAGCGGCTTTGAAGCAACCTCAGTTGTCGTTAATGATCTCTCGGGGCGGGCAAAGACAACGAATCACTTCCTCTTCAATTAATGTTATGGTTTTGGGCGCAGTAGTGTCCCTGGTGGGACCAGCGACCGGCCATCCAGGGAGGTGTTCGACATAAATCAATATGAACCGATGACTCCCCTTGGAGCACTGCAAAGGACCGGCGAAATCGTTAGAGAAGGTCGAAAAAATGCATGTATCGGCGTCCCGATTATTGGCGTGCACTTCCGCAGTCCACGCATCCTTCGGCAAGAGTCGCACATAAGTTTATACCCATGAATGTCCGATATCATTCTAGGCCACCAGAGCCTGTCCTGTATGAACCTCATGGTAATCCAAGTGTCCCAATACCCCACAAGATCGTGGAGGAAACGCAAGAAGTCTGCAAGCTTTGATATATTGGTGAAGATCTTTGGGCCACTCTTCGTACGGCGAAACATGTGCCTATTCCAGATTAAGAAATTCTTAGCTGCCCTCCTCGCCTTCTACCGCTCTTTCAGTGTAGCGTAGGAAATACAACTCACAGACAGGTACTTTTGAACCAGTTTGAGATGTGGCTCTATATTGATACCTCCGATTTCCTCAGAGGGGCACCTCACTGATAGTAGGAGGTCCCCTTCATTGCAGACGTCGACTTTTTTGCCAGTATACATAACCCATCCGCAACACTATTCATTTTCCATGGCCGATAACGAATTACATAGATTTATTACACAAGGAATTCGAGCCAACGGGCTAGCCTTCTGTGTATGTCTTTTCGCAAAAAACGCCCTTTAGCGACTAATGGTCGGGAATAAGCTCGAGAGGGTGACTTGAAAAAATGTAAACACGAAACTTACGTAGTCCAAAAACGACTGCCAATGCTTCCCTCTCACAGGCTGCGTAATGCTTCTCCGCCGGGTTCATCTTCCCGGTAGTGTATTGGACCGGGTGTTTTTTGCCGTCCGACTGCTTTCGCAACAAAACAGCGCCTACAGCCGTGGAAGAAGCATCATTCTCAATGATGAACGATCTTTCAAAGTAAGCAAATGATGGAACAGGTGGGACGTTCAGAGCCTCCTTTAGGATGCGAAACGCCTCTTCTTTCAGTTCCCCCCACGCTAACTTCTTTTTAGTCGAGGTAACGGCGTGTAAAACAGTCGCCTTCCCCGCGAAATCCTAAATAAATCCCCTATACTATCCTGTAAACTCAAGGAAACTGATGTACCTGCGTGACTTTTACGGGGCTTGGTATGGCCTGAATCGCTTCTACTTCCCCCGGGTCCTGAAGAAGCCCTTGCTCGTCAACCAGGTGACCTAATAAACGTATCCTCCTTTGCACAAGGTGGTGTTTCGACAGATTGAGCTTCAAACCGTACTTAGCAATAGCGCTTGTGACCACCGAAAAATGCTCCAAATGTTCCTCCAAATTACTCGAAAAGAATACGACATCTTCCATATAAACGCGAGAAAAAGCCCATATCTGCTAACACATGGTCAATCATTAGCTTAAAAGACGATGGCACACGAATGTCATCTTTTTTTTGCAGGAATCTTCTAGACGGACCTGCCAGTATCCACCAAACAGGTCTAAAGATGTGAATACTACCGCCCCGCAAAGGCGCCGAAATTTCATCTACCTTAGGGAGGGGCCAACGGTTTCCCTTCATCTTCTCATTGAGAGTCCAATATTTGACGCAGAAGCGGGGTTTTCCGTCCTTCTTAGTAGCTATGACCACCGGAAAGGACCACGCGGACAACGAGGGCCTAATTATCCAGTCTTCCAGCATCTTATCTAATTCCTCTCTTACCAGTTGGTTTCGCTTTGGAGGTAGGCGGCGACCCCTACAATAGATGGGCTTGGCGTTCGTAAGCTCAAAATAGTGTTCTATTGGGACGTTTGTAGGTAGAAGATCGAACAGAAATTAGGAAATGACATCGCCTTCGGAGAAAACCTTCTTAAAATGTCCCTTCTTGCTGATGGGTAAGTGTTCTAGCTTTCCGTCGAGCATCTCAGAAGCTGTGAGGGTTTCAGCCTCATTCAATGGCTCCTCTAAATGCACTTGACTCCTCAATACGAGTCGTAGGTCCCCGATTTCCTCTTCCTCCGCTCTATCGGAGTCTTCTTTCTCAGAAGGTGCTGCTGGAGACGATGAGTAGAATTCCTCGCTTTCCGTCTCCTCTCCTTCTTTAACAAAGTCCTCTGTAGTTAAGCAGGCGAACTCGGGAAGCAAGTAGAGCAAAGCAGCCGTATATTCGTACTTTAGCGTCACGGTTTTTGTTACATAGTCAGAAGTGGCCATTAGAGCCTCCACGGTCAGGTCACTGATTAGGGCGTTAAAAGGAGATATTTAAATGACGATGAAATCCAAGCATACGGTGAGCCCTCCGAAGGAGATAGGGGCACTTCTCGGGATTCAATTAACTTGAAACCTCACCCCCGTAGCGTTGGTGATTGTACGGTTGACCACTTCCGGTTCGACCGATAATTTCGCAGCAAACTGTGCGCAAATAATATCCAGTATTATTTCGATATTGCACAGTGCATGCGCCTTAGTACCAGAAACACTCAATTTCACCACTTTCAGGAAGCGATTACTGCCCTGGGCCTTATCATTGACGGTGCTAACAACCCTGTCACACAGAAAAATTCATTAAGAACTTCTTGCCCCTGTACAGCATCGCCACGTAGGAAATCACCAAATGAGAGGCTGGTGGTATTGGGAAACGAGTTGAGGGCCACATATTTTGGGACATTTTCAGAGATTTCCCGTCCTTACACCTCTTTTCCATCCTTATTTTTGGCTCCTTTGGCCTTTTCTTCTTTCCAGTCGACTTCTTGCCCCTCTTAGGGGTATTCATTTTCCTACTTACTACTGTGCGACGAGCATTAACCAACCCCTAGAGTCTAGAAGTCCCGGCCGAACGAGGGTTCAGTATCGCCTCGATCGGAGCACCTTGGCTCTCCACAAGCTAGCTTTTGAAGGGGTTCTCCGTCTGAATGACGTTTAACGGCGAGAAATTCCTCAGTATCTGAACCAATAACAAAAGCTACGATCTCCTTTTCATCTTCTCCCGAGCCCTTATCACTATATGCTTCTATCTTCATCTAAAACTTCCTTATGTCGTCCTCTTTCCTCCCGCGACTCCAGCAAAATGCTTCCGAGTGTCCCTTCTTACTGCATTTAACACATCTAGTATCCCTACGCGGATTATCAGGACAAAGATTCGCACTACGACCCTAATTTTGACAAAATGAACAGACCCCATCACGTTCAGCCTGAGTGTTTTTGCTAACTCCGAGAGTGGCTCATTTCATCGAGTCAAGCTGCCTTTTCTGTTTCTAATTCATAAAAGAGAGGTTTTGGAAAGCTGTAACCAAGCAATCCACTTTTCTCCTACTTCTGGTACCCGGGAGTCAGTACGAACCACCCACCGTGGTACCTTTTTCTCTACAGTAATGACCAGATCTGACGGTCCTGATTTCCTTCGTTAGAACTTGCACCGGCTCCCACTATGGGGTCGGCTATTGAAGAAGAGTTGGAGACCTTTTGCGACGACTCAAAACACCTTTTATCCTTCATCATAATTGGCTATAGTGTACTTCATAGACTGGTAGTCCAAGGGGCTACCAGAGATGATATACGGGACTAGGTCAGAGTGTTCCATAGCGGCGTCACGTACAAGGCATAACTTGGCTTCTTCATTGAAGTTCGCTTTCACGAGGAGCGAGTTCATTTTCCTCGTAGATTCAGTAAGGCGGGCTGGATCGAGTCTTGCATCCATGGCGCGCCGGATAACCTCATGCAGCTTACAATTTTCTCCGAACTTATCAAGCGTTGGCGCCTTGACAACTTCATAATCTTTTACTTCTGGCAAAAGATCCCCATTCTCATCCGCGAACTGTCTGGACGAAAAAGTCGACTACTTCGCTATCTAGATGGGACAGAAGCTCGAACGACTTACCTTCCTCACTCTTACAGCGCAAAAAGACGTTCTCAAGGAAGGAAAATAACTTTTTTACGTCGAAGTGCCCACGAAATATGTCAGTCGATGCAGCTGCCGAAACGTCACCTCTCCTCGGCAAAAGCTCCATTTCGAGGGCGCGAATGTAGGGCCGCGCCCGAGTTGCGGAAAGGGAGCGTGACGCGGAGGAAAGGGTGATTGTGATCGGAGGAGGGAAGTAGGGAGAGGTCGGATTTTGGAAAAGTGTTGTTGTCCCCTCCCTCTACCCTTCTCTTCGCTAGTGGTTTTATACAACGGACTGTACAGTATTAGAATAAATGCGATACAGTACAGTACCACCGAAATTTATAGAAGCAGACACATGTGCTGCTGGAGGGTGTCGGGTCGCAGACAGTGCGGGAGAAGTACAGTACAATAGTACACAGTACTTGTATGCCACAAATATCTCGTCCCCTGTGGGTAGAACGTATTTACGTCTGACACTTGTTGATTTTGTTGATAGTTGAGGTTTGGCTGATGAGTTGATTGATTGATTAGAGATGATGGCTGGTCTACCAGAGATAGCTATCTTAAATACTAATTTGTGCACAACTCTTCTACAAAAGCTTAGTCAAGCTATGACTACGGAATATGCAATCCGGTATTGTAGCAAAATATGTGTAACCAGGGTTGGCCCATTATGCGGTACTGCGGATAGGTCCGAGTCATGGATTTGGCCTTCGGCGCAACAGTCGGGAGCCGATAGGATGGACAACGACTGTCGGCTATCAGCAGTCGTGCGTCTATGTTAGGTAGAGTCGGCCCAGTGTAGTATACACTAAATAGGTCCGAGCTATGGTTCGCCTTCGGAGCAACAGAAGGAACCGGTAGGATAGGCAACTACTGTTGGCTATCGAGTGTTATGTGTCTACGATAGGTAGAACCGGCCCAGTGGTGCATGAACTGGATAGGCCCGACTTTGTACTGCTTCAAAACAACAGGTGCAAGCCAGTGGATAAATACCGACAGTTGCTTTCCAGTTGTTTCCCCCTCTAAATGTAATAGAGCAGGCCCAGTATAGGATACCATAGAAAGGGAAAGTTATGGTATCCGACTTCGAAGAAACAGCTGGAAGACGGTAAGAAATGTAACGACTACTGGTTATGGGGGTAATTTCTCCACAGTCCCCCCCTCTCGAAGAAATACTGGAATGCGACCCTAGCCGTCGAAAGAGACTCCTTGGCGAATAACCCATTGTTCTATAGGGTGCTTGCATATGCCTTCGTCGATGATCCGATTGAGAACCGAGTTCTCCTTCACCTTTGTTAGAGAATCAGCAGGGTTGAACTTGCTTCGAATCCATGCCACATCACTGATCTTCATTTCTTCGTAGGCTTCTCAGACTGAGCTAATGTCCACCATCAACCGTTTCTCTGTAGTGATAGTATTTTTGATAATCAAATCGAAGAGCGATTTGGAATCAGTAAACATACGGACGGGAATGTTCTGGTTGAGGATTTTGTCGATATCGTTTTTGATTGCGAGCGTGTAATCCATTGCGTCTGCAAAAGCAAAAGTTTCTCCACCTAGAACGGACCTGACCACCCTTCGAGACTTGTGTGTGCTAAAGTGTAAGATGTTGCAATGGTCGTGTTTGTCGCACAATAAAATAAGAAAGCCAAGTTGAGTTGATAAGTCGGTGTTATCTGCAAAGCTGCCGTCGCTGTAGACTCGTAGGTAAAGGGAAGATTGATCCAATGGTCGTTGTAGAATTCCACGATATGGATACTTGTATCCTTGCCGTATGATGCAGTTAATAAAAGTGATTGCTGGAGGACCGAAGGAATTGTCGGTTATCTGAGAAGCCTTGTTCACAGCACAAGCGATGTCAGGTCGGGTGTGCGTGAGCCATTGGAGTCGTTGGCGTAGCGAGCGATATTCCATCAGTGAAGCGTCTAGTGGTAGCGGCTTGATTCTGCGTAGATATTCGGTTTGAGACAGGCAAATACCGTCGGAGGTAGTCGATACTTGCATTCCAGCAAATGTAAAATTATCCATCTCTCTAGGTTTAGACTCAAACCTTTCTTCTGTCTGCTTCGTGTGGATCAGAAAGTCTTCTGTACCTGCATGGAAGCTATCATCGACGTAGTACCCGACAGGCCTGCTAGTTTGCCGTCTAGGAGTTTAAAAAACAAACGGATGTCGAGTGAACACTGATTCATCTGGAGTTCATTGCGAAGATGAGACGTAATTGTGGCGTCCCAGTAGTCTCCCGCATCGTCAATCCATAGAGCGGCTTGAGAAGTTTTAGTAGTGGTTTTTGTCGAGCTGCAGTTCATCTGGTGGTTTGACATAAACATCCCGCAATAATTCGCCTGCAGACTGTAGGTACGCTTGTGTCACATCTTGCGACCAAATACGAAAGCCAAATATAGATGCTAGGGCAATTATCAGACGAACAGAGCTGTGTCGAAGCATTGTTCCCGGATGAACCAGTTTGTGTAATTCCTTGTCCTTGAAACCTTGTACAACATATCGTGCTTTGTATAGCTCGTCTTTTGTGCCCTTATGCTTGATGCTTAGCACAAGGCCCGCCCAATATGTTTGCATCTTTCGGTAGTTCCTCGCGCACAGCACAACCTCGAATATGTTCCGGTCGAGGAGACCACGTATTTCTTTTGCCCTTGCTTCGGCAAAGCGGGGGTCATACTTTCGAGTATCATTTGGTTTAAGGACTTCCGTAAGATAGACACGGAGGGGAGGTGATGGATTGGCCAAGAAAGATGTTGAGTAGTTGATCTGGTGCAATAATGAGTTTCCATCTGCCTTGGAAACTGGCATGATATTTGATATATTATATTTCGCCTCTTTATCCGGTCTCTGAACCCAGACTTGTTTGTTTTGCACCTTTGTTCCCTCGTAAGGTCCCTTCCAAATCCTTGAATTCTCTTGCCAGACATATACATGATCTCCAGCGTGTACTATAAAGTCAGAGGCAGGTGGGACACGCTCTCGGAATGCCCGTTGGAGGCTGAGCTCTGCACTGATGTCCGCCATTTCAATTCTTGCTAAGTCCATAGCTCGCATGCGGTCAGCATGATTGAGGAAAGGTGCTGAGTGTGGATCAAACCTAGTAATTGTTCCAAATACCAGTAGAGATGGAACTAGCCCATCGGGTCCGGTGGTATCATTCATGGCCTTGATACTCAGCTGGAGTGCAATTGCGGTGTCAACACCGGGGACATCTTCAGTGATCTTTTGAAGATCCTTCGCAGGGGTTCGTGGTAGCGCTCACCGTTCCCCAACGCATTGTGAGAGTGGACACCAGAGATCTTCAACTGAATGCCAGCGGACTTCGCGAGTGTCTCGAATTCCTTGCCAGTGAAAATACTATCTTGATCCACGCGCATTTTATCCGGGTAGCTCACGTATGTTGAAGCCCAACAGACAATAAAAGCGTTCCAGACTGCTTGAGTAGTCTTATCGGGTAGGAATATAGCAGAAGAAAAGTGTGGTGAGATCAACGACGTGAAGTGCTGGGCGTCCCTGTAGCCAGACGAGGTCAAGAGCAATTTCATGATTGAATACACAATCAGATGGAGTAAAACTGACTCGGAAACTATGAGGCCCTTTGTTATAGCGCTGGCAAGTGTGCAAGCCTTGCTGATCTGCTTTAAAACTGCGAGAGTTTCGGGGGATGTGTCCACAGGACGTATGCGCTTAAGGAGATTGTATAGTTTTGAAGCAGAGGGGTGCCAGTAATGCCTGTGTAATCGATTAGTTCCGCCCGGTGAATAAAGTATCTTTATGTTCCAATCAACGTATAGATGGTTGGATTTTCGGATTATTGGGAGTTTCCAGCCGTACTGTCGGCTATGCAACACATTTTCCACATTGTCAGCTACAAGCCGTTGTTTGTCCATGATGTCCAGTCCAAGTAAAAACGGGATGTCCGAATCGACAACATCAACGTCCAATTCAAGGAAGGAGCCGTCGGGAGTTGGTATACGTATATTGACAGTTCCGAGGCTAGCGTAGATGCTGTCGCCGAACTTGAAGCTGTACTCGGACGAAGATAGCTTCATTTTCTTTTTCATCTGACGGTATAGCGCCTTAGCTTGTGCCAGTCCAATGCATGAGCGTTGTGCGCCGATATCAAGACACGCACCAATGAACGGTTTAGGTGTGTTAGAGAAATGGGTGTCGCAGTACTTGATATTAATGACATTTCGGCTATTACTGGATTGAGATAAATGAGGATCGTCACAGGGGCGGTGATCGACATGATGAGGACGTAAAGTATTCCGTGTTCGATTTCCTTTTGCGGCATGCTCGGGTGACGGCGATTGCGTTATATTCCTTATCCAAATAGACGGAGGTGAATAAGATGAATCATCGTTCTGTAATGCATTAGCGACAGATGCAGATGAAATGAACCCATTGGCGGTTATAGAAGAACTTGAGTGACTGATGTGTGATAAATTGAAGTGACGTGGAACGTTACTTGATGTATTCTTCTCATTAGTGACCGAATCATATTTCGTGGAAGTGGGTCTCAAGTATCGGAGATTCGAAATGCTGGAGTTCATTCATCTTTAGAAAATGCAAGTGATGATGTGTGAGGCGACGTTTGCGAAGATGGTGTTTGGGAAGCTTGAGTGAACAGAATATACTGGGGATCTGGCACTTGTTCCGAATCCGCCACACAGTCATCTTCGTCAGTTTCTTGTAGTAACTCCTCAAGATACTGATTTTCATCTGCCTTATTATCATTTGAGGGCTTTGTTAAACCATCAGGATCTTTCACGATATCAAAAAGCATGCTTGAAAGGAAATTAATGTGCTCAGATTGTTCCGATAAAATCTTTTTCAAAATGATTACCTTTTGCTTAGTTGTCTTGTTGCGCAACATAAATGCAATTCGGTTCTTGACGATGCGATCAGCGTCACGTGGTTGAGTACATCGACGCTCAACGTGGTCGGTACTTCCGCAATTGAAGCATTTTGCGTCGAAGGAAGATGTAATGTGCTTGCGGTGACGAGCATGTGGATCCCTTCCATAGCGCGCTTGAGATTGAAACCAGTTGACTGCTCCATTGGTTTGGTTGAGGCGTGAGTATCCGTTTCCTGGGCTTAAAGAGGCAACTTCAACAGATTCTGGTTGAAAAGATTCTTGTTGTGCCCTGTATTGGTGATGTGGCGTGAACAGTTGGGGTGGCGATGGTGACTTGAGAGGTGGTGCCTGTCTAGGCAGTTCCTGTGATCTGTAAGGAGTATTTGTGATAGACAAAGCGTTTGAAGGCAGTGCAATGGGCTGGTTGTAGGTTGCACAGATACGGGCATTGTGTTCCGCTCTGTCCAAAGCGTCGAGAAACGTTTTAAAATCACTTCCTGGATTATTCATACTGTTAATGGGAGCAGCAGCCCATGGTTTCATCCGTACGAAAGATAGAGCACGTGTTTTTGGTATTCTTCCGAGTTACGACCAGGTGAGCACTGGGGAACAAGATCCTCAATTTTTCTTGCGAGTTTCTGGAGTGCTTCGCCTTCGTTAGCAGAATCTATCATGAAGTTATTGATGTTGAGTAGCGACACCTCGTCTTCTATGGACTGCATACGAGTTGTGCTGCAATAGCGTTGCTGCAATGCATGTACTATTTGATCCCAGCCTTGCGTGTTACGCAAAGAGGAGTAGTAGAAACGCAATGCTTCATTTCGGAACATATTGTGGATGAGAGAGATGCGTTGGCTCTGCTGGATGTTGTTGACGTTGCAGAGATGGTCAAATTGGGTCAAAGCCATAATGATGTTTTCCCTTGAGTCCCAAACTTCGAGGAGTCTCGACTATAGAAAGCATAAATTTTGCTGCCCCGTTTCCATTCTCTTGGTCGAAATTAGATGGCGATTTACCGGTTGGTGATTGCTACCTTCTCGGTGAGGGGTTTGCAGAGTCCTAGGAGGAGGAGTGTTACTTCCACTTGTAGCCTTCCTTGTTTCAAGTTGTGGTACCTGTGGTACGCCTCGCTTATGTCATTGTGAATTCCCGTTCCGGCCATATCACGCGATGCGTATGCATAGAAGATTGGAATTTAAATGTTGTTTGGGGGACGAAGGCCGCGGTCTTCCATAAACACTCTTATGCATTGTATATGTTACTGTTGGTGAAATTTCCGCCCTGTGAGATCCCATATAGAGAACTCTTCCTTGAGTAGCGCCGAAGGTCTTCTCCACGAGCTTGAGGATTGAAATCATCGAAGTTCGGAAGAAGCGAACAATATTTTGTTGTAAGGTGTTGTCGGGTTCAACACGTTCCCAGTTGATAAACCGAGCTGGATTCGAAAAGGATCCTGAGGTTGATCTTCCATTTGGGTAAGATCCGAATAACGAGCTTGAGGACGTTTTCACGTCTAGCCTTATTCGCGAATGTGGGTAGAACGTATTTACGTCTGACACTTGTTGATTTTGTTGATTAGTTGAGGTTTGGCTGATGAGTTGATTGATTGATTAGAGATGATGGCTGGTCTACCAGAGATAGCTATCTTAAATACTAATTTGTGCACAACTCTTCTACAAAAGCTTAGTCAAGCTATGACTACGGAATATGCAATCGGATATTACAGCAAAATATGTGTAACCAGGGTTGGCCCATTATGCGGTACCGCGGATAGGTCCGAGCCATGGATTTGGCCTTCGGCGCAACAGTCGGGAGCCGGTAGGATGACAACGACTGTTGGCTATCAGCAGTCGTGAGTCTATGTTAGGTAGTTTCGGCCCAGTGTAGTATACACTAAATAGGTCCGAGCTATGATTCGCCTTCGGAGCAACAGTAGGAACCGGTAGGATAGGCAACTACTGTTGGCTATCGAGTGTTATGTGTCTACGATAGGTAGAGCCGGCCCAGTGGTGCATGAACTGGATAGGCCCGACTTTGTACTGCTTCAAAACAACAGGTGCAAGCCAGTGGATAAATACCGACGGTTGCTTTCCAGTTGTTTCCCCTTCTAAATGTAATAGAGCAGGCCCAGTATAGGATACCATAGAAAGGGAAAGTTATGGTATCCGACTTCGAAGAAACAGCTGGAAGACGGTAAGAAATATAACGACTACTGGTTGGCGCGGGTCATTTCTCCACATCCCCCGCACCTCAGACCCTTCCTACCCTCCAACTAACTCCCTTGCCGCTCTTTGCCGCTCGTAGCCATTGAGCTTCCCCCAATCTCCCCAGGCGAGTACAGTACTACGCCCACGCGCCTTCAGCGTTCCAAACTGTACACAACAGTTCTTACCGCACATTATCTAGCGTAAAGTTTACTGGTCACGCTTTTAATACCCCAGAAATTGCCTATCACAGTTGTGACAAAAAAAATTACAGACTGTAGTTATTTCCAGAAATCCGAGACTTGCTCGTGACATCTGGAGCTGAAATCGCAGTAATTAGTTAGGAGTCATACGAAATTGTTTTAGCACGAGGCGCACTCTCAAACCTACCCTCATCTCCACCATCACACCCGATCTCAACCCCACCCTCAGCCCCACCCTCACCCTCAGCCCCACCCCCACAAAACTCGACTATTTTCACCAACCACTTTGCTGGGTCGGCGTGTAGTCCTTCCTTGCGAGCCGCGCCTAAGCCAATAGATATGATCTCTATCCCAAATCCCATGGCAACATCAGCAGTTCATCCTGAAGCTGCGTTGGCGAGGAATATGTATAGATCACAACCGGACGCGGCCAATGGAAACAAATCGCATGTTTCTAGCGGGGAGAAGGAAAGGAAAGGTAGACACTCCAGCTTTACAGCCTAGGATGATCTTGTAATAACGAGAGATGTCGCAGCAGGGAAGGCTCATATTGCGCCTTTTCGGAGTGTTCTGAAATGTTCCAAAGCTGTTGCTGACTGCATAAACTCAAACCCGAAGATCAAACTGCCTGTCTCTGCCAAATGCGCTCAGCACTGCTATACGAGAATACCAAGCGCTTATCATAAATCTGACAGGAGAGATGAGATGCGGCTCGGGGTAGGTGGGGATGTGTAGGAAATGGATAAGTTATAAATTTCTATGAAAGAGGCACAAGATGATGCCAACTTAAAAAAAGGGAGTCAAAAGAAGGCAGCGCAGGAGATTGATGCTGAGAAGGAGCGCATTGGGAGAGAGCTGATGGCGACGGCGACCCAATGACGTGGTAGTGATGATTCTGACGGAGCTAGTCCTCCGCCGGACTCAATTTGTCCTCCTGTTCGTCCTCACAAAGTATAGAAGACGAACGCAGGAGGATTGGCGTTTGGAGAGATGGAGAGGTTTGTATTGCATCTCAAGGATGCTGGTCTAGCCCGCGTTGAGATTGACCGCAATCGCCTAAATTTCGAACGTGAACGCTTGGAGTTTGAATTATCTGAGAGGGAAACGGATAGGGTAGAAATACGTAGAGAGTTGAAAGCCTCTCAAAAACTCGAGCTTGAGAATTTCAATCTATTGATTGAGGCCTTCTCTAGGAAGTGAAGGAAAGGGTGATTTTGGAAGTTTCAAGCATCAGTTACTTCTGCAGAATTGCAGTAATTGCTTCAAATCCTAGCCGGCGTTACGAAAATTCGCTCGCGTTGCGCGCGGGCTATACCAAGCGGACTTTGTCTTCGTCTTCGCTCCTGGGGTCCGCGCTTGTAATAAAATTGAAATGATTGTTTTTCTTTTTGTTGATGGTAGGATTCTGAAATCACAATGTATTTCTCAATACTCGATGGTGGGCACTGGAAGTAAATAGAGGTCTGCAGTGGATACAAAAAGGCGCGAAGGTTGTATAAAGTCATAGCAGAAAGGTGGAGGCAACCAACTGGTGACTCCTGTAGTTTCATTTTTCGTTCGAAGTCTACAGTTGTGAAGTAGGCTTTGATCTCTTTGAAAACACATTCAACTGTGACACGTCCACATGACATACCCTCATTGAATGCGTTATGAAAGGTCTGCAGGGTACTTTCTTCGAACAGTATTTGAAATCTCCATAAAACAATAGTGTGCGCCTTCAACCATTTAAACTGGAGGTAATGGGTCTTCAAATTTGCTCCCATAAAGCATCCAGTCATGCCGACGACATTCTACTGCTTTATATACATGGAGAATTAGACCATCTGGAGCCGTTACAGCCTGAAACTTCATTGAGTGCTTTCTTTTATGGCGGTTGTAGGCCACCAACTGCATCATATCGCTACCAGCTGGTCGAGCGATGCCAATGACGATTCCATCAATAAAACCAACGCAATTTTACAATTCCATTAGTCTTGCGCTGTACAGCTTCTGCATATAATGCAGCACGCTCCTGCATGAACCCAGTGCTTAGACCTACAGTTAAGAGACTCTGATACGTTTGTAAAAGCCATTCTAGTCCATCCCAAAAGATTTCTGAAAGTCTAGATGAGTGTTTTTCAAACAAAAATTCGAAATCAAACCAACGAGCAGGACTTTACCGGTCTTCGAAACGACGGAAGTGAAAATTATGGCCGTTACATAGTAGCGGTTCTTTCTAGTTGCTGTTTTCGTGGAGGTCCAACCAATTATTCTTTCCACAAGTAATACATGTGGTTTCTCAAACCTAAGCAGGCAGATAGAATCTGCGTTGCTGAATATATTCAAGTTGAACGAGAAAAAATCTGTGCTGATTCGGTTGCTTCGCCTTAGTGGATTTGATAGATCAGGTCTGGCCTGAAAAGCCCTGTCCCCGGCATCAAATAGTGTTTGTGATGAAGTAGAGGCAGAGATCGGAACTCTTGAACGTCGATTGACTAGGAAAACCATCTTGTTATGTTATTTACATGCCCTTAGCTGGAAGGTCGTTTTGTTGAAGTCTCTTATTCGTCCTATCGTCATTTTGGCTTTTGTGGAGCTTCATAGTGCAGACTCAACGTTGCGTGTATGAGAGTAAGTGCCCTCCGCGCTGTAATACAGTACTCTCATTATATTGTTGCAGTGTTTTTGCGTAAGCCACTTTACTAACGTTGTAGGCAATTTCAAGATTTCAGGAACTTTCCTTTTTTGACAGCCCATCGTGAACTCCTCATTTCTGTATTTCGTAAAGCGTAAACTCTCAAATGTCCGGAATGTGCCTGGGGGTGGCGACGATACCGTAGACTGTAAATCTTGCATAAAATTTGGCGAACGGAGCGGCAGCTCACAACACTCAGCCGATGCACTAAGCACAAACTCTGTACTGTATCTGACTATACTGTACTGTACAGTACAGTACTATACGGCTAAGAACTATCCGGATGTTGCACGTCTGGCACGTGCAGTGGTGCTCACGACAGAATCGCCATTGCAACAGAAGACTGTGCAACTTACGTGCTGATAAAGAAGTCTGCGGATCACTGCTGTGGTTGTGTTAAACTTTTCTGCGATGCGCGCATGCGTGCCTCCGCATCCCCCTCCTCATGAAAGGCTAGGAGGATTTTTTCTTAACTATCTAAAACACAAGCAGGGTCGGTTGAAGTTAGTGGGTCGCCGCGTCCTCTCGTTTAAGGTTTCCTCTTTTCTGGAGAACCAGCGTCTCCTTCGGCAGATTAGGCCGTGAAAGCCGTTTTTGCGTTTTGGATGTCAAGTCTGCAAGTACAGAAACAGATTAACGGCCGCTTGCATTCATAGAGCCAGCTTGGGGATGCACATTGAACGTATTCGGTTTGGGCACAACTATTGTAATAGATTGCAGCGCCATAATCTTTGTGCATGCTTCTGCAGTATATCCGTAGCTTGAGCGAAGAAGGTACCAGCTATTGCGGGTTTGTGGTTTTGCCTGTAGGCGTGGATAGAAAGAGATTGCTCCGTGGAGCACAATAGCTGATTCTGGGAGGGGGCTCTGAGATTGAGTACTGCATTTCTGAGAGGAGGACCTCTGGAACGCGCACCCTAACCGTCGAGACCACAGCGCTGCATCTGTCCCTAGGGGTGCTGGTCGCAACCCCACTTCTTCCCCCGGCGCCTCAGCCTTTCTCACTGCCCATCCTTCCACCACCTCCAAGTTAGACTGCGCCGATATCTGGACCTCCTCATCTACGGGGACTCGTTAGCCCAGATCCGATGTCCCCATTGCCGTGCTCCGATGGACTCCTAGGTGACCACGCCTCGAACTGCAAATCTGGCTACGGCGTTGCACACTGGCACAACACCAATCAGGACCTTTTCACCAGGTATATGTTCAAGCCCGCCGGTTTCGCATGCCAACAGAAAGTTCCCTTTCTGCTGGCCGGCACCGCCGATCGCCCCGCCCGTATACTCGTCGAATTCCGCCCCCGCGTCTATGGTTCGCCCCCGATCAAGCCTATGGCATACGACATCACGGTATGCTCCACGTATGCCTCTGCCACGATCCGACTTGCACCCAAGGAGGCTGCTGGCGCTGCTTAGCTCGCTGATGCAACTACTCTGAAGAGTTTCAAGCGGAGTTTGCATGACACACTCCTTCCAGGCGACCGTCCACGACCAGCGGCATTTCATCCCTCTTGCATTTGACATCCCAGGCGCGCTTTCTGCGCGTTCTCTTCGTGTCCTCGACGACCACGCCAAACTGATCTCGTTTCGCTCTGCCCATTGTTACTCGGTTATCAAGATGCAATTGTTACAACGGATAAGTATTGCTATCTGGTCCAGCATCGCAGCCGCCCTCGTCGCTCGCATGTCGTCTCACGGCGGGGATTAGCGTTCAACATGTAGCAAGGTGTGATCCCTTGGCGAACGAATTAGAATTATGACCATCCCCTATTCAATGAAATAAGGAAGCAATACTGTACAGTACTGCCTGCAGTACAGTACAGTACAGTAGGTCGCAGTGTGAGAGGGACGCGAGGTACAGTACAGTACGGTATAATAGGTTACGTGCAACTTCCTCCTTTTACTTACAGCATTATTGGCATACAAAATTACAGCTACATGAGCATTACGATCAGAAATTAATAACAGTCCAGTACATACAGTATATACTTTCAGTGGCATACTGTAGATCCCGTCGGAGACAGTGACAATCGAAGCTCAATTTGACCAACTTTATTCAAAAACATTCCGTCCACGCGCCAATACACCGCACTGCATCAACGGTTCAGCCAGCATTTGAAAGTACTTCCCTGTTGCTGCGCTGTTAACTTTCGCAAGATCTGTCGAGCCATTCTCTGCCACCAGCCGCGCTATCATGGCAACATTGCGGCACTTTCTTCAGAGGTCCGCTGCTCTTCGTTTGTACAGACACGTTCTAAAGGCCGCCAGACATGCACCACCTGATGCAAGACGAATGATCCGTGATGAAGCTCGTCGAGAGTTCGATATTGCGAGGCGCGAAAACCCTAATCCGGACTCCACACAAGTGGATTTCCTCGTATCTAAAGGTCAGGAAAAATTGGAGCACATGAAAAAACTCCTTAACCTATCTCGAGTGTCTTGATCCAACAATGGCTCATCTCAGAAAACGTCTCTCAACATACTCATAACAAGTCTTCTCAAATTATGATGACAAATATCAGTTCCCTAGAAATCTAGCCGATATCGAAGCTATGCTGAATCTTGTTGCAAAGACTTTCCCAGTCGGACGACATGAAAAAGTTTAGCCTTGCGAGCAATCCGTCAACAGATGAATCGTCGAGTCTGCGCCTGACGTAAATAGCCACGGAAGTCGCGGATGCCACGCTATGTCCAAAACGCCAAGAGAATCCACAATTTTGGAGCATTTTCCTAGCCGTTTAAGTGGGACAATGAGCGCGTTTTTGTTAAGGTCATCGTACACTGTGCCATGAAATACATGGCTCGAACCGTCGTCGGAAGCATCCGCGAACAACGGCAGTCGTGGGTGATACTTTGCAGTGCGAACAGCCTTGTCGTGATTCCGTATTGTTTTGTATGGCCTTACTGACAAATCCAAGTCGAACCAGCACAATCGCTTGTCGTACGATGACACCAGAACATGATCTCCACTCGGATGCACGTCAATCGCCGAGATCCACGACACACCTGGTTTGAGTGTTTTGACCATTTGCTGCAAAGCGAGGTTGTAAATTCGTACGTGATGCATCGTAGCCACCAGAAAGAAAGGTCTCGTTGGATGAAACTTGACGGCTTGCACGAGAGCAGTCTTCTTCTTAAATGGTAATTGAGTAGACCTATGCGTCAGCCGGTGCACAGCAACAGTACCACCACCCCCATCTTTTCCAACTGTTGCAATGTAATCCCCTTTGTGATGCCACGCCAACGTCCTCAGTGGTTTGGGATGGGTAATTATTATAGTTGGACAACGGCTTTCGAGGAACTCTCGGTCCCGTGTCCCAATGTTATCCTCGTTCCCCCCGTCCGAATTCAAGTTTGTCTTCAAATGTTCAGTGAAGTTTCGTTCTTCCCAGAAAATACCAGCACTCGTCATGGCAGCTACAGTCTTCTCGTTAGGGCTGGGCATGGGGCGCTCGCTCCAACGCGATATCTGTTTCCTCTGTGGCGATTCCCATGGCCACCGCCGCATTGACGATGATGAGGCCGTAGCCTACAGTCACTGCAAAAATGTACGATCTTTCTTTCGGATTCCAGGACACACAGCTTATCGGCGGAACGAGGCCATCGATTTCCTTGACAAGCCCGGATAGGTTCCATGTGTTCTGCAGATGCCCAGTGCTTACCTCCCACAGCCTTACACATGCATCATCCGACCCAGATAACAGCCACTGGCCACAAGGATGCACGTCGATGGACCGCGCACGAGATGGCAGCGGACCAAAAGAGGATACGATGTCAGTAGGGAATGGGCGAAGCTCCTTAGGACTCGGCAAATCTGGAATGAGATCTTCCGGGTCGACACGGCGCTGATCCTTAAACACCCTGACCGCCAAGTAAAGATCAAGGCAACGCTCAAACCGCTCCTTGACAAAGTTGTCATACAATGGCACATGGCGTAACGCGTCATGTTTCGTGGGTAAATAGGGAACCTGACGTTCCTCCGGATCCAGTCTGTGCCATTTCTGCTTCTCCTTGTCATTTGGCAGGTATTCCGCCGGCGGATTGTAACTCTCCACGTGACCAGGCAGTGGAGGCTTAGGAGCCGGGACACGCATAATATCCCGGGCACGCTCTGACTTGGTCATCTCTTCACGTGTCTTGGGTTCAAAATTAGCCCAGGCATCATACTGATACAAGGCGTCGTCCTTCTGCGCCTCAGCTGTAATTTCACTAGGGCGTTTGATTACACCCGCTCTCATCCCCCTGACCAATTTGATAACCAACTTCGCTTCGTGACGAGATGGTAGGAACCTACTCTTCGGCTCCGGTCCGGATGTAAGTGGATGTTGCATGACTGGCCCTGACCATGCAATAAGTTCATTTTCCGTGTCAAGATCACCAACAGGGTAGCGGCCTGCACGCATGCGAGCAACAGCTTTTAGTTCGTCATGTGTAAGGATGATCTCTTTGTCATTCTTCTCATCATAAATGCGACGCCAGGCACTGGAATCAGCAGCAAGATCGAGGGCGGAGGGTTTGTTGGTTGGGATGATTTTGTCGCCATCGCGGGTGTAGTAGCCAATGTGTTCAAAGCCATGATACCATCGCATGGGAATGTCGCCAACGGGATTTTCATCACCATCGGAACTGGAGTCGCTTTCTTCATCTGGGTGAGATTGGATCGGCGGACTAGGGGATTGGTCGCTATCATCGGAATTGACACTCAGTTTAGGTGTGAAACCTGGGTTTGCGGCGTTGAAGTGTATGTCGAGGCCGTCATCATCTGAGACAACAGGGCTCTCCTCGGTGGGCGGCGTGGGAGGTGAAAGACGGGGCTTCTTTTTTCACCATTTTGTTGAAGATGTGTCACCTGTAAAACTCTAATAGTCGTCAGACATTCACGGATTTTGACGTAGACGAAGACGACTTGATCCCGCGGACAAGGAACTGTGGTGATTGGATTCTGATGTGCACGGTACAGCGATTTACGCCGCCGCCTTTAGACTAGCTTTGCAGTTCATAGCTTGGCTGTTGTATTGAAAAATTCACTGTATTGTAGTGCCACCCTAGGAAAGTACAGTACAGTACAGCATTAAACCATGTTGGCCTGAAGAGACAAAGTGGACTGGCCGCCTAAACCGCACAGTACAGTGTATCTTACAGTCATGTACTGTACAGTACTGTACCGCTGGGCATGGAATCCGCGAAATCCGTACAAATCCTTTCGAGATTGTATCACAAGAAGTACTGCACGGTACAGTACGTTTGTGATGCCGGTGCTACTCTCCTGTAAGTATGCCTCTCAAGTCGAAGGATTTACAATCTTTCGGATTGTGATCCCCGTACGGACAAGAATTCACCAAATGAGAACGGTATCCGCTTTTAAAAAACGGATGCTGCGGCATATTCTGCTGAACTTTGTTGGTTCTTGTGTATCATCAACCCATTTACGAGTCGTGATGTGCACTAGGGTCGCGAAAATTCAAGGGATAAAAAGCAGACTGGCGGCGTTAGCGGCGAGCCTGCAAAAAAACTGTAGACGTTTTTGCTTAGGGTAGATAAGTTGGGTAGGTTGAAATAAAATTCTCAATGATGTTTTTACTTCAGTGCCCATGGCGGCTAGGCCTTTTATAGGCAGTAGATGCCGTCGACTATCTCTAGCACATCTACTAACTACTTACTAGATTCCCTAGCGGATAGTCCTGCGGACGGCCCTAGTGACTCTTAAACTACAACAGTCCTAGGAGACATCGCTAACAGTACAATAGGATAGAGAAAATATAGACTACGTAGGATAAAATAGGAGTAACGGCAAAAACCTATACTACAGGACTTTAAATAGAACACAAATAAATTATATAATCCTATATTTCGACACTCTCTTTCTCTTTGCCCTGACCCATTTTTTTCTCGATCCTTAGTCACGAATTACCTATTGCTGAACAGGTAGATCACACTTACCTGTTGTGATGATGTAATTAAGTGCATCACACTTTGCGATCTTCGTGAAGGCGTCTGCGGGGTTGTCCGCAGTCCGTATAGATCCAACATTGGATATTTCCTCTTTTGCATATGTATCCCTTACAGAACTAGTATCAATCATAAGGCGTTTTGCAAAGTGTAGGAACTCTTGGTTACAACATCAAATAGACTTTTGGAGTCTGTGAACATTGAAAGTGGAGTTTTGGTTCCAAGTAGGGACTCAAGGTCGTGCCTTATCATGTAGTCAATATCGAAAGCATCAGCAAAAGCATACACTTCGGCACCTAGTACAAATATAGTTACTCTGCGACTTTTGTGACTAGAATAACTCAGCACATTACAAGTTCTGGTCTTGTCAGTGAGCAAAAAAATGTATCCAAGTTGGGAAGTGTTGTCGTCGTTGTTTGCGAATGACGAGTCAGAATAGACTTTCAATCTTATGGAGTTTTTGTCCAACTTGTAATACTTAAGCGACGAAGTAGGGTTGTTCTGCACATGCTTTACAACTTTGTTCAACTGCTTTATGGCCTCCAATGAGAATTTGGTTTCAGTCACTTGCGCGTCCATATTAACGGCACATATTTCAGGCTTTTGTATGTGTTAACCAAGCCAATCTATGCCTTAAAGATCTGAATTCAGAAATTGAAGCGTCCATAAGCAGAATGCGTAACTTCTTAACACAATGTTCCTGACTTAACTCAAATCCATAGTCAGTTCTCTTGACTCTGACACCTGCAAATACAGCGTCATCGAACTCCCTCTCTCTCGATTTAAACATATCAAGAGTCTTTTTGGACAATTTAAACGAATTTATTATTTCCACAGAGTCGAGAATCGTCAACATATGTTCCAACTAATCCCTGAATTTCTCCGTTTGTATGCTTTGAGAAGAGTTCGAGATCTCCATCGGTTGGCGTCATACCGAGATCTTTCTTCAGGTGTAAATTCATAGTGCGATTCCAGTAGTCTCCTGAATCAGATAATCCGTAAAGAGGTTTCAGTAACTCGAGTAGTTGGTTCTCAGGTAATCTAAAGTATTTGGTAGGTCTAAAGTAAACCTTGCGCATCAGATTTTGAGCTGACTGTAAATACGCCTGTTTAACGTCTTGAGACCAAATTGTAACCATTGCAACCAGCAAGAGCGGGGAACGCTGGCATATAGTCGTGGTGTCATGTACAAGATAGTTCTTTTCTTTTTACCTATGACTTTTTACTAACCGTGCTTTGTGTATCTCTTTGTCAGTGTTCTTATTTTTGATTGACAGAAAGAATACTCCAGAGAGGATATTAGCATTCTTTGGTATGTCATCTCTAGCGACTATCTTCCAGGTACTCCTCTCAACGAGTCCTTCTATTTCTTTCTGTTTCGCTTTCAGAAATTCAGCCGAATTGGATCTGGGATCTCTTGGGTGTAAAACTTCATTGAGATTGACGTCAATGAGTTGAAGATTTTTGTGGTATACCCTTTTAATTTATGAATCCAATGCATTGACTAGTACTTAGACTTGATCATCAAAATATGGTTTTATTTGAGAGCGTCAATGTTGCACTTCCTCGCCATTTCTGTCAATAACGACTTGTCTGTCATTTATTTTCGTGATTTCTTAGGGTACTTTCCACTTAAGTTTGGAATTTTTACGATAGACTAGAACTTAATTTCCAATGTTAAGTTCATGGTGAGCGGTATTTGGAAGTTGCGAATTCAGAGCGGTTCTGAGTCTGAGTTCTGAAGTAATAGTTTCCATCTCAGCTGTTGCCATTTGGAGCGCTCTCATTCGTTCCATTTGATTCGTAAGTTCGCTATTCATAGCCGGAAACCTCGGCAAAACTCCAAAGACGAGTAATGATGGAACCAGTCCTTCTGGTTTCATAGTATCGTTCATAACCTTAACGGCGAGACGTAATGCGAGTTCTATTTCAACTTCAGGTTCTGAATGGCGAATATTGTGGTAAATACGGCGTAAAGGATCATGGTAAAGTTCACCGGAACCAATAGAATTATGACTTTCAACTCCAGATAGGCTGATTTTTATTCCATTCGATTTTACCAAATCTTTCCACGCTTTGGAAACGAACAGACTACCTTGGTCCACTTTCATTCTATCAGGAAATCCAGTGTATGTTGTAGCCCAGCACTCAAGAAAAGAGTTCTAATTAGATTCCGTACTTTGACTGTGTGGGAATATAGCGTTACCGAAACGGGTTTGCGTATCCACGATATGAAGTACAGGGTTTTTGTCAAGAAACATAATTTCATGTGCTAACTCTCGATTGAATATGATTCCATTTGGGGTACTAACCTGGAATGATCTGGGTTTCGGTTCGAAATGCTGACATGTGCGGCACTTTTTAGATATCTCCGAAATCAAATCCCGAGTCTCAAGTGTTGTTTCCTCTGGTATGGCTCTGCTTATCAGATTGTATAGCATTGAAGCTGACGGATGAAAAAAATATAAATGGAGGCGCTTTAATTGAGACTTTGTGAACAGGATTTCAGCAAAATCCCACACGACGTAAAGATGGCAGTAATTTCGTGTGATTGGCATAGCCCATCCATGCCTTTTTGGACACAAGTAGGTTTTCAACGTTATCTGCAACAAGTCCACATTTGTCTAAAGTTTCCAAGCCAATCAAGAATGGAATATTAGTACTAACTACATCGACGTGCAGCGGGAAGAAAGCGCCGTCAGGCGTTGGAATACGAATTGGAATCTGTGCGATGCTTGGAAATACTCCATCGCTAAACTTGTAAGCAGTTGTCACGTGCTTACGTCTAATCTTAATCCCAGCTAGGTCACAATATGCCCTTGCTTGTGATTTTCCAATCACTGATTTTTGAACACCAGTGTCGAGACACATTCCGTGGAATTTCTCTGAATTGGAGTGTTTTGGCAATTTGCTGCTTTTGACAGTTAAAATCTCATGTACCTTTACGTAATCATTCTCCATTTTTCTTTGCTTCCGTGGAAGAGGGACCAGTTTTATGTTATAGATGGGAGGCTTGTCGCGTTCCCTTACAGTTTGCCTTTCGTTAGGAGCACTTCGGTTTGTTTGAGTACCCCTAGTTAAAAATCCTCTTCATCTAAAAACTGTTCGTCCTTAACTGAAACTTGCGAAAACAACTGTTCAGGGACATACGTTGAGTCATCGTTGTCCAAATTTCCATTTTCCGATTTTTCCATGTCATCATCACTGTTGACGTCTCCGAAGAAATCCTGAAGAGATAGTATTTCTTCATCAACTGATTGATCATCATGATCCAATTCCAGACAGAGCTCAAAAATTACACGTTTCTTTGCCTTGGCCGGATCCTTAAATGAGTTTCTCTGATAGTATTGAACCTTTCGAGCAACATTCTCAGCCATTGATTGGCGACATTGAGAAAGAATATGGCCCTTTTTACCACAACACCAACAAACTCTATCATCACGACGTTTGTACTTCCTGCTGTAACCGTTGTTGCTCTGTAAGTTACCATCGTGACGATTGTCTTGGTATAACGCGGGTCACGGCCGTATTGAGGTTGCCCAGTATACAATGTGTCAGCAAGACGGCTACGTAGTATAGGGTCTGCATCTGAGATTGATGTCATACGTAGGTTCCTCTGATCTCTCATTCGTCCAACTTTCTCCTCTTGGTCGAATTGAGCGGCAGAAATAAGCTGATTGTAAAATTGTTGATAACTTCAGAATTTGCTCTGCTACAAGGATCAAGAGCCCAGGAGAATCCAATAACGGCGGACTGAAGATACTCAATCTTGTGCCTTTCTGAGCGGCAGTGAGGTGGTGTTTGGGGAGTGAGCTTAGATATTTCCTCGTGGACTTTCTCGATAGCATCATTTACAGTACAAGTTGGAGAAATATACTGACTGACACGAATGTTGCGAAGATACGCAGCAATTCTGTTTTGCCTTGGGACTGAGTTACATTCGCTTTCCAGAGCTTTTAGAGCTTGAGAATAATGCTCATACACACCTTCAACAATCGTTATGTTGAAGCTCTTCACATTTTTCTGTAAGGAGATGGTGGAAATACTTGAGCTTTTGTTCATCATTGAGCATATAACCTTGGCAGACATACTTGTATTCAGCTATAAACTCGTTTCAACATTCAGCTAGGCTTCCAGAAAATTTCTGATTTTCTTCTCTGAAGCGCACGGACATGTAGTGTGAGAACTTGTCTTCCGATGGTGCCGGGGGCTGGGTGGACACTGGAGAGGAACGTATCGGATTTGGGGCGAGTCTAATCGGTGATCCGGTTGGTGACACTAGAGAGTTGAAATATGCATCAATTTGGTTTAATGCTTTGTTGAAGTCACAATTGCGGAGAATCGTTGACGCAAAGGTCTTTTAAAGCACAGCAGATTCATGGCGGACAGTTGGCACATTGCGTTCCACGAGAAAAAAAAATCAACTTGCGAATAATGGATGGATTACTCAGAATCTGTCCCGAGAAAAGCATTTGGATAGGAAAATCCTCGAGTAACCGAGCCCTAAATTCACCACCAGCTAGGGAGCTATCCTCAACATAAACTTTGACGCAATCCACAAGAGACTGCTGCAACTCTGTGTTCTGTCTAATACCTTGACCGAAAACCATATCAGTATACCCTTTTTGCAGGCAAATTAATGGTGATTTAATGCTTCGAAAATTTCGCCCTTTTTTGTTTTTTATGTAGCACAATACGTCCCTTTTGTGGATGGCCTAATATTTTTTCACTTTTTGCTTTTCCTTTCACTGTAAACTTTTGATCTTTCAATTTGTTTCAATTTGTTTCCTTTTTTTCAATTTTTGTTTTTTCTTTCAATTTTTGTTTTTCAATTTTGAAGCAAGAATCACAATTAATTTGATAATTCAATTTTACTCAGAACAATATCGAGTACCCAGATTAAATTTAACTAAATATAACTTGAAATAACCCGTAAATGATTCTTCCCAGCCTTATGGTGCTGTAAATGTGAATGCCTCTCGAAACTCCTTTTTGCACTCCTGACTGTACGGCGGATTTTCTTATTCTGTGAGCGGTTCTTGTGCTTGCGGCTCTGTAAATGATCAAAATAGGTCTTCGAGCCGTTGCAAGTAACCTCGCAAAGCTTACAGGTCCGCTTCGTTACAGCCACAGGTGTAGAAGTAGCCTTAGTAACACCAGCGCGATCAGCCAGTCGACGGTCAGCTTTGCGGCGTAGGCGTAGCAGAGCCCTAGAGGTAGGTCTGTAAGCACTATCAGCCATAGGAGGGTCTGTAAGATCAATTACTGAAACAAGACGACGTGGCACACGTGGAAGTTCTGAAATCTGAACTTGACCTGAACCTGAATTCACACGTGTAGACCCTGAAACTGACCTGAAACTGGGGGGACACTTGTCGCTATCTGATCAGCCGACGACGATGGACTACGATTGGTCTGCGACGGCGATTTTTGAATGCCACGTGGAGGCTCCTGATTTGTCGGGGAAACAGCGACATGTGGCGAAATTGGAGTGACGCTAGTATTTTTGGTACTTACAGTCTGGTTTGGGGTGATGCTGACAGAAACTGAAAGCTTACACAGGGTTGAACGGGATTCCGATCTTGTTCTCGATTCGGTTGGTCCAGGTGGGCTACGTGGTACCACGACCAAATTGTTGCCCTTATTGGCCACTGGATAGTATTCAAAAAGAATTAAAAAAATAAACATATTTGTCGGTTTTTACCGACTTACATGTGGCTTGAAACCACGCGGAAATAGGACAAATAGGTATATTTTCACTATCGAATAGCGAATATACTTACATCTTAAATTCCCCGAAAAACGGTAAATCTGGATTGTCGCGAAAATTCAAGGGATAAAAAGCAGACTGGCGGCGTTAGCGGCGAGCCTGAAAAAAACTGTAGACGTTTTTGCTTAGGGTAGATAAGTTGGGTAGGTTGAAATAAAATTGTTGATGATGTTTTTACTTCAGTGCCCATGGCGGCTAGGCCTTTTATAGGCAGTAGATGCCGTCGACTATCTCTAGCACATCTACTAACTACTTACTAGATTCCCTAGCGGATAGTCCTGCGGACGGCCCTAGTGACCCTTACACTACAACAGTCCTAGCACGCATCGCTAACAGTACAATAGGATAGAGAAAATATAGACTACGTAGCATAAAAAAAGGATTAAGGTCAAAAATACTACACTACAGGACTTTAAATAGAACATAAATAAAGTGTATGTATCCTATATTTCGGCAACTAGCGCTGTAATTGATTCGTAACAGTAATCTGGGTTAGTCCATTACAGTCCTAATTCTGATTCCCTCGTGCTACATTATTTTCTGAGTAGAAAACGGAGGCGTGCTTTGTACTTCCTGTTCCGGGTAAACTGGACGGACCCAAACCGACCCACCTGCCTGTTCCTTGAAATAAATCGCTGTTTGCTTGTTGCGCCCCCGTCGTCGACAACACGGGAGGTGAAGCTGCCCTTGCCCTTGGTTGTATCCCACGGGCACCGCAGACGTGAACGCCGCTGCACGTGATCGACGTAGGCCATCCGGCTGGTTCCTAGCCCTGTAGTCGGATCCTGCAGTGGATGTTTACGAAGGATGCAGTAAGTTTAATAGGGGATTCAGACGGCATCACCTCAATCGAGGGTATTCAGCATATTCCTTTTCCTTTTGTTGCGGACAATTACACCGTAACTTCCCATTTATAGAATGAATAAGAAAAATCCATTCCATTCATGTCCATCGAATGCTGATTACACTAAAATTTGGCCTATACTTCAAGTATTGAGTGGATATCAGATAAATGACAGTTTCAATAGCCAACGCTTGTAGCTATCAAATGGAAGAGTAAGAACATACCCGAAGCCAACACGATCATACCGAGTCAAATATTACTGACTCAGTAGTTTAACAAGTACTAGAGGCTCCAAGCGCGCTACGCGCGCAGCCATTTAGGGGTAGTTTGGGAAGTTTGGCAGGTGTGCGAATTAATAGAGCATGAAAATGTTGAAAAATTTATGTGGAGCTACTGTAGAACCTCTGGATATACTACATTTGTGGTCTGGTTGTTGGCATTGACGCCAAAAACGGTGAGGTTCTTGCGGTGGGTTGTCCTGGATATTGCGACATAGAGCTGGCCGTGAGAGAAGCAATGGTTTGTGAAATCGATTCCAAGCTTACCCTTAAATGATTGAGCTTGAGCTTAGTTGGTGGTCATTGCAAAGCAGATCCGAATAGTAAATTGGAGGCCAATGAATCCTGGAACAGGATAGCTGTCATCTTCAGGACTGCATGGCATCCGTGGAAGGGCGAGTGGGTTATCTTGTTGGGTTCCGACAGCATTGCGGAGGTAGAGCATGTTTTCTGACGTTCGGTCTACGAAATACCGGGCAGTATTGCAATGACCTTACTCGACTTCTGTATATGCGAAGGAGCATGACGATGGAGCCCTTCTTCAAGACGACCTTGTGATCTGGTAGTGAACCTCCTCCTTCGAGAGAGTTGAGGAGCTCTACCGAGTACCTTAGGCTGTTTTCTTCTTCTTTCTCCACGCTGTCAGCACTTAGCAAGACCTTATTTTGACCTGGGATCATGCTACTTACGAAACGGTTGATATCAGAAAAGTGATCGTTCCTGGAGTTGAGTATGGCACGAAAAGCAAGCCAGCCGTCTTGTTTATAGTTAGCAAGATGTCTTGGAATACTAGCGATGCGAGTATCAGGATGTTTATGAAGACATTGGTGCCCTCTGCAAGAGTAAAAGGCATCTTACCATGTCGCTAACCGTCTTTTGTTCCCTCGCCGATTTGTAGAAGAAAATGGGGAAATTTAAGGGCTCGGTGGTCTCCTTGAGGGTATGCTGATGTGCAGCCGGCCTAATATCCTCAGCAAGTGTGAGAGTCTTGCACGCGGCAAAGAGTTCAGAACACTTGAAGCAGGAGTTGGATATCTGTGCTCTAGAGCCGCCGGGCACGACAGGAAGGATCTGGCGAAAATCTCCGGAGAAAAGGACGCACTTGCCGCCGAAGAGATTGTTTATGTCGCTGGGATCGCGTAAAGTTTGCTCGACGGCCTCAATACAGAAGCGATGGCCCATGATTACCTCACCCCAAATGATGAGATCAGTTTGTAGAAGCGACTACGCTGTATCAGTGTTGACTGCGGTACTGCAGGTAGAGTCTGTAGTGACATGGATAGTAATGCGGAAGATGGATTGAGCGGTTCGGCCATTGCGGAGGAGTAGAGCGGCGACAGCTGAGGTTTCCACTGCAATTATCTTTTTGCCTTTCAATTGCAGAAAGACCTGTGACGCATTGATGAAGAATATCTTTCCAGTGCCACCTGGAGCGTCGAGGAAGAACGTTTTTGACTGGGCGGAACTTGAAGTACTAGCAGCTGTAGCTCCTCCAGCGAGATTGTCTAAATGGAATAAGTTGGGGATGAAAGCGTATCCCACTCGTTTAAAGACTTTCTTCTGTCCTTCATTGAGTACTCTATCCGTGCTTCCCGAGTAAGGGTATCTTCATCCGCCCTCCTCCGCTCCATTGCAAGGCGATTGGATTCGTTCCATGCTTCCCGAGTGCGGGTGTCTTCATGCGCCCTGCGATGCTCCATTGCAACTCGATTGGACTCTTTTATTGACTCCCAATCAGCTGCACTCTGCATATCGCGAGCTTTTCTCATAGATTGGCGGTTAGTGAGCGTGATCATTTCCATGTTGTTCCCTCCTTCGCCTTCCTCTTATCCTGTTGCCGGCAAGCCGAGAAGCGCGCTGCTCCTCCGCCTCCTCTCTTCTCCACACAGCCATCCGAACCCTATTGCGTTCCCATCTCTCAGCAGCTTGTTGTTCTGTCTCGTTCCTTTGACGTCCAGCCTCACGCACCTGGCTCTGTTGACGTTCTAAGTCATCAGAAACAGAACCTGTACCGTAATCGCCAGTCACTGCAAGCGGCACTGCAGCTGGAACTGCGGCCGGTACTGGAACAGCAGTTGGATCCACCTGCTCCGTGAAAACCGGCACTACAGCCGGAACCACAACTGTAATATGAATCAGCACAACAGCAACGCTTGGGCCGCCCCTTTCCAATCATTTTCTCTCTCTGCGCCTCCGTACCCGCTCTCGACTGGCTTGTAGCCTTGCAACTCCCTGTACTGGCGTTTTTTGCTTCCTACGAACTGTAATCCTCTCCCTGTTGAACCTTCTGCGACGGTCAGCAGCGGATTCAGGGGCACCAGCTCCTGAGGCGATATTTCCTTCAGATCCACGACCATCCATGGCCCAAACAGTTCTTCCGTGCCTTCTCATACCACCTCCTGACTGCGCTGTTTTCTTTCAGTTGTAATGTAGTTTTATTTATAATTTTTTGCACACGTGTCATTTGCCTTTGAATTGCACACTTGGCGCACACTTGGCACCGACGTGACTTGGCACACTTGGCGCGTCTCAATGAGTCAGCGGGGCGAGAGATACACACACAGCGCGTGCGCACACACACGCACACACGCACAAACACACAGACAGACAGACGCTTGAATTAGTATGAAGTGGAAAGCACTACACAAGTCCCTTTCGCCTTGCAATGTGCCCTTTCAATTAATTCAGCCGACATGCTGGCCCTGCGTTTCGCAGGGTAGCTCCGCCGGGGTAATTTTAATTCCTCAGTTTTCAAGACCGCGTCCATCAATTCTTCCTACACAGTTTACCCATCTTCAAAACTTCGTCACTTAGCGGATAACACTTGATATTCGAATTTTTTGATGCCAGTCTCAGCCTAAAACAACATCTTGTCCCATAATCGGTGGGTTTTCATCGCTGCCCAGGACGATGATAAACTCCCGAAAACAATCTTTATAGCATTGATGCCTGAAGTTGTCGCTTTGTTCAATCGAACCTCTTCAGATTACTAAATTCCACTTGTAGGCCTTTTGTTCTGGTGAAAGACATTTACCTACCAAAATGACCAAATTTATTGTGGTAATAGCCTGCCAAAAAGCCCATATGCAGAATAACTTGAATCGAGTGCTCATTACTGGAGGTTGCATTCTCTTGAAAATAGATATTTTTGCTAAACGATACTGATTTAGAACGAAAGAGAGAACACCAAATTGTCATTGCATTGGGAAGGAAAGAAAAATCAGACTTGTTCCCGAAAATATCTTGCTTATTGCCGAAACATTTTTGCTTATTGATTATTAGAACTCAGGCGAAGGGTTCTATGGAAATTAATGTTGCATATGGAGAGAACTTTCAGTTTTCGAATGTCCTCCCTGTTTAGCTATTATAGGCATTGTAAGCGGTCTTTCAAAGTTCTCTTCAGCTCTAACAAAAAGTAGTGTACATTATTCCACTGCGGCGCTCTTAATCAGATGCGTAGGCGCGAAATGGATTGAGAAATTATTATTTCTATGCAACCATTTTGCAAGCCCTTTGACTTGCTTTTGCCGTATGTGTCACAAAAATACTGATCGCTTTTATATCTCAGATCATTTTCTCTGTCTTCACAGTTCGCTGCTGTTGGAACATAAAGTTAGGGTTCTGCTTGGTTCGAAGGAGCCCCTTTGAAGCAGAGCATGTCCCTTCCCAGGACCTTTTGTAAGTCTTCTGAAACCTAAACATGCACACCATTGTTACATACACGGCATAGGTTCGCAGAAACTCTCGTACGTTACGATTTGATTCTTGAAATCATCTACCGGGCACTAATTTAAGTCTTCAGCGAAAAAATTCTGATCGAAAGTCGTTCTTCCATTTCTTTTCTTCATTAATTGTAATAAATAAATGGTAAATTCATTCCTGACATCAGAACATGGAACATCTGCAAAAACATGTTCAAAGCGGCTGTCGAATTTAGTGGTTTTGGCTTGCTGATCTATACTCCTTTCGGCGTGAATTGATATATTTGCAAGACTTTTACGTCGAAAATACCGGTGCTTTGTACAATTCCGATTTCGGCGACTGAAGTTCAAATTATAAGCGCCCCGAACAATATTGCACTAAATAAGAAACGCTAATCTTTTTCAGTATATTACTTGCTCTTCTTTTGTGGACAATTTTTGTAGTAAACTTGACTTGAGTATCCATTCCATACATATCGACTACTAAATGCACTCATACTGACTATCCATGATTAAAAGGGCGGGATTGCAATATCATAATCACTTTTATCGCAGTAAGAACAGCGACCATTTTAAATAGTACTACGGTATCGTCAGATATATTTAGACTTACAAAGAAAGATATGAAACATAAAAAAACACAAAAACCGCGGGAATGCCGAGTAAAGTCACTAATCTTCACCATTTACTGCGGTTTTCACTTCTCCAAACATTCTGATTACCCTCCTAAAAAACAACTCCCTCATGACGCTTCATCATACTCCATTTTCTGCTCTACATTCCCGATTTGAATTCTGTGCATGCATTCATGCTCTGATGAAGTTCTACACAGTCTCTGCGCCGACTTTTCACAATGAACTCCCAGAAGCTGGCTTGACTAAACAAACCATCGAATCCATCTGCAGTTATCCATAGGTCAACCATTCAACTTTTCCATTCAATAGAACGGATCCATGCATAGGCACCCAGAGATAGTAATATCCCCTGAAAAGTTCTCGTTCTTCCAACTCGTCCAAGTTACAAACGATCTTACTGAAACGATTTTCGCGCACATATTACCGTTTCTCGCAATTTCTATCTCATATTTTCATTCCAAGGGTACAGATCGAAACCTATTCATCGAACTTGCTCTATATGTTGAGGTTTTGAGGAGTAATTGCGGCTCTGATTCAATCCGAGGACGGGAATATCGAGTGGAGAAGCTTAAAATTCACCAATATATTCTTTATCATTTTCTTCTTTCGAAAGCGGTGAGTGCAGAAGAAACTCATAAGGCATCGTATGCATCGAAACTAAATTAGATTTAGGAAACTAGAGGTTTTTCCTCGAAAGGAGCCTGTAATCGTTCTAAGGCACCAATGAAACCCGTCATCCACGACTTTTTGGAAAAGGTTTTCTAAATGGTTAAAAATGGCCAAAATGGGTACTGTTGAATTCTGCGGAATTACGCAAAAGCAAAGAGGTAAATAACTACGATCAATTTTTGTAAGAATTGATACTTTAACCAATCGAAGACGAAAAAATGGGTGAAACTGGAAAATATAAGTAGTGATAAAGGTTTTAAGGGACAAATTCTTACTTCGAGTTAAATAGTTTTTCCTCATATTTTTTTCTGGTAGAGGGCTCATTATAATTCTCTTAATTCGTTAATTACATTAGCACTACAAAATACTTAGTAAACGACGATATTGGACCTTATCAGACCTTAGAAATACGAAAAAGAGTCCCTTTCCGAAACGAACTTCAGATCTTTATGTTTTCACTCTAGATTGACCTGAACTGCATTCCTATCAGAAACTATTTCGAAAATTTGTTCCTTTAAAGTTATAGTAGGCCTTTTCAGTTTCATTAATGGCCGCATGACTTACGCAGAACTGCTGTATATGTGAAAATATGACCTCGATCGATACTAAAATGACATTTTAGCTATATTTCTAGTATTATTTTACAAATATGTGTCAAATAATGCTTGTAACCTGCTTGAGGGCTATTAAAAATCAAAATATGTCGAGCCTATATAGTGTGGAAATTTAGAGTATGGATCTCATCCGTAAATGTTATTTTTTTCACATTATACGTCTGCTTTCCTAAGTAATAAATAATCGTTACAAATATTTCTTATGATAAAAATGGCACCAGAAAAATACTCAAAGATTACACCATTACTTTTTCCGTATTAAATTCAATATGTCTTGCATTTTCCAGTGCTCAACTGTTATTAATTTATTTTCTTCCGGAAATATTTGAAGCTGTGGACTATATGGGTGCACAGCACTCAATTCCACCTCCTTCTATTTTCACCATGCTGTTTCTAATCTAAGTAAAAACAAGACTGTATTTTCTAAAAGCTCAACAAAGGAAAACAATTTCTATAAATTTGAAAGATGAAGCTTTATACCTCAGAGAAGTGTTCTATGCAATTCGTCTCCGGTGAGGAAAAGGAACGTATTTGTATCTAAAGGAGACTATTTATATATGCTCAAGTAAACAAGTGACTCTATATTGGCTGATTATTTGTCTGAAGTGAGTCAAGAGTGCGGTATTTTGGTCATTTAGCTCCGAAATCCATAACAAGTATCGTATTCAATCAGTCTTCATATTAATGCTATTTTCGAAGCATCGGTTAATCGCTATATGGAAAAATTCTGTTTCGTAAGAATTTTACCCAGCTGAATTTTAATACAGTAGGTCAACCATCTTACTGGTATCAAAAGCCGACGGAACGGAAATGGGCAGCCAGCTGGTAAGGATGGGAAGGGCTTAGTACTGGTATCTTTTATAAATTTTCAAAACGATTCCTGTCAATGAATAAGAACAACAACACTGCTGTTTGTAAGCTTGAGACGAGAGAATTTCACGTAACAGAAAAATTAGTATAAATTGAAGACCTGTGCATATGCGCACAGTAAATTTAAACACCGTTTTCATGTGGTTATCTAAAGGAAATTTGTTCGAAATTACCAGGATCTGAACCATAAACAGGACAACAGGTCTCACAGAAATTTTGAAAAGTCATAATTCCAAAAAAATGATCAGAGAGTACTGTTGATAATTTAAATATGTGGAGTCGTGAAAAACAACTTCTTACAATACACGATTCAGGTACAATATTTTCTATTTTGTATATTTCACTTCGCTTTCCAATTTTAAGGTCTAAATTTCTTGCTCAAAAGGAAAGGATGATTACTGCCTTTATCGCAAGTTTCACGTATATCATTTTTGATTAAGAGGGGCAATTTTTGATACTTTGTAAAGGGAAGTTACATATAGAGGTAACTCTGTTCATCTGCGACAGATATCACAGGTGAGGTACAAATTTATGTGAAATCTGGGCTAGTTTTGCTTCCTAAGTTATTGCTGTCACTGCCAAACTGGGCATACAGTATTCAACTTGACTAACATGCCGCGAAAATTAGTGGCATATTTATTCGGCATATTGTTTATAGCTTTACAAGTAAAAGGAGGCCAAAAAACGGATATGTTTTTCAATAATTTCAGTATGATCTCCGAACTAAGCCACATCGGCCCCAAGTATAACTCTTCCTCAAACTCAAATAAATCCCTGTAGGCTTTTTAACATAAATTTGTGGTACTTTGGGGAGAAATCTCGAACTTTTTTACAAATCCCAGCGATGTTGTGTGGTTTTTTATTTTTTCAATCCACTTTTTGTGATTCCACTTCCTTGAAAAGGATCAAGATCTTTTCTATCTGCGGCAAAGCGAGTCTATGGTGACTAATTAGCAGTCCTTATTTTGTGAATTTCAGGCTTAATTCTTTATTACATTTCAAATATGCATTTATGCATGCAAAATCTGGGTATAGAGATGTGTAAAACTGGTCTCCTGATCTGTAATCGCTTCGGATATTGCATTTCGGCCAAGTTTCACCAAATAAATCCACCGAAAATACAATCAAGCTTTCATTCTTCCATGTCTGGCTCCCGGACCTAATCGACCGCATATGAGGACCTTATTTGAGGTTTTCGAGCGCTTTGGAAAACATTCTCCTTATCTATACTTCCATTGAGACAAAACTTTTGCTGCAATAACCGCACTAAGTTTTTGGCTAATGATGTAACTACATTCATTTACCATGATAAATCAAGCACCACAGAAGTTCTTGGCTGATCTTTATAGATTTCGCCAATGAAAAGGGGAGCTTCAATCACATATTACCTAGACTTATTGAACTGATTGATTTCATAGTCGCTGGCAAAGTCTGAGTACAAGTTGAAGGCTTCCTTGAGATAATTTCCCAAGTCCCTGCGTCTAATCTTATTTAAGTGATAACTTTAACCATCCTGTCTGTCGATATTGCTTTTCTTGTAATCACAAAGCACTACAGACACCCACTGCGCTTGACTCCATAAATTTCTCTCTCGAGCTCATCAAAGGCGCATTTCATTATTCCTTTATGTTAGCGGTGGCTTAAATTTCATCTTTTTTAAAGTAAAATAGCTGGATATAGCTATAATCTGATGCAAATTTTACTTTTATACCTGCATTCCATGCTCTTTTTGTCTGATACCGAGTACATCACACTCAACTTTTCCCTGGATAGGTTTAGAAGTCTGCAGTGGATATTTTCGCTCCTTCTTATAATAATAGTGGCCTATTTAGGGCACACTAATTCTTAATGTATCCCCCTGACGGTGTATTGATGACGGTTGACTGTCTTCCTGATCTACTGAACACATTTTTCTCCATGTTGAGAAGGTTAGTTTTAGCCCACTCCCCAACTGTTCAAATTTTTCTTCTTAAACATTCTGAGACAGTTTACCTGTGTAGCTAGATACTCCGAGTAACTGAGAAGACAATAAAGTTACTTTAGTATTTAGTAAGAAGATAAAAACACCGGAAATTTGAAGAAGGTGAGTCAAATTCAACCCTTGAGCTAATCGTCTTAAAATTTTTATTGGTATGTATTATGAATAGTATTGAGACTCAGGGGGTCGCAGTATAAAGGCAGATTTGAAAAAGTTCATATATTGCGCAGATACAAAAAAGCGTAACCTGTTGCTTAAAGTTACATTATGCAACACAAAATGGTCTTGGGTGTGATAGTATGTGTATTTTTTAACAATTTTTTGACCAAATTTACATCAATTGCCTACATAAAACTAATACCGTGCTTCATTTTTTGTCAGTTCGGATAAATTATCAACCGAAGAAAATAACTTCAGTAGAAATTCAAACTGTGCCTGAATATAAGTGAAATACCACTAATTTGTTCGGTCTATGGTTCGTTTACTAATCAATCAGTCTAGACAAGCCACTTTATAAGACAAATACATTGGTAATGAAACTTTATGTCAGATTAATGCAAGACTGAAGATCTAATGCAGCCTATTTTTGCAATTACTCCCACATTTCGTAGGAAAATAACGCTCCTTTGAAGGGAAGAAGTTAATCCGGTGGTTGAATCTGGACGATTGGCCCTTCTACCTATAGTATGATCTCACAAAACCAATATCTGTTTTATTACGCAAACCCGTTCTTCAAAATTTCTGCGAAAACTACCGATTATTGAACAGGACCGGTTCTAGCCTAGAAACAGCCGCCCCGTGGAAATACATATTGCATAAAAAATCTCAAAATGGAGTCTGCTTTCAAAAAATATGTATAAAAGTCAGAATAAATTATCTCCGTTAAATACTGAAAATAGGCATTGAAACTGATACATTAATATTTACCAGTTGTGTAATGAAATTAGAGTACGAATCCAGGAAATATCCTTCGCTCACGTCTAAAAGAGGGAAATTCTTCGCCTTTGTCTAATATACTTCCAAAAATATAATCACGAAGATTAAATATATACAAGCACTCCGTTTGGACAGTCTTTACTCCATTTTTCGCCACTATGCCACAGAAACATGTATTCTCTCTGATTAAAGACAAAAAACGACGACCAAAGACACTTTTCAAGTTTACTTGCATCTAAACCCTATCTAAGGGAGTAAGAAAAGCTGTATTAGCACACATGGTTATGTAGGAAGTAAAAATATATGGCCGTGGGCACATTCTGTAGAGCTCACATAACAACTATTTATTTTCTTAAACAGTTCCTTCAAATTCAAAATATGAACAGTAAATGAATGAAAACATTATTTTAAATCGAAATTTTAAAATCGTAGAACAGGCATTAAATGTGTACATGTTGAAATGAATAAATCGATTAACTTTGCAGAATTAGCCTCTATAAGTACATATTAGATTTTAATTAAATGTGACAGTTTCCGAACGCCAAACAAAAATTGAAGTATTTGTATGGCAAACAACCGTTGATCGCTTTTTAGTTTAGTATAGAAAAAAAGGAAGATTTTGGATATAACTTGAGCAAAACATAATATTTCTGTTTCTAGAAATTAAGATATGAAATTACTCCTGCAATGTCTACCCATTTCCTTTTTGTTTTGTTGATAGAATTGGAGCTATTATTATCCCTAATATCCTTATACTCAAGGAATAATATATTTTCGTACATGTGATATTATTCCGAGGATTTGCCGAAGCCCTTGTGTGTTAGAATTCATTTGGGTCCATTTTCGGGCTAACCTTTATTCACATTACTGCAGAACGCTTCATTGAAACAGCAATTTTCCAGCACGAAAAATTTCTTGACAGTCTGAACACATTACCTTCCGTTCATTTTCGCGATATTATCGAGATTGCGATCAGGACCTTGTCTCTCGCGGATATGGTATCAATCTTGAGAAGATTTCCCAGGTCTACAACTTTCTGATACGCCTGAAAGACGTGATAGTTGCCGCTTTTGGCCACTCGGACGTTCACATGGAAGGCTTAAAGGGCGAGTAAGGGTGGTAAAAAATGTTTTGGTAACGACAATAAATGATCCTACGAGCGTTTTTGGTTTAGTTAGGTCACACAAACCCAGTTTATTTCGAGAGCCAGTTATTGTCTTCGAAATTCGGTGAACGTGATGAAATTCTTTGCTTTACAGAAATTGAGTAGCTTCAAATCAATCTCCGTGCAACGAAAATTACCCAGAATCACCATTGCGTTCTTCTTCGTATTATCTGAGATTTTTTAAAGCTTAAAATGTCTTTTTTAATGAAAATATAAATCTTAAAAACTTCCAGTCGATGAATTTCTGCTCAACTACATGTACAGATTCATTTCTGTCATGTTACTTTCAAATATAAAAGTAAATCCAGCACATGGTCTTGAGTAATTGAGATTTTTAGGATTCAGGAAACCTGAGCAAGACATGTTTAGTTGTATATCCAAGACTCTACAGAGATACAGTTCCCTTCGACGTGAAAATCTCGATTGATATTATTGGTTATCTCGGAGGGACCGAACGCAATTAAATGCTGATTTCGAACGTGTTGCACATCCGAGAATCAATTAGGTCTTCTCTAATCCTGGTATCTGACTAGTTACACTATATGAAGATCTATTTGGGGCTATATCCAACTATCAAGAGCTCTAAACACTTTGAGTGTAATGAAAGTAAATGATTTAGGCCATAATGCACACGTACTAGCATATGCTTCCTTTAGAATGAGAATAGCAGTCCGTTTTCGTCGAATATCTCAGATAAATGATAGTAGCGTCCTATACATTTCAGAAAAATCTGCTGTCTGTCTATAGTCGGATAGGCTTTGCTATATTCATTGTCTCTAGCTACCGTGACTATGTAAAATCAATGTATTTGAACAGCTATCAAAATTAGTAGTTAGAGAAGTTTAACTCTCCCCATCTCATTTCGGCAAAAGCCATGTTTTCCCAGTCTACACACTTTGAACTTTTCAAAGAAGATCATGAAGAGGAGAGGAGAACAATATCCATCAAACTTCTCCAGAAACCAAAAAAACCAGAGAGTATTACCTATTCCCTAATTTTAATTACAATTTCCTACTACGATTTAATCTTCTGTTGAGACTGATCTACCCCATTCTGTTGGCAATGTTCTGTTATATGACCGCCGAGAGCTACCAATCTCTAATGATCTAACAGATTTTCCGTTGAGTAAGGGTCAAGGCCGCTCGTCTGGGGCTCTTTCACATTTATCAGCTATAGCAGTTCGTGAAGGCGTAAGAAAGTTACACAGTAAAGATATAATTGTAGTTACTTTCAATGAGCCACCTGTATTCCTTTCCGTCTCGGGGGTCCTTTTTCTCAGCTCTATGCTGACTCAGAATTATTAGTGCGAAAGATATTGAATAACTTGCATGTTTTTCAGACGCGATTGCAATGGTAGACCTGGACAAGATCTCCCCGGAAACTCAACAATATTAATTATCACCAAATCTGATAGTTGCTAAATTTGAAAAAAAGTCTAATTACATCAGTCTAAATCACAAATAACTAATTACATTCGACATTGAGCATTATTTTTTTTGTTAAATTTGAGATGAAACATGCATAGATGGTGTACTACAAGCTTCATTATATGTCTGAGACAGAGGTACTGTCTGTCGTCATTATTTTATTTACAGAAGAAATGAGTGAATTTTGCAATGTTTATCTAGTCACTACAACTCAACCTGTTATTTGTGCGGCTCATCCACCTGATGTTCACACCGAATACCTCCTTCTGTGTTAGTTAAAAGACTACATTATTACAAAAGTTAAGAAGTTGCTGACTAAAAACCTGAAGTTCTGGTATCCTGTGAACCTTTACTTCAAAAAGAAATCCACCCCTCTGCAACGTCTCCCAAAGCTTATACCGAATAACTAAAGTAAGAGCTGATTTTAGAACACAGTACAGAGTGAGCCTCCGACCATCAACTCAATCGCTCCCTTGAGGACAGAACATTGTAACGGAAGTCTTAAAACTTGTGGCCATCAACGCATTGTCTGGCTTTTTGAATGCTTATGAGGAAATAACTTCTGTAATTAATATGGAAAGGTATAGTGCGGCGCTCAACTCTAGTCAATCATTAGCAGACTACATTATTGATGGTGCTGGAGACATTTTAGTCCATATTGATGCATTGAGAAAGGATGAGTCCATTACCTTTGATCAAGTTTCGCCTTCAAGACTAATTTAGGTTTGTAGCGAAGAACAAGAAAGTGTGGGTTTTTGGTACTCAAATATATATTATATATATATAATATATATAACAAAATCTTTACTTGTAGAGGCCATAGGACTAGCAGGAAATATCTGCAATGTCATGTTCATATTTCAATGAGAATTAGTACTGTTTCAAGAGTTACTTGCTTGCATATGTGGCATACTAACGCCCGTATAATTGTGCGACCGACTTAAACATTTCAAAATCGAATGAACAGAGATGGTAGTTCAATTAGAGGAGAATCTGCTACCACTGTGCAGCAGGAAAGCACCAAAAATGAAAGGCAAAATGGCAATGGATCTTTAATTCGAACTATGAGAGCGCTGAAGTATAATTCTGCAGAAGCAGAGAGCAAAACAACTTGGATACTGTAGAAATATCAGGAAATTTTGGATGTTTGATATTAGGCTACCTAGGTAGACAGTAAAGGAGAATAGTCTTTGCAAATTTTCCCTAGGTTAGTACGTTTTACGGACAAAGGATTTTTTTATTATGTGTTATATGTAAGAAATGGTGTACATCAGATCTTTATATTCAGTTTCTGAACCCTCCTATACCTCTTTATTCAAAAAGAGTTAATACTCATCGTATATTTGGTTTATTCTGTTAGTACTTGCGAGCGGATTCGCAGAGTTCCTTTCCATATGTGAGTAAAATTTTAAGCCAAAAAAACATAACACGCCAACTACGGGGATATGAATATAAATATACGAAATTTTGTAAATTGAAATAAAAATTCGAGTATATCGAACCAAATGTATCCTATCCACCGAAATATAAAATAGACACTGCGATATCAAATTAGTGCCTTTGTAAGAAATAGAAGTGACCACAGAAAATGTACTGTTCCTACCAATAAAAGTAACAATGCCAATTTTATTATTTCTACGAATTAATTTCTTCTCAATACCAATTCCTTAACACCACAAAAAAAAACATGGCAGCTAAAAATTGATTTCCTTGTCCACTGTTACCAATGCCTTGATAATGGCAAACAGTAGAGTCTTCGACGAGGACTCGGTGCCCGTATTCAATATACACCCCAACTTGAAGCTTGACGTACACCCAGACAAACATGCGTCTAGACACAGTACAGTGCAGCAAGATACATTACGGTTGAAATTGACATAAGTAAACCTTTAAATAATGTTGAAAAACAATTAACAAAAAAGTTGATCATTTGAAGGCCATATTGCTGGAAAGTATACACTAATTAAAGGCTTTTACGGGTACTATATAATTCAAGCCTCTTATGGTCTGCTCATAAAAGCTCGAAATCAATGCTTAATTCTATACGTACGCGAAATAGAATATGACCAACTTCACGTCTATACTGTACTATGGCGCTTTGAAAGAACCTTCTTTAATTAAGCTAGTACTTCGTAGCCCTTCCCTATCTCTCTACCACCTCAATTAAGCGCTTTTGGATGGATGAATACAAAGGTTGAATTGTTTCCAGTGCAATTCTAGCCCAAGCCTCATCCACGGCCAGAAGAAGCTCTTGCAGTGACTTAAACTGCCGCGAAGCACCATAAACACGCCGCGCTAATAGGTCCCTTAAGTTCTCAATTATTTTGAGATCGGGACTCTTCGCAGGCCAGGGTAAAACAGAGATTTCGTTATCTTCTAGCCACTTCTAAGTATACTTGAGGTGTGAACAGCGGCATTTTCCTGCTGATAAATTCATTTTTCGCCTAGGTTAACAGCAGCGAAAGGCATCAGTTCTTGCTCCAGTTGATCATAGTACATTTCAGAGTTCATCTAAACCGTTTACAATGCATAAATTTGAAAGTCCGTGATGATACATTGACCTCCAGGGCATAAGCGAAACACCACCCATTTTTCGGCGAGAAAAAATCTTCTTTTCCCTACGAATATCATGCCAAAAACTTTTGAAGCCATCGGGGCCGTCTAAGTTGAACTTCTTCTCTTCTCTGAATATAACATTTTTCCACTGACTCATCCCCCATGTTAGATGAATTTTTGAAAAAGATAGTCGAACAACTTTATGCCTTTCAAGCATAAATGGAGCTTGTTTCAAGCACTGTTACTTTAAATTTTCACAAGAAGAAAGTAGCTGCTGTACGCGGCGCACAGAAATTTCCAACCCCATTTCTTTTTGAAGCTCCCTTGCGCTTTTTCCCCCTTCGAGGCTGTGCGAATCAGGACAACGGTGGTCAAATTCCGATATCTTGCGCAGCTTGCATATTTTTCTGGCAGGTTTGGGGAACTGTTTAGAGCTCAGATAGCTCTGCAGCGCGCCGTTGGGGAGATTAATTCCCGCAGCAATTGCCCGGAACGACATTTTGCTTTCAGAATAGGCATGAATTTACCACAAAAATTCACGCCTTAGATCATCCTTTGTGTATTTCATTCTACTCTATATAGACCGTAGATATTTATTAGGGTATTTACTAGGATATTTTTGTGTCAAGTCTTTCCAATCCACTAGTTCTGCATATATTTATTATTGCAGTTATCCATGGATATTGCAGAGATATCCCATTGATTTTTCATAGTAGATACCAACTACCAAGCGTACAAGAGCCATAATGCGGTAAGGAGTTCCGTATAAATGATATGGCGACCTTGACCGAGTGGGTAGAGAAAAGACCCAACCCAACCATTTTATCACGAGAAAATTTCACTCACTATGGCAAAAGGCTGTATATTCTTCCCAGAGTTGCCCGCGAGCGCCACTATGCTTTTCTTTACTTTGAAATTAATGACAGCAGGTAGTTTTAACTTTCAGTTTATTCGATGGGTCAGTACCTAGTAGTGATGTTATTGAACAATTAAATGATAATCGTATCCCTTAGCCGGATAGTGAAGTTCGGGATAGGGATCCCATCGACTATGAAGATGCAAAATTAGCTCTGAAAATTACTTCTCTATTTCCGATATCATTCATGCCACCAACATTACATTCTGAACGCAAGGTATGGGAGAACGGTTATTCGACTCTGCCTCATTTATTTGCTGTAATGTTGCTGCCCCCCCTAGATTGGACAAAGGAGCCTTCAGGGTCGCTGCCAGTGAAGACGAGTCATTGTTGGTTCTGACAGATAATCGGTTCGTTCCGCTCATGGATATCAATTTTGATATCGGCGTTGGCTTCCAAGTATTGAGCTCTTCCACGTATTTCATATCAGGTTATTTCCTAGATAGCACAGCTGTTTATGTCTTACCTCCGCATGCGTGTGACGATGGATTTTGGTGCCGCGATAGGTTACATACTGAGGGACGTGCGATGTTATACGGTGGCGATAGGTTTATATGTTGTGAGCTGATGAGTTGACCGTGGGAATTAATGTTGTGGGTACATTCAATATGTAGATTTTACCATGCACATAAAGGATGAGTGAGCCTGAGCGGCAACAATGAAAGTGACAGGCTTCACAGCGTGTGTATTCAAGTACAGGATACAACTCCTTCGACCGGGAACTCTGTCCTTACATCTGCTGTCGGCAGTAAACCAACCCTAATTTTTCCCCCGCGATGAAAATATCTTCGTTTGAAAAGAACCTTCTTGAAGTATTGGATAGATCCTGGTGATGATGTTCCAGGTCTTGTGCATATTTTACGTAGTCAACCAGGATTTTCCTGGTATATGGGGTGCAGAGCTTGTCTTGTGGGGTGGTTGAGGTTCCGAAACTAGCCGTCTGAGTGGCCAGGGAAAATGATACCAGGCACTTTTAGAAGTATGTCGCAACGGGATTTGGTTGAGTTGGTTATGAAAAGAAGTTGGTCATGAGAAGAAGTTGGTCGAGGAGGACGTTGATGGCTGATGTGAGTGATGGATGACTTTAATGGTCGCGACATGGGAGGGCTGAAAAGTTGTTGTATCTAGACACGAGGTCTCTCGGGTCCTTGTGCATAAATCAAACAAATTGAAGGGCTACGTCATGCTGGGCCTGATTGCCGCTGAGTTTTTCTATATCGAAGTAAACGATGGTTGACGGTTCTGCAACTTTGCAATTCAGTACTGTACTGTTGAAGCAAAGGGGTTAAGGGATGGCATCTGGTTCAATTATGATGCACAGTAATGATCGAGACAAGCAGAGGCGCCTGCTTGGTATTGCGAAATGCGGCCTCAGAGAGGTCTGAATTTCCTGCAATATTGTCTCTGACCTTGATAGTTACAGTATCGCTGCTACTGTACACTGTAATGCTTTTTGTTGGTTGACATTCCGATCGCTAGAACTTGGTGCGTCAGAGTAGCTCAGCGGGGGGCGGTTGTCATGTGGTGTGAACTCAACCCGGGATGCCAGGTGCGACAACGCTTAGTGTTGACCATGGTGAGTTTGTGTCAGCCGATTGACGGCGGAGGTAGTTCGGAACGGATGTGTGAGAAGGTTGTGTGCGGGATGGTGAATCTGTGAGGTGGAGCATGCAGCGCAGATTCTGCGGCGGCACAGGCAGGATGCTGCTGAGTTGACTGGCAGTGCTGATTCTGCCTCGCGACGGGGCACGTGGAGTGCTGGTGGTTAACGAGATGGCTTCTGGGTGTGACGGTCCCGAGAGCGTCGAGTCATTGCAATGAAAGTTGGTATGCTCGAGTGACCGTATCCATTGTACGGAGAACCACAGGATTGGGGTCATCGCGCAGGAAGCTGATTTAAGTACTTTTCCATGTTTCTATCCTACCCCTCGGCGCCTCTAAGTGCTTGTTCCCACTGCCATAAAGATTAGGTATTACCACGATCTGTGGACAGGTTGTCTTGATTGCTCCATCATACCTACTTTACAGTATCGTACAACAATACCTTCCGATTACTGTAATGTTCCCTCGGGATGTCTCCAGACATTTCTCAGTACAGTACTGTGCACAATCCAGTGGGGCATTGGAAGGGTACAAGCTACTGTGCTGTTCAGTACTGTACTGTACTGTACTACTGTATAGTACAAAGTCCGCATCTAGAGAATGCCTCGGACATAGAAACTCAGGCCCATTCCCCAACTTACTACACTTTCGTCAGCAACAGGCCCAGCCCCGTACATATGCTACCATCACAAGACGCGCTTCGCTGCATGAATGCTTCCCACGCGCTCCCGTGAGACCGTTCACCATTCCGCGATCCCATTTTCCCTGCGAACGTGTGTGTCGGTTAAGTCGTCTGCTGCAAATGCTACATCAACAAGCAACAAGTCTACCAAACCACTTCCCCAAATGTCCCCCGACCGTCTGTCCAACGAACAACCGATAAATCTTCTGACTGCGCTACGAACCGCCTACTCTCGAAATGGAAATCCTGCCTCTTTCATCTCCCGAGCCAATGGCCAAATTTCACAGATCGAACATGACATAATCGAAACCTGTTCCAAGTATCGCATTCGCATAGACGACAATCTCTACACCCTTCTCGAATCCCGCGACTCCATCTCCGAGCAAAAGACAGATATCGACGCAGCAACCACCTCCGCCTCGGAAATCACTCTGCTGTCGACAGGCCATTGCAAATCTCTCGGACAAGATGCGCGTGCGTCACAACCTCGATGCCGCCCTTGCTGTTGCCGCCCAGACCCGGAAGCTCACCCGCATGTACGCCCGCATCGAAGACACCATCGATTCTCGCCGCCTGTACACCGCTTTCCGAATGCTCAAGGTACTAGAAGAAGAGACCCGATGTGTGAAACCGGGAACCATTCTGCAGGAGCTTGTCCCCGACTCACACCGTCTCCGCTCTACCATCGTCTTACACGCCCGTAAGGCCTTTCATTCTTGGCTCGCCTCGGTTCGTAAATCAGAGCCTGCCCTTGGAGCTTATGCCATGTACCATGAAAACAAGCAAGCCGCAGGTCGCCAGCACCTTCTCAATCTATCCACATTGGGACCATTAAGCGATATCGCCTCAGTGGGTTATAGCGCAAATACTGCTACTCGGTCTCGAGCCAAGCCGGGAGGGAAAGGCTTAGCACGGTCACGTCCGTGGACTCCTTTGCTTTCCTCGAGTATTGCAACAGGCGGTGCGGGTTTTGTGCATACATCAACGGCTTTTGCATCTCAACGGATTGGGGTCATATCACCTGTGATCGGGTCTGGAGGTTTGTCTCCAGATTCCAATTTTCGTTCCGATGTCAGTGCCGATGCTCGGAATACTTCCATGCGATCTTTCTTAACCGAGTATAAGGATGAAGTCCCTATGTTGTACTTGCGCCCCTTGCTACAAAGTGTCCTGGTGAATGATGGCCTGGATCTACTGGGGGACATGCGCACGGACTATAGACGTGAGCGTCATGCACACTTGAAAAAGATACTGTTTGATGTGGACAGCAGCGCAGATGGCGATGGATTTTCTGAGAGGGAGGTTGTACATCAACTAGGTTCTGTGAGGGCGCGAGAAATTGAGATCCTTGTGTTCAGGGTGTGCGGGTTTTTTGTCGTGGAAAGGGCAGTCGAGATGCACGCTCAGCCAACTCTACTGCCACGGGCAGTGGTTGATTTTGAGTGGTGGAGTCTGGCCTTCCACCGTGTCCAGGGTGTTTTGAAGGAACAGGAGGATGCAGCCATGCAAAGTCCTGCAGACAAGGCATGGGCAAGAAGCTTACAAAGCACTCTTCAACGATTTGCCCAGGCCAACGAGTTCGTTTCCTGAAATTATTATGAACGCGTATGCATATGCGAGCTTTGCAGTGATCCATTCTATGAAGTACGTTTAGTTTAGCTGGCAGCCACAGCAGCGGTCGCAAACGAGACAACACACCTCGACGGAGATGCATTCCATTGCAACCTGCCATAGGCATCTCTGGTATGTGGTAAGCTGGCGATGAGGTGTCCCAAATCGCAATGCCATAGTGTCCCTCGCAGGATCTCGCGCTATCTTTTCCTGAAGTCGCGGAGGTGTGCATGACTTTTCAGGGCTCGTAAGCTTACGATTTACTATGGTAGTCTATCGAAATTTCCGCCACCATGTATTCTCCAGAGCTCTCTTTGTACAAACTAGACACCTAGCAGTTCAGCTGTGAAAGTCGAAAACGACATTCAGAAACATATCCCCTCACAACCGAAGTGCTTGAAACAAACTGTTAGGTTAATGACATACAACACAGTAGTTACAACAGCAGCTTGCGTCAACGGCAACAAGGTCAACCGAAGACACCATCACCGTTATCGCGCAGCACGAGACGACCTCTTCACCCCCAAAAGGGCATCATCCACAAGCTCAAGAGCCTGCTTAGGCAAGGGCCTCCGCCCCGGATGGGCCGACCACAACCCCCGCAGCAAGTCCAACGTCGCACCTGACACCTGCGCCAGCTCCGGAGCATGAAGCATAGCCGAAATGTCAGCCTTGACGATATTGCGCTTGAGGTCGTTCATATTGTTCCCCACAAACGGCAAGGTACGGGTGAGCATAGCATAAAGAACAACACCGCAGGCCCACATGTCGCTTTGCTCTGGGACATATGGGGCGCGTTGCATTTATCTCTGGGGCTGCGTACTGCGGTGTGCCACAATGCTCGCGGGTGGACTTGTCGCCGCCAGGACGACGCCAGTAGCACATGCCAAAGTCTGCAAGTTTGACCTTTCCGTTTGGGGCCATGAGGACGTTTTCGAGCTTGATGTCACGGTGACTGATACCGTGGGAGTGCATATAATCCAGGGCTTTTAAGATCTGGCGGAGATACTTGAGGGCCTCACGTTCGTGAAGGCCGGAGGGATGGGAACGGAGGTAGTGGTACAGGTCGCCGCGTTGGCAAAACTCGGTGGCTATGTACACACAGCCATGGTCTTCGAATGCGTTTGAGAATTCGATGATGTTAAGGATGTGCTAGTTTAGAGAGTACTGAGACTTCGCGGGCTAGGGCCATCTTGGCGGACTTGTCGACAAGAAGGTTCTTGGGGACTATCTTGACGGCGACATCTAGTTTGGAGGACTTATCTAGGGCATGAACGACGGTGCCGGCACACCCGGCGCCTACGCGATGGACGACGTTGTAGCGGGCACGGAGGGCGGCGAGAGAGGGATTTGAGGACTGTTTCCGGCGGGGAGGTTGGGAAGGGGGCAGTGGGGGGCGGGCGACGCGGGAGGCCATTGGATTCAATTGGTTTTGGGCGGAGAGGGAGGGGTGGTACGGTTTTCCAGAAACGTGGAGTGGGAGAGGAGGGCGAGGTAACGAGAAAGAGTTGAGGTGGTTATAAGTGAATGTGGGAGGCAGGGTTGAACGGTGGTGGCTGGGTCAGGAGGTATGAGAGGGACCGGAGGTGGAAGATGGGGTTGGGCAGAGTAAGGGTCAAAGAGGATGAGGAGATTTGAATGCTGTTTAGATATGTAGGCAGGAGAGGGAGGCGGGCTTGGCTTTGAGAGGGGGAGGTGAGGTGGGGTGAGGTATTGTTCGCAGTTGTGAAGCGAAAATGTGGGTCGCTGGTTGATGGTGTGATAGTGGGGATGAGAGTGGGGTTTAAAAGGGAGACATTTATCATACGGCAGCGGTTTGAAAGGGAATTGTGCAGGTGGGCAAAATTGTTACAAATTGAGACACATGCATACGACCCCAGCGGTGGTGTATGTATTTTGTGTGAAACCATTTTCGGCGCTCAATTTATTCAAAAAAAGGGATGGACGGGTTGTCATGCCCAAATCGATTCGTGCCGTGCCATATACCTTTTTTTTTAAAAAGATTTTCCCGATGAATTCTTGCTGACATATACCGCTGTACCAACGTTTGGCGTGGAAAAATGTGGTTTAGAGCAAATTTTGGGCTGAAATTGAGAAAGATGTAAATGGAGGGCAGGCCTTGCCATTTTCAGTCCATGGCCTACGTGGCATGTATGATATCCTTGGATTTCTGATCCTATCAGTAAATTACTTTCAAAATTAATAACCGAGTTTTCTTTTTGAAACACACACCAATACCTAATTGTACCGAAATTTCATATCCACCCCTCCTCCCCCGCCAATCGCCCGTCTATCCGCTCAGCCGATCGACCAATGCACACCGCTTGCTGTTCCAACGTAAATAAATTAATAAAATTAGTTTCATCTAGACTCAGGAAACCACTTATGCAACACCCTCAAAGATCTAGGTGTCTCTTCTACAAGATATTTTTCTTTATAAAATTTCGCTTTTATTCCTCGCAGGTCCTACCACTCCAGAAATGAGCAAGGCGCTATTTCCTGTAAGAACATTGATTCCTGAGCTTGGATAAGCAGCTGATTATTTTCTTGCCGTTTGTTCCTAGCGTACGGGAACAGTTTTCTGTAATGTCACAGTACCGTACATTTGAATTTCTATGCGGCCGCTCCCTGTACCGTTTGTATTACAGTACCCCATAATTTGAGAATGAACCAATTGCAATAGAACTGCCTAGCACCATACAATCTACTGACCTCCCACTGCCCACTCACTGCCCCAAGTCCGCCTCCATCAACATGTGGCTTATTCCGTTTTTTCTTGATATCCCATCTGCGGTACATTAGCTTTTCACACAGAGTCCAGACACGTCACTTGAGAATTGTCGCCGTTGCAGTAATTTCTTCCCTTCCCATTGGCCCTTCCCACTTGCTGTGCATGCTTTGCCTAACCACCTTGTTTCACACACGAGCTCAAAAGCTACATCGGAGCAACACAATGGTTTTATCATACATAAACAGCACAACGCTTGGCCCAAGTGTCCTCGCACCCACTTTCCGATCCACGGCAGGCAAAGCCTCAGTTGCAGTGTCTCTTTTCCTGCGAATCAAAAGCGCCCCTTGTACAGTCTTGGGCAGTTGTGCTGGCTCTGCTCTGTACCCTGCATTGCTGGTCCTTTCAAGTCAGTTCCGGGCCCTCTGACTGATTTGGCCCGACTTGTTGATGCATCAACAGCGTCACGACATTTCTTGTTTACTGTACAGCCATTGTACCCTCTTCCCTTTGCAACCCCTCGATAATTGGAAAAAGACCCTTTACAGTACGAAACAAACTAAACTTTAATTTGCAAACTGGCCGACGAGGTCATCACGTCAACTGTAAACCAAGTCCACACCTTTTTCGGTCCACCATTGTAGACGACACGCCTTTTTTTTCAAACAAATCTTGCGAGAACGGAAATATCAATTCCTCCAGTCGGAAAACATATGAGTGTGACATTTGTACATAACTGCGCACTGCAAAACACTTGTCAAAGCAACTATCTCTCACACGCACGCACAAATGCCGATTTTTCGCTTGTCGGGGACCAGACACAGTATCCCCAATTTCAGCAACCAGAGTACCGTAACAGTCACTGTACTGTACTGTACTGTACTGTACTGTACACTGTGCTCTATTGTCATTGTTCAAAGAGTGGATCAATTTGCTTGTGCGGCCATGGAGAGCGCAAATATCAACTCAACGTGAACTGTTCCGGGTCGTCAGATATGGCAAATATCGTTTCTGTCCGTTGAGCCTCACATCGAGGTACTCTGCAGGAACCAAAAAAAATACATATCGACAGAACAGACTGGAATGACCTCACGCCAAGAGCAATGGTCCTCGTATCCCATTCGACATACATTTCTTTTTCTGCACTATGCAATGTCCCACCCCGTCGACCAATCTTCCATGTCTTCCGCTTTTCAGCCATTCCCATACCATTTGTAGCCATCTATCCACTATATCGAATATCAATACACACCGTCCCCTTCAGGGTTTGCACATTCACACATGGGCTGTGGGGCTGTACCTTGTGTCTTGGCCTGTTGAATCAATTCGGGGCGCTTGTGAAGCGGAGAGCGGATTCGGGTTTCTTTGCAGGTGCCCTGCTTGCGCAAGAAGGACGCCGGCGGATGGGGTCACATCGAACGTTGCATTGCAACTGGGAGGCTGCGCTTGCGTGGCGAGACGTTTCTTTTGATTTGGTAATATTGATAATATAGCTGTCAAAAGCAGTGTGGTTACATGTTCGCCGTACGCTGTGCGGGGCTCTGTTACAGCACGCACGCAAGCTCACTCTGCGCAGTGTTGCAGCATTCTTTACTGTACTGTACTGTACAGTTGTGCAGCGTGGTAATAAGGATTGCTTGACCGGACCCGAAGTCTAAAAACAGAATTGCTAAAAAGTTTCAAACCAAACAACTCCCATTTGTGCAGAGAAACCGTAGCCAGTCAGTTCTGCACCCTCGAAAAAAAAGAAAAATCTTTCCTGTTACCGCCAGATTTTCCTGTAAATCAAGAATACTGTACCGTATCCAATACAATAAAGATCACAGACGTGGGTACTGTGCTGTACTGTACGGTTACTGTAACAGAGATCGTCCATAGAAAACGAAAAGTACCTTTTGCTGTTTGCGCGAAACGAAACATACTCTAGCAACAATTCATTCGCGCCTACGGTAATTCCTTCTACACTGTCACTATGATCATGATCATCCATCCCCTGTAAATCCCCGCCACCTACTTGAACCCCTGCCTGTCCATTTGCAAAGTTCCACCCTCGCCACACTCCCGCCCCTCAAAAAAAAATAAACAGTCCTATCAACCCCCACCCCAGTATCTACTGTACTTCCGTCAACACTTGCGTACCTTTTTCCGCAATCTCCCGACCGCCAAACTTTACAATCTCCGCCGGCAACTCGACATACCCGCCATTACCAGCATCATCTATGTTCTCTTTCCCTCCAACCCCCCTGCCCAGCCACACCTGTACATTGCACGAATCCCATCGCCCAATCAGTCCCCAAATCCTCTATTACTTTTTCACATCTATGCACACCAACCCCACTAACCCGCAAACATGATGGAAAGCAACTAAACCCGCCACGTGCCCTTCCTGCAGGACACAGGCATCCAGGTTTCCTGCATCCTCTTCCACCCTCGCTTACCATACTTACAAACACCTTTGTTTTTGCTTCCGTCACCCCTTTCACAATCTCACCACCTCCGACACGTCACTCACTCACACCCCCACCGCACTCCACCACCTCGGCAACTTTTCGCCCCCCGCTACAATTCCTCCCACAACGTCCGGTGACCGCCCACAAAACACCCACCCGCCACCAAAATCCGTCCCCATACAGTCCAGCACGGCCTACGCCGGTACCCACCAACGCATAAGCGCGTCGCAAACAGCCATTGTACTCTGCGGCAGCGGAACTGTCGCCCGCGATTGTCCATGTAATGCCGCGTGACGGTCTGCTGCTTTTGCACTGGGAATTGCCCTCTGTTTCCGTGGGGTGTGATTCGTGCTCAGCGGGTTTTGGGGGGTCGGGGGGGACTGTGCGATTTGATTCGAATCTACATGCTGCTTGCGGAAGTTGGTCGGTGTAAAGTCTGGCTCTGTAGAGGCTTTCCGTGGATGGCAGATAAGTGCCAATTGTTATATGTATAGGCGCCAGTGTTACACCCATTTGTTCATGGACATGCCATGCCTTGGCCTAGGGCAAACTAGTGTGAGCGGTTTCCCTCGTTTCGTTGATGTGCCACATTCGGAAGCGGGTTGCCTTGTGGAGAGCATCTTTCGCATTCTCCGGTACTGACGTGATCCACTTGCGTCCGTTGGTTGTAGTTGACAACTAGGCTGGCGTAGTTTTACTGCGGCTGCTTTCGAGACGCGTAAAGGTCGGTTTGCAGAGATTCCGAAAAGCGGTAGACGGTGGACAAAAACTGTAACGCAAGGTTGCAGCAGAGGCATAGGCCCTGTTTCATGCGAAAGGTCTATTGACGTACCATTTCAAAAGCTCACGTTGACATCAACAGCAACATGAGTGTTTGCTACAGTAATGCGTCTGCAACTCCTATTGTTGAGGTGACTTTCACATTGCCGCACCGACCAGATCTTTCAGTTTATGAGGGGGTAGAATCTTCTAAAGGGACGGTCCAGTGCACCGAGTCTCCGGCGTCTCACCCACCGAGTCGCCGCTATCTGTTTGTCTTGCGTGTGTTCACGTAACTGCATCATGTTGGGAGTGAGCCAGACTGGATCACATAGGTGCAAACCGTGTAAGCGGTGTCAGCGACGTTAAAAAAGGGTCGGGGCAATACGGGCATCAATCATAACAGAAGGCAGATGACAAAGTTGAGCGGTTGGTAAACCAGTCGCGGGAAAGTACCAATACAGTACAGGCGGGCGATGGTTTTGCTATCTCGTTACAGAGGCAATTGGTAGCAGGGGGCGTGCCACCCAGGAGTCAAGCGCGACAGGTTGGAACTTGAGGTTCCGGGAGAGAATCGGTCCTTGTGGAAGGTGCAAAGTTCGGGGGGCAATTTATAATTCAAGTCACGGGTTTATCTGGTGCGATAAACACAGCTGCGCCTGTTCCGCATGGCGTGGCCGTCGCACAGATGATGGTCCTCTAGGGCGACACAACAGTGATAGCCCAAGTCAAAGGGCTAGCATCACTGCTTTGGAGGATATCATCTGGCTTACAAAGGATGGCCTTGTGTCTGAGTTTATGCCCGGGAATAAAAGTGAGGCCTCAAACTAGCAGTCGTGGCCCGCGGCGCGACTGGCATGAAATACCCGCGCTTTTCAAAGTTCCTGTGGCGGTGGGGGCAACCGAATCCGGAGGGGCAGACGCAAGCGGGATGGTCCTCGAAATCGTCCATTGATTTTTGTCACTAAGGGCAGGTTAGCACTCTTCACATCTGACGCAATGGGAGTCCCAAGGTCTCCTCGCAGCATGATCAAGCGGTGCGTGGAGGGACTAAAGTGGTTTTAGTGTTGTGTGCCTCCAGGAAGAAAAAGCCGGGCCGCCTGGCCGCAAATGCAAAGTACAGTGGCACCTTCCCTTCGTTGGGCGTTGCAGGGTCAAGGTCCTCACAAGTCCGTTTACTGGGGCCCTCCCGTAATGTCGTGCCGCGCTCCGAGTAGAATTGATTGTGAGTTGCTGCGGGATGCGACAAGAACAGGGGATTAGTTCGCGGGGCCCGGTGTCGGAGGATGGGCGGCTAGGGCTGTTGCATAGGAACACACGGACCAGTGCCCAGACTTGCCCTAGGAGGAGGGGCCGGTCGCCAGGGCCAGCGCGACCAATGATCAAAATGGCGTGGGGCGTCGAGTCTACAGCGATTCGCCCACGGGCGCAGGCAGCGTCAATAGTGATGCCAGCAGCAATGAGGAAACGATGGACTTCGGAAAATCCACGGTCGCCTAGACGGATAGAAAGGCTAGCGGTTCCCTTGCATGGTATTGAAATATCACCACTCGCAAGGGGGGTGACCAGTTTCTTAACTTATATGAGTCTGATGACGCCAACTACTGGGCTGACAGAGGTCTTGACCGCAGGGTGGAACCAGCGGGAAGGGTGCGATCGGGACTCTCCGCGGTATCACGGGAGATCCGGCCGAGGGTTTTTCGACAGGAGGAGGGAGGCTGGATTCAGGGAGTGCTCGGACGGGAAGCGTAAGGCGCGGGGTAAGCGTAACGCAGTTCGGTTCAGTGCGGTGCAGGGGTCGTCACCATTTGCAGAAGGCCCGTCGTGCAAGGAGCGCAAAGCCTAATCATAAAGGTGCATCAACGCAGAGCGTTGCCGCCCGCCGTGAAAGCTGGGCGTCACTGGCAGCGGGAGGGGCTTAGGCTCTGCCGCGTTGTGTCGAGTTGTCTCGGGCATTGTGTGGGTGGCAATAGCCCTGGACTAGAGAGCAACTCATTGCGTATCAGTATGAGCGGGTCTGAAGCGCGCTGCCACATTCTTGTGTCACAACTCCGATTCGCTGCGGAGGTTGCGGCGGAGATCAACGGTAAATTGCTCGCGAAAGTGGAGGAAAGGCAGGTTTGGTGGAATCCTATTCCCGGGCGTTTGCTGCGGTATTCACTAGCTTGTGGAATAGGTAGAGGAACGTTTGCAGGCAGGAGCGAGGATGTCCAGGAAGATGTCTTCTTCGCGATATGGGGTACGAAGGATCTTGCTGAGAGCCGAGAGTGTGGAGAGGAACGCTTGCAGAGGGAATGCTTGTTTGAGGAAGGCGGGAATCGGATGATGTTCGGGGATGGGTGGCTTGGCTGCAGACGGGTACTTCTGGTTGAGAGAGAAGTGGTTTGGGAAAGCATGGCGGGGGTGCAATCCTAGGAAGCTTCATAGCGACATTGGCTGGGGTAGTCGCGGTAAGAGCGGGTTCCTGAGTTAGGGCCGAGATGTCCGGCGTTACCTTTGTGGTAAACCAGGCGGCCGTCGGGGTCTAGAGTGGAAGGAAGAGGGCGGCCGTCATGAGCTGCGTGAATCAGAGTGAGCGCTGGACAAAACCCGTCGAACGAGAGCAGTTCGCAAAGCGGGGTGGGTGGAATGGAATGGTGACGGCCAAGAGTCGCCACCAAGCAGGGCACTGGGGCAGGAGATGTGTCGGCTTTTGGGGCGGGTGCCGCGGCAGCGGCGCGTTCTGAGAAGACGGATATCGTAGCGTCAACGGTTCGCTCGGCGGCGTCAGCTGTCTCACTAACTGCGGGAAGGGCAGCAGCGGCAAAGTCGGACGTCATGGCAGAGTAGACAGCAGGGGCAGTGTATTTAGCGAGCGTTACGTTGGCAGTTGCGGGAGAGGGCGGTGCCCGCGGCCGGGGTTGGTGCGGGTGCATTTGGGGTGGGCATTTTGAGGGATTTAGCGGGGAATGCCGCGGGATGGCAGCGGAGTAAGGAACCCATGGCGTGGCGGAAAGTGTCGCCGACTGTGTGGCGGATACGTGGTAGGTGAGCGCGCGTTGCGCATTGCGCATTAGGTAGGGGATGGGGTAGACTGACGGAGGCTTATGATGAAGTGAGGGAGGTCAAGAGGTCAAGTCGTGGGGTTGTGGTCAGCTCGAGCTCTAGTCTAGGAAGTGCGGGTTTGTGGCTGTGATGGCAACTATGAGTGTTCCTAAGTGGGACTTGGCGCAAAGCGGCCCACTCAGCGGGCAATTCGATAGAGCAGTAGGACGATACAAGTGATGACTGCTATCGCTCGGAGGCTCTAGCCGCCAGCCCCCGTACTGACTGTCTCGCAACTACAGGCTCTTGTCGCATTGACGGCTTCCGGGCTGTACACAATGCGGCCTTCTCGACACGTGTAATTTTTCTTCATCGCGGCCATCAACGTTCACGATCGAAACTCTCGGCGCGACGTGGTGTGCTGTGGAGGAAACCCAATAGATGGGGATAAATGAGTTGGCGAAAGAAGGGGGTTCAAATGTATAAATGAGTTGGCGAAAGAAGGGGGTTCAATTACCGTGGTTAGGCACCCCGCCGTGCGAGCCATTGAGACCTTCGGGCTGGTGCGATCTGTCCTCATGCAAAGACACGCTGCGGCAACTGTCCAACGAAGCATGCCTTTCGGCTGGCCTCACACGAGCCTTGTGAGGTTGTCCCGCCTGACTCTGCCTCAGACTCTCTGCTACACCGACCTGCTCCCCTTAGTCTTGATAAATAGCCGTACCACATCTCTAATCAGAAAAGCACCCCAAATTTCCCCCGCATTCTGTCATTGAGATGCTAAAACCCGTTGAGTGGCTGTCAACGCAATGTAAAACTCATTGCTGTAGAAGACTAACATGATCGACAATCTAAGTGAGGTGTTTTGTAATGGGGTTGAGCCAGAGATTACGGGGACGAGGTCTAATTTGCGTAGCGACTGATTTACTCAGAGAACGGAGGTTCTCTGGGATCAAGTTGCTGTAGCTGTAAGACCTAGACATTGCAGTAGCAAGAGGACACACCATTCAGTACCATAAGTACCCTACCGTCCATTGCCGTTGCCGTCTCGTACACGAAAACGATTATCCATATATCACTACCACTAAACCCCTTTGCTTCCTACATGGTAGCATCGTCATTCTCTCGGCTCGAATCTCTCGCCGCGTGAAACCCCGTCCCACCATCGGGGCACCCAGTCAAATAGCTCGAGGCCTCCTCGCTATCGACTACAAAACACCGAACCCAACCCCACACATACCCATCTCCATTTCCTCCGCCAAAACCCCTTCACAACTCTCACATCATCATCCCTCCCCGATCGATACTCACCCACTGCTCTATCAGCTGACCGAATCATGCCAAACACACCCCTTCCCTCTTCAAACCCACCAACGGGTGGCCCCAACCCGGCTCAAGCACAACTTATCGAGAAGATAATGACTTTTCTCAAGCGTTCTCAAGCTCTCCGATCGGAAGACCCATGTCCATGCTTCCTCGACGGGATGTCAATAGTTAACGTCAAGAATTTCATCTTCAGCTCGAGGTCAACACCGACAAGAATTCCGGACTGGCTCGTGAACTCCCTAAACGAAGACTTCCGTCTGTTTCAAAGCGAAGAAGAAATCTCGGAACACTTCCAGTGGTTCGTGGATCTGTACACCATGACCGAAATGGATGCCTTTTGGAAGCCAACTCTCTTCCGCATTCTCCGTACGTTCGCAGGATGCCGCAAAGCTCGCAGCACCAACTCCGTCGACCAAGTGATTTAGCCTAATGTCCTTGGCGAGGACGCCTTCAACACAGAAGGTTCTGATCATCGCACAACCGATCCGTCCGACACGTTCGAAGACCCCTCCAGCGCAATCATCGTTAAGACAAAGCCAAAGTTGGATTTGACCAAGAGCATCAGTACAATCACCTCTATCTTCGGACACGCAGATCGCGTTAGCGGTGAGGAAAAAGAACCGTTTTTCCATCGTCTTCAACCTATACTCGACCAAATGGAAGCCTCTCAAATCCCTAAACAATTTCTCGTTACGGTTCTTTTCTCCGTTCTTCATGGGAAAGCCCGCCAGGCTGCCGCCAAGATCCGCGTGAACAACGTCACTCTCGATGAATTCGTCAAGGATCTGAGTAACATACTTCTGTTCGAACCCAACATTCAGGCACGTAAGATCAACCGGTGGAATTCAATCTCATACGAATCCTTCCGAGCAAAGTGCAGCACTCACCACGAGTCCGTCTCCATGTGTATCGACCATGTCGTCTCTTTCCACCGTGACCTTCCAGCGTTCGTGTCCGCTCCGCAACTCGTCGTGAACCGTCTCCGGGACATCTTCAAGAGAGAAGACTGGTGCAAAACCTTGTTCGAAAAACAAGCACCACATCAAACCCCGGCTGCCTTTGCGGAACTACTAAAAACCGCCGCATCTAACATTGACGATACTCGAAAGGCACAACAGCATCAACCCTCTGGATCATCCTCCTACCATGTCAACGGTGACAACGTGCGATCAACCCTGGACACCACCTCGACGCTTGTCGTCGCCGCTTTTTTCGCCAAGACCTCACCTCCACCATACAACCGACGCCCGAACCGGTATCAGCGACGATTTCTATCCCACAAGAGCCCGAATTTTCGCCGCTAACTTCCTTCCGCGCTGCGCAAGGGACAGATAATATGCTACGGCTGCAAGATGCCCGGCCATATCCTTCGCTCTTGCCCAGAAAAGCACAAGTACGCAAGCCGCCTCCACCGTTTCAAGAACATCGGAACAGCTGCCCATACGGTTCTTGAGAACATAGAAAAGGACCCGGATGACACGACCGACGAACTAGTCGCGTACATTGATGCTGAGACATCGGCTGCGAACGCCGAAGAAGACCCCCCATGATGCAGAATTCCAAGAATGGATCTGCGCCTTCCTGGATTTGATCGACGACAACAACAATCTTCTCAGCACATCCGTCAACGGATTACACATCCCCTCCTCAACTTTCAACGTCGAATCCACAGCCGCTTCTACATTCTCTCTGCAGTCACTCGCAGCAGGCCTTCACGAGATGGACATTTACTTTGTCCAAAACGTATTCAATCACATGCTCATCGACCCCGGAGCCCCGCGCAACATATGCTACGCCGATTGGCTTCAAAAACTCGGTTGGACACCCGTCCGAGTCGCAAGACTCCCGTACACGGCCAAACATTTCCGATTCGGCGGCGTTCCCATCCCTGCCCTCCGTGCCGTTTGCCTTGTTTGTCAACTCACTGACGACTCAGGGAAACTCCACACACTCCGTATGGTCGTCTTCGTTCTGCTTCCGACTCCAATTCCATTCCTTCTGGGGTTGCAGACCCAACATCAACGTTCCTTCGACATTTGTCTCCGTCAGGATTCCCACAGCAGTCACCTCAGGATTAACAAATGGAGATCAGCTCACCCCCTGGTTGTCAAATCGCATGTCTGGACTCAATTCCAGCCTTTTTTGCAAGACCCAAACCCGTCATTCTCTTGGGATCCCCTCCTTGCCGATGCCTTCAACATGAAACAATCCAACCTTACAAACCACACCTTCTGGATCGACGCAAATGCGAATCCTCCCATTTCGACAATTACAACACCATGGGAACGCGACTTCTGGAGATCCAGGCTATCGATTGAAAACGTGTATCATCTCCACAGGGCACTTCGCCACCCGAATGGATCCTCCCTCACGAACCTCTTTCGCCAAAAATCTGAAGGCAGAAAATTACCAACTGTCCTCAAATCCCGCATTAACAGGCAACAGGAAGACTGCAGGCAATGCGCAGAGACGGCCTTACTTCCCTGAGTCCCCAAATTGGCCCTTCCTCCTCCAGCGACTCCAAACATAGCTGTCTCTCTCACAACATCTACTATTCCTTTATCAAGTTCCTTGTCATGCCAGACCACTGCGAAAATATCTTGAAATTGGCCTACCTCCTTGACAATTCAGCTGAAAAAGGATTTCTGGCGTACCTGTATCGCTGGATTGCCAACTTCGACGCCCCGCTCTTCGCAATCGTCGACAGGAGATCCAATCTGGTCAGCTCATTTATGGCCGACAACCTCCGACCATTGGAGTCACAACTGTGCCCGGTTCCGACAGAATCCCCTTGATCCATCAGCTCGAACGAACTTTCGCACCGCTTCCTGCACAAAGCCATTGACAAGCTCCTGACACCACAATTTGAGCCAGGTCCCCAATTTGAGCAGCTCATGGCAGAGGTTGAGATGGCATGGAACTTCACGCAGCACACAAATCGCGTCATACCGCACTTCAATCGTTTCGGATCCATGCCCCGTGTCATCGGCGAGCTTACAGACTCATTCTCCACATGAGAACGCATAGCACTCATGGAAATGGCGCGAACGGAAACTGAGAAGCTCCGCGCCGAGGCTGTCATCCGACATGCCCCGAACTCCCACCAACGACAGGTTCTCAACTTCCGCAACTTCTCGGTTGGTCAACGCGTATGATTCTACAGAAAGAGAAAAGGATGGCTTCAAGGAATCGTCGCTTCCCTCATGAAGCCCCAAATTATCATCACTCATGACGGCAAGCAGTTCCCAACCCATGAATATCGACTTCGGCCATACTTTGGTGATATTTCCCTGCCACGCGAGATTCGGGACAACGATGCACCTGACGATGCCGGCACACTCGGAACACCAGACGGACTCTCATCGACCAATACCAACCATGTCGACTCTCAAACAGAGATCCCCTCTCACAAGCGTGGTTCGCGATCCCATGTCCATCAGTGCCCTGTCCCGTACAGTGTTCATCGCAAGCTCCATCGGTACTCATCGCCCAAACCAGATCTCCACTGACGACAAAATCGTCATACTCCGCCCGTCACGCTCAATGTGTGGTGTCATTGACGCAACCGAACTCGAATTTGTTCCAAGCATTATCATGCTCAAAGATACAGAAGACAAGCTCGTCCTCCTCACATCGGCAAAGAAAATCCGGTCACTCTCCAAACTTCCGGCAGACCAAAAAGAAGGCTTTCAAGGATGCAAAAGCTGAAGAGATCAAGTTCATGATATCAGGGCCCGTCACAGAAGTACCGCAGACGACTTTGGACGACTCCAGTGAACTTCAATCCGTCAAATAGACTCTGATCATCAAGCGTTCCCCAACCACATCCCCGCCAATCCGCTTCCGGGCACGACTCGTCGGAACAGCGCACCTTTCATCTCTTCGCCACTCCGTTATTGGTAACGCTCCTTCCGTGGGACTGAGCACCCTGCGAATCCTACTCCCCATCGTCCCAACGTTGGATACCCAACTCCAGTCCCAAGGCGACTCTATCACTCTCATCATTCGAGATGTCACCAAAGCTTCCTTGCAAAGCAACCCCACGAAAGGTTTGATCTACTATCGACCCCTACCGGAGTACTTCTAACTCTATATAGAGAAACGTGGATTCATCTGGAAAGCCAATGTACAAATTTACGGCGAAGTGGAAGCCGGCAGGTATTGGAATGGCAAAATTGTACCTTGGATGTGCGAGCATATTCTTGATTACAAGCAATGCATGTATGATCCCTCTCTGCTATTCAGCCCGACCCAGCATGCAGCGATCGCCCTCTGTACCGATGACGCCGCAACGGCCATGTCAACATCCAAGATATCCGAAGAGGCCAAAATTGCGAAGCGATACTCGTGCAGAGATGGCCGGCATCCACCGACAGACTTCAAAGGTATTGACATTCTTCGCAACGGTTCAGAAGTCATCATCTCTCAGAGCGCCTAAGTTTCCAAGATCGAGATCTAGACAGAACTCAACGAGTTGCCCAAACCAGAGCTACAACGGCCCATGAACTCCGATGAGATTTCTAAGTTGCGCTCCGATGCCGGAAAACTTGCCTGGATCGCAGTCGGTACAAGTCTAGGTTCTTCATTCCAAGCTAGCGTCGCGTTGCAAACAACAAACACCAGAGGCTCTCACCACTGTCCGTATTGCGAAACACCCGTCAAGTCCTTACAACAGCTCAGATGCACGACATGGCTTCTATTCGGTACATTCCACTCGACCCAGACACCATCCACATCCGACTCTACTCCGACGCGGCATTCCAGAATCTCGACACGAAGCACTCCCCAATCGGCTTCATAGTCGGACTTTCAGGCAAAGACGACAACTTCAATATAGTTGACTGGCACAGCTCCCGTGCCCCGAGAAGACCCCACTCCACGGAAGAATCAGAGCTTATGGCCGTCGACGTAGCCTTCCGATCGCTTGATAATATGTCAATGATCATCTTCGACCTCCTTAAAAGGATCGTTCCAGTTGTCGAATTCATCGACTGTGAGACACTCTGGACTAACCTGATGAACGACACGGTTCCTTGCATTCCGGAAATCGGATACCGTTGCCGCGAGTTCATAGGAAGGGGAAAGATAGAATCTGTGTGCCTGATTCCCGGCACCGCGAACCCAGCCGATGCAATGACCAAGACCAACCCCAACTCCATGCTCAAGAACATATTGGCCACCAACAGATGCATCACACCGAGCAAGCGGGTATTCACGTTGCAAGAGTCCCCATACCGCCACCTCACATGGATACCAAAAACCAAGGTACCGATGCCCGATGATGCCCCGACCATACAATTTGACAAGAAGAAAACCACTCAAGTAACCGGCGTTAGAAAACCACTCAAGTAACCGGCGTTGGAGGTGTAAGGAAGGCCCATGCAGATCGGAGCTCTGGAAATACTCACCCTTTTATAGTTCCAAAACGATTTGTGGCCGATACGGTGATCACAGACTATACTGGGCGAGAAAGTTTTCAGGTATAGCGCCGGGGGTCGCCGGGAGTGAATATGGCAACAACACGGTTAAATAGACGCCTACCAATTTTCAATGCACTAAGGAAATTCCGGTTGGTTACTTTTGATGCGAAAGGTCGTCGTGTTAACGGTCGAAGACAACCGTGGGGCTTAAAGGTTGCCGGCTAAAAAAAGAGGTCGCCGGGCTAAAAGTGCTGGTCTTCGTAGGGTCAGATACGTGATACTCCAGCAAAGAAAAGAAGAGGGAATGTAAGACCTAGACATTGTAGTAGCAAGAGGACACACCATTCAGTACCATAAGTACCCTACCGTCCGTTGCCGTTGCCGTCTCGTACACGGGGAACGATTATCCATACATCACCACTAAACCCCTTTGCTTCCTGCAGTAGCATTTAAATGAGGTTTTACTTGAATGGCTTGGTATAGTTAATTCTTCTACTAGGAGCAATAGCAGACTAGGACTACTGTAAGTAGGGTAACCACTTACTGTAAAGTACATACCTATTTAAATGAGGTAAATTGGGTTGGTATACGTCATTGGTTTACTTGAATGGGTCGGTACACTTAATTCTCCCTGCTAAGAGCAATTTAAATGAGGTTGGTTTACTGCAAGTGGCGCTGAGGTTGGGAGGTCTATGAACTCGCATTTAAACCATGCTTCAGGATTTACAGCACGAAACACGCGGCATTATCACCAACTAGAATGTAGGTAGTATGCTGGCGGTACCTTGACGGCCGATCGAGTCCATGCGATGTTTGAAAGACAACTCGGCAGGGAAAAAGCCTTGAAAACTTACGGAAGATCTTATCGGAGATAAAAATCTACCAACAATTCACACCGCTGACAATGTTGTTCAAAATTGTGTCGACCAGTTAAAAGTCCGTACACTCACTCATAAACCCGTAGAAGTAAAATGAACAATGAAGCAGATACTGCCAGGCTTACATGTGGCCAGTTGTTCACTTCCTTGTCATATATACTTTAGGGCAATTGTCTAGACAGTTGGAAGGAGTAGCAAGAAATAGGTTTGGACAGCGTTTATCATCCGCTATGCCCATCCATGTGATGGTACGGCCGAAACCACTACCCAAAACGATTCCCATCACCCTTTCAACGACTCAGAGCCACCAAATGGTGCTTAGCATCGACGAAGAGGTAACGGGCTCTTCTGGCGCTGCAGATAGCACTGCAGATGGGCCGTATATTGAGCTAAAGAAGCGAACAAAGTAATGTACTCTCACAGATGTGGTAATCGTGAGAGAAATGGAAGTTATGCAAGCGCATGTAGCCATACAAGATACTTTCCTGGAGACGTATGAACAAATAGCAAGTAAGGTAGACCTAACCCCGGAGGTGACGCCGAATGCAACATAAAAGGCTACGATTGTCTTCAGAATGAGTTTAGTGTAGACGATTAGTACGATTCTGCGCCTTCTGAAATGTTGGGAGGAGATTCAAGTGAACTGCGTCAAGCCTGATAGGGATAAATCGTTGGAGAAGAGATACTCAGAACCAATTACCCCAGGAAGGAGGTGTTGCAAGCGACAAAAGTGCTACTGTGGTATAGTTGAACGAACAAAAAGGAGTAGATAAGAGAGAAAGTTGAGAGGGCTACACGCAAGTATAGAAGGGGCAGGGTCTATCACTGATGCTCAGCGAACCGCGTAAGAAAAACTTTTCTTGGGTCTGAAGTTGACTCTCAACTTTCTACTACTCGGGGCTTGACTTGAAGATGTCTGCCAACTTGCTTGACCTCTTGATGAAGAAGCAGTTTACTCAGCTTATGTAGACTTTTGGCTACCCTTAAAGTCCGAACAAAACTACAGAAGATACCAGGAAATTCGTAAAAACACTTTGTGTGGATGATATCCTCTAAACAAAAGATACTTAAGAAACGAAAAATCGATCTGGTCCTCTTATTTCCGATTCTCAAAATAAGATCCAAAAAACTCCTCCAAAATATCCATGCTGCCCAAGCAGTCCCTACAAATATCTGCGACCGGCTTATAACTCTCTATTTCCTCCTGGTATATATCTAAACCACTAAGGATGCCCCAATCCGGTTCCAGCGTCGGGACACTTGGTACATACTGTCCAGCCCCGGCCCCACCATTCCAACACTTTACATGTCTCCCTTCCCCTTATCCTCCTCGTCCTCCTCTTCATCCTCCTCGTTAACCTCATTCTCGTAGACCAATTAAGGGGCTGCCCACTCCTCGAGGGGTCTCCCCAGCTCCCTCCTCGACTTCCCACTCCTGCCCCTCACCTACCTCCTCCGCCTCATCCTCGACGAACAAGCGACGCACGAATTCGATCACCTTCTTTTTGGTTTGTCGGCGTAGATAATCATCACGGTCAGTAGGTCCGAAAGGGAGTAGGGGAATGGAGTTTAGGATGCGGGGATTGCGATTTTTAAATGACTTTAGAGGGGCATAGGTTGCCCATTTTGGTGGGCTTTGGGGAGTGGTAGGCAATTGGGGGGTGTTTTGAATGGGTAGGGGGAGAGAGGTCGTGCGTACAATGATAGGAGACGTTTGAAGCTTGGAATAAATGGGTTTAAATAGGCTCCCGAGGGCGCATTCTATAGATTTGGAATAGGTAAAATAAATCTACAATGGAATTTGTATTAGTGCATTTGCGCCCTTTTTCTCAAAAAAAATGAATTTGGAAGAGGAGGTAAGCAAAAAGGGAAAAAGAGCTTGATTCGAGAACTATTTAGAGGGGTAGATACAGTAAAAAAATATCTAGACAGAATGGAAGTGAATTTGGAGAGAACCGCGGTAAGGATAAGCAAGGGTCAGGGAGGGCGAGGAAGGACCAGAACTACAAGAAATTTTGGACAAGGGGAGGTAGTACAGTAAATTAAAAGTCGGTAGATGACGGCGACAAAAAAATCCGTTCCGATCCGCGCGCGCCTAACAAAGCCCTTTGGAATATGAAGGGAAAGGAATAATACTTTGTTAAAGAGATGCTTCCGTCAAAAATTGGGAGGAATAGGAAGGAAACGGAGTATCCGGTGTAATTATAGTGGAGATAATGTTGCTACACCAGAAGCAGCGCAATACTTAGGATTCCGATCGGAGCGGTGGTTACTATGGCGGGGAGGGGAACAGAGATGAAGGTGAAAGTGGAATTGCAGAAATAAGAAGGCCAAGCGTTCCAAGAGGGAAATAATCGGATTCACAGGAAATCTTACGCCTTTCAGTGAATAACTGAAAGAGATAGATATTTCAAAGGTTGCGATAGAGTCGAAGAAGCTGAGCTTCGAGTGCAATAAGCAAAAAAGGGCTACAATAACGGAAAAATAATCGGAAAGAACGTAAAAATGGTAGAAATTCGCCAATAGCTTAATGTAAATAATTTTTATTTGAATATGGATCTCATTCGCTTTAACGTTCGGGGAGTAAATGCGGGTTGATTTAATATATGAAAGATTTGGTCGGTTGCGGACCGGAATCTGGTCATCCATTGCTTAGGCTATCCTGTCTCGAGCCCCGATGTGCATGCACGACGAGTTATATCCGGTTAGATCTTACCGTAAAGTTAGGACGTGCGCATTCCGCAGTAGATACTGAATTCATTAAACTTCTCGTAATTTCTTACAGGGTGACCAGTGGTACCTCTTAAATTTCCCATTCGTGTGGTCGGTAACATTCGTGGTTTGTTTGATGGTTTGAGAGCTGCTCTCTAATTGTTGAATTTATTGATCGGAGTAAATCGCCGAGGAAGATATTCTCAGAACACATTATCATAGTACGGAGGTCTTGCAGAGGACAAAAGTGCTGCTGAAGTATAGCTGTGGGAAGACAAAGAGGCGGATAATTATGTCAGAGAGAACCGCTTGGTTCTCACCCCTTCGGTTGCCCGAGTCTGAACGAGTCGACTTGCATAGTCGAACTAGATACTAATATGCTTGGTAAACTCTTAGAGTAAAGTCAAAGGAATTATTACTTTACTTGCCTATTCTCCATACAGACTAATTACTGCTGACGCATTAAACGCATTACAAAGCAATTCGAGCACCGTTTGGAAAGATGAAATACAACAAAGGACTTAGATCCGTTCCTTGCCTGCTCTTTTTCGCATAATTGTAATTTCGCCACGGTCAAATAAAGAAAAAGAACACGTGAACATGCCAATTCTATTGAGGTCTCTATTTTCCGTTCTCGGTAATTATAATTTGAGTGACTCACTGTAATTACACCACTGAGTCATTTCGACAAATGGCGAGAGGTCAAGGGGCTACAAAAGAGTAGACAACTGGCGGGATCTACCAGCTATGCTCATGGGCGTTTTATAACTTTTTGAAACATGAAAAGTTGAAAAGTTGAAAAGTGAATCACCAGTCGCCATCAAACACCTGGCCACATATGTCTCATCACTTCAAACCCTTACCGGGAAATATAGGATTTCCCGATAAAACTTTGAAATGAGAAACGAACCGCTATCGTCTGGCGTTCCAACGTATCATGAGACAGCTTTTATTCCATTCATGAATTCTAGGAATGGGAGGCCCATTCGTCATGCTGTTTCCACTTCAATACCAGATGGAAACCAGATCGTTTTCCTCTGTAAAGACTACTCCTTTTGCAAGGCAGCAGACCCTATACTGCGATTTGCCCAGCCCAACAACCTCCTTCAACGCAAGTAATACCTCTCAAACCGCGGCGCCCGCACCGTTGCATCCCACAAAGCTTCCTCTTCTCCACACTGCCCACAAAATCCTTACCCAACGCTGCCCACCCGAAAACTATTTTTCATCCAAAGACTTCCCTTACCCCACGCCGGTCACAGCGCAAAATCCCAGCCATCTCGAAGCTTCCTCCAATTTACGCAGCCCACTCCACCGTCAGCAAAAATTGCAACGCTGGCAATATATGACCTGAAGCCTTACCTCAGCCAAGCCTTTCATGCTTCCCTAACCTCCGGCCTCTCACTCTACTCGCACCTGAGCCCACCCCACGGCACCCTCATCTCGCGCTATCATGAAGCAAAGTTTCCAACGTCTCATTTTCCACTTCATCCTAAAATAACGCCGCACCCTTCCTCAAGTGAAGCCTTTTTGCCCCAAACGCCGACCACGTCACCGTCACCCTACCCTGTGAACGCCATCGTCACCTGATGCTGTGAATGCCTCCGTCACCCCGAACTGTGAACGCCGCAGTCACCCCACGTCGTCCACGCCACCCTTATCCGACGCCATCCACACCGTACCGCCAACACCACGAAGCATCAGTCGTCCCAGGGCTCCCGAAACCAACGCCCACATTGGAAAGAAGCAGTCTCCTGAAAACCTCCCCCAACACACGCCGCCCACACAGCAAGGCATCCCACTCTCCAAAGCTTTCCCTACCATGGCTACAACGGGGGTGGTCGCGATACTACTTGAATGGAAACTGCGGAGAAGATCGGGCTAGACAGTGATGAAGTGAATCTAGTATCCAATTTGCCGCTCTCTACACTCATGACTCATGCAAATCAGGAATTTGGGTATGGTGGTCCTCGTTTACAGCATTAGAGCCAACTGCTAATGTTGTACAGCGCCAAGGCGATAACGGTGCAAAAGTGCTGGATGGTGACGGGTCGGTTGACCCTAGGAGAGTTATACCGTCTAATTTGGAGTCTGCAAGGGATGCGGTTAAGAAGTAACTCCTGAGTAACACCTTGTGCAAAAATTTGTTTAACGCACTGAAATTAACGGGAGCTATGAACGCCGAGCTACCAACAAAGGTAGACATTATTGCTAGCAAGCTGACGCAAAGAAGTTTCTGTATTAATGAAGATCTTTCTTTAGTGGACCATAAGAGGTGTGGTGAGCAGGGGGAATCGCCAGTGACATTGAAATGTATTAAGAACACCATTGTGAAAATAGCCAAACTAACTAATGGCAATGAACAAATACAACGGATGAAAGGCGACTGTCCAGTGTTCGAGAACAGCGAAGTGAAAGTTGGAAAGCCTCTTTTGGTGAATGGGGACGTTTCTGTTGGTGCACGAGAGCCAGATTTTGAGGCATCAGAATACTGTCGCCTTCTCCACGTTCTGGTTAAAGCCCGCATGACAGTAGCTAGGACACAGCTAATGGAACCCAGGTATAGGGAGGAGCTTGATACTACGTACGCGGGCCCATGGACGGATCACATTTCACCGCTATATAAAGACGAGAAATGCATACCAGAAGCGATACAATCGTTAAGCAGGGCATGTATGAAGTAGCAATATCGCAGGGGTTCAACCGAAATTATATCCATACCAAGGGAAGGTGTGCTACTCCAATGAAATTTCGCTGAATTTAAGATATTGTATGGGACCTGTATGTGCAGGTTTGAGGCTATTGGGAACGGGAATAGTAAATCGTTTGTGGAGTTCAGCGGGCGCAAATCATATATTCTGTACGCCTATTACATTATGAAACGATTTCCGCTGTTGGCACCACTGGCTACGAGAGCAATGCAAACGGACGCCCCACGGGAGGAGGGAGTTGGAGATGGAGTCATACTGTGCCAAGACTCATCCCATCCGAGCAAAAAACGTAAAAAAGGACGACAGGAAATTAGTACAGTTGGAATGGATGCATTATCCACCGCTCTTAAGGAGATCAGCACGGAAACGGCTAGACAAACTGAAGAAGCTGAACTTGACAAAGCAGGTTTCGAGGCCGCCGACGCAAAGGACAAGTCTTTTCAGTTACTTTTAGGTGAAATTATGCAAACGAAAGAAATGCTACCACTAGCTGACGACGATGCCGAAAAGCAAACGCATAACGAAATTTTACGCAGTCTGTATGCAAGTTTTAGTAAAACAGCTTCGTAAACGTTGAATCTGTTTAGTTATTTCGTGAGTGATTTGGTCGAATGTAGCCTAGCCGGTTGAGCCGCAATGAAATGCTATCTCGAAGTGCATATTGCTCCCTAGTGTGGTTTCTACTTCGTTCAAATTGTTGATCTGTATGCAAAAAGTTTTGAAGATGCACAACCGGGTCTCCCGGCACTCTGTTTTTTTCAGCCATTAGTGCTAGTGTATGTTCTCCAGCAATAGAGTTATCAATAATGAAGTTGTGTATTTAGCATGCAACCAGAATGATAAGCGTCACCTTCGCCAATCAGAAGCGGAGATGGGACCAGAAAATACCAAATCTTGTCACCAAAATACTAAACGCCTGCTCAACGGTAATCCTTACTGAAGACAAATTGTAATTAAATGAGTCCTGCGCTTGCGATAGACGCCTCCCACTGTATGGGGTAAGAATTTGACCACCATTTATATACGTTTCATCTGCGGCAATTGAAGCCCACGGGGGTAGAAAACTTGAACAAATCAGTTCTGCAAGTTTTTGTGTAGTGAAAAGCAGTTGAATCATGGGTCGACCCTGTGTGTCTTGCAGACACGAACAAAATTTGTAGTTGGCAGCAATAGATGCTTGGACGCATACGGCGAAGAACTCTTTCCTGTTGTAATGCTTCCGGGGGTCAGGTGTATCCGATAATCTAAGCTGTTGGATTTGAATAGCAATGCAATCCAGCGCAGCTATAATTCCGTACATAGGACTTCTTTTATCACGAATACATCTCGTTGCCTCCATACTGCACTGTTACTCATCTTGGGGAAATACAATGGGGTCCAGGAAATTGTTCAGTACATGAAGTGTCTCGTCAAAAACAACGTACGTAGTAGTCGATCCAATTCCGTATGGCCACCTCAAATCTAAGCAATTTGCTCTAGCTAGTATGCGTAACGTAACGCACAGCATTACCGGAACAGATACAGTGGCGTTATTTCTTGTGAATCTCTGTTGGCTGCGGGAGAGCTTTGGATATACTCGGAAGCATATTTTATCGAACTATTCCTTTGTCACGCGGTATAAACGACTCAAGTGGTCTTCCTCAATTGAGGACACATGCTCTTCAAAATCAAAACTGTGACGTTGCCTAACTCTGCGGTGTTGCCTGCCAACTTAGAATCTGAGTATTATTGTGCTGCAGTCTAGGCAACTGCGATCTTGGCTGATCCAATCAACCATTTTTTGTTTCCCTTTGCTCTGTTTGGTAAACTGGCGAGGAATGTTTTGTTATTGGAGATTGCGCCTGGCCCGGGGGTGTAAGTTGAGGGTGAGGTTTGGTAGTTGCAGTGTCATGTCGATGAGTAGTGTTTGGGGTCGATCTCGTGATTCTCTAGACGACAGTATTGTACCTCGACATAGTACTCTGGCTGAATGGATTAATGGATTATTGAGCAGCGGTTATTAAGTTGCCGCATTTTCCACAAGCCAGGTTTGTGGAACATGCTGTGGCTGTCTCATTCCACACTCTTTGTTTCATTTTTTCAAGGGACTTATAAAAAGGTTATCCTGATTAAAACATTGAAAAGTATATGACATCATGTTTCACTTTTTCACTTTTTCAGAATTTCAAGAAGTTATAAAACGCCTCTCAGTGACTAACCTAAAAAAATGATTCTTTGGTCTGAAGTTTGACTTAAAACCTCTGAACTATTTTGGCCTGAATTTGAATTTATTTCCCCTATTGCTCGCCCTCACCTGGAGGAAGCGATTTACTCAGCTTATCTAGACTTTTTGAATATCCCTAAAGTCTCAAACTAGCATACTACAGTATATACCACATAGTGCATAAAAAGGAATCTTCTGGATTAGAAATACTGGCTTTAGATACTATCAGGATAAGTATATCTTCGTCTTCGAGATCAGGGCAAAAAATCCTCCAAAACATCCATAATCCCAAAGCAGCCCCTACAAATTCCTTCTAACGCCCAGAATGATAGATAGACACCTCGCACATATCAACATATTCAAAAACTATCTTATCACGACCCTCAACCTCTGCTCCATCCCCAACAGAGGAGTTCTAAAATAGAATCAAATCCTCACAATCCCCTCTGCCCCCCACAAACTTCCCAAGGTTGTGCACCAGTGGCTGTCATGGGTACAACCAGTTATCCTCATCTTCGGATCCCTTCACATTCGCCTCAACCTCCTCCGGACCCTGTGCCTCTTCCTCCTCTGCAAATTGCCGACGAAAAACTTCCGAACGCGTTCATAGTCCATTCCACTGCAATAGTCCTAGCAGTAAATTTGGCCATTGGCCATCAAAGCCAGGCAGTTGATGGAACGACGGGCGCTGGTTGATTTGGCAATGGTGGGAGACAGGCGGAGGTTAGTCAAGTTGAAGAAGAAGCAGGAGAGCCGGTGGAGTGGTTAATGGTAGGGGTTTTGCTTCAACGAAGTTGTTTGCGAACTTTAATAGGGAATGTCGTCAAAAAGGTTCTTGCCCTTGGGCGAAATAAAAATGCAAGGCGATATTGAGGCTCTGAATTTGCACGCATTTGAGATAATAAAAAAATCTGCTTGTTAAAATATCGCATCTGTATTTGGAAGAAAACGGGGATCACGAGTCGAAAGGTTTCATTTCGGAAAGAAGAAAGAAATTATAGCCTTGCAATGCATTGTGATTCATAAATGAAAAGAAATGTGGTATTTATTTTATGGAAGAAAAGGTGTTAAGAGTGGAATAAAGAAGGAGAGTTCAAGGACAGATCTCAGGATGCAGGAAACAGGAATTTGCAGAAAGGACCGAGGTTTACTGCCATTTATTATTAGATAAACGCGATTGCAAGTTGGAACCTACCCTTCGGTTGTTCTCAAAGCTAAAACTATGGAAAAAATGTTCTTGATTACGTATAGTGCTCCATCCCCTGGAAAGATACATACCCTTTCAGAGCTGGAGGGGTGAGCTAAGGCATCGAGATATCTCATCGGGGTAGCATCAGTTATCGAAGTAGTAAATAAACATAATTCCGAGATGAAGTTAGTAAAACGGAGATTCCAATAGCTTCATCTTAATCTCTAGGGGGAAAAGTGTGGGTTCGTTTAATATTGAAAGATGTCCTAGCCGTTATTCGGAGTCTTAGTGCGTACTTTATCTTTGTGATTCGAAATCGGATTTAAATGGTTGCTTCCTTAAAATTATAGTCCAAAGTAAACCTTAATTTTGGCATTGCATTTTTAAATGCTCTTTAACTAGCTTTAGAATTGCAAATATGAAAAGAATCTTCCATGAATACCCTCCAACTGTATACCGAGTCACCACGCTATGCAGACTGCTTTCCTCACACTACCGATGTTTTTGACGAAGAGACAGTAAAAAAATACATAAACTAGTATCGTCTTCTCCCAAGTAGCAATTAACATACATGAAGAAATGTATCGGCAAAAGTATTTTCTATCTGGCACTCAAGGTATTCCTTACGCTTATTAATATCGTAAATGACAAGCTGCCGCATGTAATTCTTTTTCTAGCAACACAGAGCGCAGTTACATTTATGAAGCCAATGAAATTGGGAAAGGAGGTTCCGTTGTCTTAATTTTATTGCTAAACCAAGAATTACTATTAGTGACATATTTATGTGGATTAGGTCCAGACAATAGAGGCCATCCTGCAGTTATGAGGTGACTCACAGCCTCCAAAAAGATCTCATATATCTGGAAAGTATGTTTCCAAAAAATGTATAGACATCCTACGAGTGATCGGGAACAGCCATTTGACGTGAAACGATACATGTACCCGACAGGGATGATGCTGAGTAGCGATTGCAATAGTGATCTTCTTGTTCACTGTTCATACTAGTAATTGGGCCAATATGGAGATGTCGGCTGTGCAGATTTGGAAAAGCACAGCCTCTCCTTCTACAAAGCGAGTAGAACTAAAAACATCTAGTCAACACTATGCTAGCTGACTAACTTAGTAAAAGATTATACTGATGGTTCAACAGAACGTACTCGGCTTACACAGCAACAATCGCTGCATTAGAGCTGAAAAAAGACTTTTTATCTGTGTGAACAGGAAATTGATTTGCTAATATCGGGAAAACAGCGCTATGGACAGAGTCAATGATGTTGCAGTTAGTTTTTTCAAATGATTCTGCCTTATCCTTATTCCGTATTTCTTCAGACCTCAGGTTTATACAAAATCACGGAATAGCAAAACCGTCCAAATTTATTTGGCGAGCGCGCCCATTGGGATCGAATTTGGGTGCTAATCTTGTAAATTATCACGTTCGGCCGCACAAGGGTCTACTTTACTGAATAGAAATGGCAATTGCAAGCAGTTGACGCTGCAATCTCGTTTCTCTCTTTCCGTCCTCATGCATTCCCCCAAACGCGTTTCTATCATTAGATGGAGATTAACTGTCAATTATATCGTGACTCTTGGCTAAAATAATGGCGGAAACTTCCCTCAAAGGGAATTTTTTCTTCCAAAAAGTCCCATCTGGATGCTCTTATAGAAATATCATTTTGAACTCCAAAGATCACTTGAAACAGAAAGACCAGGTGAACCCCGAAAAAAACCCCTGAGACCCCTAAAAGTTCTTCCTGGCTAATAGATAACGGCTGATACATAATTTTAGGTATTTATATCAGCAAATGCTCCTCTGTAGGTCTGGGCTCGAGACTTACTACAAATAGAGTTCGTACAGCATTATTCGACCAAGTTAATCAACAGGAATGATACGGCATGACACTTGGCAATGAAATTCGGAAGTAGTCAGAACATTTAGTTTTGTACAGATCAAATATTTTATGGGTGATATCACTCCTAAACTAAGCACTTTACCAGTATACTCTTTGAAGGCTAAAAATCAAGGCTGTGTGTAAAGGCACTAAATATTTATTTGAAATTCAAAAATGATGAGTGACATCAATTGCGGCTATTGTTGCCACTTTTGTTCCCAGATTTCCAGGATTATGGCTCATTTTTTACGTACGATCTTTATCGCGCATCATTTGAGATCAAATGTAACAGATCATAACTCTAGATCCCGATTCTAGGTGAATTAAAATTACAGCAATTAGAAAATTAAGCTTAAAGGCACTAAAAGACATCCAAAAGGACCAAAAAGTAGCGTACAAACGGGCCATGCTACTTTACCGATACAATACATTGTACTTTGCTCGTGCCGCCAAAACAATGGGATTTTAAGGAATTCTTCACAGAAATGATTAGTAAATCAAGATAGGAAGACTCGAATGTTGGAAAAGGCCTAAAACGCTAGATTTATTAGATATAGGAGGTATTTCTTTCCAACTTCTAAATGATTAGCCAAAAAAATCGTGACATGACACGGGGAACATAGAAAATACTTTCAAGGACTAGAAGTCTCAGGTCTCGGAGAAATATATGGAGCACAAAGATTTGAGGACGGCAAATTTTTTGGGAAAAATCAAAATAGGAGACTTTTTCGATTTATAGTCAATTTAAATGAAACCTTTGCTTTAGTTCTTACGTGAAAAATTAGGGACTCAAAAAAACTTTTCCTAAACTGTAATATAGAGGCACAGCACTGATTTTTAAAGTTTCTCGTTCTTTAGAAGTATCAGAAGTGGTATTTGTGTAGGCAGTTTTTTTAATGAAAAATGATTGATATTATACTTTCACTTGTCTGGAGAAATGATTGCCATCTTTCGCAGCAGAAGAATTCAAGGAACAGCATCTTGGAATTTCAATAGAAAAATGGTCTTATTCATTTTCACAGAGGGATTCGTTACTGTTCGAACATTAAATTTAGTTTAATTTCTGTTATGCCTACTCATGTAACATAAATATATCATAATTGGAAGCGAATTTAAGAACAAATTAGTATAATTTCATTGGATATTTGAAACTTTTCTATTGCATATGCAAGGATGTTATGGATTATCTCAATTATAAAAGAGTTCAGAAAAAATACTCATATTATTTTCGAGAAAAGTCATTAATTGTTATTTAATGACTAATTTGGCACCTTTACCGCCGCTTTGTTCGATGAATTAAAATGGGTCAAAATTATTTGAATACCTAAAGTGATCCGATATTCGAGTTCAGCCTGGAAGGTAAGTTTTAAGGTATTTTGCTGGTTGAGAGAAGATGAATGTTCATTGGGAATTTAGCCTACTGAGAAACTGATCTGTCATTACGTTCCGCAATGCTTTTCAGAGAAAGTACATGAGATCAACTTTGACTCTTTTAGTATCGCAAAATGTTCAAGAGTGATAGCAATGCAAGTTATTCTTACAAAATGAAACAAAAAATATTTAACTACACGGATATAAATTGACTTTTGTAATGGAATGGCATCATTTAGATTAGAAAAAAGACGCAATAATCCTTTTTTTCAATGTGTACGCTTGTTTCTAGAGTTTTTATAAGACTCGGTGTTTTAAAACGGCTAATGAACAATAATCCAATACATTCGTCCTACTGCGATATATTCACAGGAAAGTCTCAATGGCTTATATTTACTCCGATTATGTATATGGGTTAGAAACGTTAACTATAAGTTTCATATAAACAATTCCCGGAATCTTTAATATCTCCCTCACCCTTATTGGAGCTACTATTTTCTTTGTAAACCCATCCAGTCGCCCTGTTTTCGGAGGGATCTTTTCTATCCCCATGTTGAATAATTTTTTGGACCCAATCATGCTGTATTTAATTATTGATTACTCCAGAACTTTTCGTTAAAAACTGTGGTATGATATTAAAATGCTTTCCTATGCGTGAGGAGCTTTCCAGGGTAAAAAATTTGTCTTCCAAGGAGTAGAATAAATGGACGCGTAAAATATGATCTAACTGAGATTAGAAATCATTTTTCGTCTATCGTATTCCACTTCTATTTCAAATGACTATATTGCAGTAAATGAAAACGTAAGATTACCATAAGCTTTAAGTAGAAAGTACAGTTGGTACAAGAAGGGAAATAAAAATTAACGTGGGATTACAATATGAGACAAACCAAACCCAAAGAGTTCCTTTCCAACAAGCAGCGTCAAAATACTGCGTTTTATTTCCGCATGCCTGCTCCAATGCTTCCTTCCTCGCAAAATTCTCGTGCACATCTCCGTCTCACCATTATTCCAATATTTATACCCCCCCGAAAATAGAAAAGATCTCCTTTGGCTCCCTCCGTCACGGCTAGCGTATGACTCAAACAACATACAGTCCACTATATTCCGCATTCTCGGTGCTAGCCGAATAATAATCTTGTTGTACCGAATGAAGTCAGAAGCACTTTCGGAAACGTTAAACAGATATTGAAAACATAAGTACTATGCACCTAAATAGTATATACATCAAGTATTCTGACCTCGTAGAGACTAAAATATCCCGTTTACATATTTTTTTTACCAAGAAGTTATTGAAACATTAAAAAAGAAGATATAAATAGCATAATCAGAAAATATTGCTTCAATTTTCATATTTACTGTGATATACTTTCGCCATCCAGCGTCTAGAAGTAGGTCAGAATCAAAATTGGAATCGAGAAGTTTCCAAACTGCGAAAATTTCAATACTTTGTGCTTTCTTTCTAATTGAAAACTATAGCACTACTGGTGTGCCAAAATTCAAGCCAAAAACTTAATACCCAATCTTTACTGCATACTTTTATGAATAAAATTGATTTTTCCATAATCCATCCGCGTTTATTTCCCACAGGTACAGCTACGCATGTTTCAATAATCTTATCTCCTCTAGTCCGAGCCATTAGTTCCTCTCAAACTAAATTCCTTGCCACCTATGTTCAATCAAGTGATAATAATCTAAATTATCTCAAGCTAACATTCACCGCAGCGTCGAACATAATTATATTATTTAACACATAAAAAAATATGTGACCTGTTGTCCAAAGTGCCCACGAAAAGGATAGAAAGTCTTAAAATTTTCATTCATTGTACGCATTATGTGGAAAAAAGGGGAAAAGGAAATAAAAAGCAAAAATATCAAACTAATGCCTTGGTTGGTAAGGGTTATGCGTATTATGGGTGCGAAATGTAGAATATGGGGAATGAAAATAAATGAACCTACAATATAACACAGATGTCGTCCACGAAGCTAGCCCTATTTAATTACTAAACTTAATTAGATATACTGGCTAAATGTATTATTTGTAGGTAACTATTTAGGGAATTTTTTTGAAGGTTATCGATGGAAAGTTACAGTTTGTGGTCGGCAATATAGAGAAATAGATGCAATGCACCTTTACATGTTTAGATTTTTTTGAAGTTTGTATTGAATTTTCCTTCTATTAATAAGCATGAAATCATACAGTAAATATTAGATCTCTTAAAGGAGAGGAATTATTAACTTCTCTCGTTTACTGCCGTCGGAGATATATGATCAAATATTTTTATCCATCAGGAGTTGAATTATCTCGTAGAATAGACACAGCATGCGATTATGTCAACAAATGTACATTCAAAACGTTCTAAGGCTGCATGATTTTTCCACTTTGATCTTTTTGCAGCCAATAAATGCAACTGATCTGTCTAGATGATACTTATTTTTCCTAATGGTTCAATTGCTGATATTTTCATTTAATCCTGCCCGAATAGCGGAATATGATCTTTCCTTCAGCTAAATGCCCTTTGGAATCAAAAATAGTTGCCTTAACGGGAACTATGTATCAAAATTCATCTTACATGTCAACAAGACGTCTGGATGTGTATAGAAGGTTGAGTATCAAAAAAATAACTGCCACAACATCATCACAGTATTGGCTGTTACTGTATGGCGTTAAACGCGATTGACGCACTATTTTATGGAATCTTTAGGGGGTGCATTTATTAGAAAAGTAATCTCTAGTATTGCAGCGTTCTTTTTTTCTGATGAAGGTAGTCGCAAAAATATTTTTAACCGAGATAAAGTTGATCGGTAAAGCAGGAGAAGCAATTTTCGTTCTGATATTCAAAAAGCTTTTGGCTAATTGTAATTAAGAAAAGGGTTGCCAAAATTTCTGGTAAGCAGTTAAAGCTCGAAACACAAAGATACAAGTAGAGGTTCTCTTAAGTTCAGGGGTACAGAAGTTTTGGCCCAGACTGATACCCTTCCTTTACTAAGGGTGATTTTACTCTAAACACTTGGAAAAGTATGCCTTCCGAGCGATTGCTGATTGGATCATTATAAGTGAGAAGAAATGGATGAGTCGCATCTCGAGATACAGTAATGCAACTCTTGACATCTTGTGTAGTCAGATATCGAACTTGAGTGATTAATAACTGACCAGTGGACTGAAAAATGCCAAATATGAACTCTTGGTGTTGATCGGTGCTGGATAGTACGAGAAAGAGTAGAATAAAGGCCTGCTTCATCCATTTGTGGATGAAATAACTCTTGGCTTAAGATATTTGTGGTCTGTGTGGCCGAAAGAGCAACTCTCGTACAGAGGAGCCACATTTATGAAAAGTACTGATGCCCTGGACTAAATCGTAAATTCTATACTTGAAAAATGTCAATTGGTTCTTGTGCACCAATCACTGCGATTGGATTGGGTAACTAAATTAGATTTGGTGCAGAATTAGATCAGGCCAATGTAATTCACGCACAGCCATTCTCAAAATAAGCTTATCATAATTCTTGTACAATAAACAAGTGACATCTGCCAAGCGTCGGTCGATGAATCGACGTATCGAATACCAACCCCTTGAGCCGAAATATCAGCACATCTAAACCACAACCAAATCCTAAAGACCATCTCAACCCTCTCGCAAACCCAATGGAGCACTCGCTTCAATGACTCGTAGTGACGGTCCCAGAGAACGATCCATAGAACGCGCACTACAATCAAGCCTCATCCCTATCCCCGAGCCCAAGACAACCAGATCATGAAGACGTGATAGACCTCACCAATTAAAATGGGCAGAAAACGAGGCGAAAAGTCCACGAGACGGCGATTTCAAATCGATATGGCGTAACCAAATAGATGGCTGAAACTGCACAAAACAAGTGAAACAAAAAAATCATTTCCAAAACTGTCAAGGGATTTCCTCAGGTCTTTCCAGGAACCGAGAAAGCCAACTTGGCAAAAGATAAACTTTGGTGGAAACCTCGAGAAAATGCATTGGCTCTGCGGTAAGAATCGAGAAAAGAAAACTCTTTCGCAGGAATAACTTCCTCAGGCGTTAATAGAGTTAACTTCAAGTATCTGGCTGGTCGCGGGAGAAAACAGACTAAATAGCGCGCAGCGCTCTACGAAGAACTTCTTAATGAATTTGATAGGCTGCGGTCTATGTGGATATAGCTTTCTATTGCTGTGCTCCAGCTGCTTTCAAGAGCAATTATTGTGAATGCAGCTGAAGATTCTCCTTCTTATTCTTCCGTCAAAGACAATGGATATCCGATATCCAAGAGAATGACAACTCAGTGGGTGCAACATTTCATGAACTGCAACAAAATATTTCTGCGTGCCCAAACAGGAAAGCTCATAACAAGGCCAAAAAATACTCAATTCATTGAAAAGACTGTAGACATTCATTTAGGAGTGCTAAGGAGGGGGTTTTAATGCGGGTACATCAATGAAGAAGACAAGAAAAATGATAAAAAAACTCATTTTGTGTTTAACATGAATAATAGAAAACGCCTTGGGTTCCGCGGTGATAACCATGTGAAGTACGCAGACGTTTCGTCGGGTGGAGATCCAACCAAAATGATGGTACGTCTAACAGGAGGCCCAAAATGCTATAATTGAGACACCTGTGTTGATTTACAAGAACAAGAATAGGTCTAATCCGATATAGTGTCTCCCATACAATATTAATGGTGTATGCTATCGTACAGGACCAGAGAGATGGATGGATAGATCTATTTCTAAAGTATGGTTGTCGGAGCCTGGGATTATTAAGGCTCTCTCAAACAAACGTCCATACTGTGTGTCGACAACTGTGCTGAGCATGTTGTAGAAAATGAAACCGTTTCTTTACTAGGGCGGATAAGGATAGTAATTGAAAAGTTCCTCCTAATGCTGCTAAAATCGTTCAATCCTGCAATTCTTTTTTCATACAGAAGAAGAAAGACGCGTGAAGAGCTCACTGGGATCAATACAATTATGATTATATTAGATCTGGAGAGTGGAAAGAGCGGAGCAGGAAGTTACCGAACCCATGGAAGCTTTTTTTTCGTTTAGAAGCGGAAGCAGTTCGTGATGTGAATTCTCAAAGGGACAAAAAATATTATTCAGTACTCTCAGAAAGCAATGATTTGTACTGGAATATAACTTAATTTGAATGGGTAGTAGGTGGAGACGCAGCCTACTGATGATTTAAAAAGGATCATCGCGAGGAACCGCGAGTAATTTAACGGAAAATTCGAGGGGTTCCAAGTTGGTTTCTGAATCCTAAGTAAAGAGCCAGTGGTACAGGATTCTAAGCAACTTGACTTTCATAGAATCCTATACCATTGAATTGTGATTGAAATTGGTTCTTTCTCCCCAACGACTTTGTGCGTATGCTAATTTTAGTTGGCCTAATTCATTTTCGCGCAATACCAAATATATTAGGTGCGAAAATCTGTTAGCCTAACTTAATTGCCACGTAAAGAGTAAAAAATGTTTGTTCATAAGGAAATTAGGCCAATCTAATTGCAGTGATTGGTGTATTTAAGTATTCTTCCAGTCCATTGGAGTAAAAATTGGAAAGGCCAAGCGGGCAACCTTCCTCTAAAATCGCATATCAAACGATGAAAATTTCAAAGCGAGAAAAGCAACGAACGCCTAAATGTTAAACAAAATTCAGATACGAAATTATTTTGGAACAGATGATGGGCAAGAAATTCTCGTGGAAAGTTTTGTGTTTAAGCAATAGTACTACCGAAATTTTGAAGTGACTGTTCTTGAATGAATGATGATACAATATAATAAAGCGTGCGTAGTGAGGCTCGAAATTTTGAACCAATGGAGAGGTCAACTTGCGCCCAAAGGGATAGATACTCCGTAGAAATCAAATATTGTGATCATGCTGCATAACTTTCAAAGACACCTGCGAAAACAGTTCATGGAAACTGAAACCGTCTAATGAATCCTGTTTATCTTTATGTAGTCCAAAAAAATTACCATCTCGTTGTTTGGGTCCTTTTATGGCTCTCGAAAGCAGTTATACAATACGAAATCATGCAACCAAACATCTTCTCCTTTATGCTATCCTTTCCCTTTTTCTTGAGCTATATAATATGATATTGAAGGTGCAAATGTACCTCTGTCAATCTCAATCTCACAAAAGATTGCAGTCATATCCATTTTATCATCCTATTCAATAAGTTTTGCAATAATGCATTCATTTGACCTAGAGATTGGCTTAGTGATCTTATACGACATGAAGGCATAGTTATATTGGTTATTTAGGTTAAAACGCCTAGGTTCGGACAGAAATCAACAAATGTAATGGTTTTGTTCGTTAAAATGAATTTTTCCATTTAAAAATGTCTTAGCTGGAACAAATAGTCCATGAAAACCCCATTATGCATTTCCCTGTAAATATTTAATCCCAAATTAGAGATCATGTAACTGGTGTAGTTCATTGGGGAAATTGAAAATTAAAGGAAGGTCTCCAGACTATTGTGATGCCGGAGATAACAGGTACAATGACTATAGATGCTCGTATCTCATATCTCGAATCTGAATAACTTGTTCTGATGCACTAACTGTTTTTATAGCGAATATTTCTTTCTTACTGAGCTATTCTGAAAAGGAAGACTAACAAACCCCTCCTATATCGGGAAATGCTCTCTTAGGCTTTCTTTGACCATTTTCTGCTAGGGAGTGCATCAATTTGCTTAACTAAAGCTACAATTTGCTTGGAAAATATGTGATTGTCATAAGATAAATTCCAGTTTCATTTACACTTTAGTCACTTGAGAGTTCTGTAGTGATCAAAGATATAGAAAACTGTAAGTAATCTCTATTTTTGACAGTTTAAAGGCTTATAGTAAGAGCATTTACTTTTCATCACGAAAGTGTTCTAGGCCAAGAATCCCCCAAAGATCTTCATGTGATGCAGAAAACCAGATAAATTAAAGATTATTTGTACCTCGGCGATCTACTGCTCTTATTTGATATCCATCAACGGTCACAACATAGCGGAGAGCGTCCCTGGGAAATGCTCTTTGACTTAATTTCCCACCAAGCTTTTAACAGCAGAGAGTATCATCTTCCCCAACGTGGCAGTCAACCAAGTGGTAGTCGAGGGGACAGATGCCTCTGTAACCAATGTTTGCAGTTGTCAGAAAGCTTCGGCTCTCCTTCAGCCCCCAGAGTAGGTACGGTAGCAGCACAAGTTGAATTCACGTACCCAGATTGGCGTAGCGAATGGTCGATGGTAAGTGGATCGATCTCCTCGGAGTCTTCTCGCGGAATTATGGGGTATGTTCATGCACATATTGTAGATCTAGCACTCTCAGTCGACACGATGAAACAGATAGGGTGAACAAGTATAATAGAATTTTAAATTTCCCTGATACTAATTGTCCGTTTTGATCTCAGAAAGGTTAAATACTGCTTAGCCCATACTAGACGGCAAAATAGTCCTGGGTCGGGAGACCAGTTTGTGGTATAAAAAGGATGTGTGCGTCAGTATCCAAGGAAAAAAATGGTAACCTATAGAAAAAGCGTAGATTGGTGTATCGATCGGATAGTAGCGAGCAAAAGGGAGAAGGGAAGAACTAGTAAAGCAAAAAGCTCAGTGGGGGGCGCTTAATCTTAATAGTGAAAATTGTAATATTAGAGGTGTCGATGTACTACAAACTTGTGTATTTGGTACCAAATAGTGTTAGTCTCTTTACTAAACTGAACTATGTAACTCATTTTCCCACTACATCAAATTAAACTCCAATAAAAACTGAGAACTGGGTTCCTAAAAGCCAAGTGTTCCCTCTTCTGTTACCTCTTCAAACCACCAATAGGACTCCCCTAAGCAAAAGATCTACGCAAATATATGTCAGTGACCTACAAGGTACATGGCGGCCAAGGTTCGGCCCCATTCTCCTCTACGTGGCGCAATCCATACACTTTTCGTACTAATAAGGTGTCACTGTATTACAATTTGACATCCCCACCTAGCCACGAATTTTGAGGAGCTTGCTACTTGTTTTAGCCTGTCTGCTTCCCTAACACATGCAGTATCCCACTTGATATCCTATAAATAGGCAGTCTCACTTTGGAAACTACGAGCTCGAGGACCCTATGTACCCATCTGAGCATTCTCAATTCATCTTGTTGTAGGCGCTGCAGTGAGTTGGGGCCTATCTTTGCTGGTAAATAACATCTAGAAGCTCCTCAACCTCTCCTTCTCACCACAACCCGGCAACCTCTCTCATCGCGCCCGCTACAACTACAAACCCTCACTCTGCGCCTCCTCATTTCTTCATTCCTCCCAGTCCCAATAGTTCCTCCCTCCCATTTTCTCCCCTAGCTCTGGTCCATCATGCTATGAAGGTACCTCTACGCTCTCATTATGGATAATCATGGTCATCTCAAGTGCCCGCAAGTACAAGCCGACATAAAGTACCAAGGCGGCCAAGCTGCCTCATGCCGCTCCGATATCGGCATAACTTATCGCCACCTTAACGTTCGGAACTATCTGTTCAACTAATTTTTCAAGCTTTCCGGTCCAACTAACATGTTCCGAGCTTCTCTTCTCATACCGAACACACTTGCTTTCGCGCCACAGTCCTAGTTCAGCCCTTGGTTCCCCCATCCAAAATCAATCCCTCCTACCCAAGCGCATACGAAATCACTTTGCACAATCCCTATGTGTCATCCATACACCGGAACGCAACCTCCACTCCACTTAAGGCTACCAAAGCTGCCGAAGACAAAAAGATGCGGACCCACACACGTCAAATCCACCAAACGCTTTACCTTTCCGAGTCTGAACTGCTTCCCTCCCAAGTTAGAATTTTTTTCGTAAGAATTCGATACTCTTGGCGCCCGCTACAAAATAACTGTTACCATTCTACAGGGGCATGCCAAGCAAATGACCTTTACTGTGGTTCCATCTGGTTACCATCCTCCCCCAAATCCAGCGCAAGAACAGCTCAGTAGTTTCGTCAAGTGTGGCGACGGACACATTTGCTCACTTTCTACCGGCTCTAAGCGTCTCCTAGGTTCATACATAATCCTGTAAGATGATATCATGCTGCAAATACCCATTAGTGGCTAAAACAAAGTGTGACATTGTTACATGTAGAACTACAGTATGAAAAATTTCGAAGCTTTAAGTATTATTTGTACCACACAAAATACTTATAGTAGTGATGGAAAGTACTATTTGGCAATTGTATGGTAGAAGCAACATAATAGAAAATTTTGACAATTTTCAGTAACTATAAATATTTAAAAAGTTGTTGCGACTGGTAGGGGCACATATAAATAATAGGAGGTGAAACTAGGTTACTGGTGAAAATATTCCACTAAAGGTGACCCTATAGCCTTGGAAGTTTCTCTTTGGCCTATAAAATACTCCCTAACGAATAACCAAAAATAATTATTTTACTTTAATGGTGATAGCAAGGCAATGGATAATCCCAGATCCTTATGTTCTTGACAAAAGAGCTCCTAATAATACCTCCAAAATAAAATCTTACAAAAATATATTAAAAAATCAAATATTTCACCTCCACTAACAATGAAATCAATTTTTATAATTGATACATAAAACCACCGATCTTTTCTGTAATATAAATGAACCACCGGGTTCTCTGTAAATGAAATCTACTTTTAGAGATATTTTCTTTGCGTTGAGCACATCTCTTAAAAGTATATTTATTAAGTTGAAAAGCAATATTTTTCATGGCCATACAGGCAATGCCTTATCCCAACTTTTAATAAATCTCCTAACACTCCGCCATCATTACCATATCCACTGACATTCCCTTCAGGAATTATGTTCCCATGATTTCAATTTCCTCGGTTTCTTTTCACCTAAAAAATTGGAAGTTTTCGTGCCAGCAACTCTTCTCCTATTTGTGGAGATCGTTCAACACTTATCCGATCTGGTTGTATTCATACGCCTTCTAAAAAACCTGAAATTGGTGCAACAACCCACGTTGAGGCTTACAATGGGATTATATTTAACTAAATTGAAAATGAAACTTTAAGTGGTCTATTTTCAAAGAAGACACAGACAACGAACCTTGAAGAGCTTCACAGCCGTTGTGATGGACCTTGAGCATACTAATTTGAAATTATCTTCCAAAAAAGACCTTAGATATCCACAAGCGACTTGGAACCGTAAACCGTACTACATTGTTGATTGGCCATAAGAGAAAGAGAGATTTGCCTAGAACTTCTAAGGCAAAAGTACAGAAAAACAGATCCATGTAGCCAAATTTTATTACGCAGTGTGTAGAATATATTAATGTCCACATAAGACCTTTTCAAATGCCTAGAATTAAGGATTAATGAAAATTTTGAAAGACTTCTTCCGCAAGTTATAAGCTGGTGGTCGCCACTCTGTTTGTAGGTGCTTGCCTAACGACCTTCGATGTGCCAATTAGGTGTAGATCTAATGCAGCTAAAATAAAAGTTTCTAAAAGTGGGACATTTCCTGAAGAAAAGGAAAAAGGTCGAAGCCACGCTCATTGATTTTTGAAGTATCTTTTAAGATGATTACCTTTTACGGTTGTTAGTATTTGCTTAATTGCTTACCTGAATGCTTTTGATGTCTTTCTCTGAACTTTTTTATAATTTAAGTGTGAAGTAGCTTAGCCACACCGAAAAGATTCGCAAGGAAAATAATTTTGATAATCATAATTAGAAATAATATAGAATTGGGATATGGAAATCTTCTTATTGATTTATTGTACCAATAAAGGATCTTTTCATGTTGTTTTTGACCATATTCAGTAATAGAGAGGTGTAAAGGTCGAAGTTTCCATATATCTAAATATATATTCCCAGTTTAAATTTGATATTTTCCTGTGTAAGTCTGTGGCTGACAAAAGTGAAGCGAAAAAAACATTTCCCAACCCAATACGGATTCTATCAGCGTCATTCGACCTGCTATTTTTACTTTGCTTTCTGGCGTAGTAACCTTTTTCGTGATGTCACCGTATTCTGTCTCATATTCAATTGGGCGCCAAATCATTCTGAAAGCTACGAAACTATAAAGTTCTGCTGATCTCTCAGCATAACTGAGTTTTTTGGAGTTACCAGCGGAAACTTGGCAAGGAATTGAAAATTTTTACCGATTTGGTGTATTATTCGTAGATGACGCGACTTGAAGCTACCAAAGCGCATAAGTAATGTCATAATGCATTTATAAGCGATGAAAAGTGGCTCTATCAACATACACTAGGCCTGGTACAATTTGGCTGGTTAAAAGCTGTATAAATGAAAGCAGCGCAGTTCACTCTTGATTGCATCACTAAATTGAACAAGGCAGTCCGAAAGATAAAATGAAACGATTTTTCTCTTCGGTACCTACTACATGATGAAAAAAGCCTGCATATACTTACACATACAGAAACACCTTAAGCTAAAGAAATGACCTAACATCTCAACTCGGATTCATATGCCTTCTCTGCTATTGCGATTTAAATTTTCATATTCTAAAATATCCTAATCGCAAATCAATGAGGGTTTACTATATATAATGGATCTATCCTGGTTGGAGAAATTTAAGTTTTGCGGATGTATTTTGTTCAGTCTTCATGTTTCAGAATAATTTAAAATCTATTTATGGAAAGAAAATACCCATTCGAATGCTTACTGATCCGGGGCAATTCTTTGGTGTCATCACGAAGTCATCCCAAACAATCCGAAAACATTTGATGATCTATGTAGCTTCTGCAATAGTGGCATGTAAAAGATTTGAAATACATGACGATGTTTTGGAACTTAGAACATAAAATATTGCAGATAAGTCTACAAAAGATACATCGAACAAACCGTTCAATTTCACCTTTTCTCAGGGCACAGACCATAATCTATATGTGTTGGGGTGGGTATTACGAGATATATAAACGTACAGCAAGGTTGAAAATCATTCTGCCCATTCGGTTTTTCTGGTCCCATAACAGTGAGAAACGGGCATTTTTAAATAAATTTTCATGTCCCCAGGGATTGACTTACTGGAATCTAAAAAATAGACCGATTGTTTTAATAGGAATCTCTAGCTTTACGGGCATATCCGAAGCCTCTTGGTCACTTCTATAAATCAATGCAGCCTCCATGCTTCTCAATCTAAACAGCACTCATGCATAGACCGGATCAGTCCCTGAACAGCTTCATCACTGATAGAGTTCCAACTCTCCGTAACACAGGTGTAAATAGGTCCGAGATCGTCCTAAAAAAACCTTTTCTCTCCAGAGACCGCCCGATCAAGTTGTACTCGTAGACTATCAGCCGGATTAGGATCTGGTGACCTCTCTGTTCACTTCATAACTGTAGTACCTTTCGAAAAAACTTTTTGGCCGTATTAGATGAGTGGCGCGCATTTTATTTTTGAAAACAGTCAAAACCACTGTTTGGCCATATCGGATGATTGGCTCGCATTCTCTTGTTGAAAAACAGTTAAACGACAAAATGATAATCATTTCAGGGAAGCAGCTCCTTCTCCTGCATACTGACTTACTCCTGCCGATTCAGTCGACACTTAACTTGCACTAATTTAGTCTCTCCATGCCCGCAAAAAGACGCCCATTCCATGATTTCATTCCCATTATGCTGAAGCTTTGAAAGTATGTCCTCTTTCTTCCTTAAGTAGTGCCAATAGTACTGCAAGCCATCCGGTTCATCGCAAGCAAGTCTCTTTACATCGGTTTAAGACCTGTTTCAACCACTACGCACCTTTCGAGGCGTGTAGTGTTTCCTATTCCACTCGGTCAAATTTGTGCTCTTCCATCAGAGTTGGTTACAGTTTTACTTTGCTGTCCCGAAGATTAACATTGCCAGTAAGGTAGGCTCTTATTTGGGAGACAGATATGGGTAGTTGCAGGTCATCTTGTAACGTCTTAGCGCTTTTTAAAGAGTTGGAGGCGGTCCGCGCTATTTGCGATTTACACAGCCCCCAGTATCTTGAAGGTAAGCTCTGATAACATTTCGCGACCGCCCAAGCTGCTCAGCGATAGATTGTAGGGAATGTCCGGTAGTTTGAAGTGCGGAGGCCTGCGCTATGTCCTATGGCATCAGTCGCCACTGTATAGCGCAGGGAACACGACTATCACCATGTATTACAGTATGTACCACGACAACCTATACAAATTTGCACTATTTATTACACTAAACTTATTTTTCAAAAACAGTTGTAGTCATCACTACTAACCTATTTTTCAATAATTAAAATACCCCAATTTTCCTCCTGCAACACCGAACGCACGTCAATTACTTGCATTTCTGTAATTAGCCAAAAAGTCAACTCCTAGGATTTATAATTGATACCAATTTTCAGTTGTTTGCAGAGGATGTTTCGCTGGGCCTTTGACGTCCTTGCAAGCACAATTTCTCTCCAATCTGCTGGTCTCGGAAATAGCGCCGTTCCGGAATGGAGCCTGGACTAAGTGCCAACATTTAAACAGTATAGCACCCTACAGTACAGTCGGTGTATGAATTGCAATTACACTATTTCTGTCAAAGCGCTGCGTCGGGGTGCATTGAACTGAACAGGATTATTGCAATCACAAGGAAAACACGTGTGTGTATCGCTCAAACAATTGTTGATTGTTTAACTGACACCCATGTCACCATTAATTACCACATCTCTCAAATTTCAATTCCAGTGATTCATGTTCACCTTCTCATCGCTCCACAACCCCCCATCGTAGCCTAGTCGGCCGAACAGTGTTGCCTCACAAACTTGTATTGTGTGGGGAGTTGCTTGTTGAAATTCCCAGACCCCTTTTCGCAATTCATGTCAAATGGATTCAACCACGACCAACCTCATCGCAGTGCCCACTGCAGTCGACTCTGATGCCCAATACCGCGAGGAACAGCTCACCAAGCAACGACAAAATGTTCGTCGCCTATGGGCCTTGTTCTGGTCCCTGGCGCGTCAGTATTGGCACTTTGCACCTGGTTCCAAGGCCAATTTCGCCTGGGTCGTCTTTCTAGGCCTCGTCCGCAGTGGGCAGTCTGTCATCTTTTCCTACATTTCGCGAGACTTCTGGACTGCCTTGCAGAAGAAGGACGCTCCCATGTTTTGGAGGCAGATCTTCTTGTTCTGGGTCGTCCTAATGACCGCATTGCCTATCCTTGTCTGGTATAGTTACGCAAAGGATAGGCTCTCGCTGCGGTGGAGGAAATGGCATACTGAAAAGATGCTTGTTGATTATTTCTCCTCCCGTAACTACTATGAGATTGATCAGCGGAAAACAGTTGACAATCCCGATCAGCGAATTGCCGATGACATCAGCGCCTTTACTGGCACATCCTTATCGTTATTCATGTCGGTTTTTATGTCCGTCATTGACCTTGTCAACTTTTCCATCATTCTCATGACAACTTACCCAAAGCTGTTTTTCGTCCTCTTCGCCTATTCCTCATTCGGTACTGTAATCACCGTTTTGCTAGGACGACGAATGATTAGTCTCAATTTTAAGCAGCTGCAAAAGGAGGCCGACTTTCGTTACTCGCTCATTCGCGTGCGCGAGAACGCAGAGAGCATTGCCTTCTACAACGGTGAAGCCAGAGAGAAGGATATAACCGAGCGTCGCTTCTCATCTGCCCGTCGATAATCTTATTGACTTGATTATTTGGTCCAGAAACCTTGCCTTCTTCACCACCCTGCTACACGTATCTTGTTCAGATAGTCCCACTTGGCATTATTGCTCCCCTGTACTTTGCCGGCACCATTGAACTCGGAGTCGTCTCTCAATCCCAGCAGGCATTTCAACACATTTTGGACGATCTCTCTCTCATTGTGAATGAGTTTGAGCGTCTCAGTGCCTTTTCAGCTGGCGTTGACCGTCTTGGCGAACTTGAAGAATTTATATACGCCCGTTTCGCTGAGCATGAGGACCGCAATCTAACGGTGCGGGCTGGGCATGATGATCCGGGCTACTCAAAGGGCGTGCACAATGATGGCGGCTTTGATGATGGCGACGATAATTTGGAAGATGTCCTCGATCAGACCAGGGATGTTGATTTGAATCAGACAGAAAATCGAAAAAATGCAGTTGCGCGGTTCCGTCGAATGGCCTTTAGGAGTGAGGACGAGGGGCTTTTAATTGCCGAGGGTGGATCCGCAAGGTTACATATAACCACGAGATTCAGTCCCCGTACTGACCCTCATGTGGTTGTGCAGAACTTGACTCTTATGACTCCTGACAAGAACCATCGCGTTCTATTCGAGGATTTATCTTTCAGTCTGAAGAAGGGGGAACGTTTGCTCATTGTAGGGCCATCAGGAGTAGGAAAGAGCAGTGCGTTGCGGGCATTGGCGGGTCTCTGGAGTTATGGCAGAGGAAATATAACAAGACCAAGGCTAGAATCAATGCTTTTCCTCCCGCAAAGACCGTACTGCACGCTAGGTTCCTTGAGAGAGCAACTTGTTTACCCAACACCATTAGCACTAGCCACAGCAACAGACAAAGAGCTGGATGCGGCGCTAGAAATAGTCAACCTCCAAGATTTGCCGGAACGAATGGGCGGGTTTGATGTAGAGCGGGATTGGTCAAACATCTTGTCACTTGGCGAACAACAGCGTCTGGCATTTGCACGGCTCATCCTCGCAAAACCTGACATAGCAATACTTGATGAGTGTTCAAGTGCGTTGGATGTGGCCTCCGAGGATAGGCTGTATTCACATCTTAAGCAGACAGAGGTTGGATACGTGTCCGTGGGCCACCGCCCTACCTTGTTCAAATACCATGACGTCGTTCTGCGGCTTGGTATGCCAGGGGGCTCATACACCATCGAAAAGATCACACCCGACATGCAGAGCTAGGATGACTACCAAGGCATCTTGCAAGATATTCGATGTTTCATCTTTAACACATGTAACGACACCTAGTTGCTATGTGGCTCGCATAAAAAACAGTGTCACCTCGAACATGATATGTGGAGCTGTACGGCAAAGCATTTCCAACGAGAGAAAGAGGGCCGCATAGAACCAGTATTCAACTTTGTCATGGGCTAAGCACGCTACTTTTGCCCGTTTTGGAAGACCTTTCTCTGCTTGTTAAGACTTGACGTCGTTGTAACAGTGGGGAACCGCATCCAAACTTGACGACCCCCATCTGTCACCTCCGAAATTTCTGACAATGACCCGGGGAGATGCGGTTTCACTCGAGATAACAGCATGAGGTCCTCAGAGGGCAAAACTGCCTTGTCTGCCTTGGCCCTCCTCGGCAAATAAGCTTCCAATGGCAGCCTAATTTTCGACGGCACAATATTCTCTGCCTCGTCCTCCAGCGCTGTAAACGTTTCCTTCTTCTTTGCACTACCAGAATTAGTCCCCGTCTTGACAGTGGCAGTCCTGGCATTTCGTAACGCTTCCTCCTCAAGGCGATCGATATCGGGAGCTCTCCCTGTGCGCCTTCGCAACTTGCGCTTTAAAAACACATGTAAACCCTTTTGCTGAGCTGCCTGTCTCGACACTGCTTGAAGTTGCCATGTGTGAAAGTAATCGACAACTGCCCGCCTCGTCATCATGGAGCGACACTTATTCACTGCGTTTCTCATCTCTGCTACTGGACTGTCCAACACTGGGCATTCTCCCTCATAAAGAACCGACTTGGCTGACACGGTAGATTCATTATCTGAGTCCCTCGCCACTGGTCCTCCCGCGGCCGCCTCCTTTCCTTTTGAGGGTTGAACCAACACCGTTTTTGTCGACTTTGGTATCTCCGTTCTCTCTCCTTCCCACCTTTGAGGCCTTCTTCTCAACCTCTTTCCTACTCTTGCCGGATAACTTACCAACAGCGGGGCTTTTCGAGCGCGACCTATTCGACCTTGACCGATCATCCGAGCGAGATCGCGAGTGCTCCCCACTGGCATTTGTTCGACGACTTGAGCGACTGTCTGCCCTCTTGGAGGCACCCCGAGAGTGTCCCGGTTCCATCTCTCGGATACGTTCCTTGGCGTAACGCTCCATGCGACGCTCGCGCTCAACCTGACGGGCACGCTCGTTGCTGGAGAGTTTGCGCCGCTTACGGTCGGGGCCTTCGTCGTGGCCTCGAGTCGTGGGAAGCTCCTCTTCGCCTTCGTCGGCGGTCTCCGAATCCTCTTTCCGAACTGGTTCAATTTCATCACCCTTTTCATCACTGGTGGTAGATGACATTACAGGGACGAAAACGAGACGGTGGAGGTAACTTTTGCTTCAGCAGATGTGATACAGGCAAATTATGGCAATACAGGTTGGGGTTGTAGACGCTTTATGACAGGTTGGTGGGGAACAAAGGACACTGCTTTTGAACAGCAGGGGTGTCTTGCTCCTTGAAATGTCGGCAGATCTACCTGCTAAACACGGTCACGATATTAGAGGCACTGCGTAGAAATATATGCCGCGTGGGCGACGGGCCTAGCTGACTGGGAGTGGTGACAATTTCCGGCCGAAAAAACAGTAACGTGGCAGACTGCATTCCGGTTTGTATCCTCCGCACCAAATTCAAAATCCATCATCTGACGCCCGCCACCTGCACACGCACCTCGCAACGGATCGCTAAGATCCTGTGCTAGGCAGCTTGGGCATACCGTAACCGCAAGGATTTTGAGCAACACTTTGCTAACAGTTGTACCCGTCCACCCCGGAAACCGAATTTATGCCTAGTTCCACCACAAAAGCTGGTCGTATGGACACATGGAACCCTAAAAAATCTCTCTAGTCGCCCAGGCGAAGCTTCACCCCGCATCTACCCTCTGCGGTAAAACGCGCATCCCATTCAACGTTTGGAGGTGCTCTACGATGCAACTCCCTCCTCTGCCTTCGCCCTATGCACGTTGGCCATGTGCCTGTTAAGTGTGCTACGTCTCCCGAAACAACTACCGCAAACCTTACATGCCAGTATTGCAGTCGCAGACTCATGTGCCGACCGCATGTGTGCTATTCTATCCTCCTCTACCTTAAATGAACGAGGGCAGTGGACACATTGGAAAGGTCCTTCCCAAATGCACTGCTTTTCATGTCGCACAAGGTTCAATCTTGTCTGAAACTTGCGCCCGCAGTTGGGATGCGGACATGAAAACGCCCGAATATTGTCATGTTTGTTGGCGATATGTCTGTTCAAGTTGCCTTTTTTCCCTCGAATACGTATTCCACATCGATCACAAGTCCATATCATCTTGTTTCCATTCTTCTCCTTATCGGCCTCGTTTGAACCCTTCAAACTGGCATTTGGATCTACCTCGAGTGGCATAGGGTCCTTCTCCTCATACTCAGCTTGCTGCGCTTCCACCTGAGTCGGCTCTGCAGTAATCTTTGGTGTGCTTGATACCCCCAAATCGCCAGCAATGGCACGTTGTTGAGGAGAGATGATAACCCCACGGGATACCGTCGGGCCGTTCCCTGTTAATTCCCCAGCTGAAAGAATGTTAGTTATGTGAAAAGATCTCCGCTGGCTTGCTTCAGCGGCCAAACTTGCGCCGCCCCCTTTTGAACCATCCACCTTTGCGCTTGTCGTCATCGACTTTACAGACTGCTGTCCGGAATGCGACTTGTCCAAAGACAACCTCGCCGGCGCTACACCAGACTCCTTACATACATCTGACGTATCCAAAAGGTCCGAAACCTCTGCACACCGGCGCCTTTTGCGCTGCGTTCCAGCCTCCGACAAATCCGCGCGACTTGCCTCGCCAAGCGCCGTGCGGACGGTGCTTGTCACATTACAATTGCCTCCATTCGGCACACCCCGCCGCTCGCTCACCACACCTCTTGCAGACGCAGATGCCTGCCAACTGCGTTCCAAACACTTGTGGCTCGGCGCAGCCAATGCACTACTTGCACCCGTGGTTTTACCTTGCCATGTATCGTGCTCCTCGTCGTTCTCACCAAGCAACGACTTTTCCAAAAACGGGCTGCCCAAATCAAGATTCAACTTGGAGCACAGTCTCTGAATCCTCCCCCGAACACTGATACCAGCGGTGGACAAGAAAATGTAGCGCGATTCTCTGCCAAAGACCGGAACCTCTGTAGCGGAACGGCCGCCGATTTTTTTCGCAAGCATTGTGATAATGACGCCTGTACGGCGTGCTTGCGTAGCCTTTTGTTGAAAATCGTGCCACAGGTTCATGGTGGGGACTTGGTGCATAGGCTGAAGTTGGGATGTGTTGCAGGGGTTGGATTGCGGGGTTGCTTGGTAACGATCCAGGAGGATGCGGTTTGGGGAGTGTTGGGAGGGGTTGGTGAAGTTTGAGGTTGGGAGGTGTTGGAATGGTCATCGGAGGTTGCGGCGGTGGTGTTGCTGGTGGTTGCTGTGGTGGTGGAATGTGCGGTATGGTGTGCAAAGTCATGCTCGACGTTAAAGTGCTGATGTTTGTGGTATACAGCGGGGTTGGGGGTGCGGACGGGGTCCTCCGGTTCTCTGGCAATGAGGAGGTAGTAATCGTCGGGGGGGTCTATGAAATGCAAGGGGAGTTCTGCGGGGTGGAGGGGATGGGAGGGAGGTTGTGCAGAGTGGGAGGTGTCCGAGAAGCGGTGTAAAGGTGAGGTGTTGTTGGCCAGGGCCTCTGCGGCGCGCGAGAGACGGAGTGCGGTGCTCTTGTTGAAGACGCGATGTTCGGCGCGAGTGAGGTAAGGGTGAGGGTGATCGGTGCGAGCGTTGTTGAGACTTGATCGGGATATGCTGGTGACGACGCTTAGGATGCCTGATTGGAACCAGTTAAATTCGATGGCGAGGTAAAAGTGGGAGTAAGGATGAGGAGCTCTTTGGCGGGCGGTGCGACGAACGAGGACATTTGGATTGCTGAGTGCTGGGTCTTTCATGACTTGGAAAAGAAGTGGGATGATAGGGTTGAGACCCTTGAAACCAAAGTGGAAACCGAGGAGGGTCTCTGCGTCGCGGGTGAAGACTGTGACGAGATCACCGATGTCAGGAAAGGCATAGAGAGAGGATTGTTGGGAGCCAAAGATGTAGCCGACAAGCATGGGACTGGAGAGTAGTGCTTGGACGACATGGGAGCGGGGAGGGGGGGTCACGTTGGAAGAGCCAGGCGCGAACACGGGGGGCACGCATGAAGAAGGACCATATTTGCTGCCAAGTGTAGTGTGGTGTTTGAGAGGGAGGGGAGGGGGAATGGGAGGGGTTGGGATGGTGGAGACGGGACATGGAGGGGGGGAGGGAGAAACGAAAGTTCAGAGGCGAACGGAAAAGGGAAAGAAGGCGAGACTTGAGTGGGCGGGTGATGGCTCAAATAGCAAATGGGCAAAAGAAAAGAGATAAAAGAGGTAAAAGATAAGTAAAGCCAGGAAGGTGAGTTGGTGAGGTCCAAGCGTTGAACTGTTGAGTACAGTAGTACAGCTTTGGGGGATTCAAGCCTGAATGCCGCACTTCGTACTGTACTGTAGTGAACAATGTAGCCATGTGGCCACACCAATGCTGCACTGTACCGTACAGTACTTTTAAAGCAACTGGCGTCTCCCAGTGGTCAGATTTGTACCAAATTTCATTCCGCAAGGGTTTTTGCGCAAATTAGATAATCTGCAACCCATTGTTCAATGCTGTAATGTGGCATATGGTCCAATCATGACCCAGGAAAGCAACAAGCGACCTTTTCGACCACTCAATCGCACCCTGGCTTGACGAACGGGAGGAACACTAGATGGTGATTTGCCAAAATTTCCCCTGCTCTCATCCGAAACCCTGCCTTGACGAAATACTCTACTGTACTGTGCAACTGTATACGGTAGTACAGTCTACTGTCCTTTACTGTACTGTACTGTAGGTACGTACAGTTCATGTACCGTGCCCTTTCATCTGGCTACTGGCTTACTCAGCTAATCTCTTGGTTGTACCGTACAGTGTATCCAATAGACAACCTCTGAGGCATGCACAGGGCCCTTTCCTGGTCGTCAGCACAGGCATGGCTATACTGTACTGTACTGTACTGTACAGTAACGTGTCACAACTGGGTCTCAACTTGACGTATTTGCCAGGAGGGAAGGTTTGGCAACTCCTTAATTTCAAGGATTTAGAGAGGCGCTTGTGGCTGGATCAAGCCATGAGCCCCGTCTGAAGGTCAGACGATGGGGAGAATGCCCAAATATCCGCTCGTTTTGCATGATCACAGTCTACAGTACCGTACAGTACAGTACAACAAAAGCCGACTGGACAGTTCCATACACCCAACCCTCCTCATCCACCCTCCTCATTTAAGTATACTGTCCAGTATCAACCCATTCAAGTAAACCCCATGTAACCCTCCTCATCCCCCAAAGAGCACACGCTACCGTATCCCACTCAATCGTACAGTGCCTACTGTAAGGTTACCAGTTTATCTTCACCCTCCACACATCCACAACCCATCAAGTGCCAGCCATGACACCTACGCCCACTCGTTGCCGCAATGCAAGCCCTCGACATCCTGCCAACATCCTCTCATCAACCAACGCTTCCATTGCATATCCTCCTCACCTCCCCTCCCTCCGCCACTCCCACCCCACCCGCCACTATCCCATCCCCTCTTTTGCTTTCAAATTCGCTCCCATGCTGCCACCCCCTCGCTGAGCGTTCGTTGTTTCCTACACACTGACACCCCCTTACACCGCACTTCAACAGTGACCATTCTTACAATGCCGATCGTCTCCGAATCATTTCCAGGCTAACACTCAACACACACCATATGACCCCCCTCACGCAGGCATCCAAGGTACTGCCCACACCGCGCCATATCGCGTCATTCCGCGCTTTTGGATCACCACCTCAACTATGCACTACTGCACTGTACATCCCGAGCATACATAGGCCGTGTGGTGAGATCATTCATCCCCGGTTGTGCGTCTGTGCAGGGCCGAGGAGCCTGAGGGGAATCAAGTTTCGTGTTTTTATTGGAGTGCGGATCACCATCCACAACCAGGGGGAGCGAGTCTGCCGTTCATGTTGCCGTCAACTTGCATAAAGTCCCCACTACTGCTTTGGTGCTCGGGATAGGGACGAACGCGTGCAGATGGAAATGCTTTGCGATGGTTGCAAATCATTGTACATGAAATGTCGGAACAGGGGAACATGATTATAATTGCTCACGTTCTGGTGTTTTGAAACATTCCATGCCCGCCGTAAATGATCCGGTTGTTTGCAGTGGAGGTTGCATTTCTTCCGGGAGGTTCAGAGAGAGGAGTGCTTTTGAATAATTACGTCATTCCTTTCTTCGTTCCCCTTGCATGCGATCCAATCGGGGTGGAGAGAACACACGGCATGTCATCTTCAGCTAGTACGCTTTGAACTCGACGCTCTGCCCTTTTCGGAAATTGACCGTAGGAGGAACTTGGCACGAACTAACTTGGGGGGGGGATCACGTGGCGGCAAAATAGTTCAACTTTTTTCACACGGATCTTTTGCTGTTTTGGGCACCGGATGCACCCTGTCCATTATAGGTTCCTTACAATCGTTTTTCAGACCATCTATATACCAATGCCACAACTTGGTTCCTCAGAGAATCGATTTTTGAAAAACATACCCATCCACTCTCGCCCGCCGTATTCAATCCGCAAAGCACTCACATGAAACTCTTGAGTCCTCGTTTACATAGCTCCCCGTGAGAGATGTGATCTCAAGATTATCACCAAGCAAAACCCGGGTCGCCATTCTCGACGCTTGTTCGGATCCACCATTTGTTCACGTTCACATAGACGCTTGTGCATGTTCACACGGACACTTCATGTAAACCTGAACAAGGGCACTTACTCACTTACAGTTGTCTTGCTTGGACGAGACAGCTGTAATTGGCAACGTGTAAATGACACGTGTCTCGAAGAGTTGTCAAGATACTGTTTTATCTTAATTATTTTGAAAATAGCCTCTGATCCGTCAGGCTGACCAATCCCGCGTCGGGTAAATGTCCCAAAAGCTACAGCAGTGGAAAGTTCATAGCAGTCAGTGTTGGTTTGTGTTAAAGAATCTATAAAGCCAGAAAAAAAGAAAAAAAAATCTAAATTTCCTCTCTAATTTTTTGTTTGATTATTTTTTTCCTGTTCTTTATTTATGCATTATTTCGGCAGGTATTACCATTCACTGAGACTATCCAAATGCTTGTGTCGTACAAGATTTATTCGTTTCAAAATGTCTACAGTTCTAAAATTTTCGAAAAATTACTGAACCGACCAAACAGCTTTTCCTACTTATCTGGCCCAAATGATCCAATTTCAAGGGAAGTGAATCATACCCGCCGCAGATTTATTCCCCGCGGCAGTACTCGCCCGTTGCTAGCACCCCTCGTACTTATGCTCATACTCACCTCATACTCAGCCTCTTCCCAACACCCCTCCTACTCGTTGCCTACAGCCACATCTCCAACCTCTCTGTTCTCCAATAGTCGCTCCACACAAAGGTCCTTACTGAGGACTCCACGCTAACGCACATCAGCTCATCTCTCGGGCTACTTCTAACAAGGTCACTGTCCATCTTAGTTTGGCCGTTCCAAATTGTCCCTCAATCCAAAGCTCCAATCACCTCGTCATAACCGATTTGCGGGGAATTTCCCGCATCCGGGTCTAGATGGATCCATCGGCTCGCAACTCCACTACACGGCCCTCCCCTCGTCGCTTGACGCGTTCTTCCATACCCTCGAAACAACTCTTTGACCTTCCACGGCTACCTCCTCCCTCGACCTCAAACGGAAGAAAGGAGGCTGCATTGCCTCCCAAGCTCGGTATTAAGAAACGCAAGCCACGTGATCGTTCTGTCGTCGCTGCTGCCAACCACAGAGCCCGCGCGGGCCCCGTTGGTGCCTCCCAACTGCCAACCTTACAAAAGCCTGTACCTACGCCGAAGCGCCAAGTGAAGGGAGTTGAACATGAAGCAAGGCGAAAGGGCTTGAGGCATTTTGCAGTCAGAGTTAGTAAGAAAGTTGAGGAGAAGGGTGTCACCACATACAACGAGGTCGCTGATGAGCTCGTCTCTGAGGAATTGGCCTTGCGTAAAGCAGAACTGGCCAGTGGCGGTGAGATGTCTGCAGACTTGCGCAAAAGGTTAGAGAGGGGCGGAGGCCTTGTTGATGAGAAAAACATTCGCAGGAGAGTCTACGATTCGCTCAACGTCCTCATGGCCATGGGCATCATTCAGAAGGAGAAGAAGCTGATCAGTTGGCAAGGCCTTGCCATGGCCCGTTGTGCTCGAGTCAACAGTCAGATTGCTACAATTAAGGCCGAAATTGCAGAGCAGAAGCGCATTTTAGGAGAGAAGGCAGAGATGGCGGCCGCATCACAGGATCAACTAGCAAGAGCTACGGCCTTGGTCGAACGAAACCGCCTAGACCTTAGCGCGAGTGATGTCCTGAACCTTGGTGACCCTCGCCTTCCGGTGCATCATTACCATGCAGATCGCATTGGCCTTCCATTCCTCGTGTTTAGTGCTCCAAAGGATGCATCCATTGGGCTTGAGATGGACAAGGCCCGTGAGAATATCTGCTTTACGTTCAGTGATTCCTTCGTGATTCTAGACGAAACACAGATTGTGCGTAGGATGCAACTCCCTGCACCTGTGTCCCTATCTTCGTCAAATGAGGTGCAGTATTTGGAGCAGCTAAACAATGAGATTCAGGCAACTCCCGCTCCCCAAAACACCGCCTCAGCAACGCCTTAGTTGCCATCCTTGCTCGTCAGTTTCAATCCTGTTTCATCATTCAAACAATCTTGTGGGTCCATCAAACACCCGTATCCGTTGCTCTAACCAGAGGGCATCTAGAAGAAAGATGGAATGCTATTCTGTGCAAAGTACAATAGCCTAGAAGGGGATACGAGTGAACGGTTAGACTTCAATACCTCAACATAAATCGTGCTCAGCGCAGCTTATATTTTCGAGCATCCAAAACGTGTTCGGCCCATACTCGTAGACTTCATTATATCAACATAAATCTTGCTCAACACATCTCGGATTCGCGAGAAGTTCCCCGCTCCAGTATGCTTTTGGACGCTATCATGCAATGTGGTAAAGACAAATAATGCTAGCAGCTATTCCATTTACCTGCACCGCCAATGCGTAGTAGTTTGCTAGAGTCAAATCCAAGAGTTCTGAGCAGTTTCATCCTGAAAAGGTTGGTCAGATGGAAATGAGTGATCCGTGCTACTTAAGTCAGTATGAAGTGTGAATTGGGCCACTCGAAACAATCACTGCATCGCTTACCTGACTCTGTTCTCCCCCTCGTGGCCGCAGCGACCCTGTTGTTAATCCAACCCCGATCTAACGAAATCTGGGCTATTGCGATAGATCAGCCTCTTCGCTGTTTCATTTGTAAAGCCCTTCTCCTCCCCGCGCTTGCGTCCACCCGAGACCACCTTCTTGCGACAGCAAGTGCTGTGCCTCTTCCCGAATCACCAGCCCTCGCTGCGGGGCTGTATAAACATGATATGCAGTGACCCGACCCCTCTCTTCTCCTCGCCCCACGCCCACCAGCTGGAAAACAGGGAGGGCTCTCAAAAAGGAGAGTCCTGCATCATGCTTCTTTTCTTGTTTTGTGTTCACTCGCTTTTCCAAAAGCTCTCGACTTCTTGGATTTTTTTGTAACAAACAGTATGTTTGCCATGGTAGCCTACCCGTCGTCAGTGAGGCGTTGCGGGTCTTTATGGGAGAAGGCCCCGTGTATAACTTCTGCGTCAATCCCGCCAAACCTCTTGCCCTATGGCCCTCTATGTTCCCGATCAACCTCGCCCCTTTCTCGGATATCATGCCCCTCTCCTTCGCCTCCGAGAGAGGTCTTGAAATCCTCGGCGTCCCTATCAGCACCAAAGACTCAATTCGAGACCGCCTCCCTATCAAACCCTCCAAGTGCCGGGACCTCTGCTTTACCCTCCAATTCAACCCTGACGCGTAGAACCACTTTCATTCCATCGAGTTGCGACCTCAGCGTGCAAAGTGCAATATATCTTCCTTTTCGTCCACATCCGTATCGCCGACCCCTTTGTCCTCCGCGTTGCCCGCGACCAAATGGAGGCTTCTGTGCACATGAACAAAGCCTCCATTTCACCTCCTGCCTATGCCCAAAACTTCTTGCAGCTCTCTGACGGTCGCCACGGATTACCAGGCATTTCCAGCACCCACCACATCTCCGACTGCGCTTGTCTCATCAAAGCTTCTCAATACTGCATACACGGCCCCGGCTATCCTCATGTCTCCCGTCATCGCCTTTCCGGCTTTTCCTCTGCAGGTCTTGTTCTCTTTTCTACCCTCTGCAACCGCTTGCGGGGTAGTTCCTAACAATCAATTCTGACCCTGGGGGCTGCAGATCTCAGGCACCTCTGCGACATCCTGAGCCCTTCCATCGCATCCTGTTTCATGCACTGCAACGAGCCGCCCTGGATTGTTTCTACAAATGGGCCTTCTGGTAAGCCCATACCTCCCCTTTGAATCACTCCCCCGCCGTCGAGCCTGCCACAATTCCCTCGTTTGCCAAGGTCCATGAACATTCTTTTCGGCACCTTTCTCGACTCTCTTTCACGTCTCGCCCTCCCCTTGTACAGTATGCTGAGCTGTCACCTCGACCTTGTTGTTTTCGATGACGAACGACCCCCTCATGTGCAACGCTGTGATACACCGCAATGGCTTACATGCCTACATTTTACACTTCCGACTAGTTTGCTATACAACAACACAACAACGTGCAGCACGTTGGCCTGACACCTTTCCCACCTTGGGCTTCCCGATGACCTTCCCGTCCAACAATCCGAACCCGACGTGGGCGCCGTTCCTCCGACCCCGGCTGCCGGCTGCATAAATTGTCACCGTTTGTAGCCTCTACTTGTCATCCTTCCCCCGCGGAGCGGCCTCTAGCCTACAGGCGGCCGCTACTATCACTGAGTTTGACAAGGCAAAGTTCAGTAATCTATTCTATTGAGGCTGCCCCTATAGTTGCTCGATTACGTCCAAATCGAGACATATCAGACCTAATTCTAGGATTGTGTAAGGGGACATTAAGTGAATCCCGTTTGTTGATGAGCAAAAGTAAGTTTCCAGGATTCGTTACCTTTGCAAGGAAAAGGGGCATCTTTGCATCCCTAATTCCAACTAGACAAGGCGGACTTGGTGCGGAGAAAATTGGGCTTTTCTAAAATCTTCCTATAAAGCTAGAGGATTTTGATGTTGTTTGATTCACTAATCATGTTTAACATAAAGAACCCGTACCTGAACCATCGCACTACTCGCAGAAAACCAACTCTATCCTACTCTCCCCTTCTCGGATTATGTTACAGCGTTTGTTTAACTTTTTACTGTAGACTGATGAGGAATTACTGCACTGTACGGATCTGTTTTCTCATTCTCAAAATGTTGCGTTTACTAGAACACCACTATCTGTGCATTATGTCCTCCGGGCACTTTCAAACATTGTGCGCAATGCTTATTTTGCTAGATGCACTGCACTGTTCCCCACACTGCTGATTCATCATTATCTTTGTTAACGGGCTTTAATGCACTGGACCCGTACGTACTATTTACTCTGCTGTACACCAAAGGGCGACTCTTCCCCCATATCGCAATCTCATAATAACATTAAAAAAAACAACGCTGTCCAACCTATCGCGGGGTATACTCTTGTGTGACAAAGGCGCAAATTTCCAACCGGTTCAAGAAACTTGGGAGGTGTCAATAAACACCGTTTGTACGATACCTTCGGTCCGGACAAATTCCCTCGAAATTTGGAGGTGTTCAAGACACCGTTTGTATAGCAAAAAAAAAAACTTACCTTCTGGACCAGAAGCAGTATGATCCACGCAAACGATCGCAACACACAAACAACATACAAAAATTCGAGTCAGTAAACCGCAGCTAATACCTCGCGCCTCGTCGCTCCTCTCGCCGCAGCAAATCGCACACACAGAGCACGATAGAGAAAAAGTTTTTGTTCAATTCGCACAGCAGAGTGCAAACAAAACAAAAGTAAAATAAAAAGTGGTTAGTAAGAACGTTACAATCATACATAGAGCATTCGTGAAACATAACAACAGCACGGCGGTGAGCTCCCATCCCAGTTGTCTCCATCTCTTCCAACCGCTGCGGGATAATTCCATTCAAGATCAGGCAGGGTCTCAGGCGGGGAATAATGTCCGCTTGTCTCATCGAATGACACTTCCCTGCCTGAGAGACTTCAATGTGGACTGGCCACGGCCACCACCTCGCGACGAGTGCCCACCTTCCTTTCCTGAATCGGCGCCTGCAAACACCTTCCAGAATCGCAGCGTTTCATCAGCAGCACCTGAAACAACCGTCTGTCCATCCGGGCTTAGCGCCATATGCAGGACCCTTGAAGTATGTCCCTTCAGCTCCGCCATCCTCGCCAGGGACGGGTATTTCCACACGGTCAGTTGATTCTGCGAAAACCCATGGCTGGTCACCAGCTCCTTTTCATGTGGCGACCATACAATAGCGCACACTTGAGACTTTGTATCCACAGTATTCAAACATGCGCCACTTGAAGTGTTCCAGAACCTCAGATGCCTGTCCGCGGTTCCACCCCCCGTAGCCAGCAGATTGGTCTGCCATGGGCACCATGCCAATGCCTTGACAGCGGCCGAATGATGATCGAAACGATGTTTCGGTGTCCATCGGGGGCCTGTATTCTGGTTTTCCCACACGCATACCAAATTGTCATTCCCCCCGATGCCAATTGCCTGCCATTCGGGCTCCACTTCAACCCGCAGACCTCCTGCTCATGGGCGACCAAGGTAGCCACGTGATGTTGACGACTGCGCACATCATGGTTGTGGATGCTTGCATCGCGGGAACCGGAACTGAGCAGATGGCCGTTCCAGGCCAGGGCGCCGACGGGCGGTATGGGAGCGCATGCGTCGAATGCAGGTTGACTTTTCAGCGTCCCAGATCTGAACCTCATTCCTGTTGGTACCGACGGCAATGTTGTTACTGTCCGGCATCCAAGAGACCGATGTGATACAGTCGCCATAGTCTGAGGTCTCGCAGAGTTGGTCGATTGTTCCAGTGTCTGCATTCCACAGGTAGACAGTCTCTGCGAGTGCCACAGCCAGTGTATTATTGGAGCCCCAATCGATGAGATTGAGATAAAAGTCCTCCATGAGGCCCGGGGCGTCGAGGATCTTTTCTGGCTGCTGCGGGATATGACGGAACCTGTTACGACGCACGGCGGCTCCGCAATAGTTTTGATCGTAGACGACTCGGTTTGGATTGAGGTAGCCCTCCTTTGGTTCAGGGGCCTTGTCGCTAAAGGCGAGAATTTTCTTGTCTATACCTTTGAAGGGGCAGGGATTACCATTTGCATCAAAGAGCGGCATGGGAGCATCGAGAAGGGTAGAGGCGAGGCAGGAACCATAAACGAGGGACTCCTTGGAACGGGCCGAGATGTCTTTGCCGTTTTCCTTGCCACAGTCGAAAGTGAGGACATGACGGCCGAGATCCATGTCCATTGCCGAACGGCGGGGTATAAAACGATCGCCGCATGGGGTCTTGGGACGCTTGCCGTTTTGTTTTGCGTGGGTAGTTCTGGCAGAGAGTCGGGATGTGGCAGAATACATGTTGGTGTACGAGTGGTTGGCCTCGAGTGCTTTGCGTTTCCAGCGAGGAGTGGGGCCATTGGAAAGGGGGGCAGCGAAGGAATCCAAGTCCTCGGAGCGTCTGTCTGTGGTAGACATGATGGATGAGTGGTTCGGTAAGGGAGTTGTCCAGGCAGGTATTTTTTTTTTTGAGCGAGGGGTGTGATAAAGCGGAAGCAGAGAAAAGAGCAGAAAGTAGCGGAGAAAACAGTAGCAGTAGGCAGGGGAGAGGGGGAGGAAGTCAAAGGGGATGTCACGGTCGGGTGCAGAGGGTTTGTTTATATAGCACTCCGAAAAGGGAAAAGGCGAGTGCAGATCAGCGGCATCAGATATGTAACGAATCGGGAATTTTGCTGAGATGGAAGGGTGGAAACTTTCCAGCCTGGTATTGCTACCAACAAGAGCGGTTTTGACAGAGATTAGGGCAAAACGGTCTTAGAGTGTATTTTATTGGACCGTTTCAGTACGAGGATAGCACAGGCACTGCACGTGAGTATAGCCAATGGGAGGGCAGCGATATAGCCGTTAGAAAAGAGAGATACACGAATCGGGAGGATACATATGGACACGTGGCATTTCCATGTTGTCATCTTGGAATCGTCAAGGAAAGGGGCAGTGTACACTTGGCGGTTGATGAATGGAATGGGGGCGAATTTGGAACCATTGGAAGGGAGGCGGAGGGGAGGGCAGTGACGGTGGCGGTGAGTCGCACAAAAATGAAAGCACAGCGAGAGCATTACAGTGTAAGAGGAAAGAAGGATGGGGAATGAAATGGGACCACAAACTGCCGATAAATCAGGCAATCGCGACGGTGCAATGACTGCATTTCAGTGGTTTATAGTATGACCTGCCATTTGCAATCCCTCTTCTCCCCCCCCGTCCGCCACCCGCAGATCACCCGTGTTCCCGCCAACCCCATCTCCCCTCCTCATCCCATCCCAAATCCCCTCCCCAACAATGATCCCCCCCACCCGTCATCCCCTACCATCATTCACCATTCCCCCCACACTCTCCGCCTCAACCTTTCTCCCCCACTCTCCACCCCACCCGTCAATCCCCAACCCACCTCCACCTCCACCTCCACACCCAAATCTCCGAACCCCTCCTCTCCACCCTAGCCCCCCTCCCTCCCAAAAATCCCCGTCGCAAGCCTCGAATCACCCCCCCTCCCCCTCCACACCCCCCTCCACACCCCACAACAACCCACACCCACACCTCCCCATACTCACTTCCAGTCCCCCCGCCACTCCCCCACCAAATCATACCCAGTCGACGAGGTCGTGATGGCAGACGACGCGCAGCACAGGCAGAGTCTTTTCGACGATACATTCATCTGAGAAGGCAGTTGAAACCGTGGAGTGACTCGTTTCGCGCAAAGCATGGCCGTACTCCAAGCCTTATCGATGTGCATGCGGAGGATATTCCGGGCTTGTTGGACCGGTTTTTGGAGTACCTTGACGCTTTGGATGCCCTGCGTCATTCGTAGACCGTGTGTGTCACCATTTTGCATGTGTGCTCTCTCGTCCTGCCATTTGCCACACCCGTGTCAATTGGCCGGTCGCTGGTTGTCGGAATTTCGACCAGGCTTGGTTGTGGAGAGGGGGGTGTTTCAGGTGGTTGCCATTTTGTGCCGCTTGCGAGGTTGGTTCTTTTTTTTTTGTGCTCTAGTGGAACGTTTTGTACCATATACGCACGTCCGAATTTTGGGCGGTTTATTTACATCAGGTGTGGGTGATGGTGGGGGTCGGTTTTCGTTGTTGACATTTTACAGAGGCTGGTGAACAGGACCTGGGTGGCGTGGCTTTCAAGTTTGCGTAGTGATGTATTGGGCGGATTTCAGTTTTTGTGAGCCTTGGTGGATCAGTGGCGTTTGACATGTTTGTGGCGGGTGCTATGGTGGAGCGTTTAGAGCTGACATCGTAGTGGGCATAGGGCTGTTGCCTGCACATTGCTTTCATGCTTGAATGAATGAGCAGGAACTTTTGACGTTGAATTGAGCAGGTGGGCGCGACAAGGCGGGATGAGTAACGGTGCCTCAATACAGTACGTCGGCCGTATGAATTCCCGACTTGCTCGGGAGATCATGACCTGATTTTGTAACAGAGGTGTAAGCTGGAATTATAAAAAAAAATACAAAAGTGCAAGCACTTTGTCCAAGATGCACAAGTCGTTTGCCAACAGCCAGGAGATGCACAAAGCCCATCTACTTGCCGTTTGCACGTCTTCTTTTGATCAAAGACGATTGGCAGAGACTGCACTGCATACGCCTAGCAGAGAAATATTTCAAGCCGTCCATTGTTGCGCCAGCACGACAGCAAAGGTTCCTTCAACCAGTCTGCCCTCCAACCTCAATAGCTACTATTCAATTCACTGGATACCCAGCTCCACCCCACCCATCAGCCTGAGCTCGCGCCATATCTCGTCATCCTCCACCTCTGCCCAACAATGCCTCCAACCTTTATCCTGTCCGTCCCGCTATCCGCCACGCCATGCCACCCACCCGCATCGTCCCGCTTCCCCCTTTATCAACACCCTGCATCCCATCAACACTCCCTCCGACGCCCCGCCCGCATTTTCATGACCCTCGAATCCTCCAACCAACTCTCCACCGCTAAACCCTCCACCCCCTCTCTCGGCTGGGCCGTCTGTCGCGAGCAATACCTCAACCAATCAGGCTCCAGCGATCAACAGACTCTCGACTTTCCCGGCGCACATTTCTCCCCTCCGCCCCCTATAACCGGTCAGGATCTCCTGGATATCATCCGAGGAAATACACCTGATGCCTGGGTGAATGAAATTTTGAGGACCTTGCTTGGTTGGCGACAGTTGGAATCGGGCGCTTGGGATGATACCCATGTCGAGGATAAGTGGAAGCAGGCTTATAAAAAGGGACCCCCGGATTTTATAGGGAGGGAGGGCGACTATGAGCCGGCGTTTGACAGGCCGGTTAAGGCCGCTGTTGCTAATCTTACACGCTCGGTGCCGCCAAAGTACAAGCCGGCGTTCCGGGAGGTTATCGAACCGTTGGGGTTTAAGGGCTGGAGGATCAATCAGTTGACACCCAATTTGACCAGGAGGGCCCAGGCGGTCAATTGGATTCTCTACTGGTTTCGGACCCACCATCCTGATTATGTTTGGTCAGTCCATGAATGAGATGGATATGCTTGGATATTTGGCTTGTGCGGCCAAGCACTACTACGAAATTCCTTTTTCCGACTTGCAGCCATCACACTGCTGATAAAGAATCTTCACAGCGGATAAACTTCGCAGCTGAAGCAGCACAAGGCACGGGTAATCGTCGAGGGCCAACTTTAGTTATATGACTCTGGCAGTAACCCGCCCCGACATCCTGTGGCACTAGCCCTGAATAAAAGTACGCTCATGTATCGTTGACTATGGTGCGTCCGAGTGAATCACTCCGAATCACTCTGTCCACTCCTATCATTACAAAGCTCAGCGAGGCAAGCACAAAATCGTTTCCTTGCAAATTCGGCGGGCCAGTCCTCACCCAACCGGTGGTTTGCACTGTTTGCGACGAGAAAGTCACAATGCCCTCGTTTCCCTGCACCTGTGACCGTTCGAGAAGCGCCCCAGCGGGCCCAGAGTCACCAAAGCAAGGAATTCCCGCCCTTGTTGCTCGCCGCTGACCTATTGCTGACCACTCGCAGCGTGGTGCAATGCCGCTGTCAAAATATGCTGTCTTTCCTCCGCAAGCACAGCGATGGTACGACTCGTGTTCGCACGCCTTGTCTCCCAGACTGCTACCCCATCGGGGAGCACGGTAGCGACACTGATACTGGACTCGCCTCAAACACAGTATAGCTTTCCGCGACCTGCCCCCTCTCCGTGACCCAAGTCTCAGTCACATTCTGCACGGCCCCCCCGTCCAACGACACCACCTGAAAATGATGCAGCCTTTGTTGCGACGCGTGTCCAATCTTATGCCGCGGGACAACAGCCGCATTCACCATCACGGTCACATCACCCGACGCGCCATCAGGCTCTGTGGTGACCATGGTTCTCAGCCCACGATTCTTCATCAGCTGCTTGTGCATATGGCCAAACACTGTCAACGGCACTCGCATCCCCTGCTTCCTCGCCTTTTCTATCGCCGCGCGTAAATCAGCATCACCGTAATCACCCCCCGGAAACTCGCCCCAGTCCTTGCCGCATGGGTCACTTGGCGCGCTTCCCAAGCCTGTAGGTCCATTATGACCCAAAAATACAACCGTCGAGTAATCAGAGGATTCCACCGCCTGCTCCATCTTGAGTTTGGAATGTACCTCATCCTCAACACCAACAAACTGTTGATAAAACGCCTTGTACTTCCAATTCGGCCCTCCGACAGAAAATGCACGCCCACCACACACTGACAAACTGACACTATCAAAGGCAACACTACGGTACGACACGTCATGACTCTTCAACAAACGCATCTGCTCTGTAACTCGACACACTCGCGACTCTTATCATACGGAGCACGACGGCGGCCATTTTCAGAGGCGGTGAAAAAGGCGTCATGATTTCCAAAAACAGTAGCCACACCAAAATCACTGTTGGCTGCAAAATCGGAGATGCGACGGGTGATGGCCACATTTTCGTCGCCAAAATCGCCAACGAAGAGGGCGAGGTCGGGATTGAGTGCGCGCAGGGGCAGCCTCGTCGGATGGGGTCCATTCGCCGTGGATGTCACCGACGCAAACGATTTTGGTGGGACGGGTGCGAGGAGAGGCGGTTTGAGGGGCTAGACACATCGTGGAGTGGGGAAAATGGGGCGTGCAAAATTGACGCGGGCGATGCGTGAGACCGCCGAGAATGCAGAGGGAAAAGGCGGTGAGACGCATGTGGAAGAGTGTGGGGGAGGGGGATTTGAGACGGAAGGGATGGGGAGGTTGGGTGCGCGGATGGGGGATGGCCATTCGTTGGGGGAATTGGTGCGGGTGGGTTTTGGGGTTAGGATCAAGAGTAAGTGCACAGGGGATGAAAGGGCCAGGTAATCGGGACGGAGGTGGGATGTTGTGAGGCCAGCGGGTGGCCTTTATGATATCAACTGATGGTGAGTTTGTCATGATAGCAGCAAGGCATTGGCAATGGCATAACAATTTCTATGACAATGGAAGAGCGATTCGCTATGCTAATTCACTGCATATTTTAAGATAGTGAGGTATCGTAATCATGGTGGCATCGCAAAGCTTGAGGCCCTTGTAGAGAAGATAGCAAAAATACACCTTTCTGCACCTCACACATGCTCCCACCTACATGCATAGCTGCAGCCTGCAAGGAAATACTATACCATCTTCAAACGCCACCACAACATCCAGGCTATCACACGGCCCATTAAGACAAGCCCAACATCACCTCTTCTCCTCAACATTCATTTACAGTGCTGCATCCACATTATGTGTCCTACGCATTGACAATAGCCGTTGCCGGACAGGTTCCCTTTAGCACACGTCCCCAAAACTAAATATAAACTCCCTGTCTCCGCCTTCAAAACTCAAAACGGGCACACTTTTCAACGTATTGCATGATCTGCTGTGGTCGACAACATCGCCGCTACAGGGCACCCGATCGTTCAGGCTTCTCTTGCAGTTGCTTTCGCCGTTCAACCAGAGCGAAGAGGCCAACCTTTGATTACTGCAGATGCACAACCCCTCCGGAATTGCTTCATGAAACCACTCCTACAAGAGTTTCATTACCATTCTCTCGTCAATCTGTCCTGAAAGCCTTCGAATACATAACATCATCATCCCTATTACCTGTACAAATTCCTATATCACAATAATCTACAGTCCACCTTCTCAACCTTCTCCATCCAACAAAATATTATCCAGCCCCGCAATCTCCCTCCGACAATCATCCACATACATCTGAGCCTTAACGTCATCCGCATCCAACTCCACCGCCCTCTCAAACCGTTCCTCTGCTTTCTCAAACCATTTCCTGCACCTCCCCTCATTCTCCTCGGTCGACTTGCCCAACCTCCCCAGAGATATATACGCCAACCCGCAATTAAAATACCCGATTCGACTCCCCCCATTCCTCTCCAGCAGCCCGTCATACAACCCGCAAGCCCTCTCATAGTACCCTCTCGCCTTATCCGCATCACTAATCGATCCCAGCAGGCACAAACACAAACCCAGGCTACAAATCGTTTCTTCATCCCCATCCCTTTCCTCCACGCTCCCCAACAACAACCCCAACGCCCGCTCCAACATATCCTTCGCCTTTGAATCTCCAATGTTCGTCTTGGCCCATGAAACTAATGTCGCACCCAGTTGCCCTTCCACTGCCGCCCGCTCCTCCCCAAGTTCCAACGCTGCTTCTAGTTTCGATATCGCACTCTGGAACAACCTGCCAGACTGAGACACCGCCAACCCCCGTCGACGCGCTTTTCGCACCAATTCATTCGCTGATGCTCTTAGCTCAGCTGAACAAAATTCCCTTTGCCTCCCTCCAGGCTGCTCCATTCCTATTTGGCCTGCACTGCCCGTCTCTACATCCAAACTGGGCTCCTCTGTGCTGGGCTTGGGCGCAGTCGGTACCACATTGCAACTGACCTGTCCTTCCTCGACATTTCCGTCGGCCGCTCCATGTTCTTCCCTCCCACTGATTGTTGAAAAACTGTTTATGGATGACATACTCTCGGGCAGCACATCAGAACCATTCTCAGATTGTAATCCATCACCCCGCGATGGGTCATTAACGCCAGGAAGCGGTGTTGTTAGCAATGACACATCCGAGATGTCTTCTTCAGATTTCTGAGCAAGTCCGACTTCCGGCACAGGGGGGGTTGCACTGCGGGCACTGGATGGTACGTTTTTGCTCACTGGCTCCAACGGATGCGGCCGATTTTCAGTGTCCTCCTTCATGCTGTCTGGCGCCAGAGTTTGTGTTTGCCCGTCTTCGTTAAGGTTTTCCTCCGCCGATAACGAATCAGGTGATGCGAGTTGAAAAAAATCCTCTGACGTTCTCTTATCGACATCGGTCGAACTCGTCAAGTCGTGTTCCAAAACGCCCATGGTATTCTGTTCACGGGTCCGTAGAAACTCGCTCGTTGAAAATGGTTGCAACGAGATCACGTCCACATCAACTCCTTCGTTGGAGGAGCTTAAGGAATCGGTTGCACGACCGACATTCTCCTCAGACTTTACGCCCGCTTTCAATGCAGTTCCATCTAGGTCAGCACCCGAAAGGGCAATCCCTCCTTTCTCGGGGATCTCCCGTGAAATCATTGGCCCGTGGGGAGCATTCGCAGCCTCGCTAACCACAATATTGTTATCCTCAATAGTCGTGCGCAAGGGAGCAGTTTTCTTTTCCAAAACCGTTCCGTGCATTATCTGGCTTGAGTCGCTCCCGAAAGCTAGCTTACCCATTGCATCTCCGAGTTTTTTCCCCTCGTCTTCAGCCTTGGACGTCGGATTCTTATTCTCCTCTGACACGTCTCTAACAACCGGATTAGACCGGGATTCATCATCAGACCATTGTGGCTCACGTTCGCGACGCTTGTTCTCATCAGCGATGCGTGGCTCACATTTGCTGGGATTCACCTCGGAGCCTGGGCTCTGACTCTGCCATGAATCTGGTCTTCCACTATCCAAACCAATCGAGGAACCATTCCTTGCTGGAGCTGCAATTTCACTTTGGAGTGAATGCTCATTCCTATCTCCCTCCACTTCCGTGACCAACAACTCAGATTTTCCAGCCATAGATGCCCGAGGAACATTTTCTGGACCACTACCTCTTCCATCTCCATTTGTGTTATCCCTTGTTTTGTCATAGCTGTGTCCCGAAGTGTACTCTCCGTTCTGTTGCAATGAACCTTCAAACTCACCCCTTGAGAATGAAAACACGTTATCCACCCCGCTCCTAGGCAATTGGGGTGCATTTACGTCACCACCGTCGAGCTCGCTTCTACTTGCCTGGTTAGAATCCTCACTCGCAGCCCCAAACCCTCCATCCGGCGGTAAGCCGTGCAACTGAGGCTGTTGTTTCTTATCGGAATTCCCACCCTCCAAAGCACCATCCGGCCATCCTAGACTCTCGGGCCTAGCCTCCTTTTTATCCTCCCCCAGCAATTCTTCATACAACAAAGAACCCGTCCCAAACGAACGCCGCTCCCTCAGTTGAGCATCCAGAACCTCTGTGTCCCTATTCTTCCGGCGGGCCGTATCCTCGTCACGAATGCCAAATCTTTCCTTCAGCAAGCCCATTAAATTCTGCACCCTCTTCACTTGGCTCTCCGCATCTCCTGCCCTACCCTTCCACTCCTCCCTCTCACGAACCCCACCCAAAATCCTCTGTTTCAACTCTTCATTCCTCAGCTCTGCTCGTTCCAAGCGCTCCATGACTTGATCCAACCTTGCAGCCTTGACTGTCAATTCCTCAAGCTCCTCCGTCATTACCATTTCCCTCCTGGCAGCCTCCTCCAATTGATGAGCGAGGGTTTCCCCTCCGCTTTTGGCCTCCTGAAAATTGACCTCAGCGAGTCTCAACCTCTGTTCCACCTCCCTCTTCTCCCTCTCCGCCTCCCTCAACCTCCCCCTCAAAACCTCGACTTCCGCAACCAATGGAATCGGGGCGGCGTCCTCTGCGCGATTCCTAGTCTCAATGACACGACGCAAGTCCCGCAACGAAGAATCCAAGGACGACAACATGTGTGCAATAGATGCATTCCGACGGTCCTCCCGTTCAAGGGCGGAGCGTTCGACCTGATCCAGGGCATAACGCAAGGATTGCGCTTGCTGTGTGACAAGCGTAGGTACATCCGGGGCAGTTGCAAGGGCGGTGTGTTGGTGCGTATGGTCGGTTGGTGGTGTTGTTTCGAAAGGGGGTTGGACGTTGGTTCGGGTACGACGGTTGTGGAGATAGCGACGCACGGACCAGAGGACCTGGGGAATGGCGAAAAAGGCAGAGGCAAAGGCGAGAAAGCGGGGTACGGGCGAGGAGGGAGGCGATTATGGCAAAGGCGGCGATGGATAGTTGGATGGCGGTCTCGGCGAGGAGAATTGCGATGGGGGGAAGGGGGGATTGGGGAATGGGAGGGGAGGAGGGGGGGTTGGAGGGGGCTTGTAGTTTGGCGTGAAGGCGGAGATGGGGGTTGGGGGCTTGAGGAGAAATTCGGATGCGAGATGGATGGAAGATGGAAATGGAGGATGGAGGAGAGAGGGGGGATTGGGGGGAGGATGAAGGCGTACATGGGAAGAATGGTTGAAAGGGTTGCAGGTGGATTTGTTGTAAGAGATATCAGAGAAATGTCATGTTGTCGTAAAGATGAGGCGAAAAGAAGGGGGATGCAGATAGAGGCATTTGGCGACCGTGGACATGTATTCAGCGGTGCGATGCCAGGCAGTGCGAGTCGTGTGTGTTGCGGCAATTGGCGCGGGGATTTGAGATGAGATCTGCTGCCTTCATCTCTAAAGGGTTACTGTAACATGTTACTACTGTACGCACTTGATCTTCATCGTACAGTACTGTACAGTACAGTACAGCAACTTAGTTGCATTTTGTCGACGATTGGAATGGCCCAAGTGGCAATTGTTCATTAGCCCCACGTTCCGACGATTTCCTCTTTCTTCAGTACTGTGCAGTGAGCTCCCGAAACTCGGCATAAACACGGTCCCGTAATGGTTCAAAGGGGCCATGTGTACTGAAAAACCAAACTGCATTACTTTGAAATCGACTTTGATTAACCACCTACAGTCAAGCACAATGCAAGACTGATGGTGTCGTGTTTGATAAAACACAATGGTGAATGTTCTTGATGAGATGAGGGAAGAGACTGACAACAAATTCAAGATACACTGTAGAATTTTACCCTAAGACAAAAACACACTTCCGAGACACTTTTTCAGTGCTTGCTATCCCCTACACACCCTATCTTTATCTCTTATACAGATAAGTTCGATATAACACGTTGCCTGGCTCATACCGTGTGTGAGATTTCAGCTATTACAAATCAATACAAGCAATCGATAACATCCTTTCAAGAAAGGACATGTAAAAACATTTCAAATCATAAATCCATTCATTCAAATGTCATGGCTATTGCATGTAACTTCGTTTATCAGTGTTTTCTAAGTCCACTGCAAAACCACCGTACGTATCAGTGCACGATCAGGGATAGAGGTCGGTATCCTGTAGGGATAGGGTTAGAGAAAAGTAAAGTTTCCTTTATTGAGAAAGTCCGAGGCCGAAACACTTCGGCTGCGTAGAGGACTCGTATGGTCAACTCTGTTACTACTTCTCTTTTATTTCTCGCCTCCAGAAACCCGAAAGGTGTCGGTCTGACTGGGATCGGTGGAGTCCCCGATGTGGTATAAGACCAATAGGGTACGTCGGTAACCACTAACAAAAGGGTACCTAGAACGCAGACGAGCACCGCAGGAGCACGGATATTCGCCTAAAGGAGGTTTCGAGGGAAGCACTAGTAAAGGGGTAGGTTCATTGGGCGGGCGATTAACCTTAAGGGGAATAAAGGGGTTACCTTAGAGGTGTCGACGGCTTGAAGACCTAGAGTTGGGGGCCAAAGGGTGCTTCCCTTTACGACTTTGCTACTCCCACTCCTACCGTCCTCCTTATAAGGTGAGCTACCCTACTACAACTACTGTAAATCTACACTACTGTACGTTGCTCCTAAAGGACAAGTGGCCCCACTACTGCCACCCCCTCAATCCACCAATAGGATCTATCTATTCTAAAATATCTAATGAATTACCTAATGGTCCACCTGGTGTCCCCACATGGGCCATGGTGGTTCAGTCCACTCTCCCCGGCTTACAGCCTCCCCATAGGTGACACGTCTTACAGTCTGCACTGTACTCCAAAGTTGCTAATGTACTACTCCCGAGCATGTTGACGGTTACGTACCATGCCTTAAACTGAAATGTGCTGTACTTCATTGCTCAATAAGACAGCTGGCGTACCCTGCATTGTAAATGAGACGTTAAAAGGCGAGAAGAGTGTAATTTATCGTCATGTTTAATCATCGATTCATACCAATGTTTTATTTTTCTTCGGTTAGACGTATTCATGATGTTAATTATAACGTACGACTTAGTCGCAATGAAGATTCAATTCAACTCCCTTTTTCAGACAATTAACGCTCGTTCTCTTCCGGTAATTAGTGCAGCTTCTGCGTTGCCCTGATCGGTCGTCACAGTAAGTCTCGATTAATCAGATGTTCAAAATGCTTGCCCTTGCAAAGCCTCCAGACTACAACAGGTGTAAGGCACGGTCAAACTGTACAGCACAGTTCTCAAATGCATGTACTACGGCCATTAACCTGCCCGCCAGATCAGTAATTTTGCAGACGGCATCACCGACGCCATCCCCTACAATAAAGCCATCGATCTGTTTACACTCTTACATGGTAGCATCGTCTCAAAACTTCGGGTTGACCAAAACCCCCTAAACTTTTTGCTTCCGACCCACTGTCGTAATCCCGAGAGCCTCATTCGCTCGCCTTGGTGAACCGGACTCGGCCTTTCAACTCTTACTGCCTGTTGATCTATCCGGACAGAAGACAAGTTTTACCCATTTCTTCTCTCACTTATAATGTCCGAAACTAGGTAGGAAAAGACCTCCCAAGATGATAATGAAGAAAACGTCGTTGAAATTTGTTTGGGGTCTCCTCGACCGCAATGTGTTTTTTGGGGTCTCCTCGACCTCAATGACGTCCTGACTGAACTTGCTCCAGACTGGCCAGGGATAAATGTGTAGTACAGTAGCAACTTTGGAGTACAGTGCAGACTGTAAGACGTGTCACCTATGGGGAGGCTGTAAGCCGGGGAGAGTGGACTGAACCACCATGGCCCATGTGGGGACACCAGGTGGACCATTAGGTAATTGATTAGATATTTTAGAATAGATAGCTCCTATTGGTGGATCGAGGGGGTGGCGGTAGTGGGGCCACTTGTCCTTTAGGAGCAACGTACAGTAGTGTAGATTTACAGTAGTTGTAGTAGGGTAGCTCACCTTATAAGGAGGACGGTAGGAGTGGGAGTAGCAAAGTCGTAAAGGGAAGCACCCTTTGGCCCCCAACTCTAGGTCTTCAAGCCGTCGACACCTCTAAGGTAACCCCTTTATCCCCTTAAGGTTAATCGCCCCCAATGAACCTACCCTTTACTAGTGCTTCCCTCGAAACCTCCTTTAGGCGAATATCCGTGCTCCTGCGGTGCTCGTCTGCGTTCTAGGTACCCTTTTGTTAGTGGCTACCGACGCACCCTATTGGTCTTATACCACAAACTGGTCTCCCGACCTAGAAGGCGTTCGTCATCGAAGTCGGTTGAGCTGGAATTCCACCTTTAGGAGAATCGTTCGAGAAGAGTATAGGAGAAAATCAACCTGCCGTTCTACTTTTCCGCTAATTCGTTTCACCATGTCGAATAGGAGTGGGATCAACTAGGAGTTCGAGGAAGGAGCCCGTCGTTCCGTCGGACGAAGAGCAGAAGATCGATACGCCGTTTGGTGAACTGCCGATCCAGTTGGAGTCTGTTTTGTCAACCGTCACCGCCGCCACACCTCATCCGGAGGCCGAAGGAGGGCCTAAGCTTTCGGATAACCGCCAACATTGGTTGCAGAAGGAGTTGGCTCCTCGTCTCACCACTTGTTAAACGCCGAATTGGAGAAGAGGATACCTGCCGCTGTCACCCGTCTGGTGGGAACGTACCTGGAGGAGTCTCTTCCGGAGACTCTTCCTGCAATGGTGGGACAGTTGATGGACACCAGAATGGAGACGTGGATCGCCGAAGGAGTCGAAGGACCGATTGGTGAAGCATGCCGTCATATCCTCCTGAAATGGTGACCGCCAATTTGGTGAAAACCATGACGGAGGATCCCCTTTTACCACAGTCAGCGTTGGTGGACAAAGGCAGTCTCCGGAGATACCGCCGTCACCCTCACAGGTGGTATTACCCGAAACACCGAAAGGATACGCCATTGGAGTCACGGTGACCCTGGTGGTGGCCCGTCAGATTCGTCGGATTCGGAATCTGGCCGTGATCGCCGCGATGGTGGTCGTCGAGGGAAACAACACCGCAAGGAGAAGAAGTCCAAGCGGACACGCAAGAAAAAAGAAGTCAAGGAGGAAGTCGTCTACCTCCTCGGGAGTTCGGATGATTCGGATTCGGGCTCCAGTTCAGGTGAAGAGAGACGGAGACGCCGATCGAAGGTGAGGATTGAACGTATCATCCCGTTGAATGAGTTGTTCGCCCGAGTGGTGAACTACAAATCCTATAGGCTGAACGATCGCTCGTCCTCGTATTCGAGTAGCGTCTCCAAAAAGGTGTCGTCGTATGACAAGAAGTTGGCTGTGCAGATGCCCACCCAAAGGTTTACCGGAAAGGACCCCATCACGGTGTTGGGATTCCTAATGGACTTCCGTAACGCCTGTGAGCACAACGACGTCAGTGAAGGTCTCGCCTTGTGGTTGTTCCCAGTACTTCATGGATGGGACTGCCAAGGGGAATTTGCAGTCTCGCCTGAAAACCTCTAGGAGCATGGTCCATCGATGATGAAGAGGATGAAGACTTGGTGTCGAACTACCCCGAAGCGGTGAAATACCTCCTGAGGACGTACGCCACCGATGAGGTGATCGCTCAGGCCTATCATCAGGTGATTTCGGTGAAGCAAGGAGCGACGATGACTGAATCCACCTTCGCGGAGCTAATTCGAGCCAAAGCACGCCGCTGCGGTTCAGTGTTCTCCGAAAGGAGTTTGAAGTCGATTTTCGTGGATGGATTGTCGCCGACGATTCAAGCCACCGTTCGGAATCATCTATCGACGAGCAAGAAGGTCACCTTCACGGAGCTCAAGAAATATGCCCAGGCGTTGGGAGATTCGTACCGTAACTCCCGTCCGGGTGTGCTGAAGAAGCCAAGAGGTGTTTTCTCGATTATGCCACAAGGTGCAAACGAAAGAAGGGAAGAAGACGGGTCCTCGGCGGAGTCTGAGGATCCGAAACCTCGACAGATGACGGAAATTCAGCAGGAGATCTATCAAGTCCAACAGGAGATCGATCACGCCTTGTTGGTTTCGCCGCCCACTTCTACAACGTCGTCTACCATGTCTGCAAGGGTATGCTGGATATGCGCCAGCCCGGAGCATTTTGCTGGCGACTGTCCTACGGTAGACCCATCGGTGAGACGACGTATTTTAGAGGATAGGCGCGCGAACCTGATGAGGATGGATGGATTCAGTCGCCGAACGGTGACGCCTCGCAGGACTGGTATCTCTTATGGAACGTCCGTTGGTGCCCCCCGTACAGGTGTGAACGCTCGCCTCAAGGAAGAAGAAAAGAAGAACGAAGCACAGGTTAGGTGGTCGAGGGAGAACTGCAACACCATGTAGGAGGTTCGGATAACTCCGTTTTGGTGTTACGAAAGAGAAATTACCGAGTGTCTGTAACGCTCGGAATTTCGCAGAGACAGTTACGATACACCAAGGGAGTGTTAGATACCGGGGCAGGTCCAAATTTGGTGCACGTTAAAATGTTACCCCCGTCATGGAGATCACATGCGTTGCCTTATGAGGACCCTGCCCGCATCATTGATGCATCTAACAACCCCATGAAACCTTTAGGGGTGATCCCCTTGTACCTCCGAATGGGAGAACTCGTGGCGAAAATCCAGTTCGTGGTGGTCGACAACCTAGCGGTGGAGTGCATCCTCGGAACGTCTTTCATCGATCGATTTGTGAAGGCCATTCTGCCTGGGCGCAAGCGCGTTTTGTTCTACGAAACACCTGCGGTGGGAATTATCTCTCATCCCATGAGGAGAAACCAAAACCAGAAGGTGGAGCTACTCCGTCGAACAAAATACGCGTTGCGAAGGCGCAGAAGGTTCCTCCAATGTCCCAAGCGGTGGTGCAAGTGCAAACGGACGCCGTTGGGTTATCGCTGTTGCGGAACACCCCAAGGACTGTGGCGACGAATCATCTCCTAATGGCGAACGGAATTAGAGACGTGATCCGCGCAAGCATTTCCGGTGTTGGTGACGAATTTCAGTAACCGACCGGTGCGTCTTCGAAAGAGTCAGGTGTTGGGCCATGCGCTCCCCAGTCCAGAGGCGATCTTCGCTCTTGGGAGGGGGAGGGATTTCATGAGCCACCGTTGAAAGATGGTGAGGTCACCGATTGGAGAAACGAAGTCCATATTGGAGTACAGTGTCGTGAACATCGCCAAAAGGTGATCGATTTATTGAGGGAGTTTCAAGAGATGTGGTCTGGGAAACTGGGCACCATCAAGGCGACGGAGCACAGAATCCAATTGATGTCCGGAGCAAGGCCGATTCACCAACAACCGTATAGAGCAGGGTTGAAAGAAGAGAAGTGGAACGCCAAGAGGTGAATCGTATGCTCCATGAGGGAGTCATCGAGCCGTCCCAAGCGGAGTGGGCAAGTCCTGTGGTGCTTATTCCGAAGCGGATGGGTCGTTGCGGTTCTGTGTGGACTACCGGCGCCTGAACTCCGTAACGGTGCGCGACGCTTATCCCATTCCCAGAATGGATGAGTATCGACTCCTTAGGTGATGCCGAGGTGTTCTCCACTTTGGACTGTAATAGTGGGTATTGGCAAGTGCCCGTCGATCCCACCGACAGGGATAAAACGTCGTTCACCTGCCACTCGGGCTTTATCGGTTTGTTCGCATGCCCTTCGGGTTAAAGAATGCGCCGGCCACCTTCCAGAGGGCGGTCGACATCATCCTTCAAGGTGCAAGTGGCAGTACGCGTTGGTGTATCTAGACGACGTCATAGTGTACTCCAAGAACAGAAGGGAGCACTTCGAACACCTTCGTACGGTTTTGTCACTCCTACAGGCGGCCGGAGCATCGCTGAAGCTGAAGAAGTGCAAGTTCTTCGAGCACGCGGGGGATTACCTGGGACACGTTGTGCGCCCAGGTAAGCTGGAAGTGGCGTCGAAGAACCTAAAGGCGCTCGAAAAGGCTCGGCCACCTCAGGATATCAGACGGAACTACGCTCCTTTCTAGGTGTGTGCAACGTCTATAGAAGATTCGTCAAGAACTATGCGCGCATTGCTCATCACTTGACGAAGAAGCTGTCGAAGGACCAGCCTTCGAATTTGAGTTGCTCCACCGCGAGGAGGATGCCGGCGCAGACGACGGGGGATGATCAGGGTAAGGATCGGCGTATGGGTCAGCGGGGAGCCATGCACCTGGAGGAAAGGAGACTGGCGGAGCAGGTTTCTGAGTTGGAACGGGCGGCATAGGCGCAAGTAACGGGTTCACCTGGGGAGTGGGTGCGGCAGTCGAAACGGGAGGCGCCTGAAGGGTGGAAAGCGGAAGAGAGGCAGAGAGCGAAGGCGGATAGGGGGTCACCGGAGGCGGAATGGAGGACTCCCGACGTGGCGCAGCATACGCGTAGAAAGGGGGAAGGTGCGGTGGGGTCAGGCATGATGCACCGGGGAGGTGAGGAGGACGTCGAAGAAGCGCAGTAAGGGGTTTGCCAAGGGGAGTTCGGAAGGACCACAGACGGACGCGTCACTTTATGAGGAGAGTACGGCGGTCGAGACATGAGGGGGAGGGCAAACCTTTTGGCACCGTCGGGGGAATTGGAACTGACGTTTTCCGGAACGAAGGGGGAGGTAACGGTAATCAAAACCAAAGGGGTGATCTTGTACCGAGCACGCCACGAGGACGTGTCGCCATTTGAGGAGGGGGTTCTGTAGTACAGTAGCACCGTGGGAGTACAGTGCGGACTGTAAGAAGTGTCACCTATGGGGAGGCTGTAAGCCGGGGAGAGTGGACTGGGCCGCCATGGCCCATGTGGGGACACCGGGTGGACCATTAGGTAATTGATTAGAATCAGAAGAAGGCCAACCCTTTATCAAATGATAATCAACTGAAAACTTCAATCTATGACTTGTAGAATTATCTTCAGACAAGGGAAGGAATATTTCCAGAAGCAAAAAACCCGACCAGTGATGATATTGGAGCGTTCAATTCGAAGTTTGTCCCTAAACTTCGTCACATGGAGAACCTTCGAATTGCTACAAGTCATCGCTCTTCCGTACTATACTCTTTGCTCGCTAGAAAGGCTCGTGATGCTTGGGATCCTCTGTACATTTCAAACTTTCTCTCGACTCAATGCTGGAAGCTGTCGAGAAGAAAGTCTTTTTTGATGAAGAGATGCAGGATCTCCGCGTGACTCGCTGGACCACAGCAAAGTTGGATCATTTCCAAATGGCTACAGACTCTGAGGAATAAGCCATACGAAAGTGCCTCAAGTCCATGATCGAGTATCAGAAAGATCTTTCCAAGCACATGCTTGCTGAAGAGCATCTGTGCATGGAAATCAGGACTATCTTCCGTCACATTTCTTGGTGTGAAACGCTCTTTCAGCGTACTGAAACGCACGAGAACGCGACATCCTTTGGCCAGAAGCTCATCTCACCTGCACTCAATCATGGATTGCGAATGAACATTCAACCCAAGACTTTCCGCACCTACTTGAATCCCATCTAGAAGTAATGGGCCGTGCTCAGACGAATAATCAGTGGTCCGATCTCATCCCTTTTTCAAAGGCTCCCCCGCCTCCACGGACAAGGCTCCGATGCGATACAATATGCATCACGGCAAGTCTCCATATCGCACTCGTCACCGTCACTTCAGTCAGTTCAATCGCCTAACGGGAAAGCCTCCGTGGCTGAAGTCCGAAGGAGCTTCAAGTTCATCATATCGCCCTGCAAAGCTCTGCTATGGATGCAAACAACCAGGACACTTCCTTCGCCACTGTCAGAACCTCGAACTTCATCGGAAACGCCTGAATTACCTAGTTGATATTGCCGATGCTGCGGCATACATGCTCTCTCATGACGATGAAGAAGTCAAGAACTAAGGAAACGACGTAGTCGCCCTCTATATCCAAGTTTTTGAGCAAATAATATATACAGACGATACAGTCAACGAGAACGAGGAAGCCCTCGATGCCTGGGTAGCCGAACTTCTCGACGTGGTCGATGAGTCCGTGAATTTCACCCCCACGTTGCATTAATCTATGCAGTCCTCCTATCACATGGACGAAAACGGTTTCGCGTTCGTTCCGCTTTCGCTCCCGGACTTTAAGGCCATCATGGAAAACCTCGGCTCCTCTCCAGTTCATCTGCCGACCAGCATCCCTTGTTGGACACCGACGCCCCGCGCTCCATCTGTAGTGAAGGGTGGCTTCAAAACGCCAACTGGGCCCCGCTCAAAAAGCTGGAACTTCCTAAAAACGAACCTCCCTTCGGCTCACTGGGTATCTAATGTTCGCCCTGTATGGCGTAGAGCTTGCTGCCGCGGTCACTGACATCAAAGGAAATGTACACACTCTCAAGATCTTCGCGTATATTATTTCTTCGACGCCCAGACCGTTCCTTCTCGGTCTCGTCGATCAACTCCAGGTTTTTTCCGACATCTGTACGCGTGAACGTCACGGTAGTCATCTTTGCATCCCTTCATGGCAGAAATTATTCCCACTCACGGTGACATCACATGTCTGGCTTCGATTCGCGCCTATGAAAACGTGCTCCCCAACCACTCAGGACTGGACTGCAATCATCCAAAAGTCCATGTTGGATTAGACTGCGAGTATCATGCAAACCGTAACTTATATGTCGTCCTTCTTTATCTTGCACGACGACCGAGACCTTCCGGAAAGTATGTCAAGCGCGTACCTCATTTCTCCGTGGCGCCACCACTACTGGACGACTAAAGTATCATAAATGGAGCTGTCCCGCCTTCATCGTACCCTCAAGCATCCCGAGACCTCCGCGATGTCCACCGTTCTCCGCAAGAGCCTCGGAGAAGTGCCCTTACACCCGTGTTGAAGAAAGAACTCGACTCAATTCGATGCTCCGAATGCGCCGAGACGCCTGAGCTTCCACGTGTTAGCCGAAGATTCCTCTTCCGACGGAGGCCGCAACGAACGTCGTAGTCCTCGGATGAAGCCGCGAAACGCCATCGTGCTCGCATTGCTACGGACGCCCTCATATCGATGATGCGACACTCTGTCCGCGGCAACAAGCCGACCGTAATACTGAGCACGTTGCGGTCGCTCTGCTAGATCTTACCCACTTAGGTAGAAGTCTCACAGGGCGACATGATCGTTTTCTTCTGCTGCGACGTGACAAAGGCTTTCATCCAATGCCTACTGAGCAAGCGCCTGATCATGTAACAGCCGCCGAAAGAATTCTTCGCCGCATACCCGCACCTCAAAAACCATGTCTGGCGTGCGGTGATTCAGATATACGGCGAAGTTGAAGCAGGACTTTATTGGCACAAGACTCTTGTCCCATGGCTCGTCGAGAACATCCCAGATCTTCAGCAATCAATCTTCGATCCCTCACTAATCTTCAGCCCAACCCGGATGATGACAGTTCTCATGTGCACGGACGACAAACTCGTCGCCATTACTCAATCCCATCTCGAATCCGAGGATTTAATTGAAAAACGCTTCGAATGTCGCTCTCACCAGTTCATTCCCTCCGAATTTAATGGGGCAGACATTCTTCCAGAAGGAAACAACAATGTGCTCTCGCAAATGGCATACCTGGACATGAAGGGGAAGGAAACTGAACAACAAAAGCGTACGAAGATCGACTTGTACAGAGAGTTGACGGATGAAGAAGTTACTGAGCACCGTACCGCCGCCGGAAGGCTTTCCTGGATTAGCACCGGAACATCTCCGACATCAGCTTGTATCGAAAGAATGACACTTCAAGGAAAAAAGAAGACTTTTCCTCTTCTTCAGAATTTCAGAGACGCGTATGCGAAGTTTTCCAAGGAAAAGCTTGCGTTACTCAACTACATACCTATGGAATTCGCGAAAATTCATATCCGTGTTTTCACTGATGGCTCCTTCCAGATCCTCCCTGAAAAACATTCCCAGGTTGCGTTTGTGTTATTTCTCGCGACCGCCACAATAATTGCAAAATTTTCCACTGGTACAGCAGCTGTGCTACACGTCGACCCGCCTCCACTAAAGAAGCTGAACTACTTGTCCTAGATGTGGCCCTTCCGCGACTTCGAAACCAGCGGCGATGTTCCAGCTGTTGCACAAAGAAGTACCGGTTGTCTTCCATGTCGATACTCACAAACTTTGGCAAAATTTGATGAAAAAGACTGCAGCAAGCATACCTGAGGTGATGTATAGGCGCAGAGAACAGATTAATGACGAAGCGGTGAACAGCATTTGCCACATCGAAAGCAAGTACATCCAGGCCAAATCAATGACGAAGAAAAATCTCAACTCTGCCCTGCTTGGCATCATCAAGTCGAATTCAAACAAAGTTCCTTGCAAGCACGTATTCATGCTTCAGCGGAGTCTTCACCGCAACCAAAGTTTCGTCCCTACCAGCCAAGTTCCGATGAAGGAATAATTTACTCCAGCTCTACTGCAGGAGTTGTCTCCTTGTGACCCTTCTTCTCATGCTGCTTAAATTTCTCCAACACAGGTACTGGACCTTCTTCGACCTCGACCCAGATCATGAACTCGAGGAAATGCATAGCCGAAGAGAGTCCGCATCCAATTCCATCGCATGAATATTCTTTGTTGTCGCACAAAAACTTCATTCGCAGCAGAAGTTCCGCCATTCCTGCGAGGCTATCGAGGCCGCAAGACTTGGAATTTATGGCGGTAGTGCAATGCCGAAGTCCTCCCATGTAGCGGAAAAATGAAGATTGAAGTGAGGAGGAAGGATATGGACTGGAAAAGGCACGCATGCGCGTGCACCCAACTCTTTCGAACTGTTGTCTTTCTCGGAAGAGAAGGGGGAATGTAAGGCACGTTCATACAGTACAGTTCTGAAATGCATGTACTGCGGCCAGTGACCTGCCCGCCAGATCAGTAATTAGGCGGACGGCATCACAGCCGCCCTCCGTGATATTAAATCCATCGATCTTTCTACACTCTCACAGCGAGCCACTTATTTTTTTATTTTCTCTCTCTACTTTGTATGTAGCGTTTCCTGAATTGTACTGCACTGTAGAGTACTATGCTTTCTTTTGACAGTTCTGTTTTTAGACCACTGATGTCAGCGTTTTGCATCACTTACAGTGCTGTAGAGTAGTCCCTGTGTACTGTTGCATGTGATCTGGTGATTAGGGACTTATTTTACTTTATTCTGGTCTGATACAGCGGTACAAAGGCAATGAAAAAGCCACAACTTACATAATGAGATCAATCTGGACCGAGCTGTCCGTCTTGAACCGGTGAAACTTTCCGCAATCAACTCTCAACGACTTCCGACTATTATAGTGGCATCCGGCTGCTAATGGGCTCCCATACCCATTCTGATGACGGAGACTACACAAATAATCCGTCCCAAATGCGTGGTATACGCTTGGGTTGCATGGTTTCAAGCAAATTCTCAAACTGGTTCGTGGTCAAGTTGCATACCAAATGTTATTTTTGGACAATTTCTTCCGCGGTAACTATTGATTAAGTTACATTTTTAGACTTCCAATCGAAATGATTTGAAGAGGCTATGAGTTGATAAAAGGCTTTCTAACTGCCTGTGAAATGATTAGAGCTCAAAAAACCAATTTCGGAGATAATTCAGTCGACGAACACTTCCCGAGCAGCAGTGATATCAAAACCATGCTTTTCCAGATGTTTTTTATCTTTTTGTAATCAAGCTTAATAAGAATTTGCTGCCCGTGAAAAGATATACTGGTATTTTCCTATGCAAGAATGTGGAAAGGTCAGAGGCGAAAGCCAAAGCGATGCCAAACAAATCGATAAAGTCAATCATCTCTCTATCAATGACGAAACATGCCAAGTACCAAGCTTACAGAATTTGAAAGAAATTGGGACTGCTATTCTGATTTTATCGCAAAAGAAAACAAAAAGTCCTAGCTAAGAAGATAGGTCCTCATTTTTAGCAAAAAAATACACCTGAAAACCCAACCATACAGATGCTCTTGAAATAAAACTTTGAATTACAAATTTTAAGGTAGTCTTGCACGGTAGCGGATATATTAATGCAGCGTGCAGATTTTTGACGAATATTTTACTTGAAATTTAACATCAGCAACTACGGAAAGTTGAATAAGCTCCAAGAGGCAGTCTATTCAAGATATGGTCACTGTAATCTCATTTTCATTGATCTGAATTACCCCAAAGATGATTTTAAAGAGAGTTTCTCGAATTTGCACAAATATGCAGTACGGTAGATAATAAAGATACCGTCTTCGAGATTATCTCGAGACATTCTGGAAAACCAAGGAGGAGATTCTTCCTACATTTCAAAATTTCCCCTAGTCTTCTTCGAATATTTTTCAGAAATCGGATTTTAAAAATCGGATAAGATCGTCGGCATAATCACTGCCTAGTAGAGATAGAAATAACTCCGATTTAAGACAGTATAGAACTGGATCTACGCAGAGTGTTGTTATCCGGATATCTTTCCGATCATATCTGTCAATTTTAACGTGTTATAGGTCACCTTCATCACTTAGACCGTACAGCGAACAAAAAAACTTGAAGCAATTATACGGTTATAGATTGAATTATACGGCAACATATTTGATGAAAAAATCCCTACAGAGAGGCTAAATGGATTTTAAGTATGATTGGGAAACGTCTTCTGTCCAAATGCTGGATCTGAAAATTGTCGCTATAGAGAGGAAGAAATGTACAGATTCGGGCTGTGTGTTGGCGTACACATGGAGTATCATATTTTTAGGCTTTCCTCTGTGGCCTCTGATTTCATACAATGGCTCGTACTTCTTGTTTAAATTGAGAGCTGACTTAAAAGATAGAATCTCCGTCTTTCGGAATGCATTACGTCAATATAGCCGTGAAAGTAATCCGCCGAAGAATCCGGATCTCTTCGACAATTGCTGCGCTCATTCCCAGACCTTGTGCAAGTTCATCGTCATGTAAATTTATCTCTGTCTTGAGTATAATATCATTCTCCCGAGAAAAAGGAATGCATATCGCGCGCCCAATAAAACAGGGGAAGGAATTAGGGAAAGCGGTATGATATATACATGGCTTCATTTGCGCCCCACTAAATGGGAGTAGCTGTCTTTCTAGAGATTAACGGAAGAATAGAAGATCCCTGTCGCAGTCCAATTTTGAAACTTCTGAAAGGCCGAACCATCTCTCTATCTTGTCGGCGACAATTTTTCTCGACAAAAGAGAACCATATCTTCGGGTTGGTATGAACTATCGCTAGCCAGGATAATCGCATTGTGGGGTGTTAAGCACACAATATGTAATCGATGGTTAAACTGTTATTTAATGATCCCACTGAAAAGATCGAAGCATCAGACCGGGCTTTATATAGAAAAAACTCACAAAACCTTCAGAGATAAATTGTAAGCAAGGGGTACTGAAGGCAAAGCTATTCTACAGAAAGCGGCCCTACAGCTATCAAACTACAAGGTTTTGATGGCTCATGTAGCAGCTATCAGTGATACTGACAGCACTAAACATCATAGCAAAGTTCCATTGGCCCAATTGGCAAGGAAAAATAAAGAAATTGCTAATTGGGGAGGTTTAAATTGTTTCGAGAACCACGCCAGATGGCCACGACGGCTTCATGTCATTGGCTTGACACAAAGTGGTATGATCTTGTGTTTTACACTGGTGCGTGGGTAAAGTTCAGATATTGCACTAATGTCTACTTACAGTATAAATACTTGATAACGGATACTGGAAGGATACTGTTAGGGAACTTGAGGTCATTTGTGGGAATTTTCGTTACACGCATGGTGAAGGGCATGTATGTGAATGACTCCGGCTATTCGAATATGTACTTGCCTTCGAGCAATGATGGAATAATGAGCCAAATTTTGTGTAAAGAACAGGTTCAGCCATGGTTCGGACGGTATTGATACTTGTCGGTATTACCAGAAAACGAGCGCGGAAGAAACGAGTCTTTTGGGACTATTCTCTACTTCAGGTTGGGAGACCATTAATTTCATGAAAGCACAGCGTAGAGGTTCATGATATAATTCTAAGATTACTAGTCTAGAGTGTGCTTGCACACCCGACTTGCTGACTTCGAGATTGGCGTTACCTTCCGAGTGAATAAATAGTTGACCATGTTGGGACCCTTAAGCAGTCAGGGTTAGATGCGGTAGGCCGTTACATACCGTATCACATCACTCGACGAGGTTTTACAGATAGATTAGGTTGGTAAAGAGGGAATAAATAGTTCCGCGTTGGATCGTATGGCATCCAACGATGTACAGCATAGAATCGACATTCAGATAAATGATATCAAATGCGTCCTGTCGCTGAAGCGGATGTTCTCAGTACCTGCAGCAACGCGTAAATGATATGGTTCTCTCTAAACTCGCTATCAAGGGTCCCAAAACATTGAATTCTCTCGCAACGTCGAAAGTGTCTCCGGATTGCCTTCTTTGGTCTATCGAGATTGGAAAGCTTGAAAAGATTAGAAGCGCTTGGATGCAATTTGTTAAGCTGAGAACTTGTGAATACATCAAACTTCGGCACGTTTATTGGACCAAGCAACGCGCGGCTCGCGATTCAGATTTTTTTAGTGCCACGTACCACTCATTGACATTGTAGTTCTTCTTTCTCGCGTTTTTGAGGTATGCGCTTACCCAGAGGGTTTGAAACTGAGAGTAGAGCAAATTATATGTGGGTTCTGACTTAAGGTCAAAGAATAGCAAGTAAATTGTCAACCACTATTCTCAGATCCTCGCATATTACCGGCAGTTTCTAAAAATGAAAGGAGGTTTGTCCCGGAGAATCGAGAAAGTCGTCTGGGAAACAAAATGCATCGTTCAAAGGAAAGATTCTGCGACGGTGACAGCCAAAAAAATAAGTATTTAGTCTAACATGTTATGGCCTGTGACAGATCACGGCGCCCCAGTATTGTATATAAAATTAAGCAGACGGTTATTTATCATTTCCTTGATCATTTAAGCAACATGCATGTCCGACTTATTAAGTTCGGTTTTATCGCTCCAGAGACTTCGGTAGTGTTTTTCTGGCCACTTGAACGTGAAATTAGTTCTACCCGCTACTGAGCAGAAACATGACCCGCAGCTCAACGAGTTCAATCTAACTGTAAAGATCTGGTTAAACAAAACATCACTATCTAATTAGTCGATAAAGTTTGCTTGCTAGGAATATAGCGTCAAGAGAGTCTCATGTTTAATCATGGTCAAATTTGTTCTTATCGAACGTACTAGAATCTAAAATTGAGATTCAGGGGTTAATATAGTCTTTTCAGATGAGAAAGTTCCTTGGAAGTCATTAGCAAATTCGTCATCTACGCAAAGGGAGGCCTGTTTGCAAATAAGAAAGTCAGCAATAGTGGATTTAACATTTCTAATACCCTAAAGTGCATACTCCGCGATGTACTAGTGATCTCTTCTCTCGAGAAAAGGACAGTTGTGATGCCGAAAACTCTACCATCCCATGCCAAGGTTGCAAATTTGAAGCCAATTCCGGGGGTTTTTGCTCCGAGTAGGTCGGATTAGCATTTGAGTTTGGTCGATGAAGTAGCGAGGATTGCTGCTATATCGCAAATTGTTGGTTTCAACACCTGCTTGTTTTGAGAGCAATATTGTAAACAGAAGCTGAGATAACTTATCTATTTCACGGGAAAGCATCTGAATTAGACTTTGGCGCTGGAAAGATTCGCGGAGAGAAATGGCCAAATGTTTAAACAAGAGACCACCGGTGAAGAAGTTTTCAACGATATAATCGGATTATTTAATAAAGCCTGAAGCAGGGAAGGACCTTTTGGTGCAATTAATTCTTTAATTGTCATCAATGGATGACTTGATCCACTGCGAGGAGACCTCATTGACAATATCAACCATTCTTTTAAGTATTTCAGAGGGATGTGTTATTCATTTGGAATCTATACACAGACAAATAAACATATTTTCAAAAGTTGTTTTGACTCGAAGTTTCCTAGCACTATTATTGAATTCGTAGCTCATAACCTCAGATATTGTGTTTTAGGTCATATTTAACATGCAATTGGTGAAATAAAATTTCCGAAAGGGGGCATCAAATAAGTGCAGGATATTATTTAATTTTCGTCTTCGTGAAAAATTATTGATCCCAACCGACATTTTGTATAGTATCCAAATGTCGTTGATGTATAGATCTATGTCTCTACTCAAATTGTTATCCTTGGATCGATTGACGATAAAATTGCTTTTCGAGAGTCGTCTACATTAAATACTTTTGTTTTTCCAATGGAACCTCCCAGGTTACGTGGAAGGGTTCTAGGATTAACAGATGAGGGGATGATAATTTTTAAGAATGAGAGACTGCATGGAGGAACTTCAAAAACGTTGGAAAGGTGTAATTAACGCGTTGGATCATGAATACTGAAGCATAGACCGCATCATAATAGGTGCGCCATCCAAACGTGCATCAATGACCGCATGTCGGTCATTTCTGCAAGCAATCAAATACTTTTGTGGATATAAATTATCCTTTAGGGATGTATTTGAACTAGAAAAACTTGAATATACGGTTAGTTAAACAGAGTGCGAATAAAAGGTACTCAAGAAAATTGGGGTAAATATGTACTGCGTAGCATCAAAAGTTCCGCAAAATGGTTGCGATTTCCTCCAGCATCGGGTATTTCAAACGACAAAGTAGCGATTTAGGAGGCTTCATCTTAAGGAAATGAGCTAACTTCTCAATGTAAAAATACTTCTCGGTAGAAGAGAGAAAGAACACAAAGAGTAGCCGCCTTAAAAAAACGATATCAGTTCCTACGCAGCAGGAGGGGCATCTGTACTGCGTCGACGGTCTGGAAAGACATTGCAGTGCGGCACCGTGTTGTAAAGTTACATATTAGACCGGGAAAGTGTAAGGTATCTTTTTTATCATTGAAATTATTTACAGTGAAATAAATATCTGTATTCCAATATTGTCCGAGCCCTACACTGACTCATCCAACTGTTTGACTAATTCACTCTTTAAATATTGTTCTATAGGCATTTATAAATAACGGGACTCCGGATGTCACTTAAAGCACCCTTCCCAGGCTCTAGAGTATTCCTTCTAGGTTTTTGGGAAAGTTTAAGTGGTAGGATCTCACCCCCGTTACATACCCATACATTTCAGCTCTTTTACTGCATTCAACTCCATAAGATACCTCTTCATTGTCCTTTTAGAACCATTTGACCAATGCTTTCCACTATTGCCACGCGACTAGGTGCGATGATCTGTTTGTACAGTTTCATATTATAGTTCGCTCCAAGACGAGCACACGGCAATCCGTACTCATTTTCCTACCTCGTTAATTCTCTAAATATCCACTGCATAGATCTTTAGAAGATTACTTTAAGAGAAGATTACGACTAATACTAGCTTTCAAGTGAAAGAGTGGTTTTTTCAACAATGGCCTTCCGGTATGCTTATCTTAATCCACCAATACTACTTTGGAAACGTCTGCTCCCAACGAGTGAAACAATTAGGAAAAATTTCAGCTTCCAACTCTTAACGTCGTCATTGATTTCCAAGGAGATCTTTTGCAGTTCAATACCGAATTATTTTCCCAAAATACTTCAATCCGCCTTAATTTCCCACACGAGCCTTGTATCAGCTCGAGGCGATGTTCTCATATTACCGGATTACGTCACTAAATGAATACAGCGCAGATTTCTGCAGGTGGAAATGAAATGAAATGATATCAACGAGTTTACTTGTATGGATGTGCTACCTGGTTGGAGCAAACAGTTAGTTATGAAAGGAAGTGCTGGAAAATTTCTCTGAAGTTCATGATCTGCTAGGTTCATACTCATTCATTGCTTCACCCAGCTAGTCTAAGAGGGTGTACGAGAGTCCTTCAAGTATTTCGAAAATGATTTATGGTCAATAGAATGGTGGTAAGTAACATCAAGTCTTATCAAACAGTAGCATGAAGACGGAGCTTATTGCTTGTTCACGAAGTTTACCCCTAAATCTAAATTGGTCGCTTACTACAGCCCTTATTAGCTCAAAAATATCACCCTATTTTAGAACACTAAGCAGAGGATTACTATTTGGAAAAACTGAATTGCCTAAAATATTCTTTCTGCATCGATATAGACCTAGATTGTCGTTGACTGGATATTCTTCGCAAAAAGCAATAGACACACCAGAAGGGCTAATTATGTAATTAAAACTTTAACTACGTAGGTCTTCAAGGAAAAGAAGTCGGAGTAAAAACAGCAAATTTGGAATAATGTCGCTCATCAGCAATAAATTTCTTCGGTCGTGCAATTCAAATTTCTTTTAAAAAATCATGTTTGGCGTTGTTTGAAGATTTTTTATGATCCGTTTTTCTCAAATAATCAGATATTTCAGTGCTATCGCTCGAATTACGATATAAGAGTATTTGAGTGATTCTTGAAGAATAAATTTCAAAGGAATATTTCGCCTTTGTTGCTTAATTGCTGATAACGAGCTCAAGGATGTTTCTTCTGGTCAAAAGAAACTTTCGTAACTGTTAAATGTTCTCGTACCGCAGTGAATGAGTAAATATCGCTCACATGTTCGTAAAAACTAAATATGTGTGAATATCAGTTAATAGGTTCGCGGAGTATTCAAGGATATCTATAAAAAGCATCACCACGCACAGATATTAGTTCTAACTTCTCTTTACTCGTATTTATGAATAGTCCCGACAGCCTCTTTAGATCAAGTAGATAACTGGAAAGGCCCTAACTTGGAGACTATCGACGCAATGATGAATTTGATACTAAACCCACAGATATCATTCGTTACGTGGGCAAACACTAGTTCAGACAAAAAGACCACCAGATTTCCCCAAGAGCTCCGGAAAAGTCTCAGTTACCTTTTAAAGATACAAATGTCTCAAAAATGCAGGGTTGGAAGGATTGTCATCAAGTGAAATCGAACATGTTGGAAAGGAAACTGCTGCTCAGAACCGAAAAGAAACAGGAATGTTTGTTTACGGATCATGATTGTGTATAAATCCAGACGAGGCATTATGAACTTCATCTATGGCGGAGAAAATGGCACTGCAGATAAAGGTGGTCAATACGGACAGAAAGACGTTGATAATTCCTCGGTTCTAGATGACGGGGTTTCCCACTTTTTCAACGCGATAGTCTTTGATTATGCTACATTATCTGGTCACAAATATCTATCGAATACTATGGATAGTCTTGAAAAATATATATATACTCGAGGAATTTCTTCAAGTGTTGGAACTCCCATGCTTATTGTGTATATGGATCATTCTTTTGCGAGTTTTTGTCGTCTTGTTTCCCCATATATGTGTTTTTTTATGATTGAAACTGCAAAGACATCAATATACCCGACCGGCGTCTATAATAATATTACAAAGCAGTCTGAATATGTAATAATCGACCTATCACGACAACAGTGCACGCATTGTAGTCGTAGGACGAAAAGATCAATAGGGTCTCACTTAGATTATGACTAAACCATAGATCTCTAGTTGCATCAGATCAGATGTTTTGTTTCTTTGACTCCGTGTTTCCGACCCCTGGTCGGACTTTTTGCAGCCGGATACACAACTCGGGATTAAATAGTCTTTGTTACTTTCAACATCGGCAAGTATTAAAAAATACTCTAACACCAACATAAACTCTAGATAGGGGACCATTTCTCCCTGAAAGATATACAATTAAATCTTTAAACAAGTCAAATTTTGCATATGCAGACAAATGCCTCAGAAAAACGAGCTGATTCCGAAACAAGCACTTCTAAGTCCCATTTTAAAACGAGATTATTAATGAAAATTTCATAGGCGCAAATGTTTCAAAATCAACAGGGCTTTCAGCAGAAACCATGTGACCTCCTTAAGCGGTTCAATATGGAATATTAAGAATCGTAAATGTACCAATTCGAAAGGAAATAGAAAAATGACCTATATAAGCATATAAAATATCCCCCAAACGTTTCCGCGTTACAATCGGCACGGAAAATTGTCGCTTTTTCAACGAGCGTATCTTTTTAATTATCATGTATCTTGGGTCCGATTATTTCATGAACATTAATGAAGAAGCTATTCAACTCTGTGCTGCATGCTTCTTTCATTAATTCAACACGTTCATCTTGAAAATGATTTCTGAATGCTGGTGGCTCCAATACACGATCCTTCGTAATCACACCCGAACCATAAGAGTTCCCAATTCGGAGAGCAGCTCATCATTATATCCGCCGCTTCAGATGTTGAAGTATAAGAGACTGTTCTTGAATCTCAAAGCAGCCTATATATCTCAAAACGCCACATTTGCTCACGTAACGCGAGTTATTAGGGATCAATAAACCATAAGAACATATTTGACACTAAATTTTGTTTTAAAATCCATGACAGATATGATTGACCCCATTATCATGTCCTTTCGGTTCTCGTGCTCAGTGAATACTCCAAGTTTCCAATCAGCTTACCAACTTTTCGAGGCTCTTTCGAGGAAAATCTATCTCGAATGGAATCCATGTGTATTAAGTGAACTCTAAATGGAAAAGTTTCAGCAAGCAAGCCGAAAAAAGTTAAGAAGTTTGTTAACAAGTTTTAAACAGGCGGAAAATTGGTCTGAAAATGTATCGGCCGATAGAAATGCGAACATATAATTTATTACGTTCCTTTACGGAAGACGATTATTTTATCATGTCGTATTGGATTATGATGGAACAAGAAATTCATTAAAAATTTCCCAAGTCAAGCCAAAAAAAGCCCCGGAAGATGCTTCCATATACTCTTTCTGTGATTTAGTGCCAGCGTTCCGCGTTTTTATCTCCTAAAGAACTTGTATGTATCAGTGGTGTGTTTGAATCTAAAAATAGCAACCCGTATCTTCAGAAATGAAGGAATAAAGCGAAAAGAGCTACAGTAACTACTTAAACACTTAGTTATCAAGGCAAAAAATTGTCATGAAATATATCCTAGTAGAAATATAGTTTCGGTTGTTTCTTTCTCGCAAATAAAGCATAGTTATCTCCATAAATCAGATAGAGTCATAAATTACTATTACTTCTACGTAATCTACAGACAAAAAAGAATGTATCAAAAATTACCTTGTTCATACATCCATAAATATCTAGCCGCAGTCCGTTCTACTAAATCTCGCTGTTATCTTGATAGTAAAGTCTGACATATGGACTACTTGAGTTACTCAGAGGTTTCAACAGTCTATAGA